>OY743180.1:41072528-41729039 GCA_963555705.1 Ligustrum vulgare | reverse complement strand
AACTTCATGCCCTCGTGTTTTGCCTGCAACATCTACCAAAGGGACAGGTATGACACCGATTACTTTTGATTTCTCTGCAAGAGCAGATTGGGAAACACAACCCATTAGACCACTGCTACCACCCCCATACACAAGAGTGATACCTTTTTCCCCCAGTTTCTTTCCAAGATCTACGGCCGCTTCTAGATAACTGAAGCCTTTCCCCACTTTTGATCCACAAAATACACAAATAGTTTTGATCTGTCGAAGTTTTGGTGCTTCCATCTTTGATAGTATAGAAGAGAAAACTTACGAAGAAGATGTGATTTTGGGATGCCTGAACTATGAAATATGTTTGGCTATTTAAAGCCGAAAAAATTTACTGTTTTTGATTGATTATGAAAAAGTAAAGATTTACTTTTGACAAAATCGGCCAACTTTTGACTGTTTTACCAAAGATATCACCTTTCGGTGATTTATTTCCAGCTTTATCAAAACTCGAGAAAGGAAAATATATTTTATTTCCAAAACGCGTGAAAGAAAACAGCAAAATATTTTAAATGTGTATCAAGAGATTTACCTTATATCATTGTTGAACTGCCAGAAGCCTCATTTTGTAAAACAGACTGGCAAACAGGATCTTTTGCTATTATATTTTGGAGACTATAACGATTTTTGTCCTCGTTAAACTGAGCGTATAAGGAGAGAAGTTCACGTTGCACATAACCACTTGGGTGCGTCTCAAGAGTCAGTCGAATATCATCCAAAGACTCCTTACTCAGTCCACCCTTTATGAATTTGATTTTATCATCCCGATTAGTAGAAGAATATCCTACTGTTTTGCAACGAGTATCACAGTTCCAACGAGCACATTTGTAGCAACCATTCAGCCTTTTTGCTCTTCGTTTCTTTGCGAAGGTGCTTTTGCCTAAACCAGGCATGTGCTTTGGAAATGTCATAGGTAATTCACCAGATAGTCGAACCTTTGCTTCGATCAACCAGCGAACATCTTCTGAAACACCATGAGCCATCAGCAACCTCAATCTTTCGAGTCTTATTCGATAAATTTTCCTCAGATCATTCATTGGAAGACTGGAATAATACTTGCGAATGTTTGTAAGAATGATATCCATGTTTTTGATGGATCTAACCTCTTCCCAGCATGAACTATTTAAAAGCATTAAGGATCGGAGGGAATCCGCGTGATATTGATTCCAGCAAGAAAGCGCGGAATAGAATAATGGAAAAGAGGGAACAAGAGTTTATACGCCGTTTACTTTCTTGATAAAAGGAAGATTTGATGATGACGGGATTTGAGATATGGAATATTTTCTTGGATTTTGGGTACTGATATTTTGATATAATAATCAAGGTATAGAAATAATACGGGGATACGTGAAAGTGAAATAAGGACTGTATTGAATCAGGATTAATAAGTTTGTGCAAGTGAAAGGAATACCTTACGGGAAATGTTATGATATTTGAGTTAAGAATTTTAATTATTTGGGAGATATTTGTTTATTGAATTTTGCAGAAATTTTGGGTTACAAATATTGGAAAGATAAACTGATGATTATGTTGATATGTGAATAACATGTTTGGGTATATTACATAGAGAATATTCAGGTAATCGTTTTAATTATTTTGGGATATTTGGTGATAAGAAGAAATGACAAATTATTATGGTATGATATGTTAGTAAAGATTTATTGAAATTTTAGAGATATTAATACGAATATTTGAGGTCACATGATACGATGATAAATGACAAGTTACATGAATACTACAAGATATGATGAAATATCACATACGATTGGGAATTTTCATTTTGATTCAGAAGAATTTATGAGTAGACATATGTCTATTATTGATAGAAAAGTCCATGTCTTAAGAAAATAAATTGATGCATTTAGTCAAAGTCCAGTGGGTTAAATATGGTTGGGTTAAATATGGTAGCGATGATACTACATAAGAAGAAGAAGAAGAGATTCTGATTAAGTGTTCAGAAATCATAAGATCAAGTAAGATTAATTTCGAGGACGAAATTATTTTAAGGGGGTAAGTTTGTAGCGACCAAGAATTTTTACGCGATTAATAATTATTTTAATAGAAAATCATGTCGCTACTATTTCACCCATTTTTATTAAGTTAACGCCACGACGTATTCGTATAGCCAAGTCAAGAAATAATCGAGATCGTTCGATTTTAAATTAAATTCCGAATTTCTAAAAATATCTCCATTCTCTTGATTTAAAGTATATTAAGTCTAAGTACTTAATTCAATGTTATCCCAATATTTATTTGTACAAAAATTACTTTTATTATTTAAATTAAGAAAATATATGCAAGCATGAGAGGTTCCATTATATATAATAATTATGAGAATCTTAATTTAATAAATATGGAAAAGTATATAAATGGTTGATAGATTCCATTATATGTAATCATGAAGAGCATAATATTTGTATAAATATGGAAAAGTATATGAATGAATTATATACTCCATTATATATAATCATGAAGAGCATAATATTTGTATAAATATGGAAAAGTATATGAATGATTGATAAGACTCCATTATATGTAATCATGAAGAGCATAATATTTGTATAAATATGGAAAAGTATATGAATGAATTATATACTCCATTATATATAATCATGAAGAGCATAATATTTGTATAAATATGGAAAAGTATATGAATGATTGATAAGACTCCATTATATGTAATCATGAAGAGCATAATATTTGTATAAATATGGAAAAGTATATGAATGATTTATATACTCCATTATATATAATCATGAAGAGCATATTATTTGTATAAATATGGAAAAGTATATGAATGGTGCTTTACTTTAAGAAAATGATGTGTTAAAATTAATAGAATTGAATGATTATGTTTACAATATGCCAACTTTATACATCTATTTAAACCCATCTCTTTTACACACAACTCTACACATATACACTTATTTCCAATCTCTTGACAAAATCCACAAGTAAGAGAAATTCAAGGTGGTCAAGAAAGTTTTGGTCCATTTACTACTACACTTCATTTTAATCTTTTAAAAGGTAAGTATATCTTATGTTTTTATGAAAAGTAAGTATGTTTTTATGAAAGGTAAATACACCTTATGTTTTTATGAAAAGTAAGTATGTTTTTATGACAAGTAAGTATATCTTATGTTTTTATGAAAAGTAAGTATGTTTTTATGAAAGGTAAATACACCTTATGTTTTTATGAAAAGTAAGTATGTTTTTATGACAAGTAAGTATATCTTATGTTTTTATGAAAAGTAAGTATGTTTTTATGAAAGGTAAATACACCTTATGTTTTTATGAAAAGTAAGTATGTTTTTATGACAAGTAAGTATATCTTATGTTTTTATGAAAAGTAAGTATGTTTTTATGAAAGGTAAATACACCTTATGTTTTTATGAAAAGTAAGTATGTTTTTATGACAAGTAAGTATATCTTATGTTTTTATGAAAAGTAAGTATGTTTTTATGAAAGGTAAATACACCTTATGTTTTTATGAAAAGTAAGTATGTTTTTATGACAAGTAAGTATATCTTATGTTTTTATGAAAAGTAAGTATGTTTTTATGAAAGGTAAATACACCTTATGTTTTTATGAAAAGTAAGTATGTTTTTATGACAAGTAAGTATATCTTATGTTTTTATGAAAATGTTTGGATCATTGCTATGAAATCAATCTCACAAGATTGTTATGGGTTCCATATGATATGTTTATGATTATGCTAAGGGGACCGGAGTTTAGTAGCGCTACACATAAGAATTCTTGCCATTTAAGTTCGGTAAAATTCTTGTGTCTCCCTATGTTTATGAGTATTTCGATCCTATCCTATGTTATGATGAAAATGATCCATATGCTTTCAAAAGAAAATTTATGCTTGGTATACTTACTGGGATTTTATAAATCTCACTCCACGATATTTACCATTTTCAGATAATTGAAGGTTTGAGGCGGTCAATATGGAAGTGGCAAAAGTGGTTAAGATTGATGAGATAATTATGTTGAACTTTATGTAAGAAAATTATGTTCTATTTTTATTCACAAATAAAATTATGGGATTCTAATTATTCTTTTGAATAATTTTACATTTCTATTTAAGTCTAGATAATATGATATGAGTCACTTTTAGTGGCACTCGAATGGAAGAGAATTCGGGTCGTCACACCTACCGCCGCCATGTGCCGGCGGCGCTACGGCTGGCTGAACCGCCGGAGGCGCCGACGAAGGAAGGAAGGGGCGAAACCCTTCCGTCGCCCCCTCTCTCGTCTCTGAATAACAAAGTGAAGAGAGAGAGAAATGAAATTTTGTTTTAATAATTTTGATTTATTGAAATTGCTTTTAAGCCCCAAACTTTGAAATGTGTCTATTTCAGTCCCTTATTTTAGAAGTCCCTTAATTTAATGCCTACACTTTTGAAATACACTCAATTCAGTCCTTTCGTTTTAAAAGTTATTTATTTTAGTCCTTATTGATTTTAAAAGTTATTTATTTCAGTCCTGAAGATTTAACTCCTTTGAGTTTCAGCCCCTGTTTGTTTAAAAATGTTTTATTTCAGTTCTTTCAGCTTTAAAACTTATAATTTCAGTCCTTAAGTTTTAAATGATTTTAATCAGCCACTCCATTTTTAAAATCTATTATTTCAGTCCAATAGTTTAATATTCGTTTTGAGTTTCAACTCAACTTTCAAAAGTATTCATTTTAGTCCCCCAAGTTTTAAAATAATCATTTCAGTCCCTAAAGTTTAAGTCATTTAAATCATTTCTAAAGTATTAAATTAAACTTATTATTTTAAGTTATGCTGGACGAGGCGCGAGAGAATTTGAAGTATTTTCCAGTTTGCTCAATACTCGAGAAATTAAGGTAGACTCTTATCTACAATTTTTTACATTTTTCAAAAGTGCGCATTCAATAATTATTTGGATTATAAGTTTAGCATGTATGATTGTGTTCATGAGAACTTGAACTTTATGTTCATGAGAATTACTTGCTTTCTGAGCATGAGACTATGTTACGAGAATTTACTTGCTTAAATGCATCAGACTTGAACTTGTATGTTCATGAGAATACTGGTGATCGTTAGACACCTGAGAACTTGAATATCATGATTATGTGTTTTAATTTATAATGTTAAATGATTATTATGCACGAGTCTACTGAGTATTTCTTTGAAATACTCACGTTTTCCAAAACAAATTTTGCAGATGACGGAGTCGGCGGCGAGGCGTGCGATGGTGGCAATTATTGAGATTTTAGAAATGTTTTATTTAAAATTGAAACTTATCTATTTCATGTTTGTTCCAAGTTTATTTTCAAATTATTTCAATATCCGAATTGTTGACCTTTTGGGTCAAACTTTATAAAATTTAGTTTCCGCTTTAGCTTTCAAATAATAAATATGATGTTTGAAATTTTTAATTATTTCCGCAATAAAGTAAATTTTAAAGGAAGAAGTGGCGTCTCGGGCTCCGAGGAAACCGGGGCGTTACACGTTTAAATTTTTTATATAATTTTTTTTTTACTTTTAATTACGTTTTTTCTGAAAATTTGCCCACCTCATCACCTATTTTCCTTTAATATGTTAAAATTTTTTATTAACTATATTTTTTTAATGTGTTGCTTACATATATTTTATTTGAAATCCAATATATTAATTAATATATTTTATTTTTCCTTATTTTTTAAATTTGTCAATTTTTGTCAAAATTGTGAAATGATAAAGCCTCCGTTTGGTAATTTTTAGTTTATAAACTTGTTTATTTATGATTTTGAGGTAAAAAGTAGTTGCTAAAAATTGGAGAAAGAAAATACGTATGGTTAAAAAGTTGATAGAAAATAATTAATTATTTTTTTAACATGCGTATTGAAGAGCCTACTCATTTATTGATATAATAGAAAGTAAAATTTTAATAATTCTATTTATTTATTTTCAAAATATATTAATTCAATTTTTTTCATTTCTAACTTAACAAATTTATATATATCATATATTTATTTATTTTAAAATATATTAATCCAAGTTATTCATTTTCAATGTAACACATTTACATAGAAATGATATGACATTTATTTATATTCAAATATATTAATCCAATTTTTTCATTTCCTACATAACACATGTTATTGAATTTGAAACTTTTTAAAAAAAAATTAATCAAAATAGAAAATTCTGCATGTACACTCAGTGTACCGCGCCATTCAAAATTTGGCACTTAATTAATTTTTTATATAAAATTTCTTTTAACTTTTATTTACGTTTTTTCTCAAAAATTTTGCCCACCTTATCACCTATTTTCCTTTTAATATGTTATAATTTTTAATTAATTTTATTATTTTTCCTTATTTTTTAAACATACCAATTTTTGTCAAAATGATAAAATGATTAAATTTTTTATCAATTTATCATTGGTGGTAAAAGGTTGAGAGCAAATAATTAATTATTTTTGTAATATGGTTATTGAAGAACCTACTCATTTATTGACATATTATGAAGTAAAATTTCAATAATTTTATTTATTTATTTTTAAAATATATTGATTTAAAATTTTCATTTCAAACTTAAATAAATTTATATATCATGTATTTATTTATTTACATATATATATTAATCCAATATTTTCATTTTCAATGGAACACATTTACATAGATATGATATTTATTTATATTCAAATATATTAATACAATTTTTTTATTTCCTATGTAACACATTTAAATAGATATCACATTTATTTATGTTCAAATATATTAATCCAATTTTTTCATTTTCTACATAACACATTTATATAGATATCATTATTTATGTTCAAATATATTAATCTAATTTTTTCAAATTTTCATTGTTACACATTTTCACATAGTACATTTATTACAATTCTTACTAAATACGTAATAAATAATAATTTTTCCTACAAAAATCTTTGAATAATTCTAGAGGGACGTTTTTAATTGACATTGTGACATGCCAAAAATATATTGGATGGTATAAATAATTACCCCACTACTTAGTTTTTCATCACCTAATGTATGTGCATCATGTCACAATGTTACTTAAAAATGTCAATTAAAAATTTCTTTCTAGAAGTACACAAAATCTTTATCTTTTATTTATTTATTTTTATATATAAATATAGAAGTGAGGAGAGAGAGTCATTAAATGCAATTTTCCCTCCAAAATGACTCTCTCTTCTCACTTCTACTTTTATATATATAAAGATAAAGATAAAGATAAAGATTACTTTAATCCCTTGTTTGATACTTGATAGGATTAAAATATAGATTTTAATTAAAATTAAATTCATTGATTAATTTAATTACATATTTAATGATATTCATAATTTTTCATTATACATTTCATTGCATCGATTTTTATTTGAATTTACTAAAATTTCCAACAAATAGTGCCTAAATATTTATCACGACTGTTAAAAAAAAAATTAATACAACACTCTGATTAACAAATAAAATAGTATTGCTTTATAGTTTATTTGATAACACTATTTGGTTTATAAATGATTTATTTGTGGTTTTGAAAGTTTATCAAACACGTGCTCAATTTTTGAAGCCTCTATTTGGTGAAAGTTATTTCATTTTTTAATAGATAAAAAATGTGAAAATTACCTTAATCCCTTGTTTGATAGGATTAAAATTTAGATTTTAATTAAAATTAAATTCATTGATTAATTTAATCACATATTTAATAATATTCATAATTTTTTATTATACATTTCATTGCATTGATTTTTATCTGAATTTACTAAAATTTCCAACAAAGTGCCTAAATATTTTATCACGATTGTTCAAAAAAAAAAAAATTAATACAACACTCTGATTAACAAATAAAATAGTATTGGTTTATAGTCTATTTGATAACACTATTTGATTTATAAATGATTTATTTGTAATTTTGAAAGTTTACCAAACAGATGCTCAATTTTTAAAGCCTCCATTTGGTGAAAGTTACTTCTTTTTTTAATAGATAAAAAATGTGATGTTCTCGAGCAGAAGTACATAATTTAAAATTGATTTTGAGAACTGTTGATTTGGGTATAGAAAAGAGTTATTTGTTACCAGTATTCTAAAAGTGAATTCTTATATGAAGCACAAGCTTTTTGGAACCATCGTAATGGTTGTAACTTGTAACTTTAGTTACGTTTGAAACCGAAGCCTTTGATGCACTTTTCCTATAAAATTATTTTTCTCTTCCCTGAAAAAACAAATTTACCCTATAAAATTATTTTTCCTTTCCCTGAAAAAACAAAATTACTTTTTTTTTTTTTTTTTTCCAAAATAGATTTTCAGCATAATAACTTTCATTTTTACTTTTTATTTTTTTCTCTGTTTGGTTAGTACTTAAAGTCTTTCCAATAAACTTTTTATATTTAAAGAACATATTCTACATAATAGAGAGTATCTTTAAATTTAAAGATCAAAATTTTTTACAAACTTCAACAAACTTTTTATTTTTTACTTTTCATAAAACCATTGTCTATCTTTATTTTTAGTTAATATTTATTTTTTTAAAAGTAAATGACCAATGATATCAAATATATAATAAAAAAATCAAAGTAGAAACATTGAAAATTGGAACTTTTTAAATGCATTAAATAATAGAGTTTGGCTCTCCAAATTTGGATTTGGAGAGTCAAACTCACTCTAAATTAAAATTTTAAGGTAGAAGGCATATTAAAAGTTAACTCTCCAAAATAAAGAATATCTCAAATTTAGAAGAAAAAAAAAAGGTTGAACCCTAACCTTAGGGGGCCCCTACCTGCCCTGCCCCGATAAAGGATGTAAATCGCAGGTTATGCCTCCTAAAGTGTAGGGTGAGGGCTTACTTTTTAATTTGGTAAGGGTCGGATTCGAACCTCTGACCAAGCGAGGCTGATCTTTAAACTACCCTCCCTTTCACCGCTGGAAGCACATCTCAAATTTAGAGAACCTATTTAAGATGTTCTTAGTAGAGATGATAATCAATTTTTTAATAAATTTTGATGAAACATTTGTTTAAAAGGTTATGAGTACTATAAAATATGTTAAAATCAGTATTTTAAAAAACGTAAAGCGTGACGAGCAACGATGCCGAACTTTAAGTTTAAGCGCAATTAAAGCGTGAAGCATGACAGTCAAACTTCAAGTTTAAACACGCCTAAACGTACAAGTAAACGAGCTTTATAAAACAAAAGTTAAAATTAATTGTAGATTTGATTTATATTAAATTCTGAATTAAAATTCAATTATTATTTTTTGAACAGTCGGGACCCTATAAAACTCGTGCTTGTTTGATTGAGCTCAATTATAAATAGGCCTCTATTTGGTAAAAATAATTTGTTTATAAATAAAAAAATGTAACGTTTTGAGATAAAATATGCAATTTAAAAGTACTTTAAAAAAATATGGGTAATTAAAAAGTGGTTCAAAAAAATATATTATTTGTAAACATGTTTATAGACATATTACCAAACGGAGTATAGATTATTTGTGATGATATATTTTGAAATAATGAATTTTGAATAATATTTTGCTGAAAATTAAGAAATATATTTAATTATGTGATTATGTGATTGAAATTAAGAAAGAAAAATATATTAAATTGTAATGTTGCTCAAACATGGTCTTCATGTTCCATCACGTTAAAAAGTAGATCCAATTATATATGAAGTGGTCAAATAAAAATGCAATTGAAAGTCGGATAATAAAATTGAGGCAGAATGAAGAACCAAAATGAAACATCCATACAAGTTTGATAACCAGCAGTGTTATTTACTTGTTTTGTTTTCATTCCCGCCTCAAAAAATGTAATGTCAGATCAATTGAAGACGTACCACTTGGCCTGCCGCCTATAGCCACCGCCCTCTACAACGATACCTAACTTCTCCGCTTGTTTCTCCCCTCCCAAGCAAACCATGGACTTGGGCCCAATTCCCCCCCCCCCCAGCAAGTCCCCGATAACGCTCCCACTGTTTTATATTGTTCCCTTCACTGCTCTTTACTATATTCATACATTCACGTCTCCTCGGCGAAACAAAATCTTCTTTCCTTTCTAAAGCAATTTCCCAAATTCTGCCTTGTTTACATCTTTAAAAGAGAGAGTGGACAGACCAAAACAAGATGGCTGAGATGGTTTTGTGTTTGATGCAAACTCATGCCGTAGAGGTGCATGACAGGTGGACGTGGACTTCACGTAGGAATGACTGTTTACGGAACCGAATTTTCTTGGATCAAACATAGCTGTTCTCCTAATAACTTTTTCGAGTTTTTGACTTCATTGCATATTGATGAGTTATCTTAAATTTATCTACCTACAATTAAACCTGTCATGACACTAAGAGACATTTCTAAATTTCTATTTTACAGGTTTTTATTTCATTGAAAATGCACTATGATTTCATTTTATTTTTATTTCCTTTATAGTTCTGTTTATAAATAATTGTATGTGATATTGTTATGAGCAATGTAAGTGGAGAAAAATATGACCCTAGAAGTATGGAAGCTATTAAAAAGGGAGAGGTGACGGTTTCTTACCAAGATATGTTGAAATGAATCTAACCTTAGGATTCAACAAATCCTGGTAAAAAATTGTCACATCCTCTCCTTTTTTTAATAGCTTTCATACTTCTAAGTGTTACCCTAGGACCATATATCTCTCCACCTACATTACCCATAACAATATATCACATACAATTATTTTTAAACAGAATTATGAGGAAAAAAAATTGAAATCATAATGCATTTTCAATGAAATAAAAACCTGAAAATAGAACTTCAGAAACGCCTCTTAGTGTCATGTCAAATTTAATTGCAAGCAAAGAAATCCATGACAACTCATCAATATGTGTTGGAGTCAAAAATCCGAATAAGACATTAGGAGAACAACTATGTCTGATCCAAGAAAACTCGATTTCGTAAACAACCATTTCTACGTGAAGTCCACTACTGTCATGCCCTCCACAGCATGAATTTGCACCAGACATAACATCTTAGCCATCTCAAGCTCCTCCTAGTTCATCGCATTTTCAACAACAATATTTCCGTGCCTCTTCCTCGCCAATGCCACCAGCCTTGCTCCTTCCCTTATATTCTCCAGAATCCCATTTTCTTGAATATTTACTGGAGTCAGCAATCTTGTGGTTGAACCTCAAGAGTTCAACTCTCTTCAAGACTCCAAGTGTTAAAGGTGCGTTGCACGACTCATCAGCTTAGCATCTGTCAAAAAATTAGGATGTCACAAAATAATTTCTCACCCAAAAACAATAGAAGCTGAAGAATTGGCAACCAATGAAGTACCCAAAATTGTGTCAAAATAAAGCACGTTAGACAGAATATGGCATAACATAAGCAAAAGTTCTCGTTTTTGAAGTTTTCATTGATGTGGGGTATTGCCACCACTTTGTTCAAAAGTTCTAGCTCATGACACAAATGCAATCTATTCTATATCACCTAGAATCAAGCCCGAAAATCCACTTCAAGCCCACTTCCAAGCATGATCCTACATTAGCCATCCAACTTGTTTTCCATTTCTTTCTTAGCTTTTATATATTTTTAATTTAAAATAATAGACTACTTAATATCAGTCACCACCAACACAACAATCCACCAGCCATATGTGTATCTTGCTGGTTGGCCACTATAATTAGAATTTGTAAATAAAATATATCCTGCTTCCTCGGCACATAATCCTCCACCTCAAGCACTCCTAGCAGACAAAGAACCAACGTCACAATAAGCACATTGATAGATCCCCAATTAAGTTCACCCATGCAAGAAGGAATAGGCAACCAGCAAGTATTCCAGTTTCTTCCCTGTACATGCTTCTAGAGGATTCCAATTCAGTTAGGAGGTTAAGTAAGTAATATTGTAGATAAGATTTTAGCTATAAATAACAGAGGGAAGTTAGTAGAAAGACATCAAGAAATCAGTGAGTCTAGTTGGGAGAGTTCAAGCCTCTCGAATGCTTGAATTGTTACTTTCATTTTCTGTAATTTTCCATTTTAGTTCAATCAAATACAGCTTGTTATTTTCAGGTTCTAATAATTCTCAAATTTCAGTTGGGACCCTATCACACATTCGAAAGAAGCAGAAGAGAAGGTCGTGAAGAATAGATTCACATACATCTTTTTATAATTACAAAAGTTTTCATTTTCCAAGGGCAAGCAATGGAAGTGTCAGGTCTCAAGTAAACTTAGTGATTCTTTAAGAAGGGTCATGGTTTTGAGTGTCCCTAGAGAGGTTTATACATATCTTTGGGCATGTGATGTACTGAAGACATCAAAAACACCATTTAATAAAAAATAAAATAAAATAAAAAAATTCACACAGATAGAAATCTCTACCCAACATAATTGTAGAAGATAAACCATAGAAGTAAAAGTTTTGAAAAATGAGAAACAACATTTGTTTTGGAAAATGAAATGACATGGACCATTTTAGAGAATCAATAAAACTAAAATTTTAAACTAATATCACGAGAATATGCTAAGATCACACCAGGGTATGCAGAACAAGTAGAGAATTATAAAACATTATTTTGTTCCTAGGCTTGCCTAACTGACAAATACAACACTAGGAAATAATACAAGCAACATCTCTTTTCAATGCACGCCAATAGGACCTATCTTCTCTACATGTATTTGTCATACTGAAAGCTCTCTATATGAGAGCGATAATGTACAAGCATGAGAATTTCAATGCACGTGAAATGGTAACATATGAAATACCCTATCTCCCTTTTTCTAAATGTTTAGGCATGTTTTACTGATTTTTTTCTTTTTAATTGTAAGGATAAAAGAAAATAAAAAAATATGAAAGCAAGTAGCTTGTTATTAGACACATCAAAATGTATCTAACCTTAGGCTTCAACAAATCCTTGCAGACGCACCAAGAGCCTGCAACGAAGAGTTGCAGACAGGCGAAATCGAAGGCAAAAAATAGCACATTACAGTTGAAAGCAGATAGGAAAGATCGTCAGAGATGAAAAGCTACCAAGATTGAACACCACATCGCAGCCATATGACGTGGAAATGTCGAAGCGGAGAGATCGGTGAAGAATCAGAGCCAGGGTTCAGTGGAGAGTTTGGGAGGAGATCAACAGAAACGAAGATCTACCAAGATTGAACAACACATCACGACCATGAAGTGGAAATGTCGAAGCAGAGAGGAGATCGGTGAATAAACAAAGCTAGGGTTCGTTTAAGAGTTTTGGAGGAGATCAACGGAGAAAACTAGGGTTCGCATGGAGAGCTGGGACCTCTATATTGGGCTGGGCTAGGTATTGGACTTTCATTTTTGTTGAAATTACACATAACCAACTTTTAAATATCCAAATTCAAAAATCAGATCAAACCTATATTATTTCAAATCTCAGGTTGTAATTAATTTTAATAATTAAATAATAACAAAATTAAATTAATTATCCAAATCCAATTCCTCATTTCTAAATCATTCCTAAACCATTCCTACCCTAATCTTTCTCTTTCTCTTTCTCTACACCTCTGCGTCCCTCACCGACGGCGCCCCCTACCCTGCCCCCAGATCCCAACCCTATATTTTCGATGGCGATGTACATATTGATGCCACAATTTCTATTTTCTATTGTGATAAAACTGTATAATCTAATATCCACGCACAAAATTTGAGATCTGTTTTTTTTTAATGGCGATTTTTGTTTCCTGTTGTTGTGAGGCACTAGTTTCTATTGCTTATGTTGTTTGGATGCTGCTTGTTGGTGTGGGATGGTGGTGATGGGTTTGGTCTGTTGGTTGCTTGGTTGGGGAGATGATAGTTGGTAATGGCGGTAGCGATTTCTAATCCTGTTGTTGTGAGGCACTGGTTTCTGATTTTTCTATTGTTCGGCGACGACTGGTTGTAGTAGTGGTGATGATAATGGTTGTGGTTGTTTGGGTTGCAGTGGTGAGCGTTGATGGTGGTGGTGACGATTTTTAATTTTGTTGTTCTGTTGTTCGGCGGTAGCAGGTTTGAGTGGTGGTGATGGTTGTGGTTTGTTGTGTTGGGGGTAGTGGTGATGGTTGTGGTTTGTTGAGTTGTCGACATGGTGGCTATCATGGTCTTGTGATCGGAGGAGGTGTTGGCGGTAGCCACGGCTGCTATTGTAACCTTGATGTAAAATCGTGACCTATTTTTTTACTTGTGACCTTAGAAATGATGATTGTGACCAGAAATAACAATGTTTGTGACTTCATCTTAAATAACTGTGGTCGTGGATTGAGGCTTTGGTGGTGATGCAAGCGGTTTTTAGTGGTGGTGGTGGTGATTGTGGTGTGTTGATGGTGATTGACTGAGGCTTAGGTGGTGGCGACGTTAGTGGCTGGGGTTTGAGATCTGAGACTTCTTGGAGAAATGTTTGTGCCGATGAACTTTGTAGTTGACGACGGCGGAGAAGTATCCATCATTTTTACACACAGGAGTATCGTCGGCATCGCTTTGCACGGGAGATTGGTTGTTGTTTTGGTGGTGGGTGGAGCTTGTCGCCGATGTTTTGGTTGTGGAGATAGCTTCGACGGCAGTCATGATCGAAGGAGGTGGTGGCAGCATGACCATGACATAATAATTGTTAAATGTGACTTAATAAAATTTGTGACCTAATAATTTTATTTTATTTTTTGCGGCGGCGGCGACGATGAGGCGGTGGGCCTCGACGTTGAGATGGTGGTGGTTGTGAGCTGATGGTGGTGAGAATGTGACATGGGCAAGTTTTCGGATATACTGTGACCTAATAATTAATCAGTGAATTGTAACTTAATAATATGATAATTGTGACTTAAAAGATTGGTGACCTCATAATTTGATAAGTTGTGACCTAGAAATAACTCGGAATTGATTAATTTAAAACTTGTGACCTTGCAATTATTTGTTACTTGATAAAACTGTTATTGTGACCTACTATTTTGATAATTTGCGACCCTAAAATTATTTGTGACTTAAGCAATTTACATTTTGTAACCTGAATTTATCTTGTATTGTGACCTGAATTTACGTGGGCAAGTTTTCGGATATACTGTGACCTAATAATTAATCAATGAATTGTGACTTAATAATATGATAATTGTGACTTAAAAGATTAGTGATCTCATAATTTGATAAGTTGTGACCTAGAAATAACTCGGGATTGATTAATTTAAAACTTATGACCTTACAATTATTTGTGACTTGATAAAACTGACCTACTATTTTGATAATTTGTGACCCTAAAATTATTTGTGACTTAAGCAATTTACATTTTGTAACCTGAATTTATCTTGTATTGTGACCTGAATTTATATAATTAATTAAAAAATCTAATTATTTAATTTAGTTAAATAGATACCTGATTTTTGAAATTTTTGAAATTATATCTTAAAATTGAAATTGTATATTCTAACCACCTTATATATGTATTTTTCCCTTGATTTTTATTGTATTGATAGGATGAATAGTGCTTCTTGGCTTTAGCCGATGAAAATTAGAGGTTGCAACACATAGGTCTTGTTTGGCTTGAAGCTTAAGCCAATGAAGATAACAAAGTGTTTTATGTGACTTATGAATAGCGCCCTTAGAGCAGCTACAATGGATGAACATATTGCCCTTATTTGATTTTTATTAAAAAAAAATTATTTTTCTACAATACTCAATTTCAACCATCAATTAAAAGTCAAGTCCACAATATTTTACTTTTTAACCAAATTTCAACTATCCATTCTCTTGAAAATCACTATTCATTTAAAAAAAAAAAACTCATTTTAAACAACATCAAACATACTCATTAGTGAAGTTAGGAAGAGGTTGAAATAATGCGCACAATGGATATGTTACAACAAATGTTAAAGGGAATCTTTTTAACACATGTTAACTTATCTGTTAAATTTGACTAATAACTTAGTTGATGACATGACAATGTTATTTTGAAGAATTCTCCCAAAATCTTGTTCTTTTTCTTTTCTTTCTTTAAATTTTTTAATATAGATAAATAAAATAATTTTTTTGTTAATTTCATATCATATAATTTAATGAGATCTTCAAAATGAGTATTATCTTAATATATAAATTTTACTATTTTAAAAATAAATATTTATTCTATTTTTTAACTTAGTTAAAACTTAACATATCCATTGTAGCAAAAATTAATAGTTAACTTTAACATGCATATTTGTCACTTAACTTTTACGATACTACAAACGAATTATCTGGTATTTATTATCCCACTAGTCCTTTAATGTTGAAGTATTTTTATTGCATTGCTAATAATTTTAACAAGTATAAAACATTTCCTATTTTTAAGCAAATCATTACATCAATGGAGACTAAGTTTAGAAAATATTGAGAAAATGTACCCACTTTATTTCCATTAGCAACGATTATGGACCCTAGAATAAATTTAGAGGGAACTAAACACACTATAAATGCAATATCAAAAAAATTAACTTTTGAGACTCCATTGTTATGTACAGATTTAGAAAAATGTTTATGTAAAATGTACGAGCTCAATACCGAAAAGTCAGGCAAAAATGTTATAAGAACTGCTCCCACCAGTAGTGTGATACAAAATGAAAACAGTGATTTACTTTCCTACCTTATAACTATAAAGGGAACTTCTAGTACACATGCCAGTAGTTCTAGTTCTTCTAGTACATTTAATAGTTCAGATGAAACTCCAAGCGAGTTAACTAGGTATTTTTCACACGACCTTCTTAGCATGTTAGACGAGGACGAGAGAAATAATTTTGATATTCTTAAGTGGTGGAAACTAAACGAGCGTCAATACTCAGTTGTTTCTATGATTGCACGAGATCTACTAGCACCTCCAGTATCAGCTGTAGCATCGGAGGCTGCTTTTAGTGCAGGTGGAAGAGTGTTATCTGAATATAGGTCAAGGCTTAAAGAAGACATACTAGAGACCTTAATGTGCTTGAAGGATTGGCAGTTTGCGGAGAAAATGTTACAAAATAGGATAAGTGAAATTCTGGTAGAGGAATTCAGAGAACAATCATATTGGTGAGTAAATTATTTTGTATTATTAATTATTATGCTTACAATTATGTATTATGCTATAAATAATATATGCATTTTTTTTCTGTAGCTTGAATTCTTTCTTTCAAATTCAAATAAAAAAATTATACACGTAACATTTTGTTCATATACAATTTTAACCCCACCTGCAAGAAATTAAATGTAGCCGGTCCCAAACCCGGATTAAAGGAGGAGGGTTTATTTAAGTTTTTTATATTTTCAAATTTCAATTATTTCAGTCTTTACCACTTACCCGTTTGAAAAAAAAAAGACCCACAAGCCGGCCCAAGTTGGCAAAAATAACAGAATGGAAGCAACATACTCTAGTGCGCAAGATACGGTTGTCCAGATCAATTTGTTTCTTACCCATACCCTTCACTTCATTTCCAGCCTAACACTCAAGATGTGTCCACATCCTTGTTAACCGCAATAGCTGATTTCATTTGCGCCAAGGAGACTTGAAATTTTCTTTTCTTTCCTCTAGTGACAATATATGGAAAACTTTGTATAACCTGTATTCTAGCATTAAATAAATAGCTTGTAAAGAAGCTTCATGGGTGGCAAATCACTGTTTGAAAAATATCGTGGATGAGAGCTATGGGGTCACACACTAACATCTCCACCAAAAGCCTTTTCCATATTGCAAAATTGCTTGACTTGTACATTTGAAATGAAAAGGAAAAAATGTGCAAGTCTTTCATAAAATCCCTCACAATGAACTAAGGTAGAGAAAGAGTTCTGAAAAAATTACATATCCCATCCCCTACGTCACATGAGAATAGCTGGAGCTCTTATCATACTAAATTAAAGAAATCAGTTCACACAAGTGGAAATCAAACTTTCTCATATTTCAAAGGTAAGGCATTTTCAGAATCGAAGAAATGGTATTGGAATTTCTCAACAAAGAAAGCAGATCTAAGCATCAAATACTACATAAAAAGTTATCAAGAAACTAACTGAGGTGATAGTTCATCATAAAAAGCAATAGATAAAAGCTATGAAAGACTTGGGGCCTCTGAGTTATTTTCTGGGCATTGCAGTTACAAGACATGCAGGTGGGTTATTTCTATGTCAGATGAAGTATGCAAAGGAGATTATTGAACGTGCCGGCATGACTTCCTGTAAACTTGCACTCACGCCAGTAGACACTAAATCTAAACTTAGTGTCTCTTTGGGTTCTCCTTATGAAGATCCCACACATTATCGCAGTCTAGCTGGAGCACTGCAATATCTTACTTTCATGAGACCAGATATATCCTATGCTATGCAACAAATCTGTTTACATATGCATGACTCGGAGGATGAACATATGTCTGCTCTTAAACATATTTTGCGATATGTGCAAGGCACTCTTGCCTTTGGCTTGCATCTCTACAAGTCCTCTATTTCTGATCTCATTTCATACACTGATGCTGATTGGGGCGGATGCCCTGACACTAGGCGATCCACCTCTGGATATTGTGTTTTTCTCGGAGATAACCTGATTTCTTGGTCTTCTAAAAGACAACCTACTCTGTCTCGATCTAGTGCCGAAGCTGAATACAGAGGGATAGCGAATGTTGTCTTCGAGTCCTGCTGGATCCGGAATCTTCTTTTGGAGCTTCATTGCCCGATCCATAAGGCTACATTAGTATACTGTGACAAAGTTAGTGCGATATATCTTTCAGGAAATCCCGTTCAACAACAATGCACTAAACATATCGAAATGGATATCCATTTTGTATGAGAGAAAGTTGCTCGTGGACAAGTTCGTGTCCTCCACATTCCGTCCCGATATCAGATTGCTGACATCTTCACTAAAGGGCTTCCGCGCATACTCTTTGATGATTTTCAAGCTAGTCTCAGCCTACGGGAACCTCCCGCTTCGACTGCGGGGGTGTGTTAGATTAAATCTCATGTATAACTTTTACATTTAGCTTGTGTATATTCCATTTGTATATCCTCAGTTAGTTACCGTAATTATGGCCTTGACTATAGCATTGTATTGATGTATATATTTTACCCAAATCAATGAGGAGAGAATGACAGGGAATTAATTACTTTCACATAGAAACCATTTGAAAAAATTTATAAATGAATACAAAAAAGAAGGAATTGTTCTTTCAAAAAATAAAGTTATAATAGAAAAATAAGAAATTGATTTTTTTGGATTATCAATAGATAAAAGAGGAATAAAATTACAAACTCATATATCTAAAAAGATAGAAAAATTTCCAGATAAATTAGAATCAAAAGAGCAAATACAAAAAATTTTAGGATGTTTAAATTATGCAGAAAGATTTATTGAAAATCTCTAAAAAAAGAGACATAAAATTCAGATTTTACTTAGAAAAATAAATACCAAAGGATGGAGTGATGAACATACAGAAATTGTCAAATCACTAAAGGAAGAATGTAAAAATTTATCAAAATTAAGATTACCAGATGAAAAAGTTAATCTAATAGTTAATACTGATACCTCAGATAAATATTGGGCAGCAATATTAAAAGCAGATCTGAATAAAATTTGCAGATATTCCAATGGAACATTTAACCAAGCAGAAATAAATTATACTACCCATGAAAAAGAATTGTTAGCAATTATCAGGGAAATAAAAAAATTTTCATTATTTAAACTGATAATTCTCAAGTTGCAGGCTTAGTTAAAAATAAATTACCACCAGAACCTCAATATAGGAGGCTCTATAGATGGGAAGCCTATTTGGCATTTTATAATTTTGATATAATTCATATTAAAGGTGTCAATAATTATCTTGCAGATTTTCTAAGCAAAAATATAGAATTTGCAAATGGATGATATTAAAGAGTTATTGATGGAGGCCAGAGTACGAATGAACTTCCTCATAGAGGAAGCTGAGGATATAAAAAATGGAATTGAACAGATGGCAAAATACCTCCAACAAAATGTTAAATTGTTGATAGAACTTTCTGTCTCTCATATCAAATATACCAAACAATTGAGCGACAGAGTTAGTGAAATTGAATCACTATTCGAGTCGTTAAATACCAAACAGGTTTTACTAAATATACCAACAAGTATAATACAAACAGATTGTTAAGTGCATTTTTATACACTTTTTATACCTTTAAATTATTATATTTTGGAATATCTTGAACAAATATCTACTAATTTATGCATTTTTTGTTTAAATATGTTAATATCCAAGTTGAGGTCAAAAACCACAAAAGGAGTGAAGATCCTGCTGAAATTCCAAGTTCAGGGACCATTTTGTCACTTCCGGGAAGTTTTGGACAAGCAGTGCAATTAACCAAGGGACCAAATTGAAAGATCTCAAAAGTTGAAGGACAAAAGTGCAATTTAGAAGGACAAATGCTGGAGAATGTGACCAAGTGGCTGGAAAGGAGGAAGGAATGATGGGAAAAAAGCAAAACAAAGAACAAGGCATGGGGAGAGTATGGGAAAAGTGATGGAAAAGAGGAGCTGAGCATCGGGACTGCAAGCTGGAGCTGGGATAGTGTGCTGAAGATATACATATATAGAAGAAAAACGAGAGAGGTAAAAAAGAAAAAGAGAAGAAAAGGAGGGGGACTGGGATTGCAACTTGGTGACAGGAGGTTGTAACGGGTCTACTGCCTTGCTTCCATTGTTCAAATTACTGCTGTATTGATTTGCAAGAGAAAAGAGGGGGACTGAGATTGCAACTTGGTGACAGGAGGTTGCAACTGGTCTACTGCCTTGCTTCCATTGTTCAAGTACTGTAGATTTGAGATTACTGCTGCTGCTTGCTAGAAGACGAGACTGTGTTTCTGCTGTGTTCAATTTCTGGTGCTCCCATTTGTTGCTGTGAAGCTGCTGGTTGCTGTGTTGCTGCTGGTTGCTGTGAAGCTGCTGGTTGCTGTGTTGCTGCTGGTTGCTGTGTATTGCTGTTTTGCTGCTGAAGCTGCTGCCTGAGAATGCACAACTGAAGCTGCTGGAGGTTGCTAATGCTGCTGGAATAATATTGCTGGAAATGATGAACCTGTTGCTGCTGGAAATGCTGTGATGCTGCTGGAATTGTTGCTGCTGTTGCTGAATTGCTGTGATGCTGATGCTGGAATATTTCTGGAATAATATTGCTGAAATGCTGAAATTGAAACTGAACCAAGGACTGAAATGGCCAGAAACAGATGTAGGGACTGATTTGCAATGAAGGAAAGTTGGAGGACCAAAATGCAACTTCCACCATTTTCAAACTCCGGGTTTTATCTTTAATGTTTATTGTTATTTTTACTTTTCAATGCATGTTTAGCTAAATTTGAATTGTTGGGACGATTGACGTAATTTAAATTGCACTTAGTTAATTTTAAAGTTATTTACGTAGTTGCGCTAATTAATTTCATGCATTTTTATTATTGTCATTTAATTTCAAGCACTTTAATTTATGCCGTTTAATTGTGCACATTTAAATTTAAGTTAATGTTATGCATTAATTTTGAGTAGTTAGTTTTATTTACAAAACTTGAAAATTCACCACCAAACCACATTTTTATGATACTTGACTTTTCTTTTAAAAATAAAATCAATAACTTTAATTACAAATAAATCAATCCTCGTGGGTACGATAACCTGGACTTCTCTAGTCTACTTAACTACTTGAACGCGAACCGTGCACTTGTGGTATACGATTTTAGCGAACACAAATACATCCTCTGTAATCGGTGGTAGACTAAAAATAAAAAGAGATGAACCAAGTCCAAGCCCGAAAAAGGTGGTCATAAATGAAATAGGTCCTCAAAAAGTAACAGTCAATGCAAAAAATGAACATAAAAGGGTAATTAAAATTCGTGCTAAGAAGAAGATGATTCTCCATTTTTACCAAAAGAAGACGAATATAAAACTATTGCCAAAGTTATATATGAACTACAAGAATGTGATTGTTATTATATTTCGTCTGGAGATCATGTATACCCAAGATTGATCGCTACTCAGGAAGGAGATCCAGTTATGACAAAAATGGCAGCTGATTATGGATTTTTGGATCTTATCTATCCAGAAAAAGATCTGAAAGAAATTGAAAAAATTGATGATTTATTAAAAGGAGAAATTTCAATGTTTGCTCAAGGAAGACCTATATATTTAAAATTTTATTCGATCGGTCTTGAAATTGATGGAAGGATGTATTATCCCGCTGAGCATATTATTACAATTGGATATGTTGCTCGAAATTTTCAAATTGAAGTTGAAAAAATACCAAACCTGTGCCAAATATTACAAGATCATGGTTCAGATCTCAAAGGATATTGGGAATAAAAGTTCTCTACAATATTGCCAAAAACCTGTATGATAAAAAATTCAAATGCATATGTCAATATGATGGATGGACCCTCCTCACTAATGGAGGAAAAGAAAAGTCAACAATCTTGAAAGAATACATCAACAAATTTGACAATTATCAAATCCATGGGAGCTTTGCTACCTTAGAAGAGGCATGCATTGCCAGAAATTGCCCCACATGACAACAAAATTGATGGACAACTGGTATCTGCTCTATTAAAGAAGGATGAAGCGTGACAAAAAATAGACAGCCCCATGTAAGGGCCATGTGAGGAGATAAATAATATAGGACAGGTCTGTCCTTATGTGTCCTTATAATATTATGAAAAACTATTGAATTATTAGGTCAATGATGTAAGCAGTGATGCAATTGTGTCAAATGTAACATTATAAATAGAAGCCTTCCGGCTAGTTGAAGGGCAAAGATCACTTGAGCACTCAGTTTGTGAGAAAGCCAAAAAATCTTCCGTCTTTGAAAAATTCTCATACCAATCTTGTGTCAATCTTCATATTATCAATAAAATCTCAATCTACTTATCAAATTATGATGAGTTTCTAAATTCTTGTCTTCTAAATCTTATTTCCAAAAAGAAGATATATTATTAAGAAAACTTATCACACTCTGTCCTAAAATATTTTCCATCTACAAGGTTATACAGTGAAGGCATATATCCAGGTTTAGCTAATAACCCGTGAAGGCAGGAGGGCATTGAAGGGTGTGGAGCAGAAACCTATAAGCCTGAAGGTCACTAGCAATAGAAGGAAAATACAAATTTACTAAGAACGGGAAAAGAGGTTAGTATTCTTAATATATCTATCTTTACGGAATTAGGAGGAAGAAGAGCTTTTGATATGACAGAATTCAGAATTATTAAATTTAATTATCAAAACAGTCCTTATAATGATGAATATCATAGCAGAATTGAACCTTTATTCATGCATAAATAATTTATTAGACTAAATAATGAAATAAAAAAAGTTATTTCATAATTATATGCCATGTTTGTCAGTTATCTTTCCAACATTAAAAAGATTATTAGGATTAGAAATAACAAAATCAATTATTTACTTCTGGCTTGATAGTGATAATATTGAAATAAATAATGAATTATATTTAGGATATGTGTTTAGTAGCGATAATGATTATGATCCTGTAATAGATTATGACAGTGATGGAAGAGATGAGCATTTCTTTACCAGTTTTTGAAAATCTTAATATCATGAATGAAAGCAATTATAACATGAAAAAACTTAGATATAAGAGAGGTCCATATAAAGTTAAAAATAATATCAAAAGTAAAAAATGTAATGAATATGAGAATGAAATTGATAAAATAAGATACCAAGAACAACTCTACGCATCACAAGAGATATTAAAAAGTTTTAAAGAAAATTTGATATAAAACTTTGCTAGAGGTACTGTACGATCTATAATAATACAAGATATTCAAGATATAATTGATAAATTAGAAAAGAGAAAGAAAAATATTTCAAAATATAATATATCATTTAAACCAAGCATAGATTCATGGCTGACATAGATATTATCAATTCCCAAACACTGATAGAATTTGAAAAGTTACTTGAAACTTTATAACTACTTTATACTTCTTTGATTTACAATGCCATGATATACTATTAAAGGATTAGATAATTTGTTAGAAAGAATAATGGAAAAAATAGATAACATTATATCTCAATTAACAGATATTGATGAATCATCTGAACAATATTATATATTTTCAGAATATCATGACCAATATATTATAAATTATTCTGATATATTACAGCTTAAAATAGAATTAGAAAATAAAATTATGACAAATATAGTCCAAACCTAAATGCCAGGATATACAATCGAATGACTTGATAACCTTTTAGAAAAACTGAAAGATAAAATGGAAAATGAAAACATATATTCAAAAGAATATAATAGACTTTTAGAAAAATACGAACAATATATTGCAGATTATTGTATTTCGTTAGATCAAAGAATAGACTTATACCAAAAAAATTTGTTTAATAATTTATCAACTTGATAATTTATAGATACTTCACAAGCAACGACTTCTAATAATTGTGATCATAAACTATATTTAGAAAATAAAGAAATTTCATTTTTATCAGTTATTGTTGAAAAATCTAAAAATATTCATTCTGTTAGTCAATTTAAACTTAAAGAGATATACGAAGATATTGACTATACTATCCTAAATAGAATAGAATTTAATTCTCCTAAATAGAATAGAATTTAATTCTGTTGAAACAGCAAAAAATATAAATACAGTTCATAAAATCATAGAAGAATACGAAGATATGGAAGAAGAAGTTTTAGAAGAAAAAATGTTATGATATATAACTAAAAAAGATCATCTCAAATCTTTTGAGAAATTATCACAATATACAACATTTTTAGAAGAACTTAAAATGTTAAAAAATATGAATATAATAAGAAATACTGAATTAAATCAACCTAACTAAATTAAAGATATATCTTGTAAAGTAAATAATTAACTTCATTAAATATAATATTGATAAATTACAATAAGTGACCATTTAAAAAAATTATATATTTTTCATGTGGGTAGTTCAATTAATCCCCCGACAAGCACGTATTAACAATTGCTCCTCTCTCGATCTTGCTCTCACTCAGTGCCCTACAGAAGAATGGACCGACGTTCGTCAATCTCTCTCTGTAAACTGCTCTCCAGAAATCTTTTTGGAAGAGTTTCAAAAACCAGATATCCATTTCCCTTAATCTCCCAAAAAAACTTCTCAACACATGGCTCCTTACACCGAAAACCCAAGAAACCCCACCATTTCTATCATCCAGCAAGCCTAAATTCACCGACCCATTTCAGTATTTTCCAAGATTTCAGGCAATACAGTGTTGACGTGGACAAAGAAGTGGATGAAATCAACCTCAAATTTGTAGAGGCGAGAGATGATATAGAGTCGGCCATGGAGTCCAAAGAGACAGTGTATTTCGACGAGGAAGCTGAATGCGCACGTGCTTCTGTTAATGAAGTTCTCAAAATGTATGATGGGCTTTTGGAAAAGCTGCAGGATAACCAGAGGAGCGCGATTCAAAGGGCTATGGGACTCAAGATTGAGCAGTTGAAGGCTGAGCTTGGACAACTTAATGAAGATTGAAATTTGATATTCATTTGGAACTTTTGTTATCCGAGTTAAATTTGGGTAAGTTACAGCTTTTCTAATAATGAAGCTATACTTTGCAATAAGAAATATTAAATTCGAGCGCTGATTGATTGATTCAGTAACGTGTTTGATGAATTTTCGTTTCTTTTTTAAGAAAACTGGTTGCTGGTTTGTTGTGGAAAATTGGGTTTCTTGCAAATTGAACACAAAATAACATGATGTCCCATGGATTAACGAGTTTTCTTTTACAGTTATGATTTAGGTTGCTTTTATATGATCAGTAGAGATTCCCATGAAAATTTCTACTTTATCCTTAGAATTAAGAGATAGTGAATTGTAGTGCTAGTTAGTTTGGGATTGTAAAAAACTTGATTGAAATCGTTGAAGTCTTGTAGTTCCCCCTTGAAGGCTCAGATCTGCAATGTAGCACTCAGGGTCTTCAAGCCTGCGCTATGGGAGTATAAATTATAATAAAACATGTATTTTGACTAATGACATTGATTAATTATCTTGAGATGAGTTTATAATCACACTCATACACCCACTTAAGTCCTCCGCATTTAAGAATTTCTAATTTAAATGTGAAAGCAAAGATTCTTTTAATGTTATTAGTCCTTCATTCCTTTGTTGTTACATGATCAAAAGCTCATTTTGCTACTATAGTTTTTGTGAAATCTAGACCTAGAAATTACTTCTGCCTGCATAATCTTGTCTTGGTTAAATGCATTTAAGTCCCTGCGCATGGTTTACTTGTATATCATCAAGTCATTTGTCATGTAGATTGTGATTTTTTCCAGACATTTGCCTCTAGACCCTAAATTGGTCGAAATCCAACCTTGTATTGTCTCATACATCTAACAATTCGTTGCTCATATTGTACTTGTCTCATGTAATCGAACAAATTTTCGTAAGATTTCGTGCATTACTCACCAGTCACCATTGAGGGGTTTAAATTCCTCTCGGTATTCAACTCCCGCAAACTTGCTGTTGGTTCGGTTATCGAATGTGAATGTGACTAAAAATATATTGTCCTCCGAAGAAAACAGATACTGGAAATGCATACTTGAACTTAGATTGTCCATTTTATTTACTGCTGGATTTATTGATGTAAAATTCATAGTTTCATGACAGTGTTACATATCTGATGCATGTCTGGGTAGAAACTAAACTATATTGCTGTAAATTTTCGAAGGGAAGCTGTATTACTATTTTTTTTTTTTTACATGGAACAAATAAATATTCAAGAAACAAACCTAGTTTAATTTCCTGCAGCAAGATTAGTGTAAAAATCTGTGAAAATGCTGTCACTTGGTTGGATATTTCGTAGATCAGGAAAGGCACATATGATTATTAAAACTAATTGAGTAGACAGTGTTCGAGTTTACCACCAATGCCACACCCTATGAGTCGTTGGCTCATTCTTCAATACTTTTGTTCTCTCCTTCTCCCTTTGCTTCATAATCCGGAATCATTTTAAGGCTCGTTTGAAGACGGACTTGATTCTATTTCTTCTCTTTGCATACATATTTTCCGGATGATGAATATTCAAATCAATTCCGTCTCCATGAATGTCTGATAATCGACTTATTTTTTTATTTTTTTTTCGAGAGATTTGAAATAGAATTAGCATATTTTCTTATCAAATATGAGGTTCAATAAATGTTAAGAAAAGGAGTTGTGCAGTTAAAATATGTATTCTTATACATTTTTAAGTATTTGAATTCGGAATTGCAATATTTCTGATCATCATGTTTAAAACATGTTGAACTTACCTCAAAAAAACAATTGAATAAAATTGGATTATCGACTATCAATTTATACACGAACTAGATTAAAAATGATAATAAGTACAAAATTGAAAGGAGAGATAAATTGGTGAAGTCAAATTCCCAGGACACTTTTTTTCATATAAAAATTTTCTTAAAATCATTTTACATGCATTTAGATAGAAGTTAGAATAGTATTAGTAGTCATCATTCACCAACAATCCATTCATCTGATTTTTTATATTCATGATCGATGCATTTCAAATTAACGTTTATTACTCATTGTAACGATACTCTTTAAGTTAATAAATCTATCACTTGTCAATGACTTCGTACACTTAACGAATTTCATCGAACAATACATATGCAGTATCTTGTCCATAAATGTGACGTAATATCAATAGAATAACAAATGATATACCAAAAATATAATCATATATTCACATTATATGCTCATGAACACAGGATAAATAAATTATATATTGGGAAATTTCTTCTGTAACAAGTATAACAGAAAACTTCATAAAACAGCCGGCCGTTTTGACCCAATGCTTTGTCTTTGGTATAGATAATTTGATATTACTTTCCTCTTCATTAAGAAGCAAAGAAATATCAAAATTAAAATCAAGATTATAGAAAGTTCTAAATGGGCCCCCGGAAGAAGCTCGAGAACTTTAAGCTTCGTCTTGTTCTCGAAGTAGCAATTGGAATCGATTAACAGTTGACTGCCCGGATGAGTGGTTTCAGGATCAAGAACAAAATCTATCGTCATTGCTGCTTCTCCTAGTACAATACATGTGCTCTTCGGTCTGTAACCAGGCATTGTCGCAATAACTGTAGAGAATGGCAAGGTTCAAGGATACTAAGATTCATTTTGCATAGTAAGAAACAGAAAACACAGAAAATGAATGTGTGCATGAAAAAGGAAACGAAGATTACTTTTTCAACCTTCCATCTATGTTTAAATTATCTCTACATTCCAAATATGAACTAAAATTGTCTTTTCATTACCTTTACAAAATTTGAAAAGAAACAAGCCCATCCCATCCCATCCCAACAAACAACTTCCCTAGCTTCCCGCTAGGCACCCACAAAACGTGATTTTAACCTCTTCATTATCGCGTATTGGTAAGAAACAATAGTCGAATTTAAGAATATAGAAGTGAAGGTTCAAAATTCTTCTCATATCAGTACCTTCGTATCTCTCTCTGGGAGCTAGCAACCGGTGGTAATCAGCAAATGGTTTACTGGCTGGAATCTGTCAAAGAACGAATTATTAGAAATTATCACTAGAACAAGTGTCAGATTGAGCACGCAAGTGTCCTAAGTAGCAAAAATACTAAAATCAGAATGCTAAATTTCGAATTCTTAAAATAGGGAATACAAGAAAAATGTAGAACAACAATCCATCGAACTCAAAAATCAAGAAGTAATTTAACACTTGAAATAGTCCGAAAATATTATGGAGAGATTCCCATTCTCTATTCCAGAATCCAGTTATGGATTAGTTTGCCAATTTTTGAAGGATATTCTAGTTTGAGGCTTGATGGTTTTAAAGATGAAGAGAATTTCCAAACAGGGATAGCTCCTGAGTTCCCAAAGGTGATTGATGTGTATTTAAGGGCAATTTTCCTCCCAGCTCAAAAAACTACTCACTGTTTACTCCCCAAAACAACTAAATATTACATAACACATCACTTCTGATACTATAGCTAATTACCAGTTGCTTTCTATCAACCCTCCCCCCCAACCTCTGCCAGTCTTGTACGCACATATAAACAATTTCACAGAAAACCCAAGAATCCTAATTCAATCTCTCACCAGTCCCCCCCCCCCCCCCCCAACAAATTATCATAGCTTCAATCTCAATTGTACATGATGTAGCCACAAATGAAGAGAATAACCAGGAAACAAAGGAATAAAAATGATAATAGAAGATGCAAGTGTTATCCAAAATCAATGGGAGTAAAGCATGTGTAGATGGTTTTTTAAAGTCTGACATCATATCTCAAGGTTCAAACTGGACATGTGGTAGATACTATCAAGCGCTTTTTAAATGCCAGCAGCACTCAACAAATCAAATTCTGAAGAACTGACCAACATGAACACAAAAGGC
The DNA here is from genome assembly GCA_963555705.1 of Ligustrum vulgare. NCBI lineage: Eukaryota > Viridiplantae > Streptophyta > Magnoliopsida > Lamiales > Oleaceae > Ligustrum > Ligustrum vulgare. Next base: position 41,699,710 of record OY743180.1, on the reverse strand, counting down.
TAGATTCAATTCAGAATCTAAAAGACCTTTCCAACCGCCTACTGAGGAATGTAAGGTGCTTATCCTTGGAGGTTGTAGTGCTGCAGCATGAAGGTGATGGTGGAATATAATCTTTGTAGTATAAGAAAAATATAGTGTCACAGCACTAAGGCAATGGTGGTATCAAGATATTCAATGAGCGGAAGTTTTATGCAAGAATCTTCAAGGTTAATTATTATTTTGTGAATATATTTCCATGTTAGTTCACCCATATCTCCCATTAAGGAACATTAATGGCACTTAACATTAATTTTTTATCACTTCAAGAGAGATCCATGTTATAATGGCTTAAGGATCGGAAGGGGATGGGGAGAAGAAGAGGGTGGGGTCATTTATGATTTACACATGCTACATAGACTCTTACAATCAACAATGTTACAAGCACCCCACACTTGACCACAAGTGTGACAACACATTCACGTGAGTTGTGGGGCCTGCTCATCAATAGTGACCGGACCCCACACCCATGTGAGTGTTTTGTCACATTTGGAGTTAAGTTTGGGGTGCAAATACACTAATTCGTGCTACAATATCATTACATTGTATTCACTTTCTGTGAAAAATCATGACAACATCCAACTCATCTTTGAAAAAGCTATTATATGCTTCTGGACTAGTAAGCATCAAGCTTACACTAACATTATAATACTACCGAATATGATCTCCACACACTTTGACAAGATAGATGGGTTACAATATACATATAACAGACGAATCATTTCACATATATATACACATTCAAGTTTTCTGTCACAGATGTTATTAAAACTAGGGTGTAAGTAGTTCGGACCAGGAATTTAGTTGGTATATAATTTTTATCTATTTATGTTTATTAACTAAGATATTGAATAATATCAAGAGAATGGAAGTGCTTTAATTTGATGTTCATCGTGGAGATAAATAAAATTATATGCCCCCCAAGAAAAAGGGAAAATAGTAACTCCTTTCTTAATAATATATCAATAATAGTCATGCTACAGTGCCAAGACGTTGTAACATCCTGAAGTAGATGAAAGTCACTAAGCAATCACTTTAGAGGCAATCTTTAATAAGTCGGTAAAGCAGATAAAACAAAGCTTTAGCTGATTTGTTTAATGCCGACAAGCAAAAAAAAGGATGGCTGATCATACCGTGTAGTTTACTCCCCTGATAGCTATTGTAGCAGGCAAGGGTCTACCACGATCTGATGAAACTACTCTTCCATGTATTCCTGTCTATATGATGAAGTATATATCAATAACATTTGGGTAAATCTTGCTTTTACTAATACATACAATTATTAAAAATGTATAGAACTATCATGACATGCGTCAAAGTTCTATGCTCGCAGTCAACCTACCGCAGCTCTCCTTTGCCAAGGCTTAGGTCTGGCTATGAAGAAGCATAGATGGAGTTCTTTATATGAATACATGAAAATGACATTAATTGTTAGTTGCTAGCACATAGATCCGTAAAGAGTGTCTCAGCTTCATATTTGTAAATGACATTAATTGTGATATATAACTAGCTAATTGTTAGTTGCTAGCACATAGATCCGTAAAGAGTCTGTCTCGGCTTCATCTGTCTATATGGTTAGAGATGCACAACATTACGACAATACATTGGTGCCAAATTTTCACAAAACTGAATGCCTTGATAGACCAGTGCCTGTTAAAACTTAAAATTTTCAAATTTCTTAAACTGCCTTAAAACTTGTTTTTCTACTGAAATATTGCTCCCCACATTGGGGCATTAAATTTTCTCAATTTCCAGAAGCACCCTGGAGATTACACACAATCAAACTCAATGAACGCAATGGAAGCAAATGGTGATGCGCAACTTCCATTGAAGTTTTATTGCAGAGAATTTGTAAAGTATGAAAGAAAAACGAAAAGGAGTTCTCAAAAACACGATAAATGTTCCCTCGAACTAGTACAATTTGGATTAACGTGTGAAAACCATGCAGAAAAGCATACCTTCACTAAACTTGCAATGAGATTCAACATACTCATTTTATTATATTCCCAGAGGGTTGGAAGCTGCAAAACCAAAACCTGAAGTAAGGATGAGATAGAAATTGCAGATACCATTGCAAGAAAATCAAAATTAAGTATCCCAATTACTAAGCCTCCGATTGGGCAGAATTTACCAGTGTTTTAATTTATAAGTAGATACAAATGAGTGATGAATAAATTAATACCGTTTGTGGATCCATTGGAATATGTGGTTGAAAATTAAGTTTGGCCATCTATACATGATTTATAAAGTTTGCCAAATGGAGGCTAAATCAAAAGAAAAAAATAAGAAAGCTAATAACGTATATATGCCCAAACATTTATATGCTATCAAGAAAAAAACCAGAACTTATTGCAGGTACATCACTAGAAAAAGACATATAGAGCATGTGATGATGGACATAATCAAAAGAAGATAGAAGATATAGAGGAGAAGAAAGTGGAGGGGGAGAGGAGAGAGAACTGAGAGGGAGAAAGAGAAATTGGTGGAGAGTAATATAGTTCCTATTCAATAATCAAGTCTCTAGAATACAATACATAAGCATCTTTTAAATAGAGTATTAACTAAATAATAACATAAAATACTAGAAAATCTATAAAATAAACCCTTGTTACTTTTTCCAAAAATAATAATCCGAACTTGGAAAGTCTTCCTAAGATATATCTAATAACATCTCCATCAGCATGCCATCGTCCATCTATTTCACATATAAAAGAAATTCAAAAGATTTTTAAACCAATTAACTCAAATGTCAAAGACGGTTGATTTTTTATTGCTCGAGAAATATGACTAGCCTATAACTTCATCTTGCAATTGCTATTCCATGTCAAAAAATGCAGTTATTTTCCTGGATTGTGTGGTATGATATAGTCACCAGACTTCAGAATCCCCTTGCAAAGAGATCTTTTAGTTATATTATATGTCTATAATCAATACCATTATTCCCCCAATTGTTTCAAGCCTGTAATGCTCCCCCACAAAAAATGAGTTCCTTTTTTCCATTTTAAAGAACTCCAGAACCCAAATTTCAAAAATTGACCGAGACAATGGCACCATCCACTGAGCCATACAATCATAACTACAGCCCACAAGCTCAACAAAACATAACTGATTCTGATAAAAGGCTCATAATCAAACTCAAAATGAGATATAACCTCGCTCGCATGAGGCCATTTGTTGTCACTGATCTCCAAGGTTAGTTCAAAACATCCATGATGAATATAGTTCCAATCTTGCATGCCACCATATATAGGGTACCTAATAAACGCCATGGGAAGTGGAAAACTAGAAATCCTTAGCATTTGAAATGGCATTATCTTTGGTTAAAAAAGAGTAATAAGAAAGGAAGCCATGAGAGAGCTAATAAAATTTTGAAGCACTTCTCATTATACAAATTTCATAGTATATAATTCTGCAAGGCCGTACCAGAATGCTCCATTGGTAATTCCTTCAGGAAATTCCTTGCTCAGAGACATGTTATGGTGAGATTTACTGTATACACTTGCCCAAAATCGGAAAGTCTCGTCATCAGGACATGCATAGTAATTTTTCCTGAAAAATGTCAGGTAACAAAAAATTCTGCTCTTAGAAGTATCAACTGAAAGAGAAACTTGTAGAAGAAACTTGATCTATTTTACAAACAAATTCAAAAAACGTCAAGCACTATCATAAAGTTCCTTGAAGCAAATTTAACAGAAATACATGAAACAATTAACAATAAATACTAGATAACAAATTGCATAGGGTGGTTCTCAACATTTGGCACCAGAAAAGTACAAAAAGAGTACAAACCCAGCATCCAAAAGTATTAGTGTAAAAATCGTTTTAGGCATTCTCTGAAGACTTAAATAGCAGCAAAATCATACAAATTACAATTGATAAATTAATATAATCAACCTCCAAAATACCATGAGGAAAAAAAATTCAGATAAATACTGTAGAAATGATGCGACTCTATGACCAAAAATAATCAAAAGTTATTGGAAGAGTTTACAACGTAATATTAATTAGGAAACAAAGCCTCTCTTAGCATGATAAGAACATAACTAAAAAAATGAAAAAAAGATTCCATAAAACCAAGCTTTTAAAGTTAACAAGGCCAACAAGACCTTCAACAAAAAAGGTACCTTTATCTGAAACTGAAACAGGTCGGTAGGTATAGACGGGATGAGAGACCACTCTCTAACTAACATATTTGAGTTTTCGGCGGTTGACAGAGCTACACGTTAGAATATTCACTCGCGAACGAACAACAATATCTTACTTATTATTAATAAAGCCTGACAGCCAGATGAGAATGGTACACATTTAGCAATTTCTTCTCTCTTTTTGGATTCATTTTCAGAGAGTATAAGACACCCTGGCAATTCATCTAGATAAAAACAGGCAAGGACACACAACTAGAGTCATCAACTGACGATTTGGCGGAACAGATTCAGCATCTGGCCCTTTTGTGCATAAGTAAGAATTCAAAAAGAATAACAGCATTGAAATCTTACTTTCTATCTTCAGTTCCATCCCATGGATAATTAGCAACAAGTGCTCCCTATACACGAAGAAAATACTTGATAAAGGATGAAAATATAGAAAAGATTAAAATTTAAAACTTTATATTTATAATTTTTTCTGCGATCATTACACCCAAAATATGGCCTTGACAGAACACACCTTATCATCATCATAAGACCAATTCAAGATCAGCAATTTTATTAGAGAGCTGATTACAATGTTTTTCTCTTTCGTCTGCCATAAATATCAAGAGATATTATATTATCTTGATCTTTCTCCACAGCCTCATCTACTTTTGCATATTTTTTTCATAAATATTTTAGCATATCATCTCATTCCATAGACGTGTGGATCCCAAGTTAGGTAGTTAATATGCAAAGAAACGCCTCATGGGCTTCAACTGAAATTGTGAATGCATATGTAGCATATATATCATACATTTGAACCACAATTAAATGAAAAAAGGCAGCATATGATACTTGACCACTATTATAAGGAGAAAAGGAAGCATTTAATAATACTTGAAATGCACCTACTTTGCATGTTCACATGCATAGAATTTTATAGAGTCAGGAGAAAAGTTGAAGAAATGGGGAAAGGCACAAGAGAGTGATCGTGTTAAACTTGACAAGTTTCAAAGCAAGGGAGAAAGAGAACCATTACCCCATGAAGACTGGCAGATGCTGTAAAATGTATCTCTTCCATCCAATTCATGATTGCTTTCGTTTCAGGTTGTCGTGAATCCATATCATCATTCATAGGAAAGAACTATGTCAATCATGTCAGTCAATGCTCTTTAATGAGTTGCTCCAATTTAAGACACAGTAAAGGAAACAAAATTGGTCATATTAAAAAGAACAGAAGTAAATTCTAAGCATTGTAAAAATAAAAGTGTACTTGAAGTTCTCAAAATGGGAACTGATTTGGGAAGACATATACTACATAGGCAAAAACAACATAACCAATTCCCCAATTAGCAAATGTCTGGCGGTTCCCATTTCAAAATCATGAGGTCATTGGCAGATTCATTTTGAAAACTAAGTTGTTTTATTCTATTTTCTAGCAATCCTTTTTTTTGGGGAGTTTAATGGGCGCTGTTGAAATAAAAATTTCAATTTTTGCCGATAAAATTAGAGATCAGTAGTAAAATACTGAAGCTCGATATATTTCCTAGATGCAAAGAATATATTAGTAATTACACCATTTTGTAACTAATAAAACTGAATAATGACACAAACATTTCAAATACTTGGAGAAGCTCAATATAATTTGACATCAGAAATATTCTTTTTCTCAGAAAGTTAAAGACTTTCAGCACCAATCTGTGTCAAATATAATTAAGGGAAATTGGCGCATTTAGTCCCTAAACATTTGTCTTTGTGTGCAATGAGTCCCTAACCTTTCATTGTTGGCGTTGCAGTCCTTAAACGTTGTATTCTTTGGCACAACAAGTCCTTTTGGATGATTTCCTTCCATCTCTCCTTTAAAAAATCAACAAAAGACTAATATGCCCTTATCCATAATTGGCGCAATTAGTCCTCTAAACTTCATATTTGGTGCTTAAGTCCCTAACCTTTCGATTTGGTACAAATAATCCCTTAACTTCGGTATTATATAGCGCAATAAGTCTTTAACATTTCAATTTGGTGCTTAAGTCCCTAAAAGTTGCATTATTTAGCACCACGTGTCCTTTTAGAATTGAAAAACATGGCCTTATTAGGGAAATGGTTATGGCGGTTCCCCAGAGAATCGGAATCACTTTGGCACTCCATCATTCTTAGTCGGTATGGCTTTCACTCTAATGGATGGGATGCAAATACTGGATTGAACTCTACCCTTCGGGCACCATGGAAATCAATTGCGAGAGTTCGGGATAAATTTATGGAAAACATCAAATTTGTAGCTAGTAAAGGTGACAAAATCCGATTTTGGCTTGATAAATGGATAAGTGAACAATCGTTTCAAGAGGCATTCCCTAGACTTTTTCGCCTATCAAACAACAAAAATGCTCTCATTTGTGATATTGTTTCCTTTCCATTTGCTTCTAATCCGGTCTGGAACTTAGTTTTTGCTAGAAACTTGAGTGATAGAGAAACCGATGAATTCACTTCCCTACTAAGTCTTCTTGAACACATCCACATCGATACATCTACACCTGATAAAAGATTATGGAATGCCCATCCCTTGGGACAATTTTCTTGCAAATCTTTTTTATATACATTACTTCAACCAACATGTGACACCTTTTTCCCACAATTTCAATTCATTTGGAAGAGTGTGGTACGCTCTAAGGTTAAAATTTTTGCTTGGTTGGCTTACTTGGGAAAGGTGAACACTTGTGATTTGTTGCAATTGAAAAGGTCATATTTGTACATATCCCCCTCACATTGCATTATGTGTAAAAAGGCGAAGGAGAATATCGACCATATATTGCTCCATTGTGCGAATGCTAGAGACATTTGGTGCAGAATTTTGTGCTTATTTGGTGAAGTGACGGCATTATCAAGAAGATGGGCTGAAATGATAAGGATAAAATGTTCATTTGGGGGAAACAAAAAGGAAAGAAAGGCGATATGGAAGCTGATTTTAATGACATCAACTTGGACACTTTGGACGGAAAGAAATCGGAGGAATTTCGATAACATTGAAAGATCTTTGGATGATATTTGGGATAATATTATTTTCCTTACAGGACTATGGGCCAGAGCAGCTGGAATTTTTAGTGATCTAGACAATTTTATATTTCGATTGGACCCTAATAATTCCTTATGTTCCATTGTCTTGAATTGTTCTTAAACCTGTTGTTTAACCTTGTGAAGCTTCACAAGTTTTAATTGTCACTTGTAGTGGATGTCTTGTCCACAAATGTGTTTGTAACATCATTCTCATCCTCTTTAATAAAAGTTTTGTTTCTTATCAAAAATAAAAATAAAAAATAAAAAATGTGTTAAAAAAAAAAAAATTTATTAAAATAGTTAAATTTTGCTTTATTTTCTATAAAAAATAATGTCAATCAAACAACAAAAGTTGAAAAATTCCCCACTTTTCCATCTAGAAATTAAACCAATTAAACACACCAAACTTTCAATTCTTAGGAATTCAATTCACCAGAATTTATTTTCTTTCAACCCAAATTTCACTCTCGCTATCAAATGCAGCCTAAAGATTTTTCCTGTGCTAATACAAATTCCCCAATTTACCAATAAAAATTCATTCTTTTTATAAAAAATACCCTTATATTAACAAATAAGTAAGCCTCTTTTTGGCAACTTAAAATTTTTGGTTTTTGCTTTGTCAGATTCTATTCTACCTTGTCAATTGGATTTCCAATAAAGGTTTTTAACGTGCTAATACAAATTTCCAAATTTACCATTAGGTGATGAATGATGTACTATGCCACACAAAATCGCTAATTTACCGCACATATGTATCCTACCCAATTTGCATTATCACATTTACTATTTTTATTTCCTTTATTTAGAACCCCCGTTCGGCAAAATTTTGGAATTATACCACAAAAAGTTGACAAAATATGTTAATTTTCCAACTGTTTATACGCACAAAAAAGCACTTATTTAACTTAATTGGATTTCATTTTTATCGTGTTCACTTTAAATATCGATCAATAGAAAATTAGACAACAAATATAGACAACCATTTATAATTGAAACACTTAAATATTGTTATGGCATCTTAGTTTGTCAATATATATAATAAAATTAAACGAGAAAAATAAAGTAAACTGAAATTAAAAAAAAAAAATGGAATTCAAGAAATAAATAATTTATTGTAGGCTTTAGGTTTGTTTATTATTTCTTCAAATAATAAATTAGAATTATAATAACCCATTATCCAGCAGGATCCCTTATTTATAAAGCATTTCTACCTTCTAATCATTATAAATTTTACAACTTAAAATATCAATTTAAAAAATCTTAAATAAATAAATCATTTATTGTACGAATATGTGTTCTCCATTTGTGAAGGAAAAATGTAATCCCAAATTGCTTTATTGGAAACCCAATTGGCGCGGCAGAACAGATTCCGATAAAGCAAGAAATAAAAATTTTAAGTTTCCAAACAGAGTCTTATTTATTTATTTACTAATATAAGGGTATTTAATATTTTTGATAAATCTTTAAAGGTGGAATGGAAGCAAACCGTCTAAAAGGACACGTGGCAATAAATAATGCAACACCGAAGTTTAGGGACTACTTGCACCAAATTGAATGTTAGAGACTTAAACACCAAATCTGAAGTTTAGGGACTAATTGCGTCAATAATGTATAAGGGTATTTAAGTCTTTTCTTAAATTTTTAAAGGAGAAATTGACGAAAACCATCCAAAAGGACCTATTGCGCCAAATAATGCAAGGTTTATGGTCTACAATGCCAAAAATGAAAGGTTAAGGATCCATTGCACACAAAGGTAAACGTTTAAGGACTAAATGCACCAATTTCCCTATAATTAACTCCAAACTTCGGCATTAAATGCAACTCGCCCAAGGCTAAGAAAGAAAACCCGAATCACGGTATTCTTGGCAATGAATTTAGCAGAAGAATTCAAAAATCCCCCCCAGAATAAGTGCCTATTATAACCCTAAGATTCTAAAGAACTGAGAGCACAATCTGATTTATCATGTACTGAATCTGTCAAATACAATTTCAGAGTAAACTGCATAAATACAGCATATGAAATTTACATCTCAATTGTTCTCTATACAGCAATAAACATTTTTCATCACATCCTCTTAATTCAAGCATTATCTTTTTAAAATGGGACAATTCTAAGGGTAAAGAAATTATTCACTCAAGCCCATAACTTATTTCAGCTATCCAACCACATGCAGAAGTTTGGAAAGAAAGAATATTTCTCAAAAAGAACTATATAGACCACAATGTGTAAAATAACAATGCACCAAGATACCTGGTCCGGAAAATCACGATTTAAGTCTATATTGTTGGCATTAGTACGCTTCTTCAGTGAATATCCATCGGGATTCATGGAAGGAAGTATATGAAGGTGGACATTATCCACAATCAAGTTAGCCTGTGAGTAGAATCGCAATATAAATAAGTTAAACAACGAGATATTGAATATGTAAGATGCAAAAAGCATGATCTCTTGATCTCAATGATAATGCCTAGAGAATGAAGATATACGTAAACCAAGGCAATGAATAGTTAAGTGTCAAATGAATAGCATTTGAACCATATTTACTAATTAGTTCAACTCGTGCGATGCACGAGTAGTGTCTGTAATTATGTATGTAATAGTATTATAACACATTAACAATGAAAAAGAATATTTTGTTAAATTATGATTCTTCAACTGTTATATAATTTCAAAGAAAATTTGCATATTTTGTGAGCTCGTTAAATAGCATATTAAAAATTCAATTTCTTCTAAAGTATGTATGATTTTGAAATGGATGTAAAAAGAAAATCGAAAAATAGATTTTTAAGGACCGGTAACTACAAAGATATAAAAAAAGTCAGAGTTTATTTTTTTATTCGCCTTTGCCTTATTTTAACAGTCTTGTATGATTTTGAAAATGCAAGTTTGTAGTCTTTATGAGCTTTTAGAAGTGGTAAATTAAAAACTTAGTTTTGTCTACAATGCATATTTTGAAAATAAGACGAAAGTTGACCCATGGGGGAAAAAAAAAATGAAAAATACATCATTAAGGAACCATTTTAAACGACTGTAAGTTTTTCTATGATTGACAATTTTGTAATTCGAAAATAACGTAACAAAGTATTGTGTGAGAATTTCACATTCATATCAAGATCTTTCTATCACAACTTCATTTGAGCCCTCAAAAAAAAAAAAAAAAATACAAAATAAGGGGTGACGATAAATGAAAAGTGGATTTTGAAAAGGTAAGTTTGTAGTTTTTTATGAGCTTTTTGAAGTGGTACACTAAAAACTTAAGTTTTTTCCAAAAATGAAAAAAAAAGTTGATTTGCAATAAAAATGAAAAATACATTGCTAAAGGACAATTTTAAACCGTTATAACTTTTGCTATGATTAACGGTTTTACAATTTGAAAATAATGTGGCAAAGTATTATGTGATAACTTATACTAATTTCAAGCTCTTGCAATTACGACTTCATTTGAGGCCACTAAGTTGACCGAATGAAGAAAAACGAAAAAATGCACAAAGGGCAAAATAGGGGCAATCACTGTTTGTCAAATTATGATTCCTCAACCATTATATAATTTCAAAGACAAATTTGTATTTTGTAGATTTTTCACAAGTTTTTTGAGTAACAATTAAAAACTCGATTTTATCTAACTGTACAAGATTTTTAAAATGGGAAGAAAGTTAACCCATAAAAGGAAAATAAAAAAATAGATTTTTAAAGATCGACAACCACAAGGATTTAAAAAGTGAGTGATCATTTTTGGATACGCATTAGCCTCATTAAACAATCGTTATATCTTTTGAAAATGCAAGTTTATAGTTTTTTATGAGTTTTTCAAAGTAGTACATTAAAAACTTAATTTTGTCTATAGTGCATATACTGAAAATGAGACGAAAGTTGACTCGTGAAAAAAATGAAAAATACATTGTTAAGGGACTATTTTAAACTGCTATAACTTTTGCTATAATTGACAATTTTGTAATTCGAAATTAATGTGATAAAGTACTGTATAAGAACTTTACATTAATATTGAGATCTTGCGACTTCATTTGAGCACAAGTTAATTTAGAAAACAAAAAAAAGACAAAACAGCTTGCCATAAATGAATAGTGGCTACTGGCTAGAACTCACTCTTATAATATAGTTAAAAAATGTTGTACTACAAGAACAACATACAATAACAAAAATAAGTCTTATCCTCAATAAATTTGGGTTTGACAACATGAATCCTTTTATATCCTTTGCCTGATAACAACTGCATATGCTGAAAAATCCAATTAAACCAAATATGTACCATTGCATCATACTGAGTTAAGCTCAACCTACCTCACTCTTTTAGTATGTTTTACTAGGACAACATTGCTCTCATAAATGGAATTATTAAATTGTTAGTTTATCCTCAATTAGTGTCACCTCACATGGAAAAACAAGTACTTAACATGCACATTTTTATCATATTCATCTTATGGACATTTTGTCATCTAGAGGTCCAACACTGAGTACCTATAAAGCTTAGATGGTCAACTAACTGTTTCATAAAAAATGTATCTTTTATCTTTATCAGCCACATCCTATCACATAAGATCTCCATGCTACTCCATTCCTTACAACATATGTTAATTCTATGCAATACATCCTCTTCAAGTTTTCCTTCCTTACTAACGTTCTACTTAATATTTAATTAATTGAGCAGATTTCTATACAAACTAGTGGATATATTGTGTTCACAGGTTAAACCCCATATTTGAAGATGACTGAAGCAAAAGGAAGTGTTTTGGAGCATAAAAAGACCAAAGGATGGGAAACAAGGAACCTACCTGCTGAGTACCTTAGGAAACAGTGCACAAAATTTTCTACAAAGTTCTTCTCTTGGAAAATGATGTACCATTGAAAAGATAATTGAATCAGAGTTCAATGCAAAAAAAAGCCGGATTGTAATTCTAAGTTAGGGATCATAAGTAATGCAAATTTGAAGCTCAGAACTAAAACTGCACAAGACCACGAACTAAAGCTGCACAGATTTTGTAGAATGGGGCTGTGGTCACAGCAATGCACTATGCAACCGCAGTATGAGAATTTCAGCCCAATTTTATGGCCTGTTCAATGCAGCAGACAGCAGTGAATCTCCCTGCAGTCACAACCCTGTTCCGGCCAGATTCAGGACTTTAAAGTTTCCTAATTGAGGGCAATTTGGGGTAATTTCGGTTCACGGTTTTTAAGGGACTTCAAGGCTTATAGAAGAACAAACCTAGGTCAAGATAAGGGGAGAAAGAAGAGAGGAAAGAAACATATTAAAATCAAAGAAAAACATGTCAAATATCCATCCATTTTGGAGAAATCAAATTAACGGGAATTTAAGCATGAAGATATCCAAAATTGAAGATTGAAGAGATTCGTCCTATCATCTTTTTCTTAAATTTACCGGGAGACATCTATGTCAAATTCTCCTTGTCTTGATTCATCATGTTTCTTGAATAAATTATTTGTTAGGATGAACAATGTAGCTAATTAACTTTTACTCTTGTTTTCATTCAACATTTTGGATTTTTCCCTTTTTTTTTCGCCCTCCAATTAAATTCGAATGCGGATACAATCTATGCACACTTAGAAATTCGAACAACGGTTCTCCTTCCTATGAACCCCCTTTACGTTTTGCTGACGGACCAGCGAAGGTGTGACGGCGTACTATAATCCTATCTCTATGTAAACACTTACCTTTATATAAGTTGTGTTGAATTGACGCTAATGATTTATTTTCATGTTTGTTCATGAGAATTAAATTACATGATATTTATTGCATGTTAAATCGAGAGATTTTATGTTTAAACATTTCACGAATTTGTTAAATTGAGAAATTTCTACTTATTCATATGGTTCATTTGTTCTTATGCATTGCTTTTCTCAAACTAATAATCGAAAGAGGAAAGTTTGAGATTAAGGATAGGTTAACAAGTACTCAATAGATGAAGGTTAATATTTTGTCTTGAGTTTAATGATGGACAACATAAAAATTGAACCAAAATAAATTGAACATGAGTAGAATTAATTAGTGAACTGGTAACTATTTTCTTAGTTTATTTCTACCCAAATACTTGCTTTCTCCATTATTAATTTGCATCACTTAGTTTTTAATTAGAGAACTCAAAATTTAAAACTCTAATCTTAATTGTGTGTTTTGTTGAAGTTAGTTTTAATTAATGATTTAAAGTATTGTCAATAATTAATCTTCGTTGGATGATACTCCAGTCACTACTTCATTACTTGTTAATGTTTGACCACTTGCAGGATAGAAGTGACAACAATCATCAAACCTAAATGCACAAGAATTGTTCTTTTGGATACATGATCCTATATAGCAATTCTAGCGCATTCTTATTCCTAGTACAATGACTAAAAGAATATTCTATGTATTAAATACTAGTTCTACTTAACATTTACATATCAATTTGCTCCAAAAGTCTAAATTTACAATTTATCCCCTTCTTATCTCATCTAACTACAAGAACACATTTTATTTAAATATATAAAAGATAACTAGAAAAGTGCCATAATCCATACAGATAATATCCTGTTACAATATTTATCAAAGTAACATATTTGAACACTATTTCCTAGCCTTGGCCAAGTATGACATCATTTCAACAAAAGAACAACTATTGTAATTGCCTTTTAAGAACTGTGAGTTCTAGAACAGTTTGATTACAAGATTCCATAGAAGAACACAAAGGTTACAATCAATTGCCAAGTTTTGAATACACTCGTGACATTGATAGAAATAGATGGTGTGTATTTAACTGTTAAGAATGTTCTATGCTACAAAACATAGCAAGTAAAAAACAACTAGGAGACCAAAAGATTTGCATAGCAAACATCTGACTATAACGAGTTCGTTAAAGAAAATAACATTACCAATTGGTCCTTCATGTAGTTATCACAAATCCAATTTGCTAGCAGCAACAGAAGTTCACGACCTAGAGGTTCGTCTCCATGAACATTTCCAATGAACTGGAATACGAAGATTGATAGTCAATCAGTCACAACAGGCTACCAAATCACCTTTTAGTGCGGACAGAATATTTCTATATTTTATTTAATTTGCATAAAGAAGCAATCAATAGAAATATCAAAGAAGAAAATATATACTGTTACATACAATCGACAGAAGTAAAAAAGGGAAATATCATAAAGTTAACCCATTTACTAGTCAAACAAATGCAAAGCCATGAATGTTTTCTTTGATATCTCTTGACTCAATAATTAAAAATAAAAAATAAAAAAATATCGGATTTGAACGCCGATGCAGTATTGAGAGGGAGAAGAAAGCAAAGGAAAAAACAAGTTCAAAACTCACTTTTCCCTTAATCCCTTGATTGTTTGGTTAGGCCACATAAAATGCATAAACCTACAACTTTTACGTCTGTCATGAAGATTTGTAGAATCGATAGAGAAATAGAGGGTTGTAGCAAGAAGAAAAGGAGAAGAGAGAGGGAGAACGAGGAAGGCAAAGAGAGAGAAGACAATTTACTATTTCATTCAACAAAACTAAGCTCAATACAAATTACAATCATTTAAATAGTAAAATAAACCTAATTAGTAAATGGGTTTGGGTCAAACCCATACATAAGCCTAATAACATAAAAGTATATAAACGGTCCAACAAAGGCCCAAACAAAAGGATGTGATGTTCACATCAACTCGGACATCTGGAGGAGATATGCCGAAGCCCTTACAGTTGAAGCACTGCAAGCGAGAAGGGGTTCTTGAATTTTTAGGAGCTTTGTCTTTATTGTCTAGAGCAAGGGGATCCTTAGACAGAGGACATCCTAAAATGGACTTGAAAGGGGGAGATGGTGCTGATGAGGCGGAAGGACGATTGCCACTACGCCTTTCATACAAAATTTTAGTAACCAACTCGTAATCTCGAACTAAGGAATAAGCATAATCAAGAGTGGTAACACCTTGAAGGACAAGTTCAAGCCTAAGATCATCTCTTAGCCCTATCTAAACCTATTCAAAGTCATAGCTTCATCCTCAATATTGTGACATCGCATTCGAAATTCATCAAATTAAGTAACATAGACAGTCACTAGGCGATTTCTTTGTGTAAGGGTATTCCACTGGTCTAACGAATTACCCTTGTAATATTGGGGTAAGTACTTCTCTTGAAGTCGACGTTTCATTTCCTCTCAACTTCCAATGGGGGGGGGGGGGGGCACAACGCCTTTCAAGGAGATCCTCAATGCTTTCCCAAAAGAGTTGGGCAGTACTAGTTAATTTCAACTTGGCAAAATGAACTCTTCGATTTTCGGGGACTCTATGCCATGATAAAAAACGGTCCATGCCTCTATTCCATTGGGTAAAAACTATAGGGTCCAAGCAACCATCGAAAGTAGGAGTGTCTAATTTGATGCTTCGAAAGTAATGCTCCTCATGACATGGTGAATGAGTACCGTAATGGCCTCATTCAAGCCCACGATCATGTTCGCCATCCCTTCGATCACGTCGACCATGCTGTCGCCCACCTCGTTGATGACAACAGTGAACATTACGGGATGCTTCAGAGTTATCAGCATCCATCGAGGATGGGATTTGTTAAAAATTGTTCACCCTGGCAGTAAGTTCTCTACTCTTTTCACAAGTAGCAGTCACCTCAGTTTGGACAGTCACTAATTAAGCCTGAGGTTAAGCTAATTGTTGAGTGAGGGCATTAAATTGGGAAGGGCCCATGGTCAAACTATTGGAACTAGATATGAAAAGACGACCACTACGCAACTGTATGCACTGTAATATAACTAAATGAAGTGTATTGAAAGATCAATAAACAACTCGTTCAAGTAATAAAAGACAATTTTTTTTTTTTGGATTATGTAAATCTGAATATATCAAGCTAATACTGCTGGGCTACATAAAATAATAAAGCAATGGTCAAATACTGGTCAACAACTTAATCACATAAAATGAGAAATGTAAAGGTAAAATTCAAGAAAGCCAGATTTTTAACAAGTTTCGATTTCAATCACATGAAAAGTTGGCAAATATTAATTAGCAACACAAAAATCTAATTGATGCAATTTTAAAACGAAACAGTAGTATCCCAAAGATAAATAAAAACAATAACTCCCCTTTTTATTCGTTTAAGTAACCGAGTCAATCAACAGGAGAAAATAGCTGTAACAATCAACGGGAGAAAAGAGGTACCTGGAAAATAACGTTAGATTTTTTTATTTTTTATTTTTTGATGTCGATCTGCGAGGTGTATTTGCGATGTTTGGGTGGTGCTTGTGCTGTTAGTTTCTAAGTATTTGGTGACTGGTAATGTAGATGGAGGTGGAGGTGGCGGTGGCGGTGATCACTAGTATTTTAGGCGATTGGTGGCTGGGTTCTTGTTTCTGGGTTGGGAAGTTTCAAGTGGATGGTGACGAAATATGGAGCAGGGGATATGCAGTTCTGGGATGTAGGAAAAATGACAGAATCCAGGTTTAGCTCTGATACCAAATTTGATGTAGAATCAATAGAGAAATAAAGGGTTGTAGCAAGAAGAAAAGGAGAAGAGAAGAGAAAGAGAGGGAGAACGAGGAAGGCAGAGAGAGAAGACAATATACTATTTCATTCATTAAAACTAAGTTCAATACAAATTACAATCATTTAAATAGTAAAATAAACCTAATTAGTAAATGGGCTTGGGTCAAACCCATACATAAGCCCAATAACATAAAAGTATATAAATGGCCCAACAAAGGCCCAAAAAAAAGGATGTGATGTCCGAATCACTAAGCCTTTCCAGTATTCAGATAAATTAATTATGGCTTGTATATAGAGTTTTATGACCCTTCCACTCTCCTAAATTTCCTTCCCTCCATTCTATGTTTACCTCTTTTTTGGACCCACTTTACTTTTTAAACATAGGTTTTTACATGAGATAGATTTACATTTGCATGTATTCTTTCCACGATTCTCCATATTTGCTAGTATAAAATGTTCTCTTTTTGACTCTACAATTTCACAGAAGTAAAAGTTAGCCTAATATTGAAAACAAAATGCATTCCTATTCAAAACATCTTTCAGCCTTTCACAACCTATTCCCAACCTAGAATGCATGTAAGAGGAATTAAATTGAGGAAATCTATTTTTACCCCTCCATTCTTCAACGTTGAAAGTAAGGAAAAAACTGAATCCTCTGTAGTGCAAAACTCAGCTTCAAAAAAATGGCAAATTGAGAGCTTTCTATCAAACTTAGGTTTAAAGAAAATAAAAAAAAATACGATTTGATTTATCTCAAAACTTTCAGTAAAGTTATCGTGACTTGATTGGCAACTAATAGTCTAATTCTTTAAAAACCGTATTCAACAGATGAGCAACAATGATCAAACAATCCCTATTTACATAAAATGAAATTGTAAACCCTTAATTGGCAACTTATTCCAAAGTAATCTTGGATCATGCCTATATTGATACAAGCAACCCATCCACACGGCATATTTTATGAACATAATTTACACGAGTTCTCTTGGAAAGTAAAAATATTTCTTTCCTCCTGAAATTCGACCATTAGTAGCAGTTAGCTCCAATTACAAATAAGATTAACATTCAATAAAATGAGCATAGTTGTTATATGAACTTGCCCTTCTTGATTATTTCCTCTATTATCAATAAGTTGCTGTTGGCAATCCAGCATAATATACAGAAATAATTTTCAGAAGAAAAGGGTTTGACAAAGTTACAAGGTATTAGTGAGTAGGATATCATTACTTTGAAAGTAGGCTCAGCCTCTTTTTCTCCAGGCCTGTCAGAAATTTCCATCGCCCACTACATTCAAGAAACCGAAAGATAAGTAAATTGCTATGCAGCAGATCCAACTATCAAATCAAGAAGGATCTAGAGGAACATTCAGATATGAATGAACGAGCAGAATTACCAATGGAACTCCAAGAACACTCTGTCCAATACTGATTGCGAATTCCAATAATCCCTCAAAGAGAGAAATAAGAGTTTATCAGACAATAGTAAAAATGTTAAAAACAGTACTTCACATAATATTATTAAATGAATGTATCCACGGTCATTTGATGACTAGTTCTGTGCTGAGTTCATTATTGCTCCTTCATGAATATCCGAAACAAGAGATGATCAAGTTTGATGTTCCCCTTCATGTTAATTTATTACATTTAAAATGAAATAAGCTCTCACGCAAGAAGCTTCTTTTTCACCCTTTGACAGCAAAAAACTCCACTATCACACTCACACTAGGCACTTTGCCACTTACAAAACCCCAGACTGTTGAACCAGGAAACAAACCCATTAAAACTAGAGCATTCAATAAGGGCTGAAAATGGAATCAAAAAATTTGACGCCTTATAAAAAAAATGTGTTGTAAAAGAAATGTTTTCCGTAGCAATTGTCACTTGAGAATTCTACTCTGTTCAAGGAGTCCATAAGCACAGCTTGATTATAAAGAAGTGTTGAGTTACATATAAATATAAAAAGATTAAAAACATAGGTTACTAGTGAAAATTTTCACATTCTCTATAATATATCAATTATGAAGTATGTCTAGTAATGTTTACAATAATGTTTATAACTTTGTATTTGGAGATTAGATGTCTTCATTTAAAATTATATCCCTAATACAACTTTATTAAGTGAAGGACTCAAACCCAACAAACCATAACCTCAACTATCTTACGAGTCGGACACTTCTTCCCTTTTCCTGTGATAGCTGATAAGCTTTGCATCTGACCAGATTGCAAGAAATGCTGAAACCAGTGTATTCACATTTTCTCTCCATCTCATGGCCAACGAAACTAAGCACACTCTTTTTTAGAATTTTGAAGAGTGGTTGTTGTGACAAAGTTAAGTATCAATTACCTGTATATTCTGGATATGTTACTGCATCTGCCGTTAAATTCCTTGATGGCCTTCTCGAGATCCGAATTATTCATATACCCTCGAGCTAATTTTTCACTGTAACAACATAATTTTGACAATCCAAAAAATTACCTAATCGATTCTAAAATAATATAAAAGAAATATAAAAGAAAAGGTTTAAGATGGCATATACAGTTTCTGAAAGTGCTCTTCCTCAGATATTAGATAGTTGTTTTCTGCATATAACCTCCTCATAGAACCCCCATAATTGTTATCTACATAACCTACAAAATAAAAACTAATTAATAATACAAGACCAGACCAGACCAGACCAAACCAGACCAGAAACCAAATAATCAAATTCGATTTTTCCATATAAAAAAAATACCACCTTTATTATGTAGCCTAAAAAATGTCCTAAGTAATTGGAAGTGAAAAACGTTGAGCATCTCAATATTCAAAAGATGTTGCTCCACATAATTGCTTCGCTTAGACTTTTAAATAAACATAGCGATAACCACCATAAAATTAATCCACACAACTGTCAACATTTTTCCACTGCTCTTTTCAATTCAAATCAGTTAATGAAAGCCCCAAACTAAAGAAATTCCAAACACAAAAAATCCTGATTTTTCACCAAAAAACAACTATTTTTTTTTTTTTTTTCACTTAAGAGAAATTACATTAGAGCTTCTTTAAAATCGAAATGAAGTATGAAGTTGCAATCTTTAGCGCGGATCGAGAGTTGAAATAGAAAGATACCTGAGTTATTAGATTGATGAAAGCCGCCTCTGGCATAGGAGGAGAGGAAGAAAAAGGAGAAATTTAGAATGAGAAAGAGAAAGAGATGGAAAATCGTTGAGGGCTTCATGCATACTGCATCCAGAGAAAGAGATGATTTCCAGAATCAATTCTTCGTTTTAATTAATTTGCTCGGAAGAAGCTGTTCTCGATCCTGAAATACGGACAGAGGAGAAAACGTGATGTGTATAATATAATATGCTGGATCAACAAAAAAACAGAAACGATTTCAGTTTCAGTTCGGACATACCTCCGTTTGGCAACGGAGTCTGTTTTGATTATAAAATACAATTTTTCAAACAACTTTTTAATTGTTATAAACTAGAGAGAAAAAGAAAGAGAAGTAGAGATACCAATAAACTTGTGTATTATATTATGAACCAGAGCCCCATATATATAGGGGAAGAAAGGGATATACAAAGTAATTATAACTAGGGTTACGGGGATACAATTGTCATTCACTAATACAAGATAATATTTATAACACTCCCCCTTGAATGACATATTACAAAATATCTGCCTCATTAAAACCTTGTTTGATAGAAACCCAATGGGACAAAAATATCAAACGGAGGAAAAAGAGTACAGTTGTTCTTGGAGTATTAAGATGAATGCTGCCTCGTTAAAACCTCGTCAGGAAAACCCAACGGGACAAAACATTGGTTAAGGAAAAAGAGTACAGCTACTCCCCCTAGTGTTGATCGTTGTAAATCATCGAGTTGATGTATCCCAATCTTGTGAACTAGTTTCTTGAATGTAGATGTTGATGGTGCTTTTGTACATAAATCAGCTTCATTGTCACTTGAGTAGATTTGTTGAAATTTTGGAGTATTTTGATGTTGCCTCGTTAAAATCTTGTCAGAAAAATCCAGTGGGAAAAAATCTGAACGAAGGAAAAAAAGTACAGCTACTCCCCCTGATTCAATATGTATTGAATCATCCATATAGTTACTCCCCCTGATTCAATCTCTATTGAATCATTCATATCTTGATCTCTTCAGGAGTTTCGTATAGGAGAGTATATCAATAGATATTGATGACAGCTACCTCATTAAAAACCTTGCCAGGAAAACCTCGTGGGATAAAACATCGGCTAAGGAAAAAAAAGTGTAGCGTATATTAGCTCCCCCTCATTGGGACATTACAATTATATTGATACTGCATTTAATTATTTCAACTGTAAATCGGTGCAATATCGAATATGTTTACCAAACATATATAAATGGTGCATATCTTGTATTATTTGTTCTTCGAATATAAATTCAATTATTCATTTGAACTTGAAGAACTATAAAATATTTCCAATTATTTGAACATGCTACATCGAATCATGTTCTATAATCAATATTCATCAATGCATTTAATGCAGTTCTCAAATCTAGAAGTGACTTATTCACTTCAATGAACAATTAACTTATTCACTTCAGGTGAATAATTAACCATGAATTTGTATCTTGAAAATCAATTGCCACGATTTTTATTCACAGTAATGGTACATCTCAATTTCAACACTTTGTCATATAGAGTCATTTGTACCATTCTTCATGTAATCTAATTTCATACTATCTATCACATTCCATTGGAAATTGAATCTATTCAAGGCATATGATATATTTAGATCGCAAAGTATCTTTATACTTTGATCAAACAAGTTTCTTAAAAACTTGAACTATATATTTCAAATATATTTAATCCTTCAAGGATTATACTGTATGCTTCAAGCATCGTATATATTTCACATTGCAATTGTCAAATTGCTACCACCAAATTTAAGTCGTGAAACTTTAGATAGATAACAATTCCTATATTTCAAATGGATTTTCTCTAATTATTTCACCGCAATCCTAAAGTACCGAGGTATTGATTACCCTTTTTAATCTCACTCATTGGTACTTCAAAGAATACTCCCAACGTACCGAGTTGATGATCATACATTTTGATATCACTCATTGGTATATCAAAGAGCGCAAGCTAGTAATCAGAGTAAATCATTTTTCATTATATACATTTCTAATAATCATATATTTATAGGCACTTATTATGCATTTTCAGGCAAATAAAATATTGTATCTATGCCAGATCTTTCAAACATTCGTTGCGCAACAAGTCGTGTATTACGACTATACCTATAGGTATTTTACTGGCTTTACACTTTTATGCATTTGGACTTCAGGTCCCAAAACTTCAGGTTTTGTAATAAGTTTAATTTAGCCTGAATGCATACTTTTGCCAACTATTTTTATGTCGATTTTCTTCGACATATTTTCTTTAATTATCCTCGCTATCATTCAAATTATGATGCGGCTAGCTTCGCAATTTGCTTTTGCATAAGTGCTTTAAAAAGTGTGTCGACACAATTATCATCTCAATTTGATTTCTTTCCCCACAAGACATAACTATAGAGATCTCAATTTTCAATATTTCAAGTACTTGAACCTCTTCTAGAGATTTACAATTAATTATGTCAATAAATACTCTCTCACGAGTATATGCCTCCTCAATAAGACCACTATAATCATTTGCTCTATTTTTATTTATTTGAGGATCTTTATTTGAATCAAATATTGCTACGCTTCAGGCGTACTACATATCAATATGAGATAGAGCATGAGATTTTATTAATCTCTTATGCATCTTGTAATTATGTTATCTTTGAACGTTTCGTTCATATTTTCAATCGAACTTCTGGTTCGTATTATTAATCGCGAGGATATATATAACATAATATGATGCATTTGTTTGATTTTAAGCTATTCCACCCTAATGTTGAGAAAATTGTCCAATCAAATTGACAATAACTTTTTTTTCGACGTTGTAAAATATCACCCATTTGGGATATATGTTCAAACAACGTATTTTTCTCAACATTCTTTATTTCCCATATCAGTGCATTGTGGTGGATCAATTGCACTATTTAAAAATTATATGGAAAAATTAGGCTCTAACCATAAGCCAATTATAATAGGGAGAACTATGATATTTGCATGATGCGTAATAGAATTCCCTAAACAAAAAAGAAAGTATTTTGTTCTCAATTAAATTAATTGGAGGCGTTTAACAAACAAAAATGTTAAACTATTTATCGACATCCCAACTAACACTTCTTAAAATATTGAGATTCGTGTCCACTAGCATTATCAAGACACATTCTTGATTATATAATCTGAAAATTATGCTCATAATTCATAATTTGAGCAATAATTTCGCAAACTTCAGGTTGCGAACACCATGCAATCATCTAGTACATGTATCAAATCTATTAGATGCAAATAATATTTAGATGATCAACGTGGAGGATGATGGGTCCCCATTTATCATCCTAATTAATTTTCAGAAATATAGGGAATTTAATCCCTATTTTAGCTAGTGATAATGAAAAATTTCATGAAAGAGAACAAACATCATATATGATTGAATTGAAGAATCTTCTGGTTCTTCATTGAGTATCAATTTTAATTTCGCATCATTATTGATCCAGTGATGGTCCAACTGGTCATGCCAAATAATAAAATCAAATTGAACTTCTGGTTCAATATAAGATATAATTCAAAGATTAAATCATATATTATTCAAGTAGTCAAATTAATCAATGTCATTATGACATAAGTTATATGTTTTCCTTCAGGGATAAACATGAACTCAAATGAGATATTTTTCGAAATATATGCTACTTCGAAAAGTACGTTTCTATTACTCATTCAAAATCAATATGTCAATATTCTTCCGGAATATTGTAATATCAAATTAATAACATATCTCATAATATTGGGCTCTTCGGGAGCAAATTATATTTCATATGAGATAAAATTATGATTCTTCAGGAATCATCACAACAATATATTATTCTACATCATAATAATCTTCTGAATTATTAATAAATTCGAATTTCTTTGGAAAAAAATGCAATATTTATCACATGAGCAATAAAATAATATTCTTCTAGAATATTGAAAAGTAGCAATAACGCAATATTCTTCTGGAATATTGATTCGAATCTCATTCAATTATAACAATAATTAATATCTATTGTGCTATTTAGGAGCAAAATAACGAATTATTCTTCTGGAATAATTATATTGCTAAAATTACAATTCTTCAAGAATAATAAGTCAATATTCTTCTGGAATATTGATATTAATGATTCATTCTACCTTTCAAGATAACAATATTTGTGCTCTACACGAGTGACGTTAAAAATATTCTTCTGGAATATTTATCTAACGTGGGTTGTGTTTATTCGAGAACACCAACACCATATTCGTTTAAAACATGTTTTAAATTATGCTTCTTCAAGAGCATTTGATCAATATTCTTCTGGAATATTGAAATTGTAATATACTGCTCGTGACAAACAAGTAATATTCTTCTAGAATACTACTATTGTTGTCCTACTTCGTGAGCAACAACATGATACATTATTAAATCAGAATTTATGAATGAACATCTACAAATATTTAATCATCTTAAAGAATATTAATTACCATATAAACATAATATGAATTTATATATAAAAATGAATTACCAAACATATTTCAGAAAAAAGAATCTCCATATATAGAAGTTAACAAAATTGACTAAATCTTTTATTTGCTAAATCTTTTACCAATATGCAAAAGATACTAAACATGCACGTGAATTCCATATATAAAAATTAGATATATAACTAATATATGGTAGAATCAAATCTAATAATGTATTTGAGAATTCAAAATAACGTAGTGATTTCCAATGACAAAATTGAAAGAGCAAAAAAATAATAACAATAATAATTTGCTGGAACAAGGTATACTTTAACGAATTTATTTCGATTCTTCCAAAAGAAATAATAAATCAATATTCTCCTAGAATATTGAAAATTATAATTCATGCTCTTCAGGAGCAAATAATATCCTTCTAGGATATTAATTATAATGTTGTACAACTTCAGGAGTAACAACAAATTATTTATAATGGACAGATTTACAATTAATATTTTTCTGAAATATTAATCATCCGTTGTGCTACTTCAGGAGTAACAACATAATGAATTATAAATTTAAATCAATAATAACAATAATGCTTGTAATCGATAGATTTATAATTAATATTCTTCTGAAATATTAATATATATACTGTTGTGCTACTTCAGGAGCAACCACAAATTATTCTTCTTGAATAATTATAGTTCTAAAATTTCGATTATTCAAGAATAATAAATCAATATTCTTCTGGAATATTGAAAATTTAATTTATGCTCTTCGGGAGCAAAAAATATTCTTCTGGAATATTAATTATGATGTTGTGCTACTTCAGGAGCAACAACGAATAATAATCAATTCTATGATTAATATTCTTCTGGAATATTAATATAATGTTGTGCTACTTCAGGAGCAACAACGAATGAATTAATAGCATCAATAAATTTGTAATAAACAAATCTATAATTAATATTCTTCTGGAATACTAATATATACTGTTGTGCTACTTCAGGAGCAACAACATAATGAATTATCAGTATAAAGATCAAAATCTGTCGAATTGGTTGGAGAAAATCGGATTCAGATTTATGAGCCGCAATTGCTAATGAACAACATCGTAATGAATAGATGTGAATTGCAATTAAATAGTAATAAAAAAATTCATATGTCACCAAATTAATTTCGGTCCATATGATTTTACCATCTAACTAATATTTTGATATATGGGATTTTGAAAAAGAAAATTCTAACTCAATTTGGTAGAGACTCGTGCTGATAACGTGTTATAAACTAGAGAGAAAAAGAAAGAGAAGTAGAGACACCAATAAACTTGTGTATTATATTATGAACCAGAGCCCCATATATATAGGGGAAGAAAGGGATATACAAAGTAATTATAAGTAGGGTTACGGGGATACAATTGTCATTCACTGATACAAGATAATATTTACAACATTAATCACACATTTTCTCTTGCTAATTCTCAACCTTTATTTTTTACTTCAAAATCATAATTAAACAAGTTTATAAATCAAACAGTGTTATCCAACGGAGTTATAATATATTTGAGTCGTCAAGTATCGTAAGTTTGAAGTTGAGGTCATTCGACTCCAATACTTTTTTTTTCTTTAAATAAATTAGTATTTGCCCCCGTGCGATGCATGGGACATGTAAATGATTATTTATTTAATATGAAGCTTTAAAAAAAATGGAAAAATGTGATAGTAGAAAATGATAATAATTGCACAAAAGAGACGACAATCATTTTTAATTGTCGTTAAAGAATTACAAAACACACAAATTATTAATCAAAATTTTGAAAAACTTCTTTACATACAACGTCTAAAAAAATCATTTGTCTTGTACATCAACAATAAGTTATTTATTTATTTATTTATTTTTGTTGAATATTTAGTTTTTTGTGAGATAAGAAATTGTCATGTCTCCCTAATTAAAATAACATACATTTTTAATTATGTTACTTTTTAATATTATTTTATAAAATTAAATTTTTAATTATATTCTTTTCATAACATAATTAAGTTATATTCTTTTCAATAGTGTTTTTATTACTATAATAACCTTCTTAAAGCAATACTAATAAACATATATTGAAAATACCAACTAATTAATAGTTGAATATATAACAAAACAAATAATGAGATAAAATCATTTTCAAAGTGAATGTTTATATTCTCTAAATTAAAGCAATTTTGAAATGTATATAGATAATCATTTTTTTTAATTTCTATAAACCATGAATTTCCATTTTAGGCAAGTGTGAAAAAGGCGATAAACTATGTGGTGTTATATTTGACCACTTTATTGTTATAATATATATAAAGATAAATATATGATAGGAAAATGCAAAAATTATGATAAATATATTTATATTTTCCACATGCATCAATATTTGATTATTTGTACCATAATATACAACTAAAAAAAACTAACTTTACATTGATGTTAATAATAACTTATAAAATTATTGAAATCAAGAGTCGTTTATTTTTTAAATATATAAATTGAGATTTATCATTCAGTGAAAATTTTAATAATTTGGATTAGTTATGTCGTTTTTAAAATTTTAATAATTATCATAATAAGAAATTATGTTTATGTCTTTTGTATTTGTGTTGATTATGTATAATAATTAAATTTTATGAATATAATGATTAATATTTTTTAGTCAATCTTAATTTTAATAATTGTGCAAATATTATACTGTATAGTATTCTTGATACAATTTATGATCTTCAATGTTGCTCAGTTTTCATATATTTGTTGGGTTAAGATTAAACACAAATTAATAATTATTGTGATTGATGTTTTTGAATAAAAAATTGAGATTAACATTAAATATGAGGGGCAAATACAGAAATTGTGATAAATATATTTGATGCTGTAAAATTTTCCAAATTTGACGTGGCAAGATCTGAAACTGCTTGAATATTGGAAAAGATAATCTGATTTGCCTTTAACCTGCAAAAAGTAGATGAGAATTCTCTATATCGCCCATCCTGTGTGATAATTAGTTTTCTGAGAGAGAAAATAGAAAGAAAAATATAAAGCTGAAAATTGCCTTGATAAAAAAATAAGTTGTATTTATATGGCTCAAAGCAATGACCTTTTTCTACTAGGAGAATGAATCCTTATTGAAGAAACTTAGGCTGCGTTCTCTTTGTGTTTTAGTTTCCTGTTTTCATTTACGAAAATGTTTTCTGTTTTTCATTTTCTGTGATTTTTTTTCGAAATTGCTGAAAACGCGTTTGATTTGTTATTTCTGAAAACTGTCTTCGAAAATGAAAAGCTGGAAAACGCGTTCGGTTTAAAATTTTGAAGAAAATTATTTCTGTATACTTGTAATTATATTGTTTGTGAATATAAATGAAATAAATATATCATATTTGAGTTGCACAACAAAAATAAATGAAATAACCCCTATCACACAATTTGGTTATACCAAAAAAATTTAAAAATTCATGTTACTCTTCTAAAGTAATCGTTCCACATTTTGGTAGTAATTTTCCCTTCTAAAGTAATCGTTCCATTTAATACTTTATATAGATACATCCTTTTAGTAAGCACTCATAACGTTTAAAATTCAAGTTTCAATAAAATTTGCAAAAATCAATTTACGTTAATTAATGATGCCCTTACAAAATAAGTGTCTACAATACAAAAGTAAAAAATAAATGTTTAATAATTAAGCACATGATACATCATCAGAAAGATGGTTGAATTTGGAGTTCGACGCAAAAAACAGAGTGCAATTCGGAGTTGTACATCAAAAATTATACATGTTTGAAGACAATGACCTATAAAGCAAATACGAGAAGGACTAAATTGAAAGAAAAGTAAAATTTGTGAACTAATGTGCAACAAAATTTGAAGTTGAGGGACCTAAGTTGCAAATAAATTAGGGTATTTTCGAAAGAAATTTCAAAATTTGATGATTAAAATGACAAGTTTTGAAAATTAGGGACCAATAGTGTAATTAAAAATGACAAATTTTGACAAATTTCAAAAAAAAAATTGATTATTTTAATTTTTTTTTAAGTGGAAAACGTGCGTTTTCCACTTAATAGGTATAAATTTCGGAAAACGCGAAAAACGTGATTTTCACATTTTCCATTTCCTTTACAAATTTTGAAAACGTTTTCGAATTTTTTTCCGAAAACGGAGCAAGAGAACGCGTTTTCCAAAATGGAAACGAAAAACGGTTGGAAAACGCCAAAGAGAACGCATCCTTACTTTTCAGGGAGAAAGTTCATATAGGAATTGGACTTTTTTTTCGTGAGAATTTATTTGTAAATAGGTATATACTGGATTTATTGGGCTTCACAGCATAGCCCACCCATAAAAATTAGGGATTAAGGACATGCCAGAACTCATGCGAGTATTAGGCTCATCCCAACCATATAAGAGTTAAGACCAACCTTAAACATTGCATCCAGGAATGAAAGGCATATGACCGGGCATATGGATCGACCCTATTCATTATTTACACAGGCCGGCCAATGTGCCCGAGCTTAATGTATGTGATGGTGATATCTTAACAAATATAGGCCGGCCTTAAGAAAATAAGCCAACCTTAGAAATATGGGTCGACCTTACCAAAATAGGCCGACCTTACTAGGAATAATCTAGCCTAACGCATGAAACCATGCCTTTGTCACGTGCTTGATGAGGTCAAGCTTTTAATCCGATCATTGGCCCCCCATATGTCAGAGATCGGGAATAGATCTCTAGGGGCCTTTATGTTTTGACAACTATCACGTGTTTTTCCAACTAATATTACTTTAATGAATGTGAGAATGTGAACAGTCTCTAATTAGATGTTTGACACATGGCAAGGAGATGGGTGAGGATTTAAAAGAGAGCTGAGAA
The DNA here is from genome assembly GCA_963555705.1 of Ligustrum vulgare. Taxonomy (NCBI): domain Eukaryota; kingdom Viridiplantae; phylum Streptophyta; class Magnoliopsida; order Lamiales; family Oleaceae; genus Ligustrum; species Ligustrum vulgare. The sequence goes on along the minus strand of OY743180.1, from coordinate 41,670,506 downwards.
CTCACCTGGGATTTTAGCGCGACCTACTGATCGATGGAAAATCTACCCTCCAAGTATAAAGGAGTTAAGTTATATCATAGCAATAATCCAAGGTCATTCTTTCTAAGGATTTTATTGGTGTAATAATATTTGCTAAATTCAAATCTTAAACTACGATTTCAATTGTGCTTAAATGAATTTGAAGAGAATATAATTAAATTGCAATGAAAGAGAAATTTGAGTGGAGTTATTCTTTAGCTATCAATTGAGCTTACGACTAAGATTAATATGAATTTCTTGAAACTCATAAGATGTAAAAATATTAGTGAGAAAATTAATCAATCTATTCTACGACATTTTTTCGAGCATGTTATGTGCATATTCAATACATACAACATCAGCAACATTAATTCAAGTAAAATAATCTGAAAATTTAAAACACTTTGTAAACCCTTATCAGTAACAAGAGTTCATCCATAAAAATTGATATATACCCATTGAAGCTAAGAATAACTCACCTCAAATATAATTTAGCCGAACATAATTAAATTAAAACGAAATAAAATTCAAACAAACTATAACCATTACTAGAAAATGAAATTCGAATTTATAAATGAAAACTCAATAACCAAAATATATCTCAATTCAACCAATCATCAACAATCTGAAATTATGAAATTAAATAACTGAAACAAATAAAAATCTAAGCCAAACTAGAACAAGTCACCCAATAGGAGGTGTGGCTGCCGATTGGAGTGTTGGGGACCTGAGGGTGCTAGTTTTGTGTTGCTGCATGAAGTTTTAGCTGGGATAGTTGTTGGTCCAGTGTAAAGGGAAAAGGGACTGCCGAGAGCTGGAAGTGGAGGTTGGGAAGTGGAAGCTTCTACGTGGTGAAAGAGAGGAGTGTGAGAGAGGCTGGAGAATAATGGAGTTGCTGGGTTCAGTGATGGGAGAAGGGGCTTCCGAGAATCGAGATTGAGTGGAAGTTGATGTGAGAAGGATTGTGAGTTGGATTTGGAGAAGTGTTGAGCGGCTGGTTGTGTGAGTCCGAGAGTTGCTGGGGACGGTTTGATGCTGGAGACGAGGGATACGAGAACAGTGAGGGAGAGCTGCTACCTGGAATGTTGGTTCTGTGCGGCTGGTGAGAGGTGAAAGAGAGAGCTAGTGATGTGTTATGATTCTGTTGAGGGGCTGCTGTGATTTCCGGTTGAGGCTCCTGTGAGAGGTGATGGAGGCTGTTGTCTTCGACTGTTCAAGGTGAGGGCTGGGAGTTGGCGGCTATAAGTGGATGATGAGAGGAGTCCCTTGTGTGAGGTAGTGATAGGTTCCTCCAATTTTGGGCTTTTTCGGGCCATTAAGTTAGGGATTTTCGGGTTGAAATTCTCCAAAATGTCCCTACAATCAAATAAATGAAATTAATAGTAAATAAAATCAATTTAGAGTTTAAGAATTAAAATTGGATCTTTTATAATTTTTACTCTAAATGACATAATTTATATTCCAAAATTGCATTTTTCATTTATTTATCTATCTAAAATAAGTAAAATTGGACAATAATCACCTACCTTCTACTCAACAAAAGTCTTTCTTCTAGCTTTTAGGTAAACTCGACCTTCCACCCACCTGTCTAATTTTAATTTATCTTCCTTGGGAATATGCCTCGGGTGGTGACAGCTGACGATCTTAGGATAATAGAAGATCTAGATGAACCAATATACGTTGAGTCCTTAGGTTTTATCAACCTCCACCTGAATCCTGGGACGACGACTATGAAAGTGGGGAGGAAGTTGAGGAGAACATGGAAAGGATAATAGGTCTAGACATCCCGACCTTGACCTTCCCATCTTCAGGAACAAGATGAAGGAGCATGTTACAGACCTGGATCTGAGGAAGTTTAGCCTTGATAGTGGGTACAGGCTAGGGTGCTCGAGGTTGATGATGTTTCGTATCATTGTCGAGAAGGGGAAATTGTAGTTTTTCATGATTCCCTGATGGCTAGGCTCAGGTTCCCCCTTCACCATTTTTTTGTAGATTTTCTACTGATCGTGAGCATCGTCTTAGCTGGTCTCGATTGTAGCCCGTTAGGGAATCGGCCTTTTAAATTATGTAAATTATACTTAGCCTCTTACCACTTCTCTTATTTGTATGCCTTTCCTTACTCTTGCCCTTTTTCTTCATCGTCTATCCCAGTGTGTTTTTGTAGGGATGGTGTTTGATGGTGACAAGTTAAGGAAAGCGACCGAGGAAAAAGCCCGGGCAATTGCCGAGAAGAGGAAGGCGGATGGGATTGTACGCCCTGATCTAAAAAAGGCAGTCCAAATACGTCTGGTCAAGGGAAAACTTCTAGGTGGAACGTGGACGTTCCCCAAGAACGGGATGCAACAAGGGACGCTCAACGTCAGCCACCTCGAGAAGACTCTAAACCAATTTCTTCCACTCCCGAGGTGGTTTTTGAAATCCCTACATTGGTCGACTTCCGGAGAAAAATCGAGGAAAATCTTCACCCTGGCGTGGTGGAAAATTATTCAGAAGAGGTCGCTCTTTAGCAAGGGGCTGATCATTTCATGAACACATATCTGAAGGTACATTCTTGCCTTCACTTTTTGTAGGTAAATATAATTTGATAAGAATCTAACTTTTAATCTTGATCTTCAGTTGATCAATATTAGTCGAGGCCTTATTCTTCAAGGCTTCAAGCGAGGAGAAACGTCAAGCCAACTCGTGCAATCCATGCAATATGAGGCCACCAGGGCTAATACTACTAAGGAGAAGCGTGGTGTGGTCAAGACGGATCTTGTAGTGATCGAGATTTTTTTTTAAATAATACAAAATCATTTTTTTCTCAAAAAATGTGTCTCTAAGTTTTAACCCCAATTTTATTTTTAAAAGAAAATATGTTCGTCTAGCCATTATAAAACAAAAATAAATCTATTCCAAATTGAGTCCAATCTCGAATATTTTAAATTATCAAATCTCTTATCACTTTTAATCCAAATTTTAATAATTTTGAGTCCAATTTATTTAAGTCCAAATTTTAGTTTTTTTCTCGAAAAACGTGTAGCTTTTAACCCCAATTTTATTTTTAAATAAAAGTATGTTCGTCTAACCATTATAAAACAAATATAAATCTATTCCAAATCGAGTCCAATCTCGAATATTTTAAATTATCAAATCCCATATCACTTTTAATCCAAATTTTAATAATTTTGAGTCCAATTTATTTATGTCCAAATTTTATTATTTTAGGTCCAAAAATTTATGTTGGTCCAAATCTTGATTAATTTTAGTCCAATTCATTTCAGTCTAATTAGAAAATTCTGCTAGCCCAAATTCTTGGCCCATTTACTACCTCGAAAACTATGCCATAAACATCTACTGTTCAGATCACTCAATCCTTAACCGGTTAGCCCTCCTCTCAGCCTCACGTAGCTAGCAACCACTCTGGGTAAGGAAAATTTTCCTCTCCCTCAAACTTCTTCAATTCAGTATTGCAGTGGTGGATTCATGTTGATGCTGGAACCTCAATCTCTAGCACCAACAACATGATGATTTTGACACAATCTTAAGCCTCAATCCTAACTTTATACCACCTCTATTTCCAAACCAAAATGCACCACCATTGCATGTTTCGCCCAAGACCGAGCCCACAGCTAACCATAATCGCCTCACCAACTGCCATATCGAGCACCACCACCACAACCGCCGCCTGCAAACCCCACACGGACAGCCACAAAAAACCAAGATCAATCTCGAGGCTCCAATAACCCGAGCCTCCCCTGCAACCTCCGCAGAACCATTGACTGTCTTCACCATCCAATACCACTGTGAATCCACCTTTATCACCACCCAAAACTGCTACCTCCATTAATCTGTTCACCCCAATCACCGTCCCCACCATCAATGGCCACAACCTCCTCAAATCCTCACCCAAATCAAAACCCAAACCCAAGAATAACAAAGAAAAACCCAAACACTTACCTACTGCCGCTTGCTGCCAGAATACTTCGCCGAAAATTAGGCCGGAAAATCTCATCTTTAAGCCTCGATTATTTTCGGTTTCACACCACGAAAACCCATCAAAACCCAAGTTCCCTTTCACATGCCTGCACCCACACTGTAGCCGCCATGAGACGGTTGCACCACGCCGCTGGATTGAGTCGGAGGAGAAGAGGCGACGCCCTTCCTCGATCGTCCATCGCTTTCTCTCTCTCTCTCTCTCCCCTTGCTCTCTGTTGCACGAAAATGGGGGAGAGAGATGAAATTTTTGTTTTAAAGTTAATTTTAAAATTTTCCCCTTTAGTCCCACAGTTTTCAAAAGGGTTTAATTCAGTCTCTTTAGTTCTAAAATCTCATATCCCAGCCCCTATTTTTAAATTTAAGTTATTTCAGTCTCTAATTTTAAAATATTTTATTCAGCCCCTGTAGTTTTAAAATATTTCTAGTTAGTCCTTAAGTTTCTGAAAATACATTTTTAGCCCTATACTTTCAAACTTCCTATTTCTTAAAATTACAAATTAGTCCCCAAATGTTATTTTTGTCACCTTAATATTTAAATTTCGAAATACTAATTCAAGACTTATTTACTATTTTGGCTAGACGAAACGTGCTGACGATTAAGAGGTTGATGTTACTTCCCACTCCACTTTTTACATGACTCGAGATAAATTTGTTGGATATTGGTTAATAAATCGATAAATGAAGAAATTGATTAAGTATCGAAACACTGACTAAAGCGACTTCGTGTCGACTTCGGCTAAATACTCAAAAGCTCGACGCAATTCGTTTGACAAAATTGTTTGCCACTTCGCCGCTTCGGGGCGCACAAACGGGGATTGACCTGACCGGGTCGCGGGGATCGAGGGGGCAGCGCCCCCGTGGGGGCTCGGTGGCAACGCCCCCGAAAGAGAATTTTGATTTCTCTGCATATATTGAAGGGTATATTTGGCATTTCGAAAATCAATATCGGATGAATGAAAAATTACGAAAAATGACGATATCAAGTCAAAATATTTGATCGTGCGACCGCATGATTAGGAAACCGTGCAATCACACGTCAAATTCATTTCTGGCTTTTTGCGTGAAGAACCGTGCGGCCGCACGGTTGTCCGGTGAAAAGACACCTTTTCATAAAGGTGCATGGTTTGTCCTCAACCATTTCATCCACATCCTTTCATGGTCTATAAATAGGACCCTTTGGGTGTCCTATTCCTCACAATTTGATATGCAAAACATAAATCATCCCCTCTTCTCTCCAAAATCAAAATCATAACATTTGTTTTTTTTATTTTCTTTCATTTCATCTTTGAAGTACATACACCAAATTTTGGTTCGTTATACTTGTGTTTTGGAGTGCTACAAACACAAGTGAAGCCGTTGTATCTTGAAAGTCGATAGTCGAAATTCGTAAGCACCGTTGTGGGGCAAATTCGACTTAAGGACAAAGAGTCCAACTCTTTCCTCGACTTTGTCCCTACTTTTCTTCTTCTTCCTGTTTGTATTTTCCTTGTCGTTACTCTGTCCAGTTTTCGGCATGGATTTACAAACTATCATTCTACTTATTTTGGCATCACTATTCACAAATTCTTCCAACAATCTTAAGTCGAATTTACCATATTTTGTGAAAGTGACATTCTTGTTTGGTTAAACTTTTTAAGTTTAACTTTTTCTACACTTCTATTTTGTTTTGGTTGATCTTCTGTTTTACGTAAACAGAGATGAATACGGTTCTTAATACCGATACTACTTCGAACATGGGAACTTCTGAAGGAAGTGTTCCTACCGGTGTCATTCCTCCCGTTGTGAATACAACTACTACTAATGTGATTCCTCCGGTTGTGGGTGCCCCTACTATCGTACATTCAAACTCCGTTTCACATGGGGAAAAGCCTGAGAAATTTGTGGGGGGTTGATTTCAAAATGTGGCAACAGAAAATGTTGTTTTATCTAACAACCCTCAACTTGGAGAAATTCTTGAATAAAGATCATCCCGCCATACAAGAAGGAAAAAATAATAGGGCATCATTGATTGCTTTGGATGCTTGGAAACATTCAGACTTCTTATGCAAGAATTACATTCTTAATGGCTTGGACAACGCCTTATACAATGTATATTGCTCCAAGAAATCTGCAAAGGAACTATGGGAATCCTTAGAAAAGAAGGACAAGACCGGAGATGCCGGAACAAAGAAGTTCGTTGTGGGAAAGTTCTTGGACTACAAGACGCTAGACTCGAAGACCGTCATCAATCAAGTGCAAGAATTGCAAGTCATACTCCACGACATTCATGCGAAAAATATGTCCGTGAGCGAATCATTTCAAGTGGCTGCAATTATCGAGAAACTTCCACCCATATGGAGAGACTTCAAAAACTATCTCAAGCACAAGCGCAAGGAGATGAACATTGAATAACTTGTGGTCCGATTGATGATTGAAGAAGACAACCGAAGCTCGAAAAAACGAGTTGGGAATAGCATACCATAAGCAAAGACAAATGTGGTGGAATCTAGCAACAACAAAGGAAAGAAAAGAAAGCATTCCGTTGAACCAACAAAGAATAATGCAAAGAAGTTCAAGGGAAATTGCTATAACTGTGGAAAGGCTGGACATCGGTCCGTTGATTGTCGCAAACCTAAGAAGCAATCCCAAACCAACATTGTCGAATCTGATGCCATATCAAATGGCATGTCCGATATGAATTTATCCGTGGTTGTTTCTGAATGCAACCTTGTTGGAAATCCCATGGAATGATAGGTTGATACGGGTGAAACCCGTCACATTTGTGCCGATAGAGGAATGTTCACATCATACACTCCAACCGAGGGAGAAAAATTGTTTATGGGGAACTCCTCAACATCCAAAGCGGAAGGACAAGGCAAATTCATTTTGAAGATGACGTCGGGAAAAGAACTTAGCCTCAATAATGTCCTTCACGTACCGGATATTCGCAAGAACCTTGTGTCGGGTTCTTTGTTAAGCAAGAATGACTTTAAACTAGTCTTTGTATCGGATAAGTTTGTACTTACCAAAAAATAATATGTATGTAGGCAAAGGCTATGTAAAAGATGGACTATTCAAAATGAATGTCCTAACTGTTGTACCAAATGCTACAAGCAATAAAACGTCATCTTCAGTTTATATTCTTGAGTCATCTAATCTATGACATCATAGATTAGGACATGCAAACTTTAATTCAATACGCAAGTTAATGAATTTAAATATGCATTTTAATAATGGAAAATGTGAAACATGTGTAGAGACAAAAGCTGCCAAAACACCATTTCATTCGATTGAACGAAATATCACACCATTAGAACTAATTCACACGGATGTGTGTGATTTGAAGTTCGTACAAACAAGGGGTGGTAAAAAGAACTTCATCACATTCATAGATGATTGTACAAGGTACTGTTATGTATACTTGTTGAAAAGTAAAGATGAATCTTTGGAAGTGTTTAAACACTACAAAACTGAAGTTGAAAATCAACTTGGAAAACGAATAAAAATGATTCGTAGTGATAAAGGTGGAGAATATGTTGCACCGTTTGAAGAATTTTGTGCAGAATCTGGAATCATTTATCAAACAACGGCACCATATTCACAACAATCTAATGGAATTGCTGAACGCCAAAATCAAACGTTAAAGGAAATGATGAATTCAATGTTGATTAGTTCGGGCTTACCTCAAAACTTATGGGGGGAAGCCATACTTTCTGCAAATCATATCCTAAATAAAATACCACACAAAGATAAGGTTGAATCGCCTTACAAATTATGGAAATGTCGGAAACCTTCCTACAAATATCTCAAAGTGTGGGGGTACTTAGCAAAAGTACAAATACCCAAACCTAAACAAGTTAGGATTGGACCAAAGACAATTGATTGTGTCTTTATTGGATATGCTATCAATAGTAGTGCATATCGATTCTTGGTTCACAAATCCGAAGTACTTGATGTACATGTAGGTACAATTATTGAATCAAGAAATGTGGTCTTCTTTGAAGACAATTTTTCGTGTAAAGAAAAGGAAGTAAGTTCAAATAAACAAACTTATGATAACATACATGGAAAGAAAGATGATCTTCAAGTAAAAGAAGAACTGAGACGCAGTAAAAGACAACGAATTCCAAAGACATTCGGTCCAGAATTCGTAACCAATTTACTTGAAAATGATCCAAGGACATTTGATGAAGCAATGTCCTTTCCCAAAGATCCTTTTAGGAAAGAAGCTGTACGCAACCAAATTGAATCGATCATGACTAACCATACTTGGGAATTGGTTGAACTCCCTTCGGGAAACAAAGCTTTAAGCTGTAAATGGATCTTCAAAAAGAAATTGAAGTCGGATGGATCAATTGATAAATACAAGGCTAGATTAGTAGCCAAAGGGTATAGAAAAAAAAAGAAAGACTAGATTTCTTTGATACTTATTCACCCGTTACAAGAATTACGTCTATACGTGTCTTGATTGCAATCGCAACATTGCATAATCTTGAAATACATCAAATGGATGTCGAAATCGCGTTTCTAAATGGTGAATTAGAAGAAGAAAGCTACATGGAACAACCTGAAGGGTTTGTTGCACCAGGAAATGAAAAAAAAAAGGTGTGTAGACTTGTAAAATCATTGTATGGATTGAAACAAGCACCGAAGCAATGTCATCAAAAGTTTGATAAAACTATGTTGTCAAATGGCTTCAAAATCAATGAATGTAGCAAGTGTGTCTACATTAAAAACACACCTAATGAATATGTAATCGTATGCCTATATGTTGACGATATGCTAATTATGGGAAATAACTCCAAAGTCATTTCCTCGACTAAGAAAATGTTAACAAAACATTTTGACATGAAGGATATGGGAGTGGCAGATGTAATATTAGGGATTAAAATCTCTAAGATATCCGATGGTATGTCATTGTCTCAATCACATTATGTTGAGACTATACTTAAGAAATTTAAGGCGTATGACGATAAACCGGTTAAGTCACCAGTTGACTTAGGTATACATTTAACCAAGAATACTGGTGGGCCCTATCTCAATTGGAATATTCGCGTGTCATTGGTAGTTTAATGTATATTACCAACTGCACAAGACCGGATATAGCATACATAGTCAACAAGTTGAGTATATTTACTAGTAATCCAAGTGTTGTACATTGGAAGGCGTTAAACCGAGTTCTTTGATATTTAAGACACACGGTTGAATATGGATTACACTACTCAAAATATCCCGCGGTGTTAGTAGGATATACTGATGTAAATAGGATATCTGACACTAAGGATTCAAAATCCACGAGTAGTTATGTATTTACCATTGGAGGTGGAGCCGTGTCCTGGAAATCGTCTAAGCAAACGTGTATTACTCGATCCATGATGGAATCTGAGTTTATTGCGTTAGACAAAGCTGGTGAAGAAGTAGAATGGCTTCGAAATTTTCTTGAAGAAATTCCATGTTGGGAAAAGCCGGTTTCTGCGATTAATATACATTGCGATAATCAGTCGGCAATAGCAAGGGCACAAAACAGTATGTATAATGGCAAGTCTCGACATATCCGTCGGAGGCATAATACCATTAAACAGTTAATATCGAATGGTATAATCTCTATTAACTATGTGAAGTCAAAAGAAAATTTGGCTGATCCTTTGACGAAAGGACTTGCAAGAGATCAAGTATACCATCTTTCGAGGGGAATGGGCCTAAATCCTATTGAATAGAATTACTATGACGGAAACCCAACCTTGTAGATTGGAGATCCCAAGATCTTGGTTCAATGGGACAACTAAGTCATAAGTGATTCGGAATAAAGCACTTATTCCCATTCCTAAAATTTGAAGTGCTATGTAAAATGTGTATAAGGATAAGTATACATATATAATTTTAATGATTCATAACCTTGAGATAGAAAGGTATGAGATCACCTATATAAGTGTGAAGTGGGGTCGCTTCTACGAGAATTCGAGGCTTAATTCTCTTATAGCACTTATGAAACCAAGAGTTGTCCAGGGCCAAAATGGACACAACCATGAGAACTGAATTGGTTAGATAAGTCATGGTGTTGGTACAGTTGTTTGGTTTTACACGAACGGCTGAATAGTTCAAGACATCGCGTTCACCAACTAGCCTAGTAAATCCGATTGTATTCAACTAAAGAAAGTTCAAGGCCACAAGCTACCTATCTTGATGCTATGACTTGTCGTGTGTACTCCATTTGTTAGAGTCTGCATTCCTTTTGGATTGCATTGGCATTGTGTTGCGCATATCAAGGAATTTCCATTCATGTTGGTGATTGTTGGATATTGGTTAATAAATTGATAAATCAAGAAATTGATTAAGTATCGAAACACTGACTAAAGCGACTTCGTGTCGACTTCGGATAAATACTCAAAAGCTCGGCTTAATCCGTTTAGGCAAAATTGTTTGCCATTTCGGCGCTTCGGGGCGCACAAACGGGGATTGACCTGACTGGGTCGAGGGGGCTCGGGGGAAACGCCCCCGAAAGAGAATTTTGATTTCTCTGCATGTATTGAAGGGTATATTTGGCATTTCGAAAACCAATATCGGATGAATGAGAAATTACGAAAAAGGATGAAATCAGGTCAAAATATTTGACCGTGCGACCGCATGATTAGGAAACCGTGCAATCACACGTCAAATTCATTTCTGGATTTTTGCGTGAAGCCGTACGACTGCACGGATTATAACCGTACGGCCGCACGGTTGTCCGGTGAAAAGAAACATTTTCATAAAGGTGCATGGTTTGGAAAAGGTGCATGGTTTGGCCTCAACCATTTCGTCCAGATCCTTTCATGGTCTATAAATAGGACCATTTGGGTGTCCTATTCCTCACAATTTGATATGCAAAACATATATCATCCTCTCTTCTCTCCAAAATCAAAATCATAGCATTTGTTATTTTTTTTTTTTGATTTTCTTTCATTTCATCTTTGGAGTACATACACCAAAATTTGGTTCGTTGTACTTGTGTTTTGGAGTGCTACAAACAAAAGTGAAGTCGTTGTATCTTGGGAGTCGATTGCCGAAATTCGTAGGCACCGTTGCGGGGCAAATTCGACTTAAGGACAAAGAGTCCAACTCTTGCATCGAATTTGTCCCTACTTTTCTTCTTCTTCTTATTTGTATTTTCCTTGCCGTTACTTTGTCCAATTTTCGGCACGGATTTACAAACTATCATTCTACTTATTTTGGCATCACTATTCACAAATTCTTCCAACAAAATTGAGGTAGTCTCGCTCCCACTAATTAGTTTACATTATAATTGCATGTGTTTATGTGGATTTAAGTGATTTATGTGCTTAATTGCATGAGGCAAGATAAGAATATCTTTTATAAAATAAGAAGAGAAATTTATGTTATGCATGTCATAACTTATATGCTTTATTTGCATAAGACAATAATATGTTCATTTGCATTACTATGTGATGCTTATGATTAAGAAGAGAATGTCATTGTATTATTTGCATAATTACGTGATCAATTATCTTGTAAATTAATTATTGGCAATAAGTCTACTGAGTATTTCTTTTAAAATACTCATTCTGTTATTTTAACAACATTTGCAGATTTCGACGATGGCGGCGAATGAGGGGCAGTGACGTCAAGCATTTATTTTAAGTTATTTTTGAAAGTCTAGTTTATTAAATATTGTTAATTTAAATTGTCGAGATTTGGAATTTTATAAAATGTTTTCAAGTAAATTTATTTAAATTTGAGTTACCGTTGCTAATTTTCCAAATGAATGTGATGTTTAAAATTTAGTTTATTTCCGCAATATTTTGTTAAACAGTTAGTTTAAAGGACGACGTGGCGACCCGGTTTTTACGGAACTCGGCGTATCACCTATCCGGGAGAGAGATCAAGCCCGTGAAGAGATCGCTAGGTTGAACGATGATCTTCGCTAGGCACAAGAGGAGGCGGCCAATGCTAAGGTGGAGGCTGTTGAAGCTTTTAAGATATCAGAGGAGTATGAGCTTGGCTTGGGCAATTATGCTTTGGAGTCTTACGCCCAGGGAATGAAACAGGTCCGGGCTTAGTGCCATCTTCACGCCTTTGACCTTGACACTAGCCCCGTATCTTAATTTATTTTAGGTACGTTGGGGCTCAATCCTACCCCATTCAAAGAGGACAATGTTGATGGGATGTGGGTTCTGATGAAGAGGCCGGGAATGCCAGTGATCCCGACCCTCAGCAATAGATAATATCTTTTACCTTTGTAACTACTGGGCTTTTGCTCGGGAATTTTTGTAAAACAAGGGTACGCCCCGTAGATTTTGTAACCAACTTTTGATGAATGGAGTTCACACTTAGAATTGCTTCCAATTTTTTATCGTATTACCGAATTTTTTGTTTAAGACCGTGCTCAATGACCAACCTTTATAAGTCGTTTGGGAAAAGCCCTGCTTCTGGATTTGCATTTTAGGGAAATAATTTGTAAGGTCATCCTGGTTGACCAACCATGTAAATTATTTGTACAAAGAAGGGGTTAAGCCCTTGACCTTGTAATTTTAGAGAAATAATTTGTGAGATCGTGGTATATGGCAGACGTTGTAAATTATTGGTACAAAGAAGGAGTCAAGCCATTGACTTTGTATTTTTATGGAAATAATTTGTAAGGTCGTGTTATATGGCCAAACTCGTAAATTACTTATACAAAGAAGGGGTCAAGCCCTTGACTTTGTAATTTTAGAGAAATAATTTGTAAAGTCATGCTATATGGCCGACTTTGTAAATTATTTCCTAATGTAACTGAATGCAATCTTCCACATTTGTTCTTGAAAGAAATACTTTTATTGATTGGGGATTGAATTATGAGCCTCGTTAAAACCTTACCCAGAAAAATCATTTGGAAAAAAAATTGGATAAGGAAAAAAAGTGCCCCGTCTCTGACTCTTAACGTAAATAAATTGGGTATGCAGACGACCTATACAAATTGATGGACGTGCAAGCTCGTAATTAATTGAAAGAATGGGCACGCAGGCCTGACTTTATGATTAAAAAAAACTACTACTAGACTACTTGATGACAAAAAAAAGAAGTTGTAAGGGAAGGGTGCCTACTTATAGTAGGGCTTTAGATTCTCGACATTCCATGGTCGATGAAGAGGTTTAGAGTCCATAATTCATAGCCTGTAAACCTTTCGAATAACCTTGAATGGTCCTTCTCAGATGGGCTCGAGTTTTCCTGGTTGATGATCGGCGGCTTCACTTCGGTGTAGGAGGAGATCCCTTACTATGAAGTTTCTTTTCCTAACTCAAATGTCGAACTTCTTCGACATGACCTGTTGGTAGGCGGCTATTTTCTAGGCTGTATCTTCTAGAACTACTCCTAGGAGATCTAGACTTTCTCTTTGCCCGTTACTATGATTGAGCGATCCTGCAATCATCATGCCAAAACTGGGGATTGCTACTTCCATTGGAACTGCTACTTCCATACCAAAGACTAGCATGAATGGGGTTTCCTCAGTTGCTGTTTTGAATATCATTCGATTTGTCCACAAAACTTCAGGAAGGAGATATGACCAATCTCCATTGGCATTATTAATGCGAGTCTGCAAGTCTTGCAATATAAGTCTATTTGTGACTTCTACCAATCCTTTACTCCACGGGTGTGAAACTGAAGTTAACCCGTGTTCAATTCCCAAATTATTGCAGAATTGTTTGAAAGCTTAACACTCGAATTGTCGACCATTATCAGTGATCAATGTTTTGGGAAGACCAAAGTGACATATGACCAACTTCCATATGAACGATTCTAATTTCTGTTTAGAGATTACGGCGAGAAATTCTACTTTCTACCCATTTTGTGAAGTATTCCACAACCACTGCTAAGAATTTGATCTAGCTACGAGCTATCGAAAACGGTCCTAGTATGTCAATTCCCCATTGTCTAAAAGGATGTGGGCACATAATAGGAGAGAGTTCCTCTGCTGGCTGATGTAGTCCGGCTGCAAATCTTTGGCACTTATCGCAACTCTTCACATAATTTGAGGTATCCTTCTTCATGTTTGGCCAGTATTAATCATATATGACAAATTCGGTTACTAGAGTCCTTGCTCCCTGATGGATTCTACAAATCCCCTTGTGAACCTCGGTCACAGCAAGTGCAGCTTCCTTCGGGGTCAAACATCAAATGTAGGGGAGTGTGAAACTTCGATGAAATAAAGTGTTCTGCAAGATGGTATACCTTGGGGCCCCTGATTTGATTCTCCTTGGCTCTACTTTGTTGCTTGGAAATCTTCCCGATGTTAGGTATTCAACAATCAAATCCATCCAGTAGGGTTGATGCTCTGAGATGTCCATAACATCGGGTTGGGGTGCAACGATGTACTCATAGAGTGTCCGCACAAACCATTGTTCGTTCCAAGTTATCCAAGTTGGAAAAACTAAGTCTTGACAGGGACAGGTCATCGACTTTGTGATTGGTTGACCTTGGTATATTGTCTATACTGGATGATATGAACTTCCTTTACAAGTCAAGAACTATCATTCTGTGAGATGACATCTTCTCATCCTTTGTTTCAAAAGTTCCATTAATATGCTCTACTACCAACTGTGAATCACTCATCACCTTAACATGTCTGACCCCAAGATGTCTTGCAGCTTGAATCTCAGCGATGACAACCTCATATTCTGCATCATTATTAGTGGCTGGGAAGTCAAATCTAACTGTGCACTGAATTTCCATCATGCCATTATCCTTCTTTAGTATGATTTTGGTCCCTGAGCCTGTGACATTTGACGCTCCATCTACTTGCAAAGTACAGCTATCTTCTTTTCTGCAATGACATGTTGGTCCCTAAGGTCTTGGGGCAAGTTCGACGAAGAAATATGTCAAGACCTGTGCCTTTATGGAATGTCGGGGTTTGAATTCAATGTCACATTCCCCGAGCTCAATTAACCACTAGAGGAGGCGACCAGAGACGTCCGATTTCTGCAAGATCTATTTTAGAGGTTGATTCGTGAGGGTTGTTATGGCATGAGCTTGAAAGTAAGGTCTTCATTTTCTGATTGCTGTGATTAGTTCTAGTGAAAGCTGTTATGCCAGAGTATATCAAGTTTCTGCATCTAGTAACATCTCACTGATGTAGTAGACCGGCTTTTGAATCTTCCCTTCCTCTTTGACCAAAACGGTGCTTACTGCGTGTTCTAACACTGCTAGATATAGAAGAAGATTATCCCCTGTGTTTGGTTTTACCAGTATCGGTGGTGATCCCAACTTTTCTTTTTTCTGAAGGAAATTTCACATTCTTCATCCCACTCATCCTTATTTCCACCGAGAGATTTAAAGAAAGGGAAGTATTTGTCTGTTGCTCTTGACATGAAACGACCTAATGCTGCCACTCTTACTGTAAGTTTTTGTACTTCTCTTATACTCTTGGGTGGTTCCATAACTATAAGGGCTATAATTTTATCGTACTGAATTCAATTCCCCGCTGATCATGAGTCCTAAAGATTTTCCCGAGCTTACCCCGAAGCATTTGGTAGGATTTAGCTTCATCTGATGTTGTCAAAGTGTAGAGAAGATGTCTTCCAGGTATGCCACATGGTCTTTCTTTCTCGATATTTTCACCACCATGTCATCAACATATACTTCGATATTCTGCCCTACGTGTTTGGAGAAGACCATATTCACAAGTCTTTGATAGGCAACCCTTGCATTCTTTAGTTTGAATGGCATGACTTTGTAGCAGTATATATCTTCGTCAGCAATGAATGATGTTTTTTCCTGGTCTTCTTCAGGGCATTCTTTGTTTAGATCTGTGAAATTAATGCAAACGTGTCATTTACCATTCGCCTTCTTCACCAAGACCACGTTGGCTGACCATTCTAGATATTTTACTTATTTGATGAACTTCGCCTTCAAGAGTTTATCGATCTCTTCCTTGATTATTTGTCTACTTTCGGTTGCAAATTGTCTTCTTTGTTGTTTAACAGGCTTCTTATCAAGTTAGGCGTTAAGTCTGTGTACAATAAGTGCGGGATCGATTTTGGGCTTGTCTTTTGCGCTCCATACAAAAACATCAAGGTTTCTCCTTAAGCACTGTGATAGTTCTTTCTTCACAACTTTGGGAAATTCCTTTCCAATAGTGAAAGTTTTGCCTTCTAAGATTAAAATGTCTTCCAATAATCCAATTCTTCTACTGGCGATATGCGTTCTTCTGTTGAAAGATCAATCAACTTTAGTTTTGTCTTCCCCTTTCCAATACAACTGATGTAACATCTTCTAGCCATATCTTGATTACCTTGTATTGTTGCAATGCCTGAGGTGAGGGAAACTTGACTGTTAAGTGATACGTTGGTATAATTGCTCTGATACTATTTAGAAAAAGTCTTCCCAAGAAGTGTTGGCAACGGGCCACGATCTTCCCCTCCCCTAATTTTTTTGTCAATCCAGATCCCCCCATGATTCGCCAATTTTCGGGGCGGATCCAGTTCTGGTGGGGGGCGAATTATCCTCCTGATCCGCGAGTCGATCCACCGACAATTTTTTTTTATTTTCTAATTTTTTTAAATAAGTATTTTTTAATATTTTTTTATAATGCGTTACACTTAAATTTTATATATTTTCATAGTTTGGACTATAATGTATTTTTTTTTTGTTATCTCGAGTTCATCGTACTCTATTTAAAAAATAATTTGTCTTCACTATTGAATCAAGTAATTGAGTTTCTTAGCTTAATACTCTCCCTTGCACAAATATTGTCGAGCAGTAACGTGTTGGTATACGTATCGAAAGGACTTATATACAAATATTTATTTAATGTGTATATAGAGAAAATATTATGGGTAGAACCAAACCTGAATCGGAACTGAAGGTTAGAGTTTGTGTTTGATTCCAATAATTATAAGGACTCGAATGGTTCAAATTTTGAAAGGGAAGAATACATAACAACTACGTATAAAGTTACCTTTCTAAAATTAACAAGCTTTGGATTATTATTATTTTTTTTTAAAATCAGGTATTAATTAGTAATTAATTAATATAATATTATATAATATAAAAATAATTATTAATTATATATTAAATTAAAACTAATATAATATTTAAATAAAAAAACCCTCAAATAATCCACCACAGCCCTACCCCGCAAAGTCATAATTGATCACACAAAATCACATTTCGGTACCCACCCTACCCCTCCCACCCATCCCAAAATGGGTTTTCTTCCATTTTCTCACCCCACTCCCGCTCGTCCACCTCACCCCACACCACCCCACCCCGCAACGTCACAATTGGTCACACAAAACTACATTTCGATCCCCCTCCACCCCCTACCAAAAATGATTTTTCTTCTATTTTTAGCCTACAAAGTCACAATTGGTCACACAAAGTTACATTTCAATCACAATTACAAATTTAGATATAAATTTCACCCCAACCCACAAGTCACAGTTGGTCACAAAAATCACCCCGACCCCACTCCCAGTTACCCCAACCCAACTCGTAAAGTCATAGTTGGTCACACAAAGTAATAGTTCATTCACAATTACAAATTTAGTAACAAATTTCACCACACCACACCCCACCTTACGACACCCCACCATACCCACCCTCACACGCAAAGTCATAGTTGGTCACACAAAGTCACAGTTTAGTCACAATTACAAATTTAATTGCAAATTTCACCCCAACATAACCTCACCCCACCTACTCTACAAGCAAAGTCACACATGGTCACACAAAATCATATTTTTGTCACAATTACAAGTTTAGTAGCAAAATTCATCCCACACCACTCAACATGACCCCCAAAGTCACATTTGGTCACACGAGTCACATTTTGGTCACATAAGGTCACAGTTCGATCAAACAAAAGTCACAGTTCGATCACACAAGGTCACAATTCGATCACACAAAGTCACAGATCGGTTACACATAGTCACAATTTGCTCATACAAAGTCACAGCTCGATCACACATAGTCATATTTGACTCAATTACAGGTCATATCACGTCATCGTCCAACGGTCACCCAAATTCACAGTTGATCACAATCACTAATACAATTAGTCATAATCATCCATAATTGATCACATACTATTTATTTACTGGTCATAATTTACTAATTTTCTTGGTCACATTTTGCATTTATCACAAGTCGTACAAACTCACAATTAATCAATATTTTAGTCACATTTACCTAATATAAAATTGCTCACAATAATGTAATAATGGGTTACATATTACTTATTTATTGATCACAACTTACTCGTTTTCTTGGTCACAGTTAGTCAATATTTTTTGTCACAATTATTAATAATTGGTCACATTCCGTACTCATCACAAGTCACATAAAGTCACATTTAGGCGATATTTTGGTCGAAATTACCTTGTAATTGGTCACCATCTCACCCAACCCCATCCCCATCCCCACCCCACCCACCCCATCCCCACCCCACCACAAGATTAATTTCCTCCACTACCATCGCAATCGTCGCTGTGGCCAGCCACCACACCCACCTCGCCTAAACCACACCTCCACTACTATTTGCACATCGCCACAAGAGGGATGAAACCAATACCACCCCGGTCACCACCAACCACCTGCACCTGCACCACAACTACCAACCACCTGCACTACCACCATCAACCACTTGAACCACCACAGGAAAACAAAGCCACCACAACCACCAACCACTTGACATCAGCATCGCACAGAAGGCACGGCACGTAGATCCATCGCAACACCACCACCAGATTCACAACCATTATTGCACCACCAGGTACACCAAATCCGTCCAAAAAATAAAAATAAAAACATGGCGACAATGCGAACGAAGGAATAGATGAAGGTGTCTTGCGGTGACGCACTAAGGAGGCATGGCGATGACGACAACATGCAAACTAGGCTCTTGTGATGTTGTGAAAAAGTTGCAGTAGAGACACGAAGAGGTGTCTCCTGTGAGCACGATGTCATCGGAGGATGGATGTTTTACCATCGGAGACTGGTGTCGCCGGAGGATGGAGGTGATGCCGGAGAAAATTGCTCATGGCTGGAACCGGATGAGAGGAGAGAGAGTGTTAGGGATTTAGGGATTGAAACAGTTATGATTTGGGAAAATTACATGGATACTTGCATTTTAAAAATGCAATTCAAAAACCTTGTGAGGTACAAATTTTTTCTAGATTTCAGGTGATAATTCATTTAATAATATAATTAAATTTCCTAACCCTGAACTAACAAACCAACCCAGGCAGAAATTAATCTCTCTCTCTCTCTCTCTCTCTCACACACACACACACACATACCGTCTGAAACTTCCCCTATTTCTCTCCCCCCTCCTTTGCCATCTATAAACCTCCCTCTCTCAAACTTCGGTGACATAGCGACGATGGAGGCACCAGGGAGAAACAAGCGCGCGGTTGCAGTAAGCGTGCGTGGGGCGCCTGCTACAGCTGCGCAGGCGGCGACGCCTGTGTGAAGCGTTGTACCGCCGCACGCAGCGATGTCCTTTTTTATTGTGATTGGGTGGCGGAGACGGAGACGATATTCAGGTAGATGTAATGGTGGATTTGATTTGTCTCTCGTGCAGCCGTGTGAGGTTGGAGATATTAGTGGCTGTGATCTGTTTTTTGGAGGTAGTGGTGGTGTGGTTATGGGACTTCCGGCAGTTGTGGTGGTGGTGTGGTTATGGGACTTCCGGCAGTTGTGGTGGTGGTGTGCGGGGGTGGTTTGGTTCTGTATGGTGGCAGTTTTGGTGGCGACTGTGGTGGTGTGTGTGGCCTGTGGGTAATAGTGGCGGCCCTGTGAAGTGGAGGTGGAGGTCTTCGTGGTGACGGTGCACCGTGTTGCTTCGAGGCGGTGGTGTCGGCCGATGACAATTTTTTGTCTTGAAGCTCACCGGCGGCAATTTTTTTTGGTCTTGAATCTCATAAACAAACGGCGAAATGGATCTAAGACAAACAACTGGGTGGTTTTGTGAGGTAGGGTGGTGTGGGGATGGAGGGGTTGGGTTGTGGGATAGAGGGGTTGGGTTGTGGGTTGTGGGTTGGGGTGATTGTGATCAATTATTAGTAATTGTAACCAATTATTAGGTAATTGTGACCAAAATAAATACTAAATGTGACTTTGTGTGGCTTGTGACGATTACAT
The DNA here is from genome assembly GCA_963555705.1 of Ligustrum vulgare. Classification (NCBI taxonomy): domain Eukaryota; kingdom Viridiplantae; phylum Streptophyta; class Magnoliopsida; order Lamiales; family Oleaceae; genus Ligustrum; species Ligustrum vulgare. The sequence continues at coordinate 41,650,418 of OY743180.1, read as the reverse complement.
AATGTGACCAATTATTAAATGATTGTGATAAAAATATTGACTAACTATGACCAAGAAACATGTAAGTTGTGACTAATAAATAAATAATATGTGATCAATTATGAATGATTGTGACCAATCATTAGGTAATTGTGAAAAAAAAATATTGACTAAAGAAATGCGTAATTTGTGACCAATAAATAAATATTACGTGACCAATTATGGATAATCGTGATCAATTATATTAGAGATTGTGACCAATTATGACTGTGCGCGACCATTGGACGACGATGTATGTGACTTACACTTATCAATCTTGTATACTACAGGAAAAAATATTAGGTAATTGTGACCAAAAATATTAACTAATCGTGAAAAAATATTAGGTAATTGTGACTTTGCGTGAGCGAACTGTGACCTTGTGTGACCAAATTGTGACTATATGTGATTTCATGTTATTGATCTGTGACTGGAATGTTGACCTCATGTGACCAGACCGTGATCTCATGTGACCTAACAGCGACTTTGTGTGATCGAACTTTGACCAACTGTGACCCTAACTGCGACTTTGTGTGACCAAAATGTGACCTTCTGTGACCAATTGTTACTGTGTGACCAACTGTAACTTTGGAAGTGGGGTGGGGGTTTTGCAACTTAATTTGTAATGTGATTTTGTGTGGTCAGATGTGACTTGACATGAGGGGTGGGTGGGGTCAATTTTGCAACTAAATTTTTTATTTTGACCAAATTTTGACTTTGCATGTGGAATGGAGTTATGTTGGGTGGTGTGGGGTTGCGATGAAATTTGCAATTAAATTTGTAATTGTGATTTTGTGACTGAAACATGACTTGTGTGACCAATTATGACTTTGGGGATGAGGCGGGGTGGTCGGGTGGAAAATATCGTGAGAAAAAAAAAATCATTTTTAGCTGGGGTGGGTGGGGTCGATTGGTTAGGTGGGTAGTTGGTAGGGGCGGGACAGGGTAGGTGGGGTGTGGAAAACTAGAAGACAAAAACCATATTTTGGTGCGGTGGGGTGGGTGGTGGGGGTAGGGTCTGGGTGGGGTGTGGAAAAATAGAAGAAAAAAATATTTTTGGGTGGGGTCAGTTTGTTGGGTGGGTGACGGAGTAGGGGCGGAGTGTGGAAAATTTAAAGAAGAAAAATCATTTTTGGGTGGGGCGGGCAGGGGTGGGATTGGTGGGTGATGGGCGTAGGGTCGGGACGGGACATGGTGTGGAAAAGTAGAAAAAGAGGGCTTTTGGTTTTTCATATTTGAGAAATGACTCTGCATTGAAGTTAATGTTTATTTCACAGTTACTCTTTTTTAGAACTTCATGCTTAGAAACTTTTCTGGTATTATCTTCATATTGAGTTGAAATGCTAGTCATGTGATCGAACGTGACTTTATGGGACTGGTTTGTAACCTTATGTGACCGAACTGTGACCCTGTGTAACCAAACTGCGACATTGTGTGATCAAAATGTGACTTTTGTGCGATCAAAATGTGACTTTATGGGGGTTTGTGGGGGGGGGGGGTGGTGGTGGTGGTGGGGTGATATATTGTGATCGATTATAGGTGATTGTGACATTTTTTAGGTAAATGTCATCAAAATATTGACTAATTGTGACTTTGTGCGACTTGTGACGAGTAAGGGACGTGACCAATTATTAGGTAAATGTGACTAAAATATTGATTAATTGCGATCAATTGTGACTTTGTGTGACCATTTGATGATGATGTGATGTGACCTACAGTTGTGTTAAATATGACTTTGTGTGATCGAACTGTGACTTTTTGTGAGCGAATTGTAACCTCTCGCGATCGAAATTTGACTTTATATGATCTAACTGTGACCTTGTGTGATCGAATTGTAATCTCGTATGATCGAACTGTGGCCTTATGCAATCGAACTGTGACTTTATGTGACCCAACTGTAACCTCGCGTGATCGAACTGTGACCTTATGTGATCGAATTGTGACTTTATGTAAGAGAATTGTGACCTCGTGTGACTGGACTGCGACCTTGTGTGACTGGACTACGACCTTGTGTGACCAAACTGTGACCTTGTGTGGCCAATTGTGACCTAACTGTGACTTTGTGTGATGGAACTGTGACCTTGTGTGATCAGCTGTGACTTTTTGTGACCAATTGTGACTTGGTGTGACCATTGAAGGAGGACGCGATGTGACCTACAATTGTGTCAAATATGACTATGTGTGACCGAAGTGTGACTTTGTAAGAACGAAGTGTGACTTTATGTGATCGACCTGTGACCACGTGTGATCTAACCGTGACCTCGTTTGACCTAATTGTGACCTCCTGTGACCACGTTTGACCAAACTGCGACTTTGTGTGATCGAACTTTGACCTTGTGTGACCAACTGTGACTTTGGAGGGGTGAGATTTTACAACTAAATTTGTAATTGTGACTCTGTGTGACTTAACTGCGATCTCGTGTCAACTTACGTGATTGACTGTGATTTTGGGGGTGGGGATGGTGGGGTAGAGGTCGGGTGAGGCTAGAAAAAGTAGAAGAAATCATTTTTTTGTGGTGAGGTAGGGTCGAAGTGGGTGGGTTGGTGGGGGGATCGAGGTTGAAAAAGTAGAAGAAAAAAATCATTTTTTTGTGGGTGGGAGTGGGGTAGGGTGGGGAAAAGTAGAAGAAAAAAATCATTTTTTTGGAGTGGAGTGGGTGGGTGGATGGGTAGGGTGGGGGTCTAGGTTGGGTTGGGGGTTGGAAAAAGTAGAAGAAAAAAATTATTTTTTGGGTGTGTGGTGGGTTGGTGGGGTGGAGTGGGATGAGATGAGGTGGTTGGGGTGAAGTGTGAAAAAATAGAAGAAGAACAATTTTTTGATGAGGTATGGTGGGTGGCGGGGTGCGGTGCGGTGTGATGGGGTGGGGTGTGGCGGTTGGGGGGAAGTGTAAAAAAATAGCAGAAAAAATCATTTTTGGATGGGGGTATGGTGGGATAGGATGGGGCGGTTGAGGTGAAGTGTGAAAAAATAGAAGAAAAATCATTTTTGTGTGGGGTTGCTAGAGTGGGGTCTGGTGGGGTTGTTAGGGTGGGGTGTGAAAATATAGAAGAAAAATCATATTTTGGTGGGGTAGGATGGGGTGGGGTGGGGGTGGGTAGGTGGGTGGCGAGGTAGTGATGTGATCCGGACCAGGCATCGAAGGGCGAGATCGAGCCATCGGCAATATGATAGTGATCTACGTGCAAAACGGAGCAAGTCCCGTGTTGGAATCGAGCCGAGAAGAGGAAAGAATCAAGCCGAGCCGAGCACACGGAATTGTTTATGCAGAAAAGGCCTTACGGCCGTAAGGGAAATTATTCACGGCCGTAACTCATACAATCACGGCCGTAAAACCAACAATCACGGCCGTAATCAATTGACGAGGAAAAATGAAGATTTGCTGCAGAACGAGGCTTACGGCCGTAACATTCAAAAAGAGCAACTTCACGGCCGTAAGAAATTCGTCACGGCCGTAACTAATATCACAATTTGATCAGAAAGGCCTTTACGGCCGTAAGAAGGTTTGTCACGGCCGTAAGAGATGCAACGCCAGATTTTCCGAGGATTTTCAATTAATTTATTTCCTTTTATTATTTTAGGTTATTTTCCTATTTTAGAATTTTAGCATAATTAGAATTCTATTTTGAGTAATTAGATGCTAGGTTTTCTTGCTTATTTATATTGCTTTTCATCATTGTAAACATTAGACAAGTTTTGAGTTGATTAATAAAATTTGTGAGAGGATTCTCCAAAATTGAGAGGTTGAGTTATTCCCTTTTTCTTGAACTTATCAAAGATTCAATATTTGTGGCGTTCTTTCAGCAAACTTATCAAATATTCGCAAGAATATTTGTGGCGTTTCCAAATTCGATACTTATCAAGAAAATTGAGAAGTCCTTGTGGCGTTCACCAACCTTGGTTCTTCAATCCGCATCGTCATAAATTGCGTCGTGATTGTCGGGTCAAGGCTTTACCGTCGTTCTATCCTTATTTTTCGTTGTTTGTCTTGTGTCGATCTGATTTAGATCTTTCCTAGGTTTTAAATATCGTTATTCCGCGTGTTCGACGAGATTCCCCGATCGGGATTGCGTCAGGTAGGGTCGGGGCGGGGGTGGGTATGAGAGTGAAAAATTAGGAGAAAAAATTAATTTTGGGTGGGGTGGGGTGGGGTGGGGTTGGGGATGAGTGACGGGGTAGGGTCTGGGTGAGTCGTGGAAAAGTAGTAAAAAAAATCATTTTGGGTGAGGTGGTTTGGGGTAGGGTCTGGGGCAAGGCTGATGGGGGAGTCGAAAATTAGTGCAAAAAATTTAATTTTGGGTGGGGTGGGTGGGGTTGGGGTAGGTGGCGGGGTAGGATATGGTAGGGTCTAGGCGAGTTGTGGAAAAGTAGTAGAAAAAAATAATTTTGAGTGAGGTGGGGGTGGGATAGGGTGGGGTGGGGTGGGACTAGGGGTGGGTGGGGTGGGTTTGGGGAGCAGTGGGGTGGGGTGGGATGGGACGGGTGGGTGGGTTTGTGTTTGTCTGTGATGAGAAAAAAATAGAAGTAAAATTATTTTTGTGGTGTGGTTTGGTGGGGGTGGGTGGGTGAGTGGGGGTGGGGTGGGTTGGGTTGGGTTGGGATTGGGGAGGGGAGGGGTGGGGTTGGGTGGGGTGGATAAGTTGGTGTCGGGGTGGGAGTGAGTGTGAAAAAGTAGAAGGAAAAAATTCATTTATTGATTTGAGGTGGGGTGTGTGAGTGGGGGTGGGTGGGGTGGGGTTGGGGAGGGGTGCGATGGGGTGGATAAGTTGGTGTCGGGGGTAGGGGTGAGTGGGAAAAAGTAGAAGGAAAAAATTCATTTATTGAGTTGAGGTGGGGTGGGTGGGGTCGTGGGTGGGATAGGGGTGGGGTGGGTTGCCGGGGTGGGGTGAGGTGAGTGCGGGGTTGAGTTGGATTGGGTTGGGATGGAGTGGTGGGTGGGTGGGTGTGATGGGATGGGACTAGTGGGTGGGTGGGTGGGGGGAGAAAAAAATAGAAGTAACATCATTCTTGTGATGTGGTGTGGTGGGGTGGGGTTGGTGGGTGAGTGAGTGGTGGCGGGGTGGTTGGGTGCGTGGGTGGGTGGGGTTGGGGAGGAGTGTTGGGTGGGGTGGGTAAGGTGGTGTTGGGGGTGGGGGTGAGTGTGGAAAAGTATAAGGAAACAAGTTATTTTATGGGGTGGGATGGGGTGGGTTGGGGTGGGGTGGGGGTGGGTGTCGGGGTGGGTGGGTGGAGGGTTAGATTGGGATGGAGTGGTTGTGGATTAGATATTGTTTTTATTTTATTATTTAATATTATACCTTTCTTTGTCAACTCATTATAATTATTATAGTATTGTATTAATTAATTAACATATTAAGACCTGATTTTTACAAAAAAAATTTAAGTTTGTTATGTTTAAAAAGTGAAAGGTTTAGTTGTATAGTTATGTACTTTTCCCTTATGATTTTTTGGTATATTTATTTTAATTTATTATTATTAAAAGTTTGAATTTAACACCTGATTTGTACAAAGAAATTTACCTATACTTGATTTTTAAAATTGAAACTTAGGATGTAGGGTTCCATGTAATTTTCCCATTTTGAAATACCCGAAATATAATGGGTAGTTCCGAGTATTGAAATACCCGGACCGACCCACATGACGCCTAGGCTTACTAGAAGTAGATTTTAATAAAAGGGTATTTTTATTAGAAAATTGCATTTTTGGTTCCCAAACTATTGACAGAGTTATAAGATGATTTTCAACTACAAAAAAGTGCAAGTTGATATCGTTGTTCATTTGAAATTTGAATATTTTGTAAAATAGGAAAGTGAAAGTATCAACTCAGTCTTACAATATCTGGCCCGATCTGGTCGATCGGGTGACCCTTAAAACCCGATCAGGTCAAACCTTGTCAACCCGAACCTTTTTTTTTTTTTTTTAATTTTATGATTTTTATAATTTTTTATATTATTTTAATGCCCGGATTGACCCCGAGTCATACCTGTATCGACCCTCTAACCCTAGACTCAATCCCTCGATCGGGTTGATGGTCGAGCCAGGTTTGAAAACTTCGTATCGACTATAATTTGAACTCTTTATTTTTCATTTTTATTTTCAATTTCACCTCCCTAAAAAGGATCGATTCTAGGTTAGGTAAAATTTTGCTCTTATCATTAAGGTTATGCATTGACTTCAAACAAACTAAAACCTTTGGATCCAATATTTGGGAAGTTTACACAAGTACGCTAAAAGAAGTGGTTATATTTGCACCTCAAATTTTACGTGTTGCACTATATTTTAATTATACTTAAAATTCTTAACTAGTACTTTGTTCCTAATTTTTTCATTAAAATTTTTATCTTTATATTTAACTAATTATCATATCTCACAATTTATCGTGGTTTCTGTTAAAATATTTAGTTTCATGCTTTGGGATCGGGGAATAATATTTTTTGGCACTTTCGTATTTATATTTTTATTATAATGGGAAAATAAGTATTTTTAAGTTATCTCAATGGATAGTTTTGATGCAAATTACTAGCAGAGATGAAATGTGCTAATTAATGAAATGATAAAACTAAAACTCAAAGGAAAAAGTTAAAAAATAACGGTTACAGTGAGCAAGCGCTGAGGATCGTGAGCACATATAATGTGGTGGGCATATAATTACCCTAAATAAGTTATTTTCAAAATACTTCTCTATGACAAATATGCCATTTGGTTGAACTTAAAAATTTGGATAAAAATATAAGTCAAAAGTATTAATTAATTTTAACTATATATTTCATGGATCACAACTTTTTGTATTCCATTTACTTCATCAAAATCTATTAAAATATGATTTCTATCCGAATCAAACAAAGCTTACATTTTTTATAACTCGGAAATATACGTAACTTTCTATGTAATGTGAGTTAATTACCTGATTGATCACTAAACTTTGTAAAATGCTTACAAGGGATCATGAACTTAAAAAGTTTCTCAATTAGTCACTGAACTTTATAAAATGTAATATCATCTATCACTTAGTGATAATGGAGAAACTTTTGAAAAGTTCGGTGACTAAAGAGAAAACTTTTGAAGTTCAATGACAACTTGAAATCTTTTACAAAGTTTAATGACTAATCAGATAGTTAACCCTATGTTATGCTGTCATTTCCACCATCACCATCGACACCTATCATTGCCGACTACAACGATTGCTTTCACCATAATGACTCTGCCCTAACAATATCTCACACAATTACCGTCGCCACTAGCCTCCCTACCCGATTAGAAAACAATGAGTTTAACCTTGGACGTTTTTGGGCAATGCCTATTCTTATTGCTCTTTTTCAGTTTTTTTTTTTCTCTTTAAGAATGCTTATTCTTATGGTTTTCTCATGTTCAACTATCATATTAGGAAAAGTTGGGGCTTTAAAATGCGGTAAAATGATGTAGAATGTCATATAATAAGAGTTCAAACTTGTTGTGTTGCTTTTCTTGCCACATCGTAGAAGGTCAAATTGGGATGTTAAAATGTGCTAAGTCATCAAAATTAGACCCGACACTAGTTCCTTACTACTTCATTAGATGAATATGTGAATTAGAAAGTATTTAGAATTTTACGTGATTCCTCCTTTCCTCAAATCTCTCGATATCTCTTCAACAAAATTTCCCAAAAATCTAATAGAATCTTAAAATCTTTCTCTGTATCTCATTGTTCTAATTCAAACAAATCCTTACATTATCAACCCATTCTCAAATTCTTCAATCAACGTTATAAATTGCTAAATCCGAAATAGGGTTGAAATAAGTTTGACAAAGCTTTGATTTTCAAATCACCATTTGAAGATGCAATTTTGCAGTCGAAATCTAAAAAATGGGGCACTCTACCTTCGAGGTAATCCGAACTCAAATAATGGTGAAGACTCGCAGGAAATCTAAAAAATATGCATCGAAAGAAAGTACTAGTGAGAATTCTAATTTTTATACACTTGAATTTGAATGAATTTATGGCTGCTATAATTCTCCAATTTTCCATTTTAAGTTTTGGTTACCAGCTGCGAGAATTCTATCTTGAAGTTTGTAACTTCCTAACCATTTTCAAAGTTGGGACCTTGGGAGAAGATTTTTTCTGATGATCATTTTGTAATTTGTTCAAATGAAGGAAAGAAGGTTGTGAAAGGCAAAGATAGGCCCTAAAAGCTAATGACACTATCTGATTTAATTGGTTGGAACTTGGAACCCACATGACTCTTTGATAAGTATTTTTCTGTTTATATTTTGAAGTGTTGTTGTTGGAATTTTGTTTTAGTGTTGCAATAAAATGGAATATCATTATAGCAGGGGTTTGAATTAAGATTATCTTTGCACATGTTGGTTTAGTTGTAAACATAGATGTAGTTGGTTGGAGAAGCCTCTGCTCTTTGTACTTAAAATTTGTGTAATATTTGTTGTGTTGTAACAAATTATTGAATAAGGTGTTCGAAGTTAAGTATTTTGTTTGCGGAGTTGTTTTGGTTGTTATTAATTGTTTGTTACAGGGTATCACATGTGTATTATAGTCGAAGAGGGCAGGTGCTTTTTCGATGTTATGAACACAATTATAGAATATTATAGATCTATCACAGTCGAAACTACATTACATTACAGAAGATAACAAAAGATTACAGCTAGTGTAATGTAATACAAAATTTCCTTTCCTGGGGAGTGTAATAAGATACTTTCTTATTGTTTATGATTTTTTTTGTGAATGTAATCACAAGCGTATCTTTCTTAAAATGCATCTTGTCGTTGTGGAAATAAATTTTGTTAGCCTGCAAAATACTTAAAAGTATTGTAATGTTTCAATAAATACAATTACACAGTATGACGATCCTTATAATGTTACAATAACTACAATTAAACAACATTACAATGACAGCAGTACAATTACACAACATTACAGTCCTTGTAATAAGTTTCTTTAATGTACTGGCTGTGTTGTGATTGTTATCATAGTTGTATCTTTGTAAAAAATGCGTCCTATTTGCAACTGAGGTGTTAACTGCGTCAAATAAGTTGATTTTGAAATCATAGAGTGAGTTAGTTATGGTCGAAAATTACATAATGTTATATTACATTACAGCATAGGGAGTGTAATAAGTTACTTTCATGTTTGTCTTTTTGTGATTATAGTCATATACGTATCTTTCTTGAAAATGCATCGTCTATTTGTGGTAGTAAATCTTGTTATCCTTACAAAATACTTACAATGACTGTAATATTAAAGTAAATACAGTTACATAATATTGCAAGGATTGTAATGTTACGGTAACTTCATTTACATGACATTACACAACATTACAATGATTGTAATATTGCTTTAGATTTCAGTCATCTGGTTGTAAATAATACTGGTTGTAGGAAGAAAATCGTTAATTTTAGAGTAATTATTGAAGATTACAAGCTGCCTAATTTATATTCCTAAATAAAAGGGAACAACATCCTAAATAAAAGATTACAATACTTAATGACACTTATCAATTAAAATCACCTAATTTAACATCCTAAATAAATGGTAACTACACCCCTAATTAATAGGTACCATATTTAATTTCATAATCAAATATTACATTATCTCTCATTTAATTCGGTATTTATCTAAATCTAGGCATCAAAATCCTGTAATACTATGATTTTTTTTCAAATTTATGTATTTTTCAATTACATGACATTACATCCAGATAGTTATGTAATTTTCCCGAATTTGAAGCATGATCAAGTCTCTGGGTCAAGTTAGGCTGACTGTATCGATTCTCTAACACGACTTGATGGGACACCACTAGTCTTGTTAAATAATTTTCTCGAGTCTTATAGAGAAGTGAAGAATGCTCTAAAATATTCTACAGATACACTTACCCAATTTATTTTTATAGACGCACTTTGGTCTAGAGAGCTAGAGGTTAAAAAAGATTCTATGAGTACGAGGAAACATAATGTGTTTGTTAGGGACAGACCCGAGAAGAGAGAGTTGTGTAGAAACCAATATAAGAAGTCTAAGGATAAATCCAAATGTAGGTCTAAGTCATGGGATGTGAGCTATAAGAAATATTACAACTGTGGAAAATTAGGACACTTTAAGAAAGATTGCTTTGGATTTAAGAGGAAACATAAAGACCATGAGATTGAGCCTCAGAATAATGCAGCCTTAGAGGCTGAAATTGATAGCTTGCAAGTGATAAATGATATTTGTTAGTGAGAGTGATGTGATCAAGAGTGGATTCTTGAAATAGGTATCACTTTCCATATGTGTCATGTTAGGACACCTTTCCATATGTGTCATGTTAGGGATTGATTTTATAATTATAGGAAAAGCGAACCAAGGAAAGTGTACAGAAGTGATAATAATTTCCAAGTTGTAGAAGAGATTGGGGACGTTGCAATAAGAATGCATGATGGATTGATTATGTCCCTTTATAATGTTAGGTACGTTCCTAAGTTAAAGAGAAATCTAATATCCCAAAGTGTCATTGAAGATAGAGGTTATGAGTTTAAATTCGCCACTATAAAGATGATTAAAGGTTCATTCCTTGTTATGAAGGGTCCTAAAAAGGTGGTTTATACTACTTACTTGGGGAGACCAAGTATCGGATGATTCGATTTTCTTTCTCGGTCAATGAGGAAATAAAGGTTCGGAATTTCTAGAACAACTGTTTGTACGATTTGTATCCTAGTTAAGTCACATAGACTTGGTTTTGGAAGGGGAAACACAATGCACAAAAACCACTTGCCTATGTTCATACTAATTTGTGTGGCTGGAAAAGCATTCACACATGTTGGGAAGAGATATTTTCTATCTATAGTGGATGAATATAGTTGGAATTCTTGGATATATATTCTGAAACCTAGAGATGAGACATTTAGGTATTTTTGAAATTGGTTGACACTTGTTGAAAATCTAGAGGGTTGTAAGGTTAAAACTTTAAGGACCTACAATGACCTTGAGTTTTGTAACCTTGAGTTTGATTAATTACTTTCGCAAAGAAAGCAATAATCAAAGACATATATATGTTACGCACAAACCATGACAAAATTGGGTGTCTGAAAGATAAGGTAAGATGTATGTTGATTAGTTCGAGTTTAGTTAAAAGGATTTTGGGGTGAGACGGCTAGTACTGCTGTTTATTTGATCAATAGGTCCATTTATAGTACTTTTGACTTGAGGCACCTGAAGAATTATGGAGTGGAAAGCCTCTAGATTTTTCCCACATTAGGGTGTTTGAATATGCAACATATGCACATCAAAATAACGGAAAGGTGGATGCTAGGGCGGTTAAGCGTGTGTTGTTAGGTTATCCAGTTGGGCTTAAAGGCTAAAAGTTATTGGTTTTGGGTGAGAAATGTATTAAAATCATTAATATTAGAGGTGTTGTTTAATAACTAGGTCTACCGTCTTGACAATTTGGGAATTGCTTTCACAAAATTCACTTGAAATATGAGTAGTATGTGTGTTATCTTGAAGGTGGTGTTCCGATGACGATTCTTTTGATCGAGGAGAATCCACTTTCCTATTATCCTTATTGGAACTTCATGATTTAAAGGTTGTAAATCAAGCCCAAAAGAAGTAGATGGAGATTGTCTCTAAGATGGATTAAGAAAGGGAGAAAGAAACATGGTTGAGTTTTCCAACCCAATGAAACTGCATATTTTAATCTTTAAGTTGAATTTGACTAGTTCTCAACAAATGTGTTATTCTTATAATTCTTGATTAACTTCTATTCCTACTACTTAGTCTCAATCCTCTCATTTATTAGTGTTTCTTTATTCCTCAATCAAGTTAGAATTTTTTTTTTTTTTTTGTAAGGAGTCAATTCAAACAAAGTTAGACCTAAAAATTTCAATTATATACATTTTTAAAAAAAGTAAAAGTTGTTATAAAACTAAATGACTAAAAGAGAATATAAAAGAGAAAACAGTGAGAGTCAAACTAAAGTGTGTTTTACTAATAATTAATGCCCCATATTTATATGGTTCAAAACAAGAGTTATAGTATAATAGAATAGACTGTTTTGTAGTATACAAGACTTATCTATGAGTTTGATGATAGTATATAGACATCAACAATTATCTCATAATTTTATAAAACTTCCCATTTGGTATCTATTTGTACAATAATTACCCCTATAAAAATTTAGTTTGACAAAAGCCTAGAGAGATAAAAATACTAAACGAAGGATGAAAATACTACAAATAATTATAAAAAAAATTGTAGTAAAATAATGCTTCATTACAATCTTGTCAAGAAAATTCCATGAGACAAACTTGAGCGAAGGAAAAAGCATATATCTACTCTCCTGATGTTGATCAACGAAAATCTTTGCATTGAACTATCTTGTAGCGATCGAAAATTTTTAAATAATTTAAAATCGTTTCTTGAAAAACATGTCACTAAGTTTTAACCCTAATTTTTTAAAAATGAAAGCGTGTTCGTCTAGCCATTTTAAAACAAATTTAAAAATATTCAAATCGAGACCAATCTCAAATACTTTAAAGTATCAAATTCCTTATCATATTTAAATCTAAATTATAATAATTTAGAGTCCAATATTTTATTATTTTGGGTCTAAAATTATGTTAGTCCAAATCTTAATTATTTTTAAGTCCAATTCATTCTAGTCCAATTAAGGTAATTCTTGTAGCCCAAATTCTTGGCCCACTTAAAACCTAAAAATTTGTGCCTTATAGATTAGTGTTCATATGCCCTCATTTCTCCTCTCCCCACAACTTCACATAGCCAGAATCTGGGTAAGAACTCTTCCTCCTCCACCAAGAACATGACTACTCCTCTGTTGAAACTCAACCTTCATCATCAACTACCATATCACACAATCTTAACACAAAAACATCATCATCACTACCAAAACAATCTCCATGGCCGACCGCTCCCCTCTCCAATCAACTCACATTCAATAAAAAATATGCATAATCCACCGACCACACACTGCAGCCCGCCACCTCATCGCCCAAACTGAATCCAATCATATTTCCACAATCCGCCACGTCCAGCACTCCCAACCAAACCACCGCAGCCACCGCCTACAACCCCACACGGACGACCGCACACCACCTCCAAGAACCGCCATTTCCCTCCTCATTTCCTCCATCAAATCCACTCCAAAATCAACCCAAAATCCCACGAAAACAAAGTAAAAAGTTACCAACCACTTACCTTCAACCACCGCCCCTTGTTGTTGGATTTATCACCGGAAATTTTTCATCCCAAGCTTTGACCCAAACCTCGGTTTGGCCTTATTTTTCGCACCCAAACGCGCCCCAAGTCCCATTGCACCCATACACTAATGCCATTGTCGAGTGGTGGCGCTACCGCTGACTGCTTGACGCCGGCGGTCTGAGTCGAAGAAGGGGCGGAGCCCCTTTCTCATCGCCATCTCACCTCTCTCTCTATCTCTTCTGATTCGATTTTAGAGAGAGAGGGTGAGAGGTATAGATATGTATAGAATTTGAGGGACACAAAGATTGTGGAATTATTTTTCTATATATCCAATAATACAAACCAATGTATTTATAATACAAAATAATCAGTAGAAAAGGAAAGAAATAACCAAAAATATATACTCCTAAAAATAGAATATCTACCCAATAATTTACAATCAAATATTCCCTATAATTTTTCCATAATCACAGACTTTCCAACACTCCCCCTCAAGTTGGATCATAGATATTAATCATGTCCAACTTGCTGATGAAATCATTGAAACTTTGTCGTGGTAGCCCTTTGGTGAAGATATCGGCAGTTTGTTTTGTTGTAGGAATATAGGTAATGCAAATAACTCCATCTTCCACCTTTTCCTTAATAAAATGTCTGTCCACCTCTACATGTTTGGTTCGATCATGTTGTACCAGATTAAGAGAAATACTAATAGCTGCTTTATTGTCACAATAAAGTTTAAGTGGATACTCTAATGTGACCTGTAGTTCTTCCAAAAGTTTCTTTAACCATAAACCTTCGCAAATTCCTTGAGCTACTGCTCGAAATTCAGCCTCAGCACTGCTTCGAGCTACTACATTTTGTTTTTTGCTTCTCCAAGTTACCAAGTTTCCCATTACGAAGGTACAGTATCCAGTAGTCGATCTTCTGTCTTCTGATGAACCTGCCCAATCTGCATCTGTGAAGATTTCGACTCCCTTATTCTCACATTTTTTGAAGAATAATCCTCTGCCTAGAGACTCTTTGAGATATCTAAGGATTTTGTATACTGCTTCCAGATGAGTTTCCTTTGGCGAATGCATATGTTGACTTACCATACTAACTACAAATGCAATGTCAGGTCTTGTGTGTGATAGGTAGATCAACTTTCCCACTAGTCGTTGATACCTATCTTTTTCGACGGGTTTTCCAACATCCTCCAACCTTTTTCCTGTCCCAATAGGAGTGTCACTTGGTTTGCATCCTAGCATACCTGTCTCAGTTAGGAGGTCTAAGATATACTTTCTTTGGGAGACACTAATACCTCTTTTTGACCTTGCTATTTACATTCCTAAGAAATATCGCATTTGTCCCAGATCTTTGACTTCAAATTCATTTGCCAAAGCTTTTTTTAATCTCTCCATCTCAACTACATTATCCCCAGTTAGGATAATATCATCCACATACACAATAAGAATGGTCTTCCTCCCATCTTGAGTTTGGCGATAAAACATAGTATGATCCGATTGTCCCTGATTGTATCCTTGACTTCTCAACACTTTCGCAAATCTGTCAAACCACGCTCGTGGAGATTGTTTGAGTCCGTAAATTGACTTTCTGAGTTTGCACACTTGATTTACTTCCTCCCCTTTACAAAAGCCCGGGGGTAATTTCATATAGACTTCTTCATCCAGGTTGCCATTTAGAAAGGCATTCTTTATATCCAGTTGTTGAAGAGACCAATCCAAATTTACTGCCAGAGACAGGAGTACTCGGATGGTATTTAGTTTGGCTACCGGTGCAAACGTCTCCGTGTAGTCAATCCCAAATGTTTGAGTAAACCCCTTAGCTACAAGTCGTGCTTTATATCGATCCACCATTCCATCAGTCTTATACTTCACGGTGAAGACCCATTTGCACCCAACTGATTTTTTTCCTCTGGGTAAATCTACCACTTCCCAAGTTTCATTCTTTTTCAAAGCTCGCATTTCCTCCAGTACTGCCTCTTTCCATTTAGGAGCCTCCAATGCTTCCTGAATGTTCTTTGGGATTTCTGCGTTGTCAAGGTTAGAAATAAAAGCACGAAATCCACTAGACAGGGCATTATATGACACAAATTTTGAAATCGGATGAAGAGTACATGACCAGGGTTGTTTTCTTACAGCAATAGGTAAATCAATACTGGGGATCTCAGAATTACCTGACCTGGAAGGAGACTTATGGATATTAGGAGCTATCATCGGGTCCAATTTATTTGGAGTCTCGGGTGTGAGGTCTTCCACGTTCCCTAATTTTGGCCTTCGTGAATAAACAATCATGTATTTGCCATTTTGCTTTTCAATATCTCTTCCAGAGTTAGAAATTTCATTTGAGTCAGGTTTGGGTTTTGGAGCGGGTTCAGGGAGAGAAAGGTTGAAGTCCAAAAAATGATCTTCTTCCACATTCTCCCCCTGAAGAGAAGTTTTTTGGAAATAAGGTGTGTTTTCAAAGAATGTGACATCGTGGGTAACAAAAAACTTTTTTTGTGATGGGTCATAGAACTTGTACCCTTTCTTGGTAGGGAAATATCCGATGAAGACACATTTAATAGCTCTAGGATCTAGTTTGTTCCGAGAATGGGTATGAACATGAACAAACGCGGTGCACCCAAATACCTTAAGAGACAAATTTGATATATGGCGAGATGTAGGAAAATATTTATGAAGTTTTTCGAGAGGTGTTTGAAAAGAGAGAATCCGGCTAGGCATTCTGTTGATCAGATATGTGGATGTTAAAATGGCATCTCCCCAGAACGTTTTTGGCATATTTGTTGTGAACATCAAGGCGCGAGCTACTTCAAGAAGATGTCTATTTTTGCGCTCAGCGACCACGTTTTGTTGGGGCGTGTCAACACATGAACTTTGGTGAACTATCCCATGTAGTTTAAGGTAATTCCCCAAAGTAGAGTTGAAGTACTCAGTGCCATTGTCGGTTCGCAAAACTTGAATTTGTGTTTGGAATTGAGTTTGAATCATTTGGTGAAATTCTATGAATATGTTACGAACTTCACTTTTTTCTTTCAACAGATAAACCCAGCAAACTCGAGTGTGGTCATCAATGAACGTGATGAACCATTTTGTGTGAGTTCGATTTGGATTTCGAGACGGGCCCCACAAGTCACTGTGAATTAGGACAAATGGTTTGGTGGGTTGGTATTTCGATGTTGGGAATGATGTACGTTTATGTTTTGCAAGTTCACAGAATTCACATTGAAAGTCAAAGATAGTTTTATTCGAAAAAATGGAAGGAAACAAATGTCTCATGTATTGAAAGTTGGGATGACCCATTCTAAAATGCAATAATAATAATTGACTATTTCTAGGGATAGAAGCAGAATCACAAACAGCTAGTTGATGTCGTTTATTCACTTCAGCTTCATTAAGGTAGTAAAGTCCATCACATTCCTTAGCACTGCCAATCATCTTCCCCGATGATAGGTCTTGCAAAATACAATGAGTGGGAAAAAAAGTAGCTGAGAAATTTGATGTTTTTGTCAGTTTACTGATAGATAATAAATTGCATGATAATTTAGGAACATGAAGGACAGACTCTAGAGTAATAGGATCAGATATTTTAATCATCCCCTTTCCAGCAACTGGTGATAGTGTACCATCTGCAATTTTTACTTTAAGATTACCAGCACAAGGGGAATATGACGAAAAAAGGGAATGTGAATTAGTCATGTGATCTGAAGCACCTGAATCGAAAATCCACGGTGTTTTAATTTTTGGGAGAGTGCTTAAAGCTACAGAATTACCTTTGTGGGCCAATGAACTGGATGGAACATAATTTGAGGACTGACCAGATGTTTGGAGACTAGAGAATATGTTGTAGAGTTGATTTAACTGCTCAGGGTTAAATGCTCCTCCTGAAGAATTTTTTACATCTCCTTCTTGATTTCTTTCTGTATGATGATCAAAGGTTGCTTTGTATCCTCGAGTTTTATTACCCTGCCTCGGTTTCCAATCTGCTGGTTTTCCATGTATATCCCAACATGTATCCTTGTCATGACCGGGTTTGCGACAATGATCACAATAGGGGCGCCTTTTTGTATTTGGGCCTGATCTAGTTTGAGGCCCACGAGGCTCATGACTAAACCCACGACTATTAAAGTCATAACCGGGCCTTCGTGAATTGACCCAGTGGGCTTATGAAATAATAGTGCTGAGGTTTCAGGTCCAATAGCTGGGTCTCCTTTTAACATTACCAGTCGGCGAGCTTCTTCTCTTCTCACTTCAGAGAAGACTTCACGCGTTGAAGGTAGCGGTCTCCGGCCAAGAATCCTCCCCCTTACGTCGTCGAGCTCCCTGTTCAGTCCGGCCAAGAACTCGAAAAATCTCTCTGTTTCGAGTTTTTTCTTGTATTTTGCACTGTCGGCTGAGCATTCCCATTCTTCTTCACTGCTCAAATCTAATTCTTGCCAAAGGTTGCACATCTCCATATAATAATCGGTGACTTCCCTTTCTCCTTGTTTCAATTTCCACAATTTAGTCTTGATTTCGAAAATTTGGGAGGCATTTTCGGAATCTAAATAAGTTTCTTTAACAGCATCCCAAACATCCTTTGCAGTGGGCAAGAACAGATAGGTCTTCCCGATGGTGGGCTTCATGGAATGGACGAGCCAAGCGGTCACCAATGAATTTTATGATTTCCATTTTTGCAAGGCGACGACGTCGGTGACTTCGGGCTTCTTCGTTTCTCCGGTAAGTAACCCCAATTTACCTTTGCCATCGATTACCAATTTTATGGATTGAGCCCATTCACGATAATTTCTTCCGTTTAATTTCTCCAAGGTGAGTTGAAAGGATGAGTTTTCTGCTCTGTTTGAACTCATACTAGAGATGACCACGGTTTCGTTTTTGAGGTTATTTGTTAATTCCGACTCTTTGTTGAAGGATTCTGTCATGGTTGGCCTGGATTGGACAAGTCCGGCTCTGATACCATATAGAATTTGAGGGACACAAAGATTGTGGAATTATTTTTCTATATATCCAATAATACAAACCAATGTATTTATAATACAAAATAATCAGTAGAAAAGGAAAGAAATAACAAAAAATATATACTCCTAAAAATAGAATATCTACCCAATAATTTACAATCAAATATTCCCTATAACTTTTCCATAATCACAGACTTTCCAACAATATGTATATAATTGAATTTTTTTAAAATTATTCTTTAGTCCTAGATCTTAAAAGTTATTTATTTTAGTCCCTAAGTTATAAAAACGCCTTAATAAGTCCCTGCAGTTTCAAATATATTTTAGCAATCCCCAAATGTTTTAAATCCAATAAATCAGCCCATGGAGTTCTTGTTCTCCCACAGTGACGCCTGCTAATTTCGAAATGTCTATTTCAGTCCTTAAATTTTCAAATTTTAGTTTTAATAAATTTCCAATTAAGTCCTTAAATTTTTACTTTATCATTTTAAATCTCAAAAATTTTGAAATACTAATTCAAGGCTTATTTCCTATTTTGGCTAGAAGAAAAGTACGGACGATTAAGAGGTTGAGGTTACTTCTCGCTCCCTTTTTACGTGACTCGAGATAAATTGAGGTAGACTCGCTCTCACTAATTAGTTTATATTATAATTGCATGTGTTATGTGGATTTACCTAATTTCTATGCTTAATTGCATTAGATAAGACAAGAATATCTCTTATGAGATAAGAAGAGAAATTTATGTTGTGCATGTCATATGTTTTATTTGCATAAGACAAGACAAGAATATGTTAATTTGCACTCACTTTGTGATGCCTATGATTAAGAAGAGAATGTCACTGTATTATTTGCATAATTATATGTTCAATTATCTTGTAAATTAATTATTGGCGATGAGTCTACTGAGTATTTCTTTTGAAATGCTCACTCCGTTATATTAACAACATTTGTAGATTTTGGGGACGGTGGCGAATGAAGGGTAGTGATGGCAAACAATAATTTTAAGTTATTTTGAAAGTCACGTTTATTGAACCTTGTTAAATTCAATTTTTCGAGATTTGAAATTTCACAGAATGTTTTCAAGTAAATTATTTGAATTTGAGTTACCGTTGCTAATTTTCAAATGAATGTGATGTTTAAACTTTAGTTTATTTCTGCAATATTTTGTTGAATAGTTAGTTTTAAAGGATGACGTGACGTCCCGAGTTTTTATGGAACTCGGGGCGTTACAATCTTATCTTTGCGTCAGTGTCTTCTATGTCACCATCTTCATGCAAAATATTCACTGATTGACTGTAGTTAACATAATGGTTTGGAATATTTATATTAAAACAAGATATTTTCATTGCTCTATTCAGTCTTGTATACGAGAGTAAAACTATAGACTTATTGAAGGTAAATATCTTGTAGGTCACTGACATTTATTACTAGGGATGGAAAAAAACTTTGACGAGCTTGAGAACTGTTGGAACTTATCCCATTGAGGGAATCCTGATCAGCGGAACAGGTTTTGAATTGGTCCTCCATCATGCTCATGCCTTGGACCCACCCTGTGAACCCCCCAATCTATTAAAAAAGAAAAAAATTATATATATATATATGTGGGCAACAATGGGTAGGTCACCTAGTCCCACCCCCACGACCCACTTGGCAGGCACGACCAGTATTGAACTCGACCCATTAGACAACCATATTTGTTACATAAAGAATGTCTCGTTAAAACTTACTAGAAAAAACCCCATGGAAAAAATCCTAATGAAGGAAAAAGTATATCATGCATGTAAATATGCCATAGTAGGTGCCTCTTTAAAACTTCGTTAGGAAAATCCAGTAAAACAATACCTTAGTCAAGAAAAAGGGCGCAACATATTATTTCCTTTCATAGGAATATCACTTTATATATGTAAACTCGAAAATCCGTACATGAACTTTGTTCTCTAAATTATATGTTTTAGGTATGTTATATCCTCTAGTGATTATGCCCCTGTTTGGTAACTATAAAAAATCTGATTAAAATTTAAGTCAAAGTTAAAAATTTATTTTAACCATACATTTCATAAGTCCACAAATTTTCAACCATATATTCCATAAACATTTATCAAAATTTACTAAAAATCTAATTTTAAGCTCTATCAAATATGAGCTATATTTGATAAAAAAAAAAAAAGATAGCTATATTTGTATGCTTTAGAGTTCAAACATCTTATATGTTTTATATTGCAATTTCCAAGTGATTATGTTCTAAGCTATTATATCCTCTAGTGATTATATTGTATAATTCAAGCATGTTATATGTTTTATATTGCAATCTCCAAGCGACTGACCTCAATATTTCAAGGTTTGTTTTAAATGTATAACATTTTACATATTTTAATAGATGTTCCCTAACAATTTTGCTTATACTTTCAATGTACCGAGGTGTTGATCGGTTAATTGATTTTCACTCATTGGTACATCACAAAACATTTCTAAAATATGGGGATGAGGATCGGCCATTAGATTATAATCGTATTCAGTACATAATAAAATATCATTTTATCCTAGGGATGTCAACGAGCCGAGCTGTCTTGCGAGCATAAGATCAAGGCTCGAGCTTTTTCTTGCCCGAGCCGAGCTAATCCAAAGCTGGACCAAATTTTTTAGGCTCGACTCGAGCTTTCGACTTAGGCTTCTTCAAGCTGAGCAGAGCCGGTTTGGCCCGTATTTTTTTTTACGTATACATGTGGCAAATGAATTGTGTTTAGTTAAAAGTATAGTACACACAATAAATGTAATGCAAATATCAAACATAATTTTATAGTGCACACAATAAAATGAATAAATGTAGTATAAATATCAACATAGGCCAATTTTGGCCCGCCACACGGGCTGACCCGTGTGGCTCGACGGGCCATACAAGTCGGCT
This sequence comes from Ligustrum vulgare, assembly GCA_963555705.1. Classification (NCBI taxonomy): domain Eukaryota; kingdom Viridiplantae; phylum Streptophyta; class Magnoliopsida; order Lamiales; family Oleaceae; genus Ligustrum; species Ligustrum vulgare. The sequence goes on along the minus strand of OY743180.1, from coordinate 41,629,363 downwards.
TCGACTCAAGCCTTGTTGAGTTTTTGAGGCTCGGCTTGAACCTTGGCTCGATCCTCCGAGCCACGAGCAGAGCTTTACTATAACTTTTTGTGAGCCGAACTCGAGCTGCCCGAGCTTGTGAGCTTTTTTGACACCCCTATTTTATGCTCAAAACACGTTCTTTAAAAAAAATTGTTATGTAGTAAGTTGTGCTTTACGACTATATTGTTCCTTTTACTTTTTGCACAAATACCTATCGATATTTGACTGAGTTTATTCATATATGTGTTTGGACTACAAGTCCTATAACATAACAATCTCCTTGGATTGTGATCTAGATCTTTGGCCTAATAGCTTTACATCAACGATCTTCGATCGATAAGACTCAACGAAATTATTTCAATTTCCCGCTATTTATAATATGAAGCTATAATTTATTGAGGTATCATTATTTTTAACAAGTACTTGAACCTGTTCTAGAGTTTTGTAATTAGTTATGACCATATACTCTCCAAAAGTATACATTTCCTAAATAAGATCATATCTTCCTTATTTTCTCTATTTTTTTTTTTTTTTTGAGATTTTTCTTTTATAATTGAATGTATTCACGCTTCAGGCCTACTATAGATTTGTCAAATATAATGTTAATAAATTGTCCTTCTAGGACGTCAATTCGAGTTGGAGCATTTAAAGTTGATATATGAGATATTGTTGATCTATTTGATCAATAAATGCATTTAAATAAATTATCATTTGAACTTCTGATTCAAATCTTGCAAGGATGTTGATAATATAATGATGCATTTATACATTATTTCCAACTTCCTAATCTCTCCCTCTAATGTTGAGATAATTATTTGACTCAATCAGTGAATTGTGTAAAGAACATCGCTTGTTAGGGCTTAAGATATTGTGTAAAGGTTCAAACATTTTTCTCAACATTCTTTACTTTCCATCTCGGTACATTGTGGTGAATCAATTACACATATATTGCGCTATCAAAATAATTAGATGAAAAAATTAGGCTCTAATCATCAGTCAAATATATCGAAAAAACTTTGATGTTGACATGATGCTAATATCATTCCCTAGACAGAATTGAGAATCACTTTTGTTCTCGATAGTAATGATTTAAAATTAATGAAAGGCATAGTTCTAAACCATTTATCGACATCCCAAATAACATTTATTAAAAGGTTGATATTTAAGCATACTAGCATTAATAAGAAACGTCTTGATTGTATAACCTGAAATTATGCGTATAATTTCAGATTTGAATAGTAGTTTAGCAAACTTCAAGTTACAAATATTGTGCAATCATCTATTAGATGTATCATATCTATTATTTATAAATAATATCTAGACGGTCATCATGAAGGGTGACGAGGCCACATTTATCACCCTAATTAATTTTCAGATGATAAGAATTATTCTCAATATTAGCTAGTAATGATCAATGATCAATTTTCAATAAAGAGAACAAATATCATATAAAGGATTCTCTGGAGTAAAGAACCTTCTAGTTCTTCGCCTGATGTCGATTTGAATTCTTGATTTTGCATCATTATTGTTCCAACGATGGTCTAACTGGACATGCTAAATAATAAAACATTAGACTTATTGAACTTCTATTTCAATATAATGTTTGTTTCAATTATACTAATACTAGTATAGTTTACCAATTAAGAAACATTGTTTGAAACTTGGTAGGATTTTCTTTAATTTAGTGGAGGGAAAATTACTAGCAATAGTAAATTTGCCCCTCCATATCATGAAATATTGACTATTCAGGAGCATTGAATAAGAAATTGCAGAATATCATAAGATTAATTTTTACCATTATCCATAAATATATTCTCTTCACTATATTAAATGTCACATTTTCCTAAAATATTCATACATATAAATGGGTTCTATTTAGGAACAACGTTGCAATGTTCTTCAAAAATATTTATAAATTTGGAACTTGCTTATCTAGAGCAACACAATATTCTTTTAGAATATTAATTTGTATAAATTGATTTAAATGATTTTGTAATTTTCTTTTGGAATATTTATTATGTTTCGATCCTGAACAAGAACTGATTATTTTTTAGTGCATTAATTAATTTAATATAAAAGTATGCTTCTTCTGAACCAAAAAGTCAATATATTTTAGGAATATTGAACTTGTAATGTCGTACTCTTCATTGTTAGGTAATATTCTTTTATAATAGTATAATGTTGTGTTTCTTCGAAGCAAAAATACTATATTGTATCTTAATACAAATACACGCTTCTTCAGGAGCACTAGTTAAATCAAAAAATTTAACTGATCTAAAAATCCGTAATAGATATATAAAAGAATAAAAAAGACTTTAAATAATAAACTTATTTGAATTTGAAAGTTTTAGGAACCTTGAATAGTTGACAAACCTCACATTCTTCAAAGATGTAAATTTCAATTTTTATAGTGCTTTAAAAATTTGCTACTACTCCTGTAATTGTTCTTCATAAATAAGCCATTTGATCATGATCTTAACATTGAAATATGAAGAACAATGAGTTGTGAACATGTTGTTCAAATCTCATTATGATCGGACTATGAGTTGTTGAGATATCAACGTTTGATCATAGCTACTGCAGATTGTCTAGATCCTAAGAATTTCTGCACTACTAATCTCGAGTTTTCTCTATATTTTGGGTGAGCTCTATCTTGCTAACAATCACTATTACCTTAAAAGTACTAATAGAGAAGAATTTTTCAGTTATCAAATTTGCTCTCACATATTTTATTCTAACCCAAATGTGTCATTACTTCTACATTAATTAATTAATAAGTTAAACACCATCAGTCCCACCTCTCCATTACCATTTACCCTATAAACAAATATGTTTTATAACTTAAAGAAATCGTTTTCAAACTTCTTTTTTTTTTTTTGAAATTTAGCAAAAAATTATTCAAAAGTTGTTTATTACAAAAAAATTATGCAATTTATTCATCATTGACATAAGACGTGCAACGCACGTGCTTTAAACTAGTATATTATAAAATTAATCAAATAAAAGAAAAACATATATAGAGATTTAAATTCAATTATGTACTATTTATAACAAAAGCCCTAATTTATAGTTTCAAAACAAGATTTACAATCATGGTAGATTAAGCTCTTTTATAGTAGATAAGACTTATATATGAATATTATTATAGCAGATAAACGTGAACAATTATCTCATAATTTTACAACGAAAGTTATGTTTTAAAAAAAAATATATGCATAGATATGATACTTTTACTTTGCCCAAAAAAAAAAAAAAAAAAAAAAAAAAAAAAAAAAAAACATTCTAAATAAGTAGTTATTTATTTGTAACTTCGAAAAATAAAAAAAATGGGGTTTTTTTTTGGTAAACGATCCAATATATCATTGAGCACACATTTCATTGGTGAAATAAAAGAAAAGTTAGTTGAATACCCATTAGACATGTTTGATTTAGGGATGCCAAAAACAATCGATCCGAATAGAGCGAAAAATTTTCGATTCGTAGATTGGAGGGACGGATACGAATCGGGGTCGATATGATCTTTTTCGCCTCGTGATTAAAAAATTGGTTAAAATATCTTAATAAAATAACAATAATAAAAAGTAAACAACTAACAGATCAGGTTTAGATCCGCTCCGAAAACTAATGAATCATGGGGCAAGTTAGATTAGATTAAATTTTGTTGGGCGAATACTGATAAGATCGATCTGCCCCGAATCCTTCATGTTGACATCACTATTTGATTTGTCCTTGTTATTTTGACTTGATCTTATATATCAATCCATATGGGGAAAAGAAAGAAAGAAAAGGTGCCCAAGTTTTTCAAGGTTACTTTTCTAGTTGCAACTTTTGTTTTGATTACTTTTGCACTTTTACTTCGAGCATTGGAGTTGGCTTCTAAATTTATAGTGTGTTTCCTAACGTAATAATTACTGTTTATAAACCAATTTATAAATAACATAATTTTCAAACTACTTTTTAACCATTCAAATTTTCTCTCTTCACTTTTCAATCACGCATCTTACTTTTTAAACAGTAAAAAAATTGTTTATAAACTGTTACAGTGTTATCGAACAAAGCATTAATATTTATTCTTCAACGCAATTATTACAATAGAAACGTTTCAATGCCCACTTGTGGGTCATCCACCCTATGGGGTGGGTGGCAGTGGGGGCCATCTACCACAAACCCATGTGACGAGTGGGCATGTTAAAAAATGTTCAGAGTGGGCATTTGAACTTATCTAATCATTACAATTTATAAAAAAAACAGTTTTCAAAATTTCTTTTTAACTACACAAATATTATCTCTCCACTTTTTAACAAAATATTTTATTTCAAAAATATAAATAAACAAATTTATAATTGTAACGGTGTTACCAAACAAAGCAAGTTATATTTGACATTGTGAAACGACAAAAATATATTGGATGGTGTAAATAATTACCCTAACACTTATTTTTTCAACATCTAATATATGTATGCTATATTATAATGTTAATTAAAAATATTTTCCTATAATTACTTTTAAACTTGAAATATAATAAAAAGTAGCCATGAGCAGCCAAACAAAAGCAAGCTTTCTCCTTTAAATTACACATTCCCTTCCCACTCACTTTTCTAAAAGCTCATCATTACTCGTCGTATAATAAGATTATTATACGAAAAAATATAGAAAAATAAAAAGGTAAAATATATTGAAAAATATACAACTCCCTGGCTAAAAAAGAGGATCCATCGCTATCATGCGCCACAGTTGCACCATCTACTATCTCAACTGGTTGCCATTGTTCTTAACTTCTTATTCATCCCATCTCTCTCTCTCTCTCTCTATCTAACCAGAAATTCATCTCCACGTTAACTATTTTTACATTTTTTGCTCTGTAAGCTAATTATGCACCCTATTATTTAGAGATTTACACTAAGAAAACTTTGTGGGCAGATGCCGGATCGGTGAATTATTGTCGGGGCTCGCTTTCAGATCTGTATGTCTTTTCCTGTATTTTTACACATTACATGTCATTAGTGCGTGCGTGCGTGCGTGTATAGACAAACGCATACATACAAACATTTACCGTGTTTCAGTGCTTGTGTATTGTATGAGTTTTAATTTCATACTCACAAGATCTTTGATGAGTGTGGATTTGAGTTAGCATTGACTTATTCATGAAGAATTTGTAACTTCGAGTGTTTGTGTCTGAAAGGGTTTTGAAATGCAAATTTATTGGAAAATATTAATTGGCAAGATAAAGTTTCAATTCTTTTTTTAATGTTTATTTTATGGATCTCAAATGTTGATGCATAGTTAACTAAAAATCGAAACGGTTTTTTTTTTTTTTTTTTACAAAATGGGAATTATATTTGAGTTTCTGCAAGGCTGATCGTTATATATAACATCACATGTTTATTTATATTCCCCTTTTTATAATTTCCTCTGAGGTCAAGCATTAGTAAACCTTGAATGACAATGATGGGTTTTTATAGTATTCTGAACTCTCTCAGAATTGTGGAAAATGTTGTCACGTGTTACCCAAAAATTTCGTCTTATATAAGTTCTGTTATCTGTTGCAACTGTCAGGACAATTAAGCTATTTGGAGGTGAAATAGCTGAAAAGTAAGTTATTTTTTTGTGCCCAGATGAGAAGAACTGATGTTATTTGCAGTGGAAGGAGGAGGGTTCTTTTCTTCTTCAGCTTCTGGATACAGTAATGGATTGACCCTTCTTTTATTGGGTCAGAGGAAAGAGGAGAAACCCATGAGAGTAACGCCTTGGAATCAGTACCAGTTGGTGGACCAAGAGACTGATCCAGGCATCCAGCTGGCTACTGGGAAGAACCGGATTGTCCATGGGTGCGCTTCCTTTGTTTGTGTTCGTCGCACTACCGCTGGAATCGAGAGCCCATCTCATCTGAAAGTTGGACCCACTCAGCATGAAGAAGTCTCACCACGTCCTGTCTATGACGATGGTAAAGATGAAGCACATTTGGCTGATCATCTTGATACTAGTAACAGAAGCATTATTAGTTTGAAGAGTAGTATGAAGAAACCTACAAATAGTTTTCCAGTTTCTGCTGCAAGTGGTGGCCGCTTTGGCAGTGGACAAGAAACTTCACGTGAGAAGAGTAATGATGTTACGAGTCAAACAGAGAGGAGAAAAGTGCAATGGACAGATACATCTGGAGGAGAGCTCTTTGAGATCCGGGAATTTGAGATGAGGTATGAAAGATTAGGATGATTAAGTTTTACACTTAACTATAATTTATGTGTATTGGTTCCATTCTTTAAATTTCTTATGGGGAACTCTTTTCTCATCTTTTCATTCTGGTGCTTTCGTGCTTATTTACAAGGTATGATCTGAGACTTGGGAGTTTTTCTTCCTTGCTACCAACAATTTCATTTTCCTTGTGGCTTTGTTTGTTCATACTATTGCCCTTGCTAAATATGTGTTATACAAGAAGATAACTTATCCATATAACCGAGAACCTGAATTTCTACTGATATGATTCCATACGTTTACTTATAACACCTGGTTTTATGTCAAATGTGGAATTTCAGCCTTTCTTGGAGTCTGTTAGCTTCTTTAGAGTAGAGATCAAGATTTTTTACTGACCACTTATCTTAGTCTCTCTATGGATTTAGTTTCTTGTATATGCATGTATTACTTTACGGGAGGCTAAATATCGTATCTACTTAACTGACTTGCATTGATTGTATTTGGCTTATTGACATCTTTTTTGGTTGCTTGGTTGCTCCATAGCATCTTCAATACTTGTTGGATAAATGTTGTAATGTCATTGAGTAATCTTCTATTATAATTGATTTAGTCCATGATGTATACTAAGACAAATGTTCATGAAGGTTGTGTAAAACATCATAATGAACAACCGCAAAACTAGTGCACATGAAGGTGTTAAGTAAGAGAATTGAAGAAATCGCCCAAACTATTAGTCTCACATGTCAAGAACACATATCTACAACAAATTATTTTTTTTGATTTATATGTTTATTGAGGTAAAGGTTTGAAGCTCGTTTTTTTTCAATACCATGTTATCAGCACATGATGATAATTGTTGGTGATTCTTATTTAAAATTTTTCATTATAAACAGGAGAAATCAAAGAACATTCCAAACTTTTACATTTATAAAATCTAGTTTTTTTCCATATGTTAGTTCCAGAGTGTTAACTATGCATTCCATTTGATTGCAGCGAAGTTGAATCAGATGATGAATTTGACCGTCGGAATCAAAAAAATTGTGCGTGCAGAATAATGTAATCGAGCTTCTCATTGGACCATTTTTCTGGTCTGACTTTTATGAAGAGACAACCAAGGAGGAGTTGCTTGAAATGCAGATGGTAAAAAAATTGGTAATATGTACTTGACTTGAAGTTGTATAGCAGAAAAGAAAACTTTGGCAGGCGCTTCAGATTGAGATAGTTTCGGGAGAAGGAATATATCCTGCACTCTCCTATGCTGACTTATATGTCTTCTATAGTCTTGCTTGAATTACAATTTTGATGCATTGAGCTTAATTGATTAATATTTGACGTCAATCTTCAATTTTCTGCTCTTCCTTTTTTTTATTTTTTTATTTAATATATGTAATTTTGATTTTGACTACTTTTTTCTTCTCTAAAGAGACAAATGGATCAATGATTTTTGTATTCTGTAGATGTTAATATGGAGTAGAATTGTGCATGCAATTCATATAGTTTGCAGTCAGCAGCATTGAGATGTATCCTGTGCAGCTTTCAGATGTTTAAACTAAGCAATAGTCGAGGAAATCAAATATGCGATCTGCCTGCAATCTTTGCCAGTATCTAAGGAATACCATCAGAGCCCAGATTTGCTGTCATGAACTTGTTATTGCCATTGCATTTTTTAAAGAATTAATGTTTTTCATAGTGTATACTGGTAATTGTTCACATGACACCCTGTGATTATTTTAAAGTTAGAAAAAACAATTGAAAATAAAATAAAATAAATCATAATCACATATGGGATGTCACGTAGAATGATTAATGATAATCATTCACTATGATTACTCTTTTTGACATGTTAGGACATCACATTTTCTTGATAAACTAGTGTTTAACCTTGCGATGCACGATATTTGTATTCTGTGAAAGTGATTTCAATAAAAATATATCTATTAGAGTTTTTTTTTTTTTTTTTTTTTAAAACATAGCTAATCCAAATTTTGGAAGAGTTTATTTGAAGTCCACATTTGTGGTCGAATTTGTTGGTTCTTTATTTCTATCACAAATTAGTATATTTAATCCAGCATGATTTGTAACCGTAGAAACCATTACCTTGAATTAAGTTCATACAAATCATTTAATCAACCTCTTAGACGATGCAATTACTTTATGGGACAAGGTCGACATGAATGATATATCCAAAAATGTGAACTAATGATCACATATAAGAAGTGACAAAAGAGCAATTTTCCTAAGCAACTACTACCCTACTAACAAAGAAAACGGGCATCAATCGAAGAAATATTGTCACTCAAAAAATCTTAATATTTTCATTAGTAGTAGAGGTATACTTTACTAAAATTGTTATCGTTTACAGAAGTTTTTAGATTTTTACAATATTTACATTTTACTTAAATTTTATTATGTGTAATCTATTTATTATTACTTCTAATCTATTTACTTAAAACCAGATTAACTATAAGAAAGATTGCTCATGCAATGCTCTAAATTAGTGGTTATTTCTAAAAAATAAAAATTAATTTGTGTAACATGTGTACATTAAAATTTAAAAAATATATTAAGTCTTATTACAATTGCATGTACATTAGTCAATAAGTAATGCACCTACTATCATCACCAATTTATGTAGCATTAAGAATATATAATACTGTGCAATAAAATTTAATATATTTTTATTGATTAGACAACATGACATTATTTTTTTGTCACATAAACAGATGATGATATTCCTAAACAATAAATAGCATGCTTCATCATCAATAGTGTTTCTTTAATAAAAATGCTAGTTAGTACCATTGATGCTACAACAAGAATTTAGGTGAAACTATGTGATAGACTCAATTAAAGATTAATCGTGCATGGAGAGTATGGTCATTTTGAGCATGTTCGGGTCACACGTATTTTTTAGACATTGCCTACTTAGCCTTTGTTTAACCTCATTTTTCTTTAAACTTATTTTCATCTACATTTGATCAATTTTTAATTATTTCTTCAATTTTTATCAAAATCTCCTAAAAACTTGATTTTTAACAAAATCAAATGGAAAGCAATCTACAAAATAATAATAATAATAATAATAATAATAATAATAATAATAATAATAATAATAATAATAAATGGCAGAGATAAAAAAAATGAAAGCCAATTTAATATGAGATTGAAAATTACTTACTAATTATAGTAATTTACTAATTTTGCCTTTAGAGGGAAAACGCAACAATCCTTTTTTGCATCTATCCTTCTTTTATATATTAATAATAATAAATAATAAATATTTTCAATTATTAATAATCCTCACAAAATCGAATTTAATTTAACTTGATAATTATTAATATTTTAATATTACAATTACACACACACACACACACACACACACACATATTAAATATTAATAAATTATTAATTGTTAATAAATTATTAGTAGTGAAAATTTTGGAAGAATAACTCAACAAATACTTCCTCCGTCCCATAAATATAGCCCACTATTCATTTTTTATCCATCCAAAAAAGGTAGTCCACTTTCTTTTTTGAGAATGGAGTTAATATTGTATGTCTCATTTTGCCCTTATTTAATATTTTTTTTATTAATCTAAATGAATTTATACTTTTTCAATTTTGTGGGAAACTACAAAATTTATTAGGGATATATTAGAAAAAGGGATTGTAAAGCTTATTTTTCTAACAATATTAATTGATATTTCTTAATTTGTGTGAAAATGAGTAGAGGACTATCTTTATGGGACGGAGGGAGTACAAATAATAAAAAGAATATGTTCTTGAGAAAGAGAACATTGAAAATTGTGAACTGGTTAATAAGGAATATTTACTTGCATTTATTTCTATTGCATTAAGTGTCCATAATGTTGATAGTATTTTGGGAGGGAAAATACATTTTCATTATACTTTTATTTGAAAAATCAATTTCCCACACAAATCTCTGATACAACTTGTTGGATAATCAAATCTCTAACCATACAAGGCGACGGAACACTAATACATAATAACGAATCAAAATAGAAACAATATCTATAACGTGACTCAGATGACTGTCGATAACTACAAGAGAAGAATATTTTTATTAGATGAAAGAAATTCATTCGTACAATATTTTCTCTCACCTAACAACTTCTCTCTAAACAAAATTAGAAAGAACAACCTACGTAGTACCTCAACTTGTATCATTTTCATCTAATTTAACACATTGTACTTTTTCTCCATAGTATCCGACAATCTCTTTGAACTATGTATCGTGTATCATTATATTTTTCGAAATCAACTCATTTTATAACTTGCTCACCATGGTGTAAGAATATCATTCTCCATCCATATGCACTCCACCATAAACTCAACACAACATTAAAAATACTAATCATCGTGTTTTCTTTTTCTTGCTTTTTCCCCCTCTTGTAGCTATTTTTCTCCTTTTTTCTTCAATTTCTGGTTGCTCTCCTAATGTCAATGTTTCATGCCAACTACATTATAAACAAAGACAAGTGCTCTAATGGGCCAAAATTATCCACCAAGACCCAGAAATTATTTAGGATAAAAAAAATTCAACAATCTTCACCCTGATTAAATTTTTTTCACATTTTCGATTAATTGTAGAAGAAAGAATCAAATTCAAATTTACTTCGCAATTTGACTTATCTTATTGAAATCTTCAATTTTCTTTTAATCACTAGCTATATAACTTGTATTGACCACTTCATAATCCTTAATAAAAGCGAAAGACGCAACTGCATGACTAGATCACCATAACTCCACATCTACATGATCGAACTTGATCACTGCAACTCCACTTCGATATTATTAGTCGATGCGACTCAATCACTAAAATTCAACCTTTGTATGACTCCAGCTCCACCTCATACAGATACATACCATCGTTAATATCCTAATGCTTGAACCATGAGCTCTGATATCACTGTTGGGAAAAATCATTTCCCACACAAATCCCCAATACCACTTTTTGGGAAAAATAATCAAATCCACAACTACACAACTCAGCGGAACATTAACACAAAATAATGAATGAGTAAAATAATAATTTTAACGTGGCTCAACCGATTGTCAACAACTAGAAGAGAAGATCACACTTTTATTTGATAAAAGAAACTCATTGATGAGTACCTAGGCATATAAACAAGTAAAGACTCATTGCATATTTCAGTGGGACCATTAACGAGGCTAAGGGCTAAGAAGATCTAGCAATCTATGCAAGAGTTCATGCAAGCTTAGATGCATGAATGCTCAACTACGACATCAAAGACTCTATTATCAACACATGATATGCTAGAAGAAAAGTCAAAGTTAGTACAAGTAATATAGGCCAAGAATTAAGTCGGATAAGAAGGAATTCACGAAGTGACAAGAATTCCACCACATGATCACGTGGAAGAAACTCGCAATCACGTTGTTATCCGAAATTAGAGTTTTCAAGATTTTCTTCCTTTTCTGTTTGAGTTATTTTTATTCCGTTTTAGGCCCATTGTTTATTATTGAGAGATTATCAATTAAGTTGAGGATCCCTTATTTTCTTCATTCTTCACCGAACACATTGAACTTATCAAATGATTAGGCAACCTTTGTGGCATTCACCCCTTTTCATTTCTTGTTTTCGCATCTCAATGGATCTAAGGTTTGATATACTTTAGGTTCTTTAGTCATGATGCTCGGGTCGCATTGTTTGTCGTCAAAAATTTGGATTTAGAACTTTTGAAGTTACAATTTACAATTTCCACGTGCTCTTCGTGCTTTCCACAAGGAATCACATTGTCTGATATCAGACCAGAGCTTGGTTCTAAATTCAGGTTCTTGATATTTCTTTGTTTTGTTTCATTTCCTACATTAAATTTCCATTATTTCTTGTGTTTTCTTGAATTTCTTTATAGATTCAAGATTATTGATATTCCAAATTTTTGTTCTTGAATTAGATTTTAGTTTTCTTTCTTTAATTCTTGGATTGCAACTAAGAAATTTTCAAGAGAAGAATAAGTTTTAAAAAACGAGTTATTTTTTTTGAGGTTTCTTGATTCTTGATAGTTTTTCTTGTTGAAAAGAAGTTCGAAAAAAAAGCATGCTGAGACAAGATCAATAATCACTTCTTTTAAATTCAAGAAAACCTTTCTTGAACTTATTTGAAAAATTTCCTACATAAATTTTGATCTTTAATTCGTCTTTACTTCTTTGAGTTATTTTTGTGTCATCAAATCAATACTCTATTTTAAGAACCAAAGTCTTGAGTCTGTTCCTTCATTGTTTTCTATTTGCCTTGTGTCTTTAATCCTTGGGGTAGAATACCATGAAGATCGAGTTCTTGATTGAGTTTGGTTGGTTCTTTAGAGAACTTGAAAAAAATGGAAATAAAGAGAAGAAAAAGGCAAGAGTGGTGAAACTATCATCGGGAAAAAGCCAAATAGAGTATACACGAGTGCAAAACATGTGAGGACACATCATAGTTTTTTCTTCTTTAATGATAACTAACCATGTCTGACAAAGAAAGAACATCGACATCCACTTGGGAGAATAAAGCTTAATTTCACATGTGGTAACCTTGCGAAAACAATTTGAAGATATTATGACTAGAATGGATAGACAAGAGGCGAGTATTGCTCATTTGCGTAGGGAGCACAATCAGACAACCCAAACGCTAGGAGGCAATAGAGGTATGACTTTAATCCTAGGTTTGGAGTTGGTAATGATGATGATGATGATGATGATGATGATGATGATGATGATGATGATGATGATGTAGTAGTAGTAGTAGTAGTAGTAGTAGTAGTAGTAGTAGTAGTAGTAGTAGTAGATGGTGAGTTATCAAATCTCTATGGCTAGTTTAGGTAGGAGAAGAGATAGGGAGATATGTGTGAAAGAGGGTATTGGCTAGATCGTAGGGATAGAGTTGAAGTGGATAGGAAACTTGGAAACATCAAAATGACAATCCATCTTTCCAGGGTAAAAGTGATCCTAGGGTTTATTTCGAGTGGGACAAAAATGTAGAGTTAATTTTTTTATTATCATAATTACTCGAAGGGAAAGAAGGTAAAATTGACAGTGATAGAATTTACAAATTATGAAATGGTATGGTGGGATCAGTTGGTGACAAGTAGAAGGAGGAATCGTGAGAGGCCTATTGGGACATGGGAAGAATAGAAGGCTTTCATGAGGAAGAGATTTGTACCTAATCATTACTATAGGGATCTTTACCAAAAATTGTAAAATCTTTCTCAAGGTTCTAGGAGTGTGGATGAGTACCATATAGAGATGGAGATCGTTATGATTAGGGAAAATATCGAGAAGGAATTGAAGACCACTATGGCTAGATTTTTTTAAGTGATTTGAATAGGAAAATATCCAACATCATTGAACTGCAGCATTATATTGAATTGAAAGAAATGATGCACATGGCCATGAAGAGGAAAAGACATTTAAAACGAAAGGGAATAGAAAAGTATTCTTCGGGTTCTATTCTTTCTTGGAAGCCTAAATGGGGTGAAAACACAAAATGTGATGGAGCTATTCAAAAGGAAAATATGGAGCCACCTAAAGGGAGAGCAGAACCATCTAATAAAGATATATCTACTTCTGACTCACAACCTCCTAGGAGTAGAGACGTCAAGTTTTTTAGATGCATGGTTATTGAGCACATTGGTTCATTGTGCCTAAATATAAAATTAATGCTTGCGCATAATGGGGTAGTGGCTTCTGAGGATGAGGTTGAGGGTGAGGATGAGGATGGGGATGGGTATGCCGATATGTTGGTACGCTCCCCAAGAAAACTTCCCAAGGGGTCACCCATCATAGAATCGCTCTATGCCAATCACACTTAATTGTGGAGTTTTTAACAATGGACTTCAAGAAAATAAGGTGTACCTTGTTGGTATAAGTAGTACCTATCAAATCTTTTTAAGCTTTCGTGGCCTGGGTGCTACAATCACTCCCTGTTAGAATCGCGACGTCCTCGTCGCGCTTAAACCATATGAGGATCCGTTGCCGGGCATTGGGATTCTTGAAGCAGGCCTGGGTGCTACAATCACTCCCCGTTAGAATCGCGACGTCCTCATCGCGCTTAAACCATATGAGGATCCGTTGCCGGGCATTGAGATTCTTGAAGCAGCTCCTAAAGGTTCAAGAGGTGGCTCCCGCTCTATGGCGTAGCACTTTGTCCCACATAGCACTTAGTTCCCGATTTCCGACTAGAGACTGGCTCTGATACCATTTGTAACTACTCGGGTCGTTACACCTTAGTATATAAATTAAGGTTGAGGAATTGGGTAAACAAAGGGAAAATATTTTTCATACTAGGTGCTTTGTGAATAACAAGGTATGTATTTTGACCATTGATGGAGGCATGGGAGAATCTGACTATTGGCTAGGGCGTTCGGTCGCTTCGTACTAGATCCACAAAAAGAAAAAATTTACCTTATAATTTTGGTGTCGAAATTTTTTTCCACTTGCCTTGTAGTGTTGGCTCGTGCTTGAACAAATTTACTTGTACTGGATCGACTTCCTGGATCCGCCCCTGGATGGAGGCATTTGTACCAACGTAGCTAGTTCCACCCTTGTTGAAAGTTGTGTTGAAGTGGTTTAATGAGCCTAAGTATATGAAAATGAATAAGCAAATGATAGTCAATCTTACTATTGAGATGTATGAAGATGAGGTGGTTTGTAATGTAATTCCTATGCATGTGAAGCACATCTTGTTGGGTAGACCATGCCAGTATGATAAGAAGGTAATACATGATGGGTACAAGAATATGTATAGTGTAACGACCCAGCTCCCTCACTGGGGCCTTCTCCGAGCCGTACTCATGGTCTTTTCACTCCCCCCTGGTCGTCCTGCTCCTCAAGGGCTGGCAGCCTCATTTCCAGGAAGTGGATTTTTGCCTTCCGTAGGGATCGAACCTTGTACCTAAGGGTTAAGTACAAAGATTCTTAAATCCATGCTACCATTAGACGTAATACCCCAACTAAGAAAGCTTAAGAGAATTGATAGGTACTACTCATACCAACAAGGTGCACCTTCTTTTCCGGAAGTCCATCGTTAGAAACTCCACAATTAAGCGTGCTTGACTTGGAGCAATTTTGGGATGTGTGACCTCCTGGGAAGTTTTCTTGGGGAGCGTGCTAGTGAGGACAAAGCATGTTGAAAAGACTCGTGTTGGTATAGTGGGGACAGTACGCCGTCATTTAACGGCCGGGACAACCCGTTAAGTGGGACCCAGGTCGTTACAAATGGTATCAGAGCCGATTGCCAGTCGGAAATCGGGAACTAAGTGATACGCCATAGGGCGGGAGCTACCTCTAGAATCCCAACGCCTGGCAACAGATCCTCAGATAGGTTAAGTACGACGAGGACGTCGCAAGTCTAACAGGGGGTGATTGTAATACCCCAACTAAGAAAACTTAAGAGAATTAATAGGTACTACTCATACCAACAAGGTGCACCTTCTTTTCCGGAAGTCTATCGTTAGAAACTCCATAGTTAAGCATGCTTGACTTGGAGCAATTCTGAGATGGGTCACCTCCTGGGAAGTTTTCTCGGGGAGCGTGCGAGTGAGGACAAAGTATGTTGAAAAGACTCGTGTTGGTACAGTGGGGACAGTACGCCGTCATTAACGGCCGGGATAGCCCGTTAAGTGGGACTCAGGTCGTTACATATAGCTTCACAAAAGGATGGGAAAAATATTAAATTTATGTTTTTGGCCCCACAACAAGTATATAAAGACCAATTGAAACTAAAAAGTGAGGAAGATAAGAAAAAAGAGTTGATGAGGTCACGACCTCAGAAAAAAAATGAGAGCCAAGTGCAAAAAAATTAAAAAATAATTAGGGCCATGATATCAGAAAAAGGAGAGTTATGTAAAAAAAAGAATGTTGAGGTACGTACCTTAGAAAAACGAGATGAGTGAGAGTTCTAGAAAAGAAGTTAAGAGAAGAGAAGAGAAAAGGCAAAAGTGAGTTTCTTTGCAAAAAAAAGAGTGAAATCAAAAGGGCTATCATTGTAAATCAACCATTTGTTTTACTAATATACAAGGAATTCTTTCTTGCACTTGATAAAACTAACCATCTGCTCCCCAGTTTAGCTACTTCTCCTTTGCAAGGATTTGATGATTCGTTCCCTAAAGATATACCTAGTGAAATAACACTCATTCAAGGAATTGAACATCAAGTCAATTTTGTGCTTGGGGTTGTCATTCCAAACAACCCAACTTATAGGAGCAATTCAGATGAGACAAATGAGCTTCAAAGGCAGGTTGAAGAGCTATTGAGCAAATGCTATGTCAAAGAGAGCACGAGTTCAAGTGCACTATCAAAGATACTTTTAAATCATAATATGATACTCGTTGAAGAACTTATTTCTCAATAAAAAAATTGAAGTATTTTTTAGATTTTTTTTAAATAACGTAAATTTCAATTATGATATCAAAAATTGTGTATTTGTGCAAACACCCCTAAATAAAAAATGAAAATTACACCCACCTCTATTTTTAAAGATCTAAATTCATAAATAAGATCAAACTTAAATACCTTATAAAATTCAGGTCATTATTATAAATTTTAATAAAATACTATAAATTTTAATAATTATTAAATTAAACTATCATAAACCATAATTCTAATTTCCCAATTATAAATCACTCTTCCATTTATAAATCACGCCACCACCAGCAGTTCACAGCAATACCCTCTGGTTCCTCTCCTTCTACAGATCAAACGACAGTAGTGTCACCTCGTTGTGTTACTTTCATCATCGCTGAAGTCCGTAGGTACAATGGTGTCGCGTGATGTTGTTGTCACCACTGAAGTTTGCAGTAGTTTTTTGGGTGGCTGCTGCGGTGGTGACTGGTGATGTCAGCGGTGAGGTTAAATGCAAGAGGCTCTCGTTGTGGTGGTGGTAGCGACACTGACAGTAGCCGGTGGGGGCGCAGTGCTGAGAGTAGTGGTGAGGTGCTGGTGCTAATTCGATGAGGTGAGGTGCTGGTGGTGTGGGGTTGGAGGACGTCGCTGCAGGATCTAGTCGAAGTGCAGGAGGTCCGGATTGGCTTGGTACGCAGCCACATAGGAGCTCTGATAAGCTTCAATCGGAGTCTCCTGACTCTTTGTCGGAATTGGAGGTTGTTTGAGCTAGTGGCGCCAATGGCTGACGATGACGGTGGCTGGTGGATCCCTGCGGCGTCACCTCTATGGCTCTATGGCAGAGTTGGAGTTCGTTCACACTGGTGGCTCCGATGGTGGCGGAGGCTACCATTTTTTGTACAATTGTCCTGCTGATTTGACTGCCCATTTTCAAGAAATCTTAAATCTGATTGTCCGTTTGTATATGCAAAGAATTTAGGAATTTAAGAATTGGGTTTCAAGGTGTTTGTTCATGTGGATAGGGATGAGGGTGAATTTTTCGAACACAAATGCGGTCGGGAAATTAACGGAGTAGGCCACGGCGAGGTAGTCCAAGGATACTATCCAAGTGACTACTCTTTTTCCACGTGTTACTTCAACGCAAGTCTTGATCGAATTACTTGTGACCCTCAAATATTGATTGTGACAAAAAATAATGTAGATTGTGACTTTGTTCACCGATATCTAGCGATGCGAAATATCCCCGCCAGTCTACGGGATCGTGAGAAGTAATATCGTGAACCTTGGAGTCCGGATTATCGTTCCCACGATGATTGCTATTAAGTACTGAAATGTGTTAGTTCCTAACTCTATTTGAACGGGTGAATTTGTTTGAAATTGTTAACTACAACTAAAGAATAAACTAAAGAAATAAAATTGCGAAATTGCTTTTGTTTTCAAATAAGATTGTAAAATAGTTGGGATTCACGAATTCACCTAGCCAATTAAATCAATTCCAATTCCAGATTTTATTTCCTAAATATGTGTTCGATCGAATTCACTAATTCACATTGGGATTCCTCTCTTGAGTTTAAATCAATCCTACTTAAATAAGTCAACCTTATATCTCTACAGCGGGTTCGAATATTCCTTATCTAGATGCATTACACACAAGAATTCACACAAGATCGCAATAATAACAATAGTATATCTCTATCTCTTATTCAATTACCGGATTTATTACCTAGATCTATGTTATTAACTCACCTCTCAGATTATGAAAATAACACATTAAATCATGAAAGAGTGGCCAGTTCATTCACGCATTAAACGCAATAATAAATCAACACACGCATTGAATCGTTAAAACAAGGAATATGGAATTAAAATAATTAACCAGGCTACATCGTTCATCCCAACATTAAATTTAGTTACACATCATGATTAAATAACAAAACAAAATATACGTTCATTGAAAATAACAAAGAAGAATGAAAAGATTGCACCAATTATCAATTCTCCAAGTATCTCCAAGTCTCGCCCCTTTGCAATGCTCCGATCTCCCCATAATTTGAAGTGAAAAGATTGAATTTAGGCCTGTTCTTAGGTGAGGCAAAAGTCCTGTTTTCGTGCCTCATGTGTTGCATATATAGGTTTTGGAGAAACCTAGGGAAAAAGAGGAGAAAACCTGATGAATTCCGCAGAAAAAAGCCCATGTCGTGGCCCAGCGGATAAGCTCGCGATCGCGTGGCTTCAACCCTAGTGATCGCGTGGAATTCGTTAAAACTCTCGGGTTACTATTTTGCATCTTCTCGTGATCACTTGGTATGTATCCAGCGATCGCGACTTCCATCTTTTTTCGGCTGTGTAAGTTGGTCCCTGACTTTTAATTTCACCTTCAATTCCCAACTTTCAATTGTTGCGATTTAGACCCCAAACTTTATGTTCTTCTCGATTTTCCCGTTTAAGCTCTCAATTCCTTCACTTGGGTCCTTCAACCTCTGATTTCTTCGTTTTGGCACCATGTAGGTTTCCCGATTGATGTTATCCCTCCCTATCTGCTCAATTTAGCTCCAATTAACATCCAATTGTGTCATTTTTCCATTAATTGCTTCATTCTTCGCCTTTTGGGATATTTTCTACAAAATAAATAAATAAACATAAATTAAATAGCATATATCCTAAAACGAAAATAATTTCTTCTAATTTAGACATATAGATAAGCGTATAAAATACACTTATCAAATACCCCCAAACTAGAACTATTGTTCGTCCTCGAACAATGTAAACTAAACTACAAATTAAAATAACCGTATGCAATTGTTTTTGTTGTGTCAACATGTTTACCAAATGCCTCAATAGTCCAAATCAATTCAAGCTTTAAGCAAGAGTTATGAACAACAATGCAAAATAATTTCTAGTTATATCATGTCAGATTTTCAAGTGTATGTGTGAATAGTCAATGTCAAACGCATACTTATGCAGAAGATATGCTCAACACTGTGTGGCTCATTATGCATAATCAAACCCGAATCCCATGTGATCAATATATGTATTATAATGAAATTCCTTTCAACGCTCGTGGATGATCACCAGTTTCTGCTTTTCTCTCACATCCCTGATTTTTATCTATATGGGTTCTCAACATTTTTCATTATTTTTTCCACACAAGGCAGTCAGAATTAGAAATATGCGTACACAACAAATCAAAAGAAAGCAGTCCCCAATTCTACAAGCTCAACCACCACAGCTCAGTCAACTAAGCTTATACCATGCATATATATATATATATATATATATATATATATATATATATATATATATATATATATATATATATTCTTTTGATGAACGACTTTTTCTTTTAATTGTCCCTGCCTTTTACCATCTTTGTGCAGAACTTTTCATACTTGCTTTCTATATGACCCCTGTAGCGGGCTTTCGGGTCGACAACTCCCAAACCAGTTGGCTTTAGGGTACCAAGTTCAAAGAACCCCCAAGACGTACTTGCCCGAGTCATAAATGCTTAAACAGAAAAGTCAAAGATGTTATAATGTCTTATGTGTAAGTCCACTCTCCGTACTTGCTTTCTAATTGACCCCTGTAGCGAGTTTTAGGTCGATGACTCCCAAGCCAGTTGGATTTAGGGCACCAGGTTTGAAAGACCCCTCGGACTTACTTACTCGAGTCAAAAAGGCATTTGAAGAGCGGAATAAGACCTTCAGCATTTTTCTATTTTTATGCTGGATATGGTTTATACCAGTTGACTAAACTATAGTGACTCAAGTGCAAAACCAAGACCAACAGACCTCCAACCCATAAATACATACAAATTCCAACCATTCTACCCCCAAACTTGCCTTTTAGAATGATTGGTTCTAATTTAGGGATAGGATGTCTAATGATCTAAGTTCAGGGATTTTCAAATCTTTCCTAAGTTCAAATTGCATAAACTTTGCCCCACATGTATTAAACAAATCCCCACGCAAGTAATAATCTAACGCTGGCTATGTGCGCAATGAATATGGAATCTAGCAAAATATAACTAGTTCAAAACACGTTCATGCTTTCATGTTGTCCAATTTTCAAGCCTAAGCACAAACTGATTCATACTATATCCTAGGTAATAAACATGTCAACAGAAATTTTTTATTTTTATTTTTTAGATCCCAATAAAATCGAATTGAAGCATAAAATGAATATCATGAGTATGGAAGCAATTTTCATGAGTAAGTTTTTCCACCCTCAAACTAGAAAGAAACATTGTCCTCAATATTTATCAAAAAGATTTAAAAATGTAAAAAGTAGACAAATGTGAGAGAACGAGAACTTCCCAGGTCAAATGGAGATGCTTTGTTGCCTTGATGCTTCAATTTGAAATGATGTAGGATGAATTTGACCATATTCTTGCTTTGCCCAACTTGATTGGATGTGTCATGATTGATGTTTACCTTGCAAATAAGAGATAAGTAACATTAGAAGTAATAAACATCAATAAGAAATAATGGAAGTTCAGTACCATGTTCGCTCAAAATAGTGTACCGCAAGCGCACGGGTCGCGTACAAGTAATAAAGTGGACTTGAGTCCGGATTGTCGATCCCACGAAGAATGTTTACTTTAAATTATACAACTTTAATTAATTCAATTCTAACAATAAAAGAAACACACAATTAAAAAGATGGATTTTTGTAAATTCTAATTTAAAGAAAAGATTGTTAAACTAAATTAAAATAAGGAAAATAAAAGATAAAATGGTTGGGATTCATGATTTCATTTAACCGTCGCCTAATTAATTTCTCAACATGCAAATTAATAAATTACTCATTTACAATGTTAGACCCGATTTTCCAAGTTTAGTCAATTACCTCTCTCGAGTGAAATCAACCCTAATCAATTGGTCTAACCTACTATATCTCTATGTCGATTAAGGCCCAATCAATTGCATTAACTCTTTGTGAAAATAGCTCAATGGATCATCTAGGGTTTAAGGTATATCTCTATCCTTAACAAGAACCTAGAGCATTTGTTATTTGGTCTAAAATGCATAATATCTCTCGATTATCATACACTTCACAAAACACATATTTGGTGATCAAGCAAACACATGTAATAATCTCAATAACAAACACACATGAAATAAGCATTTAATCAAATAGCAAATATTAAAATTAATCCAAACTAGGTTAAATTCCATCAATCATCCCAACGTGCAAAATTTAGCTAAACATAAGTTTGAGAATAAAAATAACAAGAAGCAGTAAAATAAAAACCCGGAATTTGAAGATTGTTGAAATTTGCATAATAGTCCTCCAACTTTTGATTAAAGTGCAAATCAGTCCCTACACTTTCAATCATTTGCAATTCAGTCCCTAGCAATATTTCTGTCTGAAATCAGTACTTCCAGCATGTAGATCTCCTTCTTCAGCTGCAGGCAGCAGCACCCTCAGTTCCAGCAGTTTCCAGTCAACCCGGTTGCATCAGTGTTTTCAGCAGACGGCAGAAGCAGTGAGTTTCCAGCTCCTCTACCAGGCTCAAGCAGCAGCCTACTATCAGCAGTCACAGCCTGTACCAGCTCTATGCAACTGTTGAACCAACAGCAGCAATATCATCTTCCTCACGCAGCAACAGCAGTCCCCAGCCTCTCCTTTAGTGGCAACCTAGCAGCCTGCACCAGTCCCTTGCTTTCCAGCTGCTGTTTTCACTTAGCTTCCTGTCAATCAGCACAGCAGCAAAACGTTTCTACCAGTCAGCTCCTTCCTCTGGTATGCACAGGCAGAGCAACATTCCAGATCAGCAGTCCACTTCTTCTTCTCCAGCCGGCAGCAACAGTCCAGAATTAGCAGCAACAATCACCAAGACTCCAGATTTTTATCCTCAGCAGCGTCTTATTATCAACAATAGTCAGCTCTCCCACAAGCTTTCAGCAACAGCACCCTGTTTCAAGTAACAGCTTGCAGCCCACAGCACCAGTCTCCGGCAGTAGTTATAGTATTTGCTGCTGTCACCAGCAAATCTCCTCTACCAGTTAGCCTGCAGCAGTACTGCTTCCTCAGTTAACACTTAGTTGCAGCCGGCTGTCCATTGCTCCTGTCACCAGCAACTTCACCCGGTTTTCACCTCTTCAATTCCTATCAGCTACTGTCACCAGCTGCAACCAACCTCCCCTGTCTTCCTAGCTCCCACTGCTGCTGTCACTAGCAGTCCCTCTCTGCCTTTCCTATATGCTCCCCCCTCTTTCTCTGCCACTGTATATGTATATGTAGCTGTCCTCCTTCCTGTCCAGCTCACGAGCCAGCAGCCATCATTTTTCTTTTATTTCAGCCCATGCTTCTTTGTCTCTCAGCAACTTTTCTCCATCACTCTCCCATCATTTCCAGCTCATGTGATTCCCAGCCACGTTCTCTTGTCTTATTCTTGCCAAAATTGCACTTTTGGTCCTTCAACTTTTGAGATGTTGCAATTAAGTCCCCAAACTTTTGATTTCTTTCAAATAGGTC
The DNA here is from genome assembly GCA_963555705.1 of Ligustrum vulgare. Taxonomy (NCBI): domain Eukaryota; kingdom Viridiplantae; phylum Streptophyta; class Magnoliopsida; order Lamiales; family Oleaceae; genus Ligustrum; species Ligustrum vulgare. Next base: position 41,606,308 of record OY743180.1, on the reverse strand, counting down.
CTTGGACATCAAATTTGCTTATCTTTTAGCTCAATTTCTCTCCAATCTTGTCTATTTGCTTTCCAATTGAGTTTGTACCTAATTGTACAAGATAAACACAATTTATAAGTAGATATTTGCTCAATTTGTCAATTAAAGTGTCTATTTAAAAGCACAATAAGTGTGTAAAACGCACACTTATCACACCCCCAAACTTGAGCTTTTGCTCGTCTCGAGCAAAATTACCTACTAGTGCAATCAAGTAATGTGAAATATAGATCAACAAAGTTGGATAACTTGCAAATTACTCATGAGTGTAAAATTGTATGATCAATTCAAAAGTATGATTCCAAACAATGCTACCAAAAAGAAGTTTAGCTTATCCGATGTTCGATCGGTGTGTATGTGTGTATAGTCACTTTCAATTGTCAATTAAGTTTCAAGAATATTGATGAGTAAAGAGGTTTCAAGTCAAAACTACCCACCGTTAGTGGTCAATTTTTTTTTTTCTTTCCCACTCGTGACATTCATCCCCAATAAATATTTTTCTTTCCTATCCCGGGATGCAATTCTAGAGGGTACTCTCAAATCACTCTTTCTTTTTCCACTCTAGTATGGGTGTGTTTTACCGACAATCTCGACAACCTAGAAATGCAGTGACTCTCCACTCATGAGTGCTTCGACATTCAAGTTTATACCAAGCAATTCAAACCCACTATTTATCTAAGCCATTATGCAAGTACAAATGCATGATTTCTAACAACTAACATGATGTTTGCTCGTGACTTCCCCACTCCCTTAAGCTTTCTAATTGACCCATGTAGCGAGCTTTAGGTCGGAAGCTCCCCGATTTTTTAGATCAAAGGGTACCAGGTTTCAAAATACCCCTACGGACTTATTAACTCGAGTCAAAAAGGCTACGAAGTGGGGTAGACTTATTAAGCGAATGCAATGATAATGTGCTTCTTTTTTTTTTTTTTTAGTGTGTGTGTGAGTACCCTACTCATTAAGCTTTCTAATTGACCCATGTAGCGAGCTTTCGGCCGGTGACTCCCAAGTTTCAAACTTAAGGCACCAAGTTTCAAGATACTCCTACGGACTTAATTACTCGAGTCAAAAAGGCTTCAAGATAGGGTAATGCAATGCAAAAATTAAAATTGGCTTAGAAATTTAGCATACGGTCATTACTTAGCTTATACTTGGCGAAATACACTCCACACAAAATTTATTTCCACATGCATGGAATCACCACACGTCTAGACCGTCTCCTTCACCGGGTCGACAACCCCCAAACTTGTCTTACAATAGGATAAAGAGATTTAGAGTTTTGGGAAACATTTGATAGGTTGATAAAAATTAACAATACAAGCTCACAACCTAATTCTTCTACTCCATTAACCTCATCACCCTTCAACAATTCCTAAACTTCACCAACAATCAATCATGACTATTGTGCTCAAGATAAATATGATCTTGCATAGATAAGCATTTTGTAAAAGTAGACACAAGTAGCATATTGGTCATAAATCATGAATCAATAACAATTTTAAACATCTAAGTAATCCTGGCCACGGCAAGGCTATCTAACATGTCAATACACAATAGGAAATCACCCCCAAACTTGAAATGCACATTGTCCTCAATGTGTAATATTAAATCAAAGTAAGAGGAAAGAAGTTACTAGACATCCCAAGAAGTGGTGGGGGCACTCATAAGTAGTCTTGGGTATGTGAACTCTCATTGCAATCACCAACAATCCATCCCCAAATTTGTGTTGGAACCTCCAATCGATTGAGCACAATTTTCTCCAATGAGGCATTTCACCGAATACCTTGTGAGCATCCTATGAAAACACAAGAAAAGAGTGGATAATAAGTGGTGATGATCCGAAAATTTAAATTACATTCATCACCTCAATTCTAACTCATAAATCCAATGTAATTTGCCCATCCACATCAATTTTAAATCACACTTGAAGATAAAAGACAATATGAACCAAGTGATTTAAAAATGAGTTTTAAGCAAATTTTGACTTTGAAAGTTTGATATGAGTATATGCTAGAATTAAATGAGAATGTATTAGAGCTATTTCACAATACCCAACTTGAGGAAAATAATTATGGAAGATAGAGATTTGACCTAGCTAACTTATTTGCAAAAATGTAAATAAAATGCAAGAAAGTAAATAATATGCAAAAAAAAAAATAAAGCAAGTAAAGGATAGAGAATGGGTTGCCTCCCATTAAGCGCTTATTTTAAAGTCATTAGCTCGACTCTCCGCATAAGCATTTCATGGCACTCTAAACATAGCTTTTGATGCCTTGCTCATTTTGCTTCTTTTGGCTTTTCCCCACTCTTCATTGATTCGAAATACTTGCACCTTGCCCCTTCCAATGTCATGGGACTTGCCTATTCCATCCAATTCGAACTCAACAATGTAGACTTGCTCCTCCTCAAGTGGCTTAATCACAAATTCTATTATTGGACAATCAATGAAGTTGAGAGAATTTGATTTGATCTCTTCCTCATTAATTGCCACTTCTCCAAGTGATTCTTTTGTGATTAAATCATCATTCTCTTCAAGCTCATCTCCATTTGTTGATGTCTCCTTAGATTGAATGACCGATCCAAAATTTGAATCCATGGGCAACGGCAAGTTTTTCCTATTAATTCCCAAGAGTGGGTTATACCCCCACATTTGGAATCCTTCCCAATACATGGCATCCCCCATAAGCATATCCTCTTCATCCAGATTGGCAAGTTCATTGTAATACTTTCCAAGTACCTTCTCATTCAATAGTGGAGGACCATCTCCCACAAGAGTGATGTCCTCATCCCAATCATCCGGTACACAATCCCCCAAGAGCATGTAACTCACATCCAATGTATCAATAGCTTGTTTTCGGCATTTCAAATATTGTCTAAACCCAATAAGTTTCGACGTAAGCAAACTATTTCCCGAATACAAGCATTGTCCATTACAATGCATCTTGTAACAAATTTCACAACTTGAATATTCTTCAAGCATGTATTCATCACCCATGTTGAGATTGTTCATTGCAAATTCTTTCCTATTTTGCCAATGTTAGAATCAAATACACATAGAAAGAAAACCAAACACGAGAAAGATTAGAATAGTGGTGGTTAACCTAAAGCAACAAAATAAAACATAAAACAAAAATAATTACAAATTGTTAAAACTAAAATTAACTAAAGTAATAATCAAAGTAAAAACATTCCCCGGCAACGGCGCCAAAAACTTGTTCGCTCAAAATAGTGTACCGCAAGCGCACGGGTCGCGTACAAGTAATAAAGTGGACTTGAGTCCGGATTGTCGATCCCACGAAGAATGTTTACTTTAAATTATACAACTTTAATTAATTCAATTCTAACAATAAAAGAAACACACAATTAAAAAGATGGATTTTTGTAAATTCTAATTTAAAGAAAAGATTGTTAAACTAAATTAAAATAAGGAAAATAAAAGATAAAATGGTTGGGATTCATGATTTCATTTAACCGTCGCCTAATTAATTTCTCAACATGCAAATTAATAAATTACTCATTTACAATGTTAGACCCGATTTTCCAAGTTTAGTCAATTACCTCTCTCGAGTGAAATCAACCCTAATCAATTGGTCTAACCTACTATATCTCTATGTCGATTAAGGCCCAATCAATTGCATTAACTCTTTGTGAAAATAGCTCAATGGATCATCTAGGGTTTAAGGTATATCTCTATCCTTAACAAGAACCTAGAGCATTTGTTATTTGGTCTAAAATGCATAATATCTCTCGATTATCATACACTTCACAAAACACATATTTGGTGATCAAGCAAACACATGTAATAATCTCAATAACAAACACACATGAAATAAGCATTTAATCAAATAGCAAATATTAAAATTAATCCAAACTAGGTTAAATTCCATCAATCATCCCAACGTGCAAAATTTAGCTAAACATAAGTTTGAGAATAAAAATAACAAGAAGCAGTAAAATAAAAACCCGGAATTTGAAGATTGTTGAAATTTGCATAATAGTCCTCCAACTTTTGATTAAAGTGCAAATCAGTCCCTACACTTTCAATCATTTGCAATTCAGTCCCTAGCAATATTTCTGTCTGAAATCAGTACTTCCAGCATGTAGATCTCCTTCTTCAGCTGCAGGCAGCAGCACCCTCAGTTCCAGCAGTTTCCAGTCAACCCGGTTGCATCAGTGTTTTCAGCAGACGGCAGAAGCAGTGAGTTTCCAGCTCCTCTACCAGGCTCAAGCAGCAGCCTACTATCAGCAGTCACAGCCTGTACCAGCTCTATGCAACTGTTGAACCAACAGCAGCAATATCATCTTCCTCACGCAGCAACAGCAGTCCCCAGCCTCTCCTTTAGTGGCAACCTAGCAGCCTGCACCAGTCCCTTGCTTTCCAGCTGCTGTTTTCACTTAGCTTCCTGTCAATCAGCACAGCAGCAAAACGTTTCTACCAGTCAGCTCCTTCCTCTGGTATGCACAGGCAGAGCAACATTCCAGATCAGCAGTCCACTTCTTCTTCTCCAGCCGGCAGCAACAGTCCAGAATTAGCAGCAACAATCACCAAGACTCCAGATTTTTATCCTCAGCAGCGTCTTATTATCAGCAGTAGTCAGCTCTCCCACAAGCTTTCAGCAACAGCACCCTGTTTCAAGTAACAGCTTGCAGCCCACAGCACCAGTCTCCGGCAGTAGTTATACTATTTGCTGCTGTCACCAGCAAATCTCCTCTACCAGTTAGCCTGCAGCAGTACTGCTTCCTCAGTTAACACTTAGTTGCAGCCGGCTGTCCATTGCTCCTGTCACCAGCAACTTCACCCGGTTTTCACCTCTTCAATTCCTATCAGCTACTGTCACCAGCTGCAACCAACCTCCCCTGTCTTCCTAGCTCCCACTGCTGCTGTCACTAGCAGTCCCTCTCTGCCTTTCCTATATGCTCCCCCCTCTTTCTCTGCCACTGTATATGTATATGTAGCTGTCCTCCTTCCTGTCCAGCTCACGAGCCAGCAGCCATCATTTTTCTTTTATTTCAGCCCATGCTTCTTTGTCTCTCAGCAACTTTTCTCCATCACTCTCCCATCATTTCCAGCTCATGTGATTCCCAGCCACGTTCTCTTGTCTTATTCTTGCCAAAATTGCACTTTTGGTCCTTCAACTTTTGAGATGTTGCAATTAAGTCCCCAAACTTTTGATTTCTTTCAAATAGGTCCTTGGACATCAAATTTGCTTATCTTTTAGCTCAATTTCTCTCCAATCTTGTCTATTTGCTTTCCAATTGAGTTTGTACCTAATTGTACAAGATAAACACAATTTATAAGTAGATATTTGCTCAATTTGTCAATTAAAGTGTCTATTTAAAAGCACAATAAGTGTGTAAAATGCACACTTATCATACCACACCCCCAAACTAAAGCTAAAGCAAAATTTTGAATTTTCAAAATTGGTCGACCACACACATTCAAGCCTTGACATCACCTAGAAAAACATAAATTTTCCCGAGCCTTCTTTTGATACGTTAAAGTTCACAGGATGATCGACAATATATTAAAAATTCAACTCATTTGAAGATCAATAGGGTCATGAAAAGCTATGGAGAAGTAGGTGACGTGAGTGAATTTTCAGGTGCAATGGCCTGCAGTGGCCTTGCAATGAGGCTGCCATGGTGCAAACATGGTTTTAATGGATTTCATGCCAAGATGTGAACTAACTCATGCACTATATACACATAAACATTGATAAACATGTCATGAAGATAAATACTCATGAATTTATAAAATTAGCACAAAACTCTCTTTGTGGCATTTCATCAAACACATGGTATGCATTGCAAAATTAGAGAGTGTGCATAGGATTGAAGACATAAATTTTCCTAAAAATTTTCAACTAGTTGAGCACAATCGCATATACCATTCACTCCTCTAAACCCATATTCCATGTCTTAATAATTTGCATTTCATGTATCAAAAGAAAACTTCACCATTTAATGAAACCATGGATTAAGTCAAGAATTCATACCTTATGTTTGATTTTGAAGTGATCTAAGCAATGATATTTTATGCAACAAAGTGTTGATGACATGCAAACAAGATGTAAGATCACATATGAGGTGATTTGGGGAGAGAAAATGAGTTTATAATGTTTGAAGTTGAAAGAATGAGGAAAAGAACTTAACCTGCCGAATTTGGTCCAAGAACAGCCACGCGATCGCCTGGCTGGAGTGCCAGTGATCGCGTGGTTCAAGGTTTAAAAACCAGTTGAATTTTAAATGCAAACTCGCGATTTCCAGAGCCTATTGGCACGCGATCGCGTAGTTCCTGGCAGTAATGAAATTTTTTCCTATTTTTGATTTTCAAAATCATTTTCAGTCCCTTAATCACTTCATGATCTATTAAATGATTTTCCAAACATTCACTTAATGATCCAAACTAGTGTATGTGTGAGTTGGGATGACGATAAAAATTTTGCCTAATGAAAACATGCAAAATCAAACATACCTAAATATGCAATAATAGAATAATATGCAAAAGTGTCCTAACATGTAACATGAGAAACACTTAAACAAATTACCTATCATGCAAATATCTAAAACAAGTAAAGAAATTAATACTTAAAGCATAGTAAATAAAAGGGAAGAAAGGTTGGGTTGCCTCCCAACAAGCGCTCCGTTTTAAGTCTAAAGCTCAACTTTTTGCACTTCTTTATCATGGAGGCATGAATGATCCTCTTGAAGCTTTGCATTGCTTACAATTCCCTGCCTTGCATATCTCCACCCGTTTTCTTACTTTCTTGAATTCCAAAGCCTCACTTTTTACTGTTTTTTGAGGGATGTTCGGTTTTTCTTCCTTTTTGTCTCTTCTTTCATCTTTTACCTTCACAAACTCATATTTTGTGATTGGAAACTCCTCCAACTTAATCCCTTGCTTCATCTTCACTTCCGGTTTCTGGACCACCCCCTCCACCTTGAAGCAACTTTCTTTTAGAATATCAAGCTCTTGCCTTGGCTTGATGCTGAAAGTGACTTGCTCCTTCTCGACCCTGAAGATGATTTCGCCTTTTTCGATGTCTATGAGAGCTCGTCCCGTAGCAAGAAATGGTCTTTCAAATATCAGGGGCATCTGAGAGTCTTCTTCTATATCAAGGATCACAAAGTCATCTGGAAAGAAGAACTTGTCCACTTTCACAATCACGTTCTCCACTATCCCATATGGATACTGTATAGACCTGTTGGCAAGCTTCAATGTGATATTTGTTTGTTTAAGGTCCCCCAAATCTAATTTCATGTACACAGACAAAGGCATTAAATTGACACTAGCCCCTAAGTCACATAGAACATTATCAAAGTTGAAATTACCAATAGTGCAAGGGATAGAAAAACTCCCTGGATCAGTTAGTTTCTGTGGCAACTTCTTTTGGATAATGGTACTGCATTCCTCACTAAGAGCTACTGTTTCATGATCAACCAATTTCCTTTTGTTTGACAGCATCTCTTTCATGAATTTCAAGTAGAGGGGCATTTGGGCTAAAGCTTCGGCAAAAGGAATGTTTATATGTAATTTCTTGAAAATCTCCAAAAATTTCCCGAATTGCTGCTCCAGATTTTGCTTTCTCAGTCTTTGTGGATATGGAATTGGAGGCACATAAGCTTTGATTGGCGGTCTAAATCGAACTTCTTCTTCAACTTTTTCTTAAACTTCAGGAGTCGACCCCTGTTATTTTTCACTTTTCTACTCTTCCACCACATTTTTCTTTTAGCTCTTCTGCTTTTCATATTCCTCTACAGTCACTTCAGATAGCTGAACCCCGCTCCTTGTTATTATTGCATTAACATGCTCACGAGGGTTTGTTTCAGTATTACTAGGTAACTGTCCTGGCTGTCTTGTTGAACTGCTAGCTGCCATCTCTCCGACTTGTTTCTTCAAATTTTTTATTTCACCAGCTTGATTCATTAATTCTCCATTCTGACTCTTGACCAACTGGATTAACACTTCTATGTTCTCGGATATGTTTTTTTAAGATTTTTTCCATTAAATCCAGGTGGGCGCTGAACAGTCTGATTGTTAGACAAGAAAATTTTGGGTGATTCTTCCATTCTGGGTTGTATGTTTGTGAATATGGACCACCCTGCTGTATGTTTCCCACGAAGTTGACCTACTCCGGATTTGATTGATTTTGTTGTAATGGGCAGAAATTTACAGCGTGATTCTCAAAGCAAAAATCACACAAAACCGTTTGTACTGAATTCACTGGCTGCACACCCATATTGTCGATTTTCTTTGTTAAAGCATCCAGCTTAGTACTCAAAGTTGTCATCTCACTAATTGCAACAATTCCCCCAGACTTTGGTGTAGATCTATCTGAGTACCACTGGTAACTGTTCACAGCCATCTTCCCAAAAATCTCAGAAACTTCTTCATATGCCATATCCATTACTGATCCTCCAGCTGCTGAATCTGCATACTTTTTATTCTCATTCTTCAACCCATTGTAGAATGTTTGAACTAGTATCCAATCAGTGATTCTATGTGTAGGACACTGTCTGTTGAGCTCGTTGAACCTTTCCCAAGCCTCAAAAATTGATTCCCCAGGCTGTTGACTGAATGATAAAATCTCACGCCTTAGCTTTGACATGCGGTCAGGTGGGAAAAATTTATCTACAAATTTCTGGCTCATAATTTCAAAAGTGGTGATTGTGTGTAGGGGCAAAGAGTAAAACCAGGCTTTTGCTTTGTCCGCCAAAGAAAATGAGAATAACTTTAATTTCACGGTGTCATCTGAAACTCCATTCATGCGTTGCATATTACATAGTTCCAAAAATGTCGGAAGATGCGCATGAGGATCTTCAGATGGTAATCCATGAAAAACACATGAGTTTTGGATCAGTGAGATCAAAGAGGTTTTGATCTCAAAATTGTTGGCTCAAATTGCAGGTGGCACTATGCACGTCCCAATATTCCCCACAGGAGGAACCGTGTAATCTCTTAAAACGAGCCTTCCATGATTTTGTTGCTGTCCATTCACAGCTGTTGGCAGATTTTGTTGATTTCCTTAATTATCCTAAATTCTGTCATCTGCCATGGCTAAGTTTGTTTGTTGATTCGCTTCCAACTGTTGTCTACGCCTCTGTTGAAAGGTATGTTCAATCTCTGTATCAAAATGAAGCAAATCAAATGACTTGGTCCTTCTTAACATAAAATAAAGTAAACAAAAATAAAACTCAAAATAAAAATAAAAATAAGCAAAATAAAATTCAAAGTAAAGTAAGAACTAATGAGTATCGATATTAATATAAAAACAGTCCCCGGCAACGGCGCCAAAAAATTGTTCACCGATAACTCGCTATGCGAAATATCCCCGCAAGTGTACGGGTCGTGAGAAGTAATATAGTGGACCTTGGAATCGGGATTATCGTTCCCACGAGGACTGCTATTAAGTACCGAAATGTGTTAGTTCCTAACTCTATTTGAACGGACGAATTTTTTTGAGATTGTTAACTACAACTAAAGAATTAAACTAAAGAAATAAAATTGCGAAATTGCTTTTGTTTTCAAATAAGATTGTAAAATAGTTGGGATTCACGAATTCTCCTAACCAATTAAATCAATTCCAATTCCAGATTTTATTTCCTAAATATGTGTTCGATCAAATTCACTAATTCACATTGAGATTCCTCTCTTGAGTTTAAATCAATCCTACCTAAATAAATCAACCTTGTATCTCTACAGCGGGTCCGAATATTCCTTATCTAGATGCATTACACACAAGAATTCACACACGATCGCAATAAGAACAAGAGTATATCTCAATCTCTCGTTCAATTACCTGATTTATTACCTAGATCTATGTTATTAACTCACCTCTCGAATTATGAAAATAACACATTAAATCATGAAAGAGTGCCCAGTTCATTCACGCATTAAACGCAATAATAAATCAACACACGCATTGAATCGTTAAAACAAGGAATATGGAATTAAAATAATTAACCAGGCTACATCGTTCAGCCCAACATTAAATTTAGTTACACATCATGATTAAATAAAAAAAATAAAATATAATGACGTTCATTGAAAATAACAAAGAAGAATGGAAAGATTGCACCAATTATCAATTCTTCAAGTATCTCCAAGTCTCGCCCCTTTGCAATGCTCTGATCTCCCCAGAATTTGACGTGAAAAGCTTGAATTTAGGTCTGTTCTTAGGTGAGGCAAAGGTCCTGTTTTCGTGCCTCATGTGTTGTATATATAGGTTTTGGAGAAACCTAGGGCAAAAGAGGAGAAAACCTGATGAATTCCGCAGAAAAAGCCCATGTCGCGGCCCAGCGTATAAGCGCGCGATCGCGTGGCTTCAACCCTAGCGATCGTGTGGAATTCGTTAAAACTCTCAGGTTACTATTTTGCATCTTCTCGCGATCGCTTGATATGTATCCAGCGATCGCGACTTCCATCTTTTTTCGACTACGTAAATTGGTCCCTGACTTTTAATTTCACCTTCAATCATCAACTTTCAATTGTTGCGATTTAGTCCCCAAACTTTATATTCTTCTCGATTTACCCGTTTAAGCTCTCAATTCCTTCACTTGGGTCCTTCAACCTCTGATTTCTTCTCTTTGGCACCATGTAGGTTTCCCGGTTGATATTATCACTCCCCATCTGCTCAATTTAGCTCCAATTAACATCTAATTGTGTCATTTTTCCATTAATTGCTTCATTCTTTGCCTTTTGTGATTTTTTCTACAAAGTAAATAAATTAAATAGCATATATCCTAAAACGACAATAATTTCTTCTAATTTAGATATACAGATAAGCGTATAAAATACACTTATCAGACTTGAAATCCTAAATATAATGTGACAAAAAAGATTTGAAATTATATAATGTTGTGAACTTAATATATATATAATTAATAAAATATTTTTAATTATTTAATTTAATTAATTAATTCTAATTACAATTTATTTTTTGAATACATGTTTAATCTTATTTTTGAAATTTATATTTTTAAATTCCTTATTTATGTATTTTTTCTCAAATAAAAATGTGTTTGGTATCATGGGCCTATATATGGCCCATTACAAAATTGTGAAGGCCTTTGAATCAATAATTTACCAAATAGATAGATCTTACCTAGGAAATATCACAAGTGGAAATTAGGCCTACAACCAAGATAAAACATCAACATTTAACATCTGACACCCAAAACATTAATTTATGATATAAGCCACCAATGAAAAAAATATGCAGTGAAATGCCATCATGACATCAAAATAGAAATATTAAAATAATATATATATTTTAAATCTATCTAATATATAAAAGTGAGAGTTGCTGGCCAAGAATCCCGCCTTTAATCTCCCGCCCATTCCAGAGGGGAAAAAAAAGAAAAAAAAATGAAATGTCCAAATACGCATATATAACAGGAATTCATTCTGAATTGTTTCTTTAATTACAAATTTGATACAATTCTGCATTATACCTAAAAATCTGATACAAATCTGCATTTTGAATTGTTTTTCACCTAAATGGAAAGTACATATACAATCTGATACAATTCTGCATTATACCTAAAGTGTGTTAACAAAATTAAATGCTGTAAATCAGACAGTGATAGGCACAGGCTCACAGACAATAAAAAATCAAAAATTCAAATCCATACCCTTCTTTCCAGACGCCCTATTTCTATAGCATTTAATGCTGAATGTTGACCCATCTCCCCCACTATTAATTTACAGCAAAATCTAATACATTCACAGCACAGCTTGATACACACATCTTCTTCAGCCCCAGTTTAGCAGCAACAGCTGCATCCAAGAAACCTTCAGCTACCATGGAAACCAGTACACACATAGTATGATAAAAAAATCTGCCTTAGACCTGAAGCATGTTAAATGCTATAAATCAGTCAGTCATTAACAGTAAAATCTGATACATTTACATTGCAAACCCATACTCACAGCATCTTCTTCATCCCCAGTCCAGCAGCTGCATTCAAGAAACCTTCAGTTACCATGACCAACAAAATCAGCTGCATCGAAGACATTAACGCAGCAAAGACAGAGTGGGAGATTGACGTCCGGGTAGCATGTGATACGTTCTGGACCAGGCATCGAAGGGCGAAGTCGAGCCATCGGTAGTATAATGGTGATCTACGTGGAAAACGGAGCAAGTTCCATGTTGGGGTCGAGCCAGGTGGAAGAAAGGATCAAGTCAAAGCAAGGAATCGAAGTTCAGAGGGAAAAAAGGTGCAGAAGTCATCTTACGGCCGTAAGAGTGAAAGTTACGACCGTAACATAGCTATCGCGAATTTGAGCAGAACCTTTATTACAGCCGTAAAGAATAATCCTCACGGCCGTAACTCTGCCTCGGGTTTAAATGAAGAATTGCAGAATTTCATAGTTACGACCGTAAGAAATATGGTCACGGCCGTAAGTCTTAAATAGAAAGTCATTTACGGCCGTAAATGAGTTCATCACAACCGTAAATCTAATTTTTCGGATTTTCGGGATTTTTGATTTAATTTCCGTTTTTAAGTTATTTACCTATTTTAGTATTTTAGTTTAATTAGAATTCTGTTTTGAGCCCAATTAGTGGTAAGATTATTTTTTTATTTATATTCCTTTCCATGATTGTAAAAGACAATTTAGTTTTGAGATTATTGAATTTAAGTTGAGAGAGTTTTTTCCAATTGAAAGGTTGAGGAGTCCCTTTTGTATTCTTCGAGAACAAATCTAACTTATCAAATATTGTGAAATATTTGTGGAGTTGAACTTATCAAATACTGCGAGAATATTTGTGGCGTTTCCAATTAGAATCTTATCAAGGAAATTGACGAGTCCTTGTTCCGTTCACCAATCTTGGTTCTTCAACCCGCATCGTCATTCATTGCGTCGTGATTGTCGGGTCAAGATTTTATCGTCGATCTATTGTTAATTCCGTTAATTATTTCATGTGTTCTTATTTATTTTCGTGTTTGATCTGATCTAGATCTTTCCTAAGTTTTAATTTCGTTATTCAGCGTTGTTCGATGAGATTCCCCGATTGGGATCTCATCATTTGGTATCAGAGATGGACTTTGAATTCATGTTTTTTTTATCAAGTTTGATTTTTATGTTTATCATCGAGTCCCATAAAAATCATCCATATCTTGTTGGGTGTTTTGTTTTCAATTTTTTGAGTTTTCTTGTTCTTCGTGTCAGTAAAAATTTTTCAGTTTTTGATCCATATAAAAATCCAATAAAAATTCAAAAGTGTTTATTTTATTCGATTCTTATCCAAATCATGTTCTGTTTGTTTTATTGCGTTCGTGTCGAATTTTCGGATTTATTAAAAATAAAAATTATTTTTTTTATTTTTTATTTAATTCCGAAATTTATTACTCAAAAAAAAAAAAAAAGAGTTATTCCAAATTCAAGAACCACTTTCTTGAGTTTCTTTAAAATTCTTGATATTCATTTCCTTCCAAGTCAATAAAAGTCGTTCTTGCTATTTGATGTCTAAATCCTCTTCATTCTTGAATTTTTTTTAACGTCACATAAGGAATAGATTATGATCCGGGCTCTTTATTCCAAACTAGGTGTTATGTGAATCATAAGGGGTGCAGTTTGGCGATTGATGGAAAGTGTTTTACTAATTTCGTTAGTAGCACCGTGGTTGAAAAATTAGGATTGCCCCTAGAACCACGCTATAAACCTTATAGGATGTCGTGGATGAGGGAGTTTGGGAATTTCAAAGTAACCAAACAAGTTCTAGTGTCTATCACCCAGGGAATGTATAGTGAGGATGTATGGTGTGATGTAGTGCCATTGAAATCTTATCATATTTTATTGGGAAAACCTTGGAGGCGTAGGAGGGAGGCTGTTTATGATAAGAGTATGCACATATACAAATTCCATAAGAAAGGGAAAACATGCGCACTATATGAGTTGACATTAGAGGAAGCACTAGAAGATTCACGGATGGTAAGGAAGGTGGGTGAAAGGTGGTGTAATAGGAAGCATCGTGGGGATAATGTTATTGAGAAGGAGGGGGAGCTGAAATTAAAATTAGATGATCAATCTCCAAAATTTGATGAGGAAAAAGAGTTGGGTAGCGATAAAGTGATTGAGAATGCAATTGTTGAAGATGAGAATGAAGAATTAGAAGTGGTGGTTAAACAAGAAATTGTGAAATTAGAGGAGATGGTGGAGTGTGAGAAGAAAGAAGAAGAGGGCCATGAGCGTGAAAGTGCAATGAATGTAAAAGGCGAAGAGAAGAGCCTTATGGGTCAAAAGGAGGATTTGGTGTTGATTTACCATGAATACAAGGATCCATACCTTGTACCTCATGAAACTAACATTTCCCTCCCCATTTTATTTAAATCCTTTTTGCAGGTTGATTATACTTGGGAACTTCAACCACACTACATATGGTCATTCAAGTTTGTGTTTCAATCCATCCAAGTATCCCAAATGGCAGCGAATTATTTGTTAATCTTATGCAAAGGAAGTAAAACTTTTCCATTTGATCCAGGTGGAGCAGTTGCGCAATAGGAACAAAGCTATGATTCGGGAATCATAATGGGCTTGACCGAAAGTTAAATATTCAAGCTAAATAAAAGTGCAGTCCAGTCAACCATGTCGGAATTAGATGCATAATATGTGTTTTTCAAGTAGAAATTGGCCACTAAGCAAAAATCATGGGCTAAAGCCCTTGTGCCGACTGATTTTATGGCCAAGTTCCATCATTCGGGGCTTCAAAACAGCAAGTCAATTATGCAGACGGAAATTTACAATATTTCCATAATTTTAGGATTATATTTACTTTGTCTTTATTATTGTTTCCAATTAAATTAGAACTCCATTATGAGAGATTTTATCTATTCCCTAATTAGATTAGATTTTATTTAGTTTCCTAAATAGATTAGGATTTTTATTCTGGTAGCCTATATAAAGGCATCTTCATTGTAATATTAAAAATAGATTTTGATGAATGAAAAATATATTGAGTGTTTTTACTCTCTAAAGGTGAGGATTCCCTTTAACCCGAACTTATCAAATATTGTGTGATATTTGTGACGTTCAACAAATCGAACTTATCAAAGGACTTGGACAACCTTTGTGGCGTTCACCCCATTATGGTTCTTGTTTCCGCAATCTAACGGGTCTAGGGTTTAATATACCCCTGGTTCTTACGTCGTGAGGCTCGGGTCGTAGTGTTACCGTCCGTTCCAACTTGAATTCAGAACTTTCCCGGCGTTAATTCCGCGTGTTCGTCGTGACCCCCTCCCGGGATCACATCAGCATGCCTTTGGAAAGTACCTGACTTCAACCGGAGAGACGTGCGTGTTAGCATTGAGATGGTTTTGACAGATAGACATGTAAGTATGAAGCACTTCTTTTGTAAGTATAGATGCTATGCATGAGATTGTAAAAAATGGACATTTTTAAGCAGAGTAAAATATGGACAGGACTTCAAGATGCTTAAAATTCCTGAACATGAAATATGAACAGAATAAAATATGAACAAATAACTATGTATGTTCAGGCTGCTCAAATAGAATATAGTTGTTCTGAAGTTTAAAAAGCAAGTTGTACCTGAACATGCTTAAATAGTACATAGGAAGCATTCAGATAACTGGGCTCAAAGGGAAGCATGTATGGACTGATTATTCATTTTGTTCATAGGAAGCACAGATAACCTAAGATGCTTAAACATATTTAAAATGGACAGTTATTACTGTCACTATGTGCAGGAATTTGACAAATATAAATGGACAATAGGGTGTTTAAAATGCTTTTTCTATTCTGAAGTTTAAAAGTATACCTGAACAGGTTATTTTCCTTAGGCTGTTGCTAATTAAAAAAACTCAACAAGGGTGTATACAGATTTGTACCACAATTAGAAGTTGCAGATATATGACTGAGGTGATTCAGGTAAAATTTTTCATTTCATAACTACAATGCATTCCAGATTCCAGAAATGTAGATGTGTAGTTTAGATTTAAATTAACATGGTTGGGAACAAAAACAAAATGCAGCAAATGCAATAGCAAATACACAAATTTTGGGGTTTTTGAAACATAAGAAGCAACTTGCAAATATCTGACATATTGTGTGAGAATTTATTCATTTCATTAAATAATTTTGCAGTCCAGATTCAGGTACACATATTTGCAAACCAGATTCAATCTAACATTCATGGAAAGAGATACAAAAGTGCAGCAAATACAATAGCAATATGAGTATACGCAGAGAAAAGCGCAGGCTTAGTGTTGATGGACATCCGGGTTGGTGGAATTATCTCTGTTTATAAATATCTATATGTATATTATATGTCTGTTGAGCTTTACAAGTGTAATGAATCCCATAAACAACAAAGTTCTACACTAATTACATGATGTACATGATAATGCAGTAGAAGACACTGATGACCCATGGACAATATCATCTATTGATTCATATATATGCAGCAAACAATCATGTCTAGACAAGGATATGTTATTTACCTCAACTCAACAGAGCACAAATGCTGCCAAACTGTTTAAAAATGGTATTAAATTCATTTTTGCTGATCTTATGATATAATTACAGGTTTGCATATTAAAGGAAATACAGATAATGGCATCATGAGAGACAAAGTTTTAGGACCAGGCAAATACAAACTCAATAATGGAATGCGAACCTCACTACATACGCAATTTTCAAGTTTATGCTTGGGTAAACTTAATTGTAGTACAAGTAAGTATTTTAAGTTTGCAAGTATGATTAAATAGATTATAAAGGTCAGATTTCTACATGCTAATTTGTATCATAATCCCTTCGCTGATAACAATCTAGGTAATGTCAAGCAAGCAAATCATGAACAGCAGAGACATGTAGCATCTGGAAATGAAGGTAAGTCTTCACATGCACATATCATGTTGCAAGAAACTTGGAAAAGTGCTCAAGTTATTTAATACTTCAAAATATTATTGCAGAGAACACGCCATTTAATTCAACAATATCAACTAATTTCATAAACATTCCAAATAGTTCAAGTACAAAGAGGGTATCACGTAACCCAAGAAACATATTGGCAGATCCATTAAGTGATATAACAAATGGTACGGAATCATTACAGCTTTTATTTAACTTTGGTTGAGTTTGGATTTAAATATTATTTCCAATTATTGTTTATTTAATACTATTTTATATTTTATTAGGAAATCATGCAACACCTGATCGCCCCACTAGCAATAATATCACAGTATCACGTGGAGTACAACATAAAGAAGACACACCATATAGGCCATTTACCAACCTGCCCCCTGGGAGGCATTTATTAGGCAACGAAATCAAATCAACAGAAGCAAATATTGTGACAATTGATGAACAAAAGAAAGCAACTGCAAGTGAGTTAATTATGAAAAGTAGATATTGTCCTAATGTCAATGTTACTTAAGTTATTTTTTATTTCGTTACATTTAAAGATAATTTAATAACTTAGAAAATTAACTACATTGTCCTAAATGCAGATGATATGAATTCCCAGGGTACACAAAGTACAATAATTGAAGGCTATGAAATTGATGGTATGTATCGACAACTTAGATATTAAATAACATCTCGCACTTAGTTATGTTTTAAAAATATATTTTTATATCTATTGTAGAAGAAGTTGATATACAAGAAGTGGATCCTCGATCAGTGGACTTTTTAGGAAATGGTAAGTTAAAATTTTCCCATGTTAATTAATTGAAATGGCTTATTATGCCTATGTATGTTAAAAAATATTTATTTTATAAGCTATATAGAATAGGAAGGCTGAGAATTGTCTAACTATACGGAACAAGAATAAATAACTTTACAATCAACAATGATATATCAATTAAAAAAAAATTAAAATAAGTAAAACATGAACAAACCACAAAATATAATCTCTATTTTGTAAATTGAAACGACCAACTTTGCCAATCTCAGATTCTAGCACCTCGAAAGGATTCTAGACTGAGTATAAGCTTTGATCGTGTAATTTAAATAAATGAAATACAAATTAAATTTGAAATAAATAAAATAAGAACAAATCATGAAATATAATCTCAATTTTATTAAACTGAAACGAAGCAAAGCCAATCTTAGATTCTAGCACCTCGAAAGGGTTCTAGACAAAGTATAAGCTTTGATCGTGTAATTTAACTAAATGAAATACAATTCAATCCATAACAATAAAAGTTCACATATTTTGAGCATAAATTATACACAATGCTAAACTAATTATTATTTTGACATAGAAATGTTACAAGCATAACATGCATTCAAATTGAAGCTAATTAAACTCCCAATACATAAATAAAGTGAACTGATATACATGTTGTAATAATTGAAAACACATAAAGCCAATAATTTAACTAACATACTATATACCAGTAGGAATACTTATCTATAGTTGCAATAATGAAAAAACCAATTGCAACACTTGCAACTGATCATAATTGCCAGTGGTACCTTACCCAAGAAAATATTGATTAGTATCGAATTTAATTTGCAGTTACGTGAACTAAATGTGAAACATAAAAATTGGCGTCCAATTAGTATACAGATCTGCTACAAATAGGCATATAGAAATTTATCTTTACATGTAATCAAATAATAAATACATCAATTTTTAAAAAATTACAAGAAGACGTTCTTCAGATATCAACTAATGATACACACGTTTCAAACAAGTTGCCTGGCATTGATGGACAGACGAACAAAAGTGCACAAAATACCTGTAGCAATATGAGTAATATGAACACACAGAGAGAAAAGCGCAGGCTTAGTGCTTATGGGAGACAAGGTTGGTTATATAATGTTTCGTTATAAATATCTATATTATTGAAATGATGTGATTTACAAATGCAATGAGTTTAGAAAAGAAATGTAATGATTTATGAACATCGTGTTTGGCAATGATTGCAGCTTAGAAAAACAAATTGTGTGTGAAAATCTGGATTAACATCAAGTATGGACATTAGAGTGCACAATAGGAACAGAGATTGTTTTCGAAGATCATGGATTTAAACTCTCAGAACATGAAATATAGGAAATAGACTGCATAGTTGAAAAAATAATCTTTGAATAATTTTTTGTTAACCTCAAAATATGGCAATGAGACTGCACAGTGGATACATAAACTGGGTTTACACGTCTTGCATATTATACTACTAAACTGGAATTTAAACTATAACACAACTATTTATGGCAATGCGACTGCACAATAGAAATGTAAAAGTTTCAAAATCTTGGATTTAAAAATCTGACACATAATTTTTTCCATGGTTGTTGCTCCTAAATAAAATGAATTTTTTTTATCATAATTCAAATATATCTGTAACCTAAAACATAATTCAAATATATCTGTAACCTAAAACATAATTCAAATATATTTACATCAACATCATAAATAAACCAATTTATATGTCAAACATAATTATGTTTGTTTTTAATTAATCTTGCATTGTTAACTTTACCTACTACCATGACTTGAATTGTAAATAGATTTTTGTTTGTATATTGATTATAAAGTTTTTATTCCTAGAATAACTTTAACTCCATAAAATCCACGATTACCTTTCAAGTTTCAACGAAGGCAATTTTCTGGGATAGTCTCATATGCTATGACTATTAACAAGAGTCAAGGCCAATCTCTCTTGCATATTAGGCTTTATTTGAAAAGATCAGTATTCAGTCATAGACAATTATATGTAGCAGTGTCTCGGGTTACCAATCGTCCTGGGTTGAAGATATTAATTCCTGATAAGGATGGTCATTATCAAGTTCCACTACAAATATTGTTTTTAAAAGAAGTTTTCCAAAACTTAGTTTGCTCACATGTTTCTTTATTGCTTCCATTTGGTAAATGTACTATTTTTGGTTTATAAACCACACAATTTCTCAAACCACTTTTTAACCACACAAATTTTCTCTCTCCAATTTTCAACCACTACTTTTTACGTCAAAATCATAAATAAGTTTATAAATCAAACAGTGTTACCAAACAGATATGTGTGGTTGAAAGGTAGGGAACAATAAAAAATTGTTTGGTAAACTAAATAATCTTATTTATAAAGTAGTTTATATAAGTCATAATTTCTCGAGCTATTTTTTAGTTAGTTAGCACACATTTTATTTCTCCAATATTAAGCCGCTACCTTTTGATCTCTACATAAAAAATAAACCAATTTTTGTAAACAAGTAATGTTTACAACTAAAGACTTAATAAAAAACGTACATTGGAAATTTAAATACAAAAGATTTATACTATTTTATTAATCATAATTTGTATGCTTAACTCATTACCATGAGGTGATCAGTAAATTATTTTTGTTTGTATATTGAGTATTATTAATTCCATTCCTTAAATTTGAAAACTTTAATTTTCATGTCTTATTATGTATATTTTCAATCCTCTTTACAGAGCTAATGATTATGTTGGATTGTATATATTGTTTCTATTAAGTTTTCTTACTCAATGTACTATTATAATGTTGTCGTTTATTTATTGGATATTGTTATATTTTCATTGGTTTGACCTTATTTGATATGTATAGAGTATTGGGATATTGGAGATCCTTCCTTCAATTGTTAATTTTGCGGAGCAGCATTTTGGTACGAGGGGAGAGTTGCCAAGAGGTACAAAATATTGAATCCAAAATTTTCTCTATGTTGCACCCAGGGGAAAGTGGAGCTCCCTATGATGAGAGACCCTCCACAACTTCTCAACAATTTATTTTATGGTTCAAGCGATAAAAGCAAACATTTTTTAGAAAACATAAGATCATACAACATGATGTTTTCATTCACATCAATGGGTGGAAAGATTGATTCAAGTGTGAACGTGGGTAGAGGACCTCCTGTGTTTAGATTGCATGGTCAGAACTACCATATCATTCTCAACCAAAGTTCGCCCAGCTATATATTTACGACACAAATAACGAGGTCTCAAACAGGATAAATGCTGTAAGGTAAGTTTCGTTACTGTACTTTGGTGATCAATTACCTAAAATATAAAATTGTTTCTAATAACCATGGCCATGAATTATTTACATTATCTTATTTTCCTCGCAGTCGAAAAACTGACATCAACAAACTACATGCTGAGATTGTCAGAGATTTGAAAGTAATACTTGATGAACACAATGTCTTAGTTAAGTCTTTTAGGATGGTGAGGAATACAATTCGTGAACCCATGTCCAAAAATTTAAAGCTAAGACTAATTGGGAGGAGAGAACAGGATGGCAGGAGATATAACTTACCCTCTGTATCAGAAGTAGCTGCCTTAATCGTAGGTGACTTTGAAACATCTGCATCTGATAGAGACATCATTGTTGAAACTCAAAAAGGGGATTGAAGCGAATCAACGAGTTGAATGCTTCATATCTAGGACTCCAATATCCATTGCTTTTCCCATATGGTGAAGATGGTTATTAAGAAGATGTTCCATTGAAGGAGATCAATTCAACATCATCAAGCAGGAGGAGAAATATTTGCATGAGAGAATTCTTTACATACTGACTGTAAGAAAGAGATAATGAGTGCCCTAATATTTTAAATGCGAGAAGGTTGTTTCAACAATTTTTGGTTGACGCTTATACCGCGATTGAATCGGCACATATATGTTATATACGCACTCATCAAAAAGAATTGAGATCAGAGATGTATAGAGGATTGACGGAGGCAGTCTTAAGAGGAGAACAGGTACATGATGTTACTTATTATTTCATGTTTCATATTATTAAACACTTTATCAGTTGATTTTATTCGAAGTCCTTACTTTCTTTGCATATATTCCATAAGAGTAATAAAAATATGTTCAATTACAAACTTGATGGATCACCAACACTTCTCCTTTTATAGAAGCTGCGCGATATATGATTCAAAATTTTTAAGATGCAATGGCCATCTGCAAGTGGGCTGGCTATCCTGACCTATTCATAACCTTCACATGTAATCCCAAATGGCCCGAGATTACCCGATTCGTGGAGAAAAGAGGACTCAAACCAGAGGATTGACCAGATATTGTTTCAAGAATCTTCAAGGTCAAGCTTGATCACTTGATAAAGGATCTTAGACAAAATAAACTTTTTGGAAGGGTAAAAGCAGGTGATACATCCTATATAAAAGTTATATCTCATAACGGCATAACCCATTTGCAATATTCGTCTTTGATTTAATTTGTCACATATAGTAAATAATCACAAATTACCTTTATTTATCAGACCACCATTATTCCATTACATCATATACAACAATTACTAAAAAAAAATGTAAATAACAATAATCTAATTTTGTTATTTGAAAATGTAAATAACAATAATCTAATTTTGTTTAACAAGCAAAAGACAATAATAATGTCATCCGTGCATCGCATGGGTAAGTACTAGTTGAAACATAACTGTAGTAGCAGATCCCGCTCATTGTAACGTCCCTTGATTATTCTCAATACCTTTAATGATAAAAGTGCCAACCATGAATAATATTAATGAAAACAACATGGGTAATGGCAGAATAAGTTTCAAATTGATTTCAGATCATAGTTTTGACAGTAATAGAGTGAAGAAGATGCCATCTGTGAAACTGCACCTAGTACAACTTTTAAAGGTTTTATTTTATGTTGAAAAAAACACAGCTGGTCACCTATTTCCAAAGGTGAAGGTGGACTGAAGAAGCTACTAGTGGTCTCACTACGAAGATATATAAACGCTGTAAGACTATTAGCAACAATTTGATTTTTTCCATATTCACCCATTATCGATTCCGAGGTCCACCAACAATATTGCTTTGGTCATCTCAGGACCCATCACCATTTTATGCTGTCTTCACCAAATACATGTCAACATAGTGAGCTAAAACATATCCGTATAATAGAAGGTGCCTCGATGACGTAATTTTTGTTTTTGAGTTATTGATGCTATGTATTTTTTGTTATGAAAATGTTGTTCAAATATATAAATAAAAGTTGAAAAGTGCGAGAACCGGTCCAATATATAAGGAACCGATCCAAAAAGTGCAAAAATCGGACCAAATACAAATGGATGGACCAAATGGTCCGGACTAGACCTAAAGGTCCGGCCAGAATGAAGAACCACGCGATCGCGTGGTTGATGGTCCGGCGATCGCGTGGTTAAGTGATTTATTCACTGCAGAAATTTTCGAGGCATCGAGCGATCGCGTGAAGTTAAAATTCGACCGTTGGAGAAATTTTTCAAAATTTCTCAAGCACCTTTTCAACCAATTTTGGCACTCTTTCGTGAAGAGTTGCATGAACAACGAATAGGGATGATAGAATTCTATAAATAGGTATAGAATTCATGTTTTGAACAACTTTTGATTATCTAACCTTCAATAGTGATTATCATCCAAAAGTTCCAAAATTTTATACTTAGAATCTTCAAATTTGCTCTTCTTGTTCATATTCTCCAAGTTTATCAATTGTGCTATTTGATACTTGGTTTGAGGCTTGAAATCCGCTAAAGCAATTTGTTTGGAAGCCCTTTAGCATTCTCATTTCGAGACGGCGCAAATTTCGCTTTTAGGACAGCATTCTTTGCGATTCAAGTCATTTTGCAATTTTTGTTTTCTTCTTGATTCTTTGTTGCAAGTTTTTTGTGTCAACTTCATTATAGCATATTTATTTGAGAAAGGAAATTTCTCAACAATCTAAAAGCGAAATTTCCTGCGATGGCAACCGAATGAGACACAACCATGGCAACAATCAAATTGATGAATCAAGACTTGGTTCGCTTGGATCGTTTTGATGGTACCAACTTCACAAGGTGGCAAGACAAAATCAAGTTTCTACTAACGGCACAAAAAATCTTCTACATCCTTGATCCCAATTTGGAAGACTTGCCCGAACCTTCCGAGAAAGATACCGAACAAACAAGGATTGATCGAAAGAAGCGAGAAGAAGACGAACTTATTTGTCATGGTCATATCTTGAATGCACTTTCGGATCGTCTCTACGACTTGTACACCAACACTAAATCTGCAAAAGAGATTTGGAATGCACTTGAAAACAAGTACAAGGCCGAAGAGGAAGGAACTACAAAATTCCTTATAACAAGGTACTTTGATTTAAAATTTTTGGAAAATGTTCCCCTATTACCCCAAGTTCATGAATTGCAAGTGATTGTCAATAAATTAAAAGCGGTGAAGATAGAACTTCCGGAATCATTTCAAGTAGGAGCAATTATTGCAAAATTGCCTTCTACTTGGAGGATATAGGAAGAAAATCCTTCACAACTCCGAAGACTTTTCAATGGAGCAAATTCAAAAACATCTCCGAATTGAGGAAGAGTCGAGGGCAAGAGATGGGATTGAACATTCCCATGTTGGTACTTCTAAAGCCAATGCCTTGGAGAACAACAAAGTGACCAAAGTAAACAAAAGAAAGTTTACTAGCAACAACAACAACAAATTCAAAAAGAAGCCCAAGGGAGAATGCTTTGTATGTGAAAAATTCGGCCACTTTGCGAAAGATTGCCGACATAAAAAACAAAGCAATTTTGGAGGCAAGGTTAATTCCATTGACAAGAATGAAATTATTGCTACTATAAGCGAAGTGAATTTTGTCAAAGGAAAAATTCCGGGATGGTGGTATGATACATGCGCCACCGTTCATGTTTGCTATGACAAGTCCCTATACAAGACCTATCAAGAGATTGATGATGGTCAACAAATTCAAATGGGAAATGAACATTGTTCAAAAGTCATAGGCAAAGGGAATGTTGATCTTCAATTCACATCCGGAAAGGTTGTAACTCTTACAAATGTCTTACATGTGCCGGATATGAATAGAAACCTTGTAAGTGGTGATTTGTTGGGAAAACCGGGCGTGAAATGTATTTTTGAGTCGGGAAAACTTGTATTGTCCCGAAATGGTTTCTTTGTTGGTAAAGGCTATTCCACTAATGGAATGGTCAAATTGTGTACTATTGACAATGCAATTAATAAAATAAATTCTTCTTACTTTGTGTGTTCTTTAGATTTATGGCATGATAAATTAGGACATGTTGGATATTCTACTTTGCATAGAATGATTAGAAATGGCATGCTATCTTGTGTTTTTACAAAGTATGAAAAATGTGAAATTTGCACTAAGTCCAAAATGATTAAAAAACCTTTTCAAAGTGTAGAAAGATCATCTAATATTCTTGACTTAGTTCATACCGATATTTGTGAACTTAATGGCATGTTAACTAGGGGTGGTAATAAATATTTTATCACTTTCATTGATGATTATTCTAGATTTTTTTATGTTTATCTAATGAAACATAAAAATGAGACTTTTCATATGTTTAAAGCATATAAAAATGAAGTAGAAAATCAAAAGGATAAAAGGATTAAAATTCTTAGAAGTGATAGAGGCGGTGAATACTTTTCTAAAGAATTTGATATCTTTTGTGAAGAACATGGTATTTTACACCAATGTAGTGCACCTAGAACACCGGAACAAAATGGCTTGGCGGAAAGGAAAAATAGAACCTTAGTTGAGATGATAAATGCTATGCTAACAAGGTCTAAATTGCCTAATAACTTATGGGGTGAGGCATTACTTACCGCGTGTCATATACATAATAGAATTCCTTCTAAGAAACTTAAAGTTTCACCTTACGAATTGTGGAAAGGTCGGAAGCCTAACATTGGATATTTTAAAGTGTGGGGGTGTTTGGCTTATTATAAAAACACCAATCCTAGTAGGACAAAACTAGGACCAAGAGGGATCAAGAGTGCCTTTGTTGGATATGCTATAAATAGTAAAGCATATAGGCTACTTGATCTAATATCCAATGTGATTATAGAATCACAAGATGTGGAATTTTTTGAGAATTCATTAAGCGTTGATGATATTCCTCAAAATTCAATAGAAATTCAAAATGAATTTCCGGCTTCTAAATCACTAGAAACATCTACCCAAGATGTAATTGAGACTAGTGAAACTCGAAGAAGCAAGCGTTCTCGTAAAGAGAAGGTATTAGGACATGATGAGATTGATTCTCAAAGGATCTCCTTTTACTTGGTTGAAGCAAGTAAGGAAGATATAGTAAGAACAATTCCATATGTTCTTTAAATTGATAGTGATCCTAAAACCTATAAAGAAGCAATGACTTCTAGAGATAGCACATTTTGGAAGGATGCTATCAATGATGAAATTGATTCTATAACGTCCAACAATACTTGGAAGATTGTTGATTTACCGGCTGGATCAAAAGCCATTGGTTGCAAGTGGGTATTTCGAAGGAAATACAATACCGATGGTTCGATCCAAACCTATAAAGCAAGATTAGTTGCTAAAGGTTTTCGACAAAAGGAAGGAATTGATTATTTTGACACTTATGCACCGGTGGCTAGGATCACTACTATTAGAATACTATTTGCACTATCTTCTATATTTGATTTGCATGTGCATCAAATGGATGTGAAGACTGCATTTTTAAATGGAGAATTAGATGAAGAAGTTTACATGGAACAACCGGAAGGTTTTGTTCTTCCGGGTAATGAAAATAAAGTTTGTAAACTTATTAAATCGCTATATGGTTTAAAACAAACTCCTAAAAAATGGCATGAGAAATTTGATAATGCAATTATGTCTTTTGGTTTTTCACATAATGTGGTAGATAAATGTTTATATATTAAAATTTGTGATAAACTTGTTACATTTGTGTGTTTGTATGTGGATGACATGTTGATTATAAGTAATCACATGAATGGCATAAAAGAAACGAAGAGGTTTCTATCGTCAACATTCAATATGAAAGATCTTGGTCAAGTGGATACCATATTGGGTATAAAAGTGATCAAGAATGAGTTGGGGGTATGCATTAACTCAATCACATTATATTGAGAATGTGATTGAAAAGTTCAAACATTTGAACATTAAAGAGGCAAATACTCCATTTGATTCAAGTATTAAACTTGTAAAGAATGTTGAAAGGGCTATTGGACAACTCGAATATGCGAGTGCAATTGGAAGTCTAATGTATGCAGTTCAATGCACGAGACCAGATATTACATTTGCCGTGAGTAAACTTAGTAGGTTTACTAGCAATCCAAGTGTTGAACATTGGAAAACGATTGGAAGAGTTCTTGGTTATCTAAAGAGAACCAAAAACCTTGGACTTCAATATTCCAAGTTTCCAGCAATATTAGAAGGATATACCGATGCAAGTTGGATATCAAATGCTGGAGAAAATAAATCAACCTCGGGATGGTTGTTTACACTTGGAGGTGGTGTTATTTCTTGGAGATCAAAGAAACAAACAATTATAACACATTCCACTATGGAATTCGAGTTTGTTGCATTAGCCGAAACTGGAAAAGAAGCAGAATGGCTTAAGGATCTTCTTTATGAAGTTCCATTGGATACGAAGAAGGAATCTTCAATATCTATACTATGTGATAGTCAAGCTACTCTAGCAAGGGCTTATAATGAAGTCTACAATGGAAAGTCAAGACATATGAGTCTTAGACATGATTATATAAGAAAAATAATAAAGGATGGAATAATATCACTTACCTATGTGAGGTCAAGTGAAAATTTGGCTGATCCATTCACAAAACCACTTACCAAAGAGTTGGTAAGACAAACATCGAGTAGGATGGGGCTAAAACTCCTATCATAAATTCACCAATGACGGCAACCCTACCTGTCATTACGAAATGAGTAATTTACGGGTTCAAAGGGTAACAACAAGTCATTCGATAAGTGAATTGTTGCAACACTTAAAAAATTATTTTAAGGCCCTATCCTAAGGATACAAGTGCTGAGGTAACTGTTTGGAGGTTTGAACAAATCTTAAAGAAATTCAGTAATTAGAACAAGTGTCTTTAAAAGTTACCAAGACACTGTAAGAATTTCTCCTATATGAACTTAGAAGTGGTGCCGCTTCAAGGAAAGTTTTGGAGTTACTTTCTGAAAAGCTCATGAACTCGGATGGACGCAAGGCCATTAACGCGTCAAAGTAAATCATGTGGAACGTATTGAGCAAGAATGTTCACGTGTGTGATATCGCCGGTAATGTCATAAGGGATAACTGGTTCAAAGCCAAGGCTACCTGGGATCTCGATATTACTTTGCAATATTAGCACTAATATAAGGTTAAAATCGAAAGATACCTTATTTTATGCGTGGCATCGTTTATGATTCTAAGTTGTGTTCATATATTTGAACAAGTGGGGGATTGTTATGAAAATGTTGTTCAAATATATAAATAAAAGTTGAAAAGTGCGAGAACCGGTCCAATATATAAGGAACCGGTCCAAAAAGTGCAAAAACCAGACCAAATACAAATGGACGGACCAAATGGTCCGGATCGGACCTAAAGGTCCGGCCAGAATGAAGAACCACGCGATCGCGTTGTTGATGGTCCGGCGATCGCGTGGTTAAGTGATTTATTCACTGCAGAAATTCTCGAGGCATCGCGCGAGATTCATACCGGCGATCGCGTGTAGTTAAAATTCGACCGTTGGAGAAATTTTTCAGAATTTCTCAAGCACCTTTTCAACCAATTTTGGCACTCTTTCGTGAAGAGTTGCATGAACAACGAATAGGGATGATAGAATTCTATAAATAGGTATAGAATTCATGTTTTGAACAACTTTTGATTATCTAACCTTCAATAGTGATTATCATCCAAAAGTTCCAAAATTTTGTACTTAGAATCTTCAAATTTGCTCTTCTTGTTCCTATTCTCCAAGTTTATCAATTGTGCTATTTGATACTTGGTTTGAGGCTTGAAATCCGCTAAAGCAATTTGTTTGGAAGCCCTTTAGCATTCTCATTTCGAGACGGCGCAAATTTCGCTTTTAGGACAGCATTCTTTGCGATTCAAGTCATTTTGCAATTTTTGTTTTCTTCTTGATTCTTTGTTGCAAGTTTTTTGTGTCAACTTCATTATAGCATATTTATTTGAGAAAGGAAATTTCTCAACATTTTTTGGTACTGATGACTGATTTTGGGATATTGTCTGCAAGATTTGGTTTTACTTCAAATTATTAAAACACTTAATCCCCGGAATAACAATGTTCATTTTTTGTGCATTTGTAATGAATATTTTCATAGGTATAAAGAGTTACAAAGAGTACTGGACAGCAAATGAGATATAGGTGCAACTTGTGATTTAGAACAACCAACTGATTGAGTCTTCATGTTCAAATATTATCAGGATGAGTGGCATAAATGGATTATTGTGCCAATCAGTAGCCATACTACCCCCCCGCGCTGAGACTTTTATTTAATTTGAATTGAGTAATAAGCCAGATAAACACGTTCACTACATGTTAAGATGGATATGACATCCGACTTCTGCAAAATTGTATGAAACATTACCATTGAATCATGTAGTCACAAGCGTGTTTACTAGACCACGAATTGATTCAAATCCAATTCGTATGATATAAAGATTTTCTTGGCTTTGTTTCATTCACGTTTATTTATGCATTGTCATCGGTGTTTCCTTGAAATGAAGTTGCTATTATGATTATTATGTAGCAGTGTAAGATCACATTTTCACATAAATTGGTAATGGGCAAGTATAGAACTAGAAAAAAAAAAAAAGGGTGGGCATGCGATCAAATTCAACATAAAAGCATCAGGTTGAGGTACGTTGGGAAAAAACCAAAAAGGTGCTTGGACACCCCACAAGAAGAAAATATCTAAAGAGGTCCTGTTGCATTGCCAGGTTTGTTTGTTTGGAACATATAAATAGTTGCACACTCGTATAGGTGATAACTATTAAGATTTTCGATACTGGACATTTTTTTAATATAATTTTTCCCTTTTTTTTAATCAAATACAGCTTCGGGACTTGAAGGTGAGTCATGATGACCGGTTCCAAGGCAAGGTGAACGTTAAGCCATCCAATCTCATTGCTGCCACTTTGAATGGTAGATTATTGATTGAGCAAAAGAGGATGTTCCGATCCACTTGTTCCGAATCTTTCCTTGACATGCAGGAGGTTGCAGTTAACCCACAACTAATCCACCAAGTTCTGTTGAGGGAGGTAAATCAGCCAAATGTCTAAGAGATGTGGTTTTGTATTGGCAGTGAAAATGTAAAATTCGGGAACGATGATCTTCCACAAATAAGACTTTGTAAAGCCATTATCTTAGGTTTGTTCCTTCTTGCCAGTGTAGTTTCCATACTCCCAGCATCAGTTTTAACAAATATATATATATACACACACACATTACTTTTAGGATTGTGTACAACTAATGTTCTATGTTCACTATCCATCATTGATAACATTTAAATTTGTTAAAGATCAAGGCATCAGTTCTAATTACAAAATATGACAATTGGTCCATTAATATGACAACTTATCACACATTTTTACTGATGCATTGACGCGTTGGCACCAGAAGTATGTTACTGAAGGAGAGCATTCAAGCATTTCCAAAGCTCGGAGACCTCATACATAGGCAGTGGAAATAACACATTTTTTTATTTGGAATCTGTAAAATAGATAACCATTTCAGGTCTTGTGGTAAGGAGATGATAAAATATGTCAATAAATTAGATAATTATTTCACATCACAGGGTCAATCGATGGAAGGTGGTTCATGTGGTAAGGAACTGAATGGAAATAATTATTCTGATCTCGGAATAATTTAAATCCACCTGTTATTACTATAGTTCACATGATATATATATAACGTGTTTAATGATAATGAACTGAAACAGTCCTTCCAAGCTCGAATTGCTGTAAGGATACTGCTACCCCCAGTGATATGATTCTAACCCCATATTATTTGGGATATAATGGTGCATTCTGCTGTTCTTGGTTTGTGCTGTAACATAGAAGTAGCAGATGGAATTTTTTAACAATTGATTCATCTGCAATCAAGTTGAGGGAACTACTGTGTCTGTGCCTCCATACTCGCAGAATCCTAACCCCCTACCCATGCACAAGCTCCCCTGATCTGAACACAATATTCTGAGCATGACGTACTGGAATAATAGTTACTTTAATAGTAACTAATATTAATGCACTCAGATACTCTTCCACAGCCAAATTGGTAACTGGTGCAGAACCTGATAAGCTTGATACCTTCGAAATCTTGTATAGTATCACAAATTGAACGACACTTCAAATGATCATGAAATTCACCAAATGAGTAATTACAAATCTTATACTATATCCATTATTTTTTAACAAAGTTAGTAATGGAATAACTTGTATGTACATTAAATGCAAACAGATACCTATAATGAAGTTATTCACTGATGGATCAAAACATTCCAGTGCTCAGTTTCTTGTACTTTTCGTCCAATTATTTTAATTGGCCATCTGATGTTTATCGAAATTGACATCTCAAGCAATTGTATGAATTCTGTATAGTGGATGGCTTATCCGTGAATGTGCGTGTAAAGATAGCACCGACTTCTGAGTGTGTTAATGCAGACGGTAATGGCGGAAGTGAGAGGGAAATGAGATCCAGCAAATCATGTTTTATGATTATTATGAATTTTGATTGGATCTTATCAGTTACGTTTTTTAGGATGTTGTAACCGATGTATTCTAGTTTTTTTTTTTTTTTTTTTTTTTTAAATAATAATAATAATTTAGTTGCTATATTTTGGGATGGGTTTTTTTACAATTTATTTGTTTGAAGATGTTATATTAAGAGCATCAGGATCTCATTGCGTCAATATGCAAAAGCGAGTTTCATTTGATGGTTTCAATGCAAAGTCCCCAATATGACAAACAAGTCGAGCTAGTAGGCCGACCAACCTTGCTCAAAGAAGGAATGGTCGGGCAAGTGGGTTGACACTTTCCAAGAGAATAAGGGTCGGCCAAATGGCCGACCTAGTTCAAAGAGTAGAAGATGGATTGGATGGGCCGTCCTTTAAAAATAAAATGGGTCAAACACACAATTACCTTACTTTTGGGCTTATAACTTAAACCTACTGCACGACCTGATACTACTTAATTATACCCGTTTAACATCCTAAAAACTCGAATATACGTTCAGTGAAAAAACGCAACAATACGTACATCACAAGCGAGTTTACCTAATTTTGCCTCTGGCTTTATCAAAGCGAGCGTCTTCCCCGCGATTTTTTTCAGCCGTCCTTCAAATGCTTGTGAGGATTCCTGACGACAGCGAGTTTCCATGAAGATTTTCGGAAACATTGTACTCTCATGAAGATTTTGACAGTGTGCTCCTGACAGTTGTGAGCTTTTGTGAAGATTTAGCTATTATCTGAATTAAAATCCTTTCAAATAGGTATTTTCTTCCAATTTCTTAGATCTAGGTTTTAATAACCTCCTGCTGATTTTTGTAAGTCTGAGTATCATTTTTAATAATTTCAATTTCAAGATTTGTTAATTGGCGTTTCCAATGAATTTTCTAACATTTGAATTATGAAATATTGATACACATCGGTTTGAACGTTTTGAAAATATGATTTGATTGACTCAATATGCACATGATGATATATATTATCTTGCGTTCAATTCAGAATTATCAGACATTGATACCTTACTGCAACTGGCATGAAAACTATGATTTTTTTTTTTCATTTGTAAGCTTGAATCATGAAGTATCAACTTATGATATAATAGTTTCAGGTTAATTATTCATTACTGAACTTTATGATTGAGGTATCATACAGTGATACAAGTATCAGACATTGATACCTTATTGCCACTGGTATGAAAACTATGAATTTTTTATTCATTTCTAAGCTCCAATCATGAAGTATCAGCTTATGATATAATAGTTTCGAACATTATGATTCAGGTATCATACATTGATACATTAATGCAAAATCACTTTTGAGTTGTTGTGAGCTATTGTTCATTGATTCCTTACTTTTTTATCAATTCAGATATGGAATCAACTCTAGTTCTCTTACATTATGGTGGAAATTGGCAGAAGACAGAGAATATATAGACTACGAAGTTGTTGGAATAACAGTGACATTTGGGTGCACTTATACTGGATTTGTAGACACTATATATTCAGCACTGGAGTTAGATAGGACAAGAGTAAACATAACTATTCAGTATAAACTGAAGAAGAAGCTACCCCTCGTGAAATTCTTTAACAATAACTCAGTATTATTGTATTTGGAGTTGAAGAAAAAGAACCAGGAGATTGATTGCTACCCATTGATAATAGATATTATCATGCCTGCAGAAAGTATCGCATCTGAAACTTCCCAGAACATCCAACCACTTTCTGCTAATATGCAAGTTGAGGGCAGCAAGCTAATGGACTGTGCTGAAATTGAAAGTACAATCACAAAATCTGAAAAATCAATTGAAGAAATTGCTTTGGAAGTGTATGAGAAAATACTACAGTTTGAAGACGAACATAGTGAAGTACAAGATATTGTGACTTATGATGCAAGTATTGACACAATAATGAACAGTCAAATTTTCCAAGATAAGGAGCTGTTGAAGACATGTATCGCAAAGTATGCAATGCGTAACATGTTCCAATACAAGGTAAAAAGATCAGACAATAAGGAGTATGTCTTGGTATGTGTAGATCATAGTTGCCAATGGACTTTGAGGGCTTCAAAGGTTGGAAAAACCAATACCTTCAAAATACGCTACATAAGAAATGATCACACATGCTCATTGAATGTTGCGTTGGGTGATCATATACAAGCATCAATTTCAACTGTAGCAAATTGTATTAAACACAATCTTGCGTTTCTAAACACAAACTACACCCCAAGAGATATAAGAAAGCATATGCAAAATGAGTATGGAGTGACGATGAGCTATGATAAAGCATGGAGAACCAGAGAAAGAGCATATGTATTGTTGAAAGGACATCCTGGAGAATCATATCAAAGACTTCCAACATACTTACACATGTTACAAGTAGCAAATCCTGGAACTATAACAAGTATGGAAATAAATTCAAACAACAGATTCAAGTATTTGTTTATGGCATTGAGGGCGTCAATTGAAGGTTAGGAATACTGTAGACCAGTTATAGTGGTTGACGGGACATACCTAAAAGGAGCTTATGGTGGCACGTTATTCACAGCGTGCACTCAAGATGCCAACAACAATATTTTTGTGCTTGGTTTTGGGATTGGTGATAATGAAAATAATGATTCTTGGGAATGGTTCTTGAGTAGGATAAAGGAAACATTCGGTATCCGTCAAGGTTTATGTATTGTCTCGGATAGGCATCTTAGCATTGACGCGGCAGTGGAGAAATTGTATCCAAATGTGATGCATGGTGCTTGTTGATTCCATTTACTAAAAAACTTAAAGACTACATTTCCAAAAAATTCAAAGGATTTAGTGCAATCATTTAATGCAGCTGCAAGAGCTTGCACCAAACATGAATTTGATTATCACATGTCACACATTGACAAAATAAACAAGGAAATTCGTGGGTACCTGGTAAGATTTCGCTTATTTAGTTAGTTTCATCTTATGAAACTCATAAAGAATATCTTACGCTGATTAATTTATTTTCATTTTGTACAGGAAAAAGCAGGGTATGAGCATTGGACAAGGTCACACATGACAACTAATCGATACTCAATCATGACATCAAACATTGTAGAGTCAGTGAATTCAGCAACAAAGACTGCCAAAAAGGAACATGTAGAAACTTTATTGGAATGTTTAAGATACATGTTACAGCATTGGTTTTCAAAAAATCGAGATAAGGCAATGGGTACATTCACAACTTTGGCAACTAACCAGGAAAAATTGTTACGAGATAAATTTAATGAATCAAGAAGGATGAAGGTAAGATTTTAAATAGTAGTAAAATTTATATGGCATGAGTATGAAAATTTAGCATGAAGTATCATGCGTTGAAACTTCTGTGATTTCTATTGATACTTAATTTTTTCTACACAACATGTTGATACTACATTTTGTCTAAAAGAGCGTCTCATATAATTATATTATGTTTTTTTCAAATTTGCATCGATATCCCATTGTTTCACTGGAGAGTATCATGCATTGATACTTTTGTGAATTCTATTGATACTTCATTTTTTATTTTTTTTATGCTGACAACTTATGTGATTCCTAATTTAATCACAGGTAATTCCTTCTACACCAGTGCTTTTTCAAGTTGATAGCAAAGGCAATACTCAATCAAACATTGTGAACATCCAAGAAAGGACATGTACTTGCAATAGGTTCCAAATTGATGAAATGCCATGTGCACATGCTGTAGCAGTAATTGCAAGTAAAAACTTCAATCCCTATGATTATTGCTCAAGATACTACACAAAGATATACCATGTCCAAACATACAACGATACAGTTTTGCCTCTAGGGGATCGTACAAATTGGATTGTTCCTGAAGATATCAAGTTAAGAAACGTATTGCCTTCTATTCCAAGGAGACAACCAGGTAGACCTAAAGAAAAACGATATAGATCAAAAGGAGAACCGAAAGCAGCAAGAAAATGTGGAAGGTGCAAAGAGTATGGACACACACAAAATGTATGCAAAAGACCAGAGCCGTTGCCCCCAAAGTCAAAAAAAAAAAAAAAAAAAAAAAAAGAGAACAAACTGAAATTTGTTGCTACATAGATTCATGCTATGAAATTTACACCTTCTATTAGTCCAATTTTAACTTTCAAATCATTTTTTTGCACGATAACCATTACTTTCTATGAATTCTGTTAATTTGTTCCAATAAAACATGAGTTCCTAGTTATGAAATTTTTCATATTCAGAATATTTTTCAATTGTGTTGGACTTTTGTTATCCTGCACCTTCAGTTTGTCGTGCCTTTAACTTATAGAATAACATTCATATTTGACGTCAAAAATTGAAAAACAGGTAAGTATCATAGCGTGATACGTAAGGCATCATGGCGTGATACTTCAAAAAATTATCTACAGAAAACTACTTAAAACCTTCAAGTACAATAGCGTGATACTTAAGGAATCATGGCGTGATACTTCAAAAGAACTTCAATTATATGAAAATACCTAAAACATTCAAGTATTATAGCTAATACCTTCAAGTATAATAGTGTGATACTTCCAAAAAAAACTTCAGTTACATCAACTTATTAAAAACCTTAAGTATCATGGCGTGATACTTAATGTGTCAAGGCGTGATACTTCAGAAGAACTCCAGCTACAAAAAACACCCTTAAACCTTGAAGTATCATAGCGTGACTTACGACATCATTGCGTTATACTTCTAAACTTACATAATACTACATGTACGAAGTATCATACCTGTGAACATAAATGTAAATGTACCAGCATATGAAAATACTTCAAAAGAACTTCAGTTACATGAAAATACCTAACACGTTCAAGTATCATAGCGTGATACTTAAGGAATCAAAGCGTGATACTTCATAAAAAAACTTCAGTTACATAAATCTACGTAATGTATCATGGCGTGATACTTCAGAAGAACTCAAGCTACACAAAACTGCCTAAAATCTTGAAGTATCATAGCGTGATACTTAATCTATCATGGCGTGATACTTCAGAAGAACTCCAGCCACACAAAACTTCCAAAAACCTTGTAGTATCATAGGGACGTTCAAGTATCATTGCGTGATACTTAAGGAATCAAGGCGTGATACTTCCAAAAAACTTCAGTTACATAAATCTACGTAATGTATCATGGCGTGATACTTCAGAAGAACTCCAGCTACACAAAACTGCCTAAAATCTTGAAGTACCATAGCGTGATACTTAAGGTATCATTGCGTGATACTTCAAAGGTTACATAATACTACCTGTAAGAAATATGATACCTGTCAACATAAATTTAAATGTACCAACATATGAAATTCAATTCCATATATAATAAAACATGGATGCATCAAAATATGTAACTCCATTTCATAAAAGTGATATATCAAAAGATATGTAAAGGGATTTCTATACGTAACTCCAGCTCAAAACAAACTAAAATCTATGTTGTTAGACCTTTCCTACTAATCGTTTACAAAAAAACACTGCATCAACTAATAAACAACTTTCTGGATAGTTTATCATCCTCAGTCAGGCAAAGCTCCTCTTCTTTCCCTAATAAACTACTTTCTGGATGGTTTATCATCATCAGTCAGACAAAGCTCCTCTTCTTTCCACTTTGCATATTTGAAAAGGTAAGTAGCCATATTCACACGAAATGTAGCTGCATCAAAAGAGTTCTCCATTTCATGCATCTTTCCGTGAATGAAGTATAGTGCATAACCAATGACAAATACCCCACAATCAACACTTCTGAAATGATATAAAAACAAATTTATCAAAACAGGCAGACATGAAATATACCACTAAAATACAAAATTAATATACAAGAAAAAAAAAAACAAGGACTACGAAGATATTACGAACCCACTGTCCTGCTGGGGGATATCATGTATGACTTTAATGGACAATGGACGGAGTCGATCACTAATATTTACATTCGGATCAAAATACTTTGCATCATTTCCATCCCAATAACCAATACTTTCCAAGAGATAAGGAAAAATACTAGAGAATGGCTGAACATGATTTATAACTTCATCATCACCGAAAAGATGACTATATGAGTTATAAACATTTAGGCAGGGACGTTTCATTTCAAACTCAGCAAGTATCCAATGCTTCCTTGACTCCATCATAATTGGCACAAGAACATGATCAACTTCAATCCAGCTGGTATTGCAACACATACTTCGAGCCAAAATATATGAAACAAGTGCCTTTTGGTCAGCAAGTGAATACGGGTTGGAGAAAAATGACTTATATATTCCTCTAATCAAACCCTCAAACAAGCAATCAGTTGTTGTTGCAGCTAGTTTGATCTTGTCAGAGTATTTAACCATTTTTCGAAGGTAGAAGAAAGCAATATCAATATGTTGCAAAAATCGTACAACGTATAAATATCAATAAATTACAAACAAGAAACATATATAATGATAATATAAATAACTTACAGTATCCTCCAATAAAGAATCGGGGTTGCATAAGTAATACCACCATATTTTTTGACTAATTTTGACAATTCCAAAGTCAGATAGGGGATAGAGTACAATACCAGGCTTCCCATATTTATAAATCCTTAAAACAATGAAGCAAATATAAGAAACTTGGACAAGTATGTGATCAGAAACAAAGGAAACATGAAATATATTATGGAACTTAAACAACTTAAATAAGTATCATATTATGAAACGTAGAAGAATATCTAATGAAACTTAAAACAAGTTAAAAAAAAGGAATTGTGATATTATGAAACGTGAAGAAACATATTATGAGACTTTATGAAAAGTATCATAGCAGAAAACATAAAGTATCAAATCATGATAAAAAAAAAAGGTGTCAAAGAAACAGCAGCAAGAAGTATCATAATATGAAACGTGTAAAAAGTTATTATGAAACTTAACAACATACTTGTTCCCCTCCTTAAGACCTTGTCTATACCATGCTACAAATTCGTTCAAGTCATATTCAGATGGTGGTATCATTAGATCATTGAAAGCTGAAGTTCCTTTGACAACCCTCGTCGAGGAAGCATTGACAACATTGTAATTTTTAGCCTTCACAAAAAAAAAAAAAAAAAAAAATTGTTCATTAGCAACTAAAAAAAGTGAACAAAATTCCATCAAAAAAAAAAAAAAGTGAACAAAAGATTTATAATTTTTAAAAATTGTACCAGAACATCCACTTCTGTATATGCAGCTCTTGAAGGACATGCGTATGAATCAAACCTATTGAAATCCTCTTCAGTAAGTTCCACCATAAAATCAGAAAATTCAGATTGATATGTTTGCGAATCTGTCAATAAGTTAAATCTAGGAGAATAATCAAAGAATGCAGTATTTAACCCAAATTCACTAGTTCCATTACCTACACTAGATGTTTCTCCTACAATATTATCCTCATCGTTCATTTTGGCAATCTCTGAACAGACAAATGGTACAATATCCATACAAACATTTACTGCATCATTGAATGTTTTTGCATCATCTGATTTTACTACAACATCGATGTTTTCATCATCTGATATATCCACATCATTAGATACTTTTGCATCATCAAATCTTTCATCAGATACTTCTGCATCATCATATTTTTTACACACTTCATCGTCCAACTTCATACCTCCTTTCAGCCCCTCGATAAAGTCTGAAATCATCATCCTAACATCTTCCTTTAAACTTTCCATTCCACTCAAAAAGTTATTTTTCAACTCAGTCTGGTCTGAAGAAATTTGCTTCTGTTTTAATTTGATATCACATAAATGCTCCACAATTTGGGCACTAAGACCAACCTGGAATATAAAAAATGAACAAGTATCATGCTATGAAATGTGAATAAATATCATGTGAAACTTTAACAACATTTAAAAGAAAGAACAAAAAATAAACAGATAGAAGTATCATATTATGAAGCATGCAGAAATATCTTATGAAACTTACACAACTCAACATGGTGAAGTATCATACTATGAAACGTGAAGAAATATCTTCTGACACTTAAACAATTACATAGAGAGAAGTATCATATTATGAAACGTGAGGAAATATCTTGTGAAACTTAAAAAACTCAACATAAAAAAGTATCATGATATGAAACCTGAATAAATTTCTTATGAAACTTAGACAACTCAACAAAAAGAAGTATCATATCGTGAAACATGGGAGACATAAGATATGAAATGAAGAAACATTTTTCACCTTGTCCCTTTCCTTTTCCCCATCGTGCACATTGACGGAAGGGTATGGATTATGTACATGGTGATCCTCACTGTCATCATCAAATAACCCAAAAGTGTATGGACGTTTTTTTCCCTCCATAGTTGCCTCGATCACTTCCAACTCCATCTGAAAAATAACAAAATATAGGAAAACATTAAATGTTTGACATACAAGTAACTATACAAATCAAATCAAATAAATTGCTCACAATGGGGGCATCAAAAAAAGTCTTCTGGAAATTTGCACACGTCTTGCGCTTGTCCTTTTTTTCGGTTTTCCAACTGAGAATCCTAGGGGTATGATGTACTCAACCTCTTGCACACATGACCTTGCAAAGAAGGAATACTTTCATATGCCCAAATTTGTAGAGTCAAAGGAAATCCATTCAGTCGATAGCCATAATATGGAGTTTTTGTTTTTTTATCAAAAACAGGCTTCCTGTCCTTAAGAGCAGCTTTAAAAGAATTCAAAGTTTTCTTGAAGATGTACTTTCCCCATGGAAAGATTTCACCCAAATCTTCATCAATAATATTGAAAATGGCATCCTCAACCAATTTATCATAACTATCTCTGCACAAAAATCCTGATACTAAATAGATCACTGCAAGCTTAACAACATCGAGGTCATTTGATTCCTGGGGGAGGCTGCTAAACACCTCCCCTACTTCTACTGATGTTACCCTTCCATAATTAGCAAAATACAACTCTTTCAACCTACACCCAGATCGGTCAAACTCGGAAAAATCATCATTCCCAACAACTCTAAGTCCAGTGACTAAACAAAAATCTTCCTCTGAGAAACGAATATAACTTCCACCAAATTGAAACCACATCTCATTCTTCCCAACCTCTGAAACAAAAATTTGCCTCAGAAGCAAGCAATGGATAAGATGAAGTTGCAGGTAAATTTCTTTCATATTGATATAATGACCAAAACAAGTTTTCCTGAACATTTTCCGCTGCGACGGAGAAAGCTTGCATTTGATATTCGTCACAATTGATTCATCATATTTCACAAGTGGTTTCCCACTCCACCACTTTGTCGAAGGCAATAAAAATTCTCTGTCCTGTAGGATGATACCACTAACTACATAAGTAACATATCATGATACTTCCACGAAATAATATAATACTCGAAAATGTACTGACAATTAGAGTACTAAAATTTGTATAACATCAAATTAAATCAACATTAACAAATTTCAAAAACAAGTTTCAAGTCAAAATTTAAAAGGATTAAATGCAACTCCATTACCTTAGGAATATAAGCATCATCATCCAAAGACTGGACTTCTTTATCATCTGCAGTCATTTTGAGTTTCTGTTTCTTCTTTGCAGAAGATGCTTCATGCTTATTGCTCTTCCATTTTTTGCTTTTATCGACTTCTTGCTTTTTTAAGTGGAAAAAGAGAGAAATGTATGCCACAAATACAGAAGTATCGTATTATGAAACGTAATGAAATACATTATGAAACTTAAACAACTTAACCTTATTGTATATTTTCAAACTCTTCCGTTTTTTGATTTTATCGACTTCTTGCTTGTTTAAGTGGAAAAAGAGAGAAATGTATGCCACAAATACAGAAGTATCGTATTATGAAACGTAATGAAATATATTATGAAACTTAAACAACTTAACCTTAATGTATATTTTCAACATCCAGAAACTGCTGAAACCTTATAGTATAGCGCATTGTATGACTTAATACCATAACTAGACCGTAATGAATAAGGGTTGTAAATCTATTTACCCGCTTCCTCTTGTTCGTGCTTCCAGAACTGATCCTTTTTAGAGACTGCAAGTGAATAAATCAACCACACAGTGAGATATTTCAATAAAGAATTAGTTTAACACACAATTTGATGGTAGATATTAAAACTTACACTGAGCACAGGGTTACTCTGTTCAGTTTCTTTTGTCTCTTTCTTCTTCCTTCTCGAGACACGCTTCAACGACCTATTTTTCATTAGAACTAATTGTAACAAATTTGTAGATTTCGATGCTGATCTCGTAAAATTTCCTCTCCTAGTAGTAACCATTGGCAGATAACGTGGGGATGCCTTCGAAAAGGGAGAGATTTTGTCGATTATTATTTGGAAAAACTCTAGAAATTGTTTACAGATGGAGCGGTTTATGATTTTCTAAGAACCCTAGATATAGTTCTCAAGCGGCAGCGGTTTCTACCTTCAAACAGCAGGAGCAGTTACTGAAGAAGAAAAACATACCGCTTGCAGTGGGAGAGATGGTGTCGATTTCTTTGCAAGAACTACAGAAATGATCGAACATGGAGCGGTTTATGATTTTGAACCCTAGAAATCGTTCGACGGCGGGAACCGCTTCTCCATTCCAAAGCGGTAACATTTTCTCCCTTCGAAAGCTGTTATATGTGAAAGGAACGTAAATACCCAGTAAATTAAACCTTAAGTCTAAATGTACAATTTTATCCTGTGAAGTATTTTTAAGTAAATTTTAACCCTTAAAGTATTTTTAATTTATGGTAAAAAATAAGGGTATACAGTGCAATATTCCCAAATAAAAAAAGATGACGCCGGCCATATGGGCTGATCTAGGCCCATAATAGTTCACGATTTTGCTCATCCAGTAAACCTCGGGATTTAGACCGATCAATCAATAT
Source organism: Ligustrum vulgare (assembly GCA_963555705.1). NCBI lineage: Eukaryota > Viridiplantae > Streptophyta > Magnoliopsida > Lamiales > Oleaceae > Ligustrum > Ligustrum vulgare. The sequence continues at coordinate 41,564,011 of OY743180.1, read as the reverse complement.
CATGTCTGTTTGAAGGTCCTAAAATCAAGTCCAAAGAATGCCAAGGCAAAGAATATCGACTCAGCACTCGACTTTGGTAAGAAAACCAATGTTTTCTTGAAAGCTATGCTAAAAAACCATAAAACAAAGCCAAATTTGAAGCCAACTATTCTGGAATGCGCATCAGTATATGACGGTATGATCTCACAGTCTAAGGATCCAATGCAAGATGTGAATACTGAGCCTTCATTGGCGATGTACGGCTCCATATTGGCATTAATGAGAACAACAGTTCGGAACCAAGAAATTGAAGGACAAAGGAGCCCATGGATTCTCACTCTTGAAATAGGAACCGATTTGTTTGTTCACGAATAGCTTCTTCCAGAAGAACTTCTTGAAATGTTAAAGATTAGTATTCCTTTTTAGAAATCGAATTAATTCGATCTTACCCATACGCAACCCAATAGGCTTGCGCCCTCGCATCTCTCTTAAACTACAGTACTTGTAAAATCTTGATTTAATTGCATTCAATCGCCAAAAAGGAGAATTTTATTATCAATGGGGAGTTACATGCTTAGAAAACTAATAAACTTCAGTTCCTAATGAATCAGTCCGATGCAACTTTGAATATGGAAATCGAAAGGATACCCAGCTATTCATGGAAAGGAACGTGAGGAGCTTAATCATCTGCTTCCGAAGAAATAGACAGTTGTGTTGCTGCTTTGGGTTCTGCAAAGAATCTCGAAATTGCACAAGGTTGCGCAAGACTAAAGCTGCGTGTGATATTATCAAATATATTAAACATGCAAAATTATATTGCGCTTGCAACAGGATATTTGACATCAGTAAAAACCAGTTCTTTCAATGGCCTGTGTAAACAAATAATATAGGATGTAATGGTTAAGACAACTTTGCATAGTACAAGGACGTTCAAATAAAAGCTAAACCCAATTCACAACGTTTTACGTTTTTTTCCCGAGAATAACCAAAGGAATCATACTCAGATAACCTTAAAACACAACACTGAAGCAGTGTTACAGTACACATTAATTTAACTAATCACATCATGATCTAGGATATGTAAAACAGTTGTGCTGCTTTCAATATGCTGAAAATCCATCTTGAAGAGAACTTAAGGCTAAGAGTTAGACCCACTCCAATCTGCCTTGGTATTCCACTTGCTGTTGAATTTTACCATTAGGCAAAAGTACCTGATTCCTCACCTTGGCAGCCTTCGTGCTGTACTTGACTTCGAACCTCGGCAATCTGTTATGATTTTCCCTGTTAATTGATGTATCTGCTGGTAACTCATCAAGGAATTCATCTGCAACATCTCCATCTTCATCTATTCTAAGGCGTCTTGCGTACCATCTCAGACCCTGAGCAATAACATGTGAAATTTTCAAAATACATGCCAGAGGCAGACATAAGAAAACATGACTTATAATAAAAAAAGTAAAATTAGAAAAACTACGATGTAATAGGGAAGTATGCAGGTCCATGTAGTCGGGTATGAACTCCGGTTGTACTTTTCTTCCCAATAAAATAATGGAAAATAAAAACTGGCATGTCAAATCTACTTTGAATGAAGAGTCAGACAATCAATAGAGACCATGTAAAGGTTGAACTCCAACCTTAGGAGTCCCTATAGTCTCTGTCCTGAAGATTTGTAAATGATGTAAATCTTGGGATGTGCCTTAGTAGATTAGGATTGAGAGCTTTCTTTTTAACTGCGCTTACAAGAAGCTTCATCCACACCATGAGTAGGATTCGAACTTCCACTCTATAATTGTCAGTTCAGCTGAAATTTCTCACTCCCACTATATAGCTTGCACAATCCATGTGAATAGGGTACAAAGATGCGCCTAATTGCAGATTGGCAATTGGGGCTTATATATTGGTCTGTTCCATGCCCTATTTTCAATGAATTTCTTTATGAAGGTTTGAAAAGAAATCTTAAACTTTGTTTTCTTTAACAATTATAACTTATATTTGTGATATTTAATTAATTATATACATTATGTCAAGTTTCACATATTAAAAGTTACTCGTTATGTTTAGTAATAAGTAAGTTGAAAGTACTGAAATAAGATATCAATCGAGCCAAAATATATGGGACCTCAAAGCTCAAATTCTGTAAACTTGTATATTTTTATCTATTTTTTTATCAGATATAATTAATATTGTCCATTCAGTTATAATGACGTGTCAATAAATAATCATTTTTTTTTTTTTTTTGTAATTCTATTTGGTCATATAAATTTGTTCTTATGCTTGCTTAATGTTAAATAAAAACAAATTTATTACTTGTGACTCTCAACATACATTAGGGCATCAAGTTATTGAGAGATAAATAGTGCTCTTGAAGATGGACAGGTTTCTTAAAAGACAATATAATCTTAAACATCTTATTGAAGAACTTTAGAGATCATTATGACGATTCAACATAATTCAGGATTTTCAGTTTTCTTGTCTATCACTCTCTACTTTCTTCTCTCTGTGGTCTCCTCTCTTCTTTTTATCAATTTGTGGGCTCCAAGGTCTAACCATGATTAACTTCTGACCAAAAGCGAAGGTGAGGCCGACGTTAGGAGACAAAGGGACACAGACGGAAGTGTTTTTGTCTGTTATCCTAAAAAATAAACTTCTTAGCTTAATTAAAAAGAGGAACTGCCCTCCAGGTAAAGGTGCAAGGGAAAGCGGTTTGCCAAGGTTATGCTATTGAGTTTACTACCATGGCTTCCTTGTGGACATAGGCAACTGGCATTTTCTAATGAACTTTAGTAGCAAACATAAAACCTAATTTGAAGACTTTAATTATCAATGTCATTGATTTTAATTTCATTCCTTCTCTTTATATGCATCAGGAGAACTACTTTTCCCTACATTGATACTATAGTGATTGGCAAATTCATTAAACAAAATGAATAAATGAAGATTGCACAATCAATGCTCAGGAATCGTATATAAGAGCATTGTTGCTCCCTTTTGAACACATATATGCACCCTTCTGAACACATACATATGATAACAAATTGAGCACCTACTAAACCCCCATACTGATGACTTTATAGATTCTAGTCATTTGTTATCATCTGAAAGAGACCGGCTGCCATAGAACTCCCCTTACCCCACCCTGGACCCAAGAAAAACTCCAAGCAAGTCATTAAGAAAAAATGTAAGGAAGAAAATAAAAAGTCAAGTGAAGGTATAAATATTTATAATCTTTCAGTAATGCCAACATTGTAACTGTTTCAGGCTTCCGGTCTTCCACCTCATTCCTGTTTGATAAAGGGCACGAATGCATTAACATTTAAATCTATGAATTAGCCAAAACCAAAATTGTCTAAAGGTATCCATGGTTTGAAAAAAAGTTCCACCTCAATACCTTCAGGCCCGCCTCAAGCTGAGGCACTGGAAAAACACCTCGCTACCTGTATTTAAGGGCGAGTGAGGCTTACGCCTCATTAATTAAGAGGTGCGCTCACAAATGCTTGGCCCTCCATTTTTAAAAACATCACATAATCTACATATGTAATTTAATCAGATCTTTATGTTAAAACTTAAAGTTGTTATTTATTTTGCTATAAATAAAAGTAAACAATTTAAACTAATCATAAAAAAGGAAAAAGAAAATATACAGATATTTTATTTGATTTGAGTTGCTACTTTTCTTTATTGATACTTAGCCCCTGTGTGGTCCCGAAATCTTTTTACAACTTCCTCTCAAAACTCATTTTCAACCACATATTTCTATAGAACCCACCACTTTCACATTTTTAAACTTCTTTTTAACCACACATTCTCCCAAAAATCTAAATTTCCTCCAAAATATCCTACAACAAACAGGCTCTTAATAATGTTGTTTTAAAAAAAATTATATTTTATATATGTTATTGAATGTTAATTTTTATATATTTTTACTAAATTTTTTGGTTCACAATGAGGATTACGCCTCGCCTCATGAAGAAAAATGTCTCAGTACCCGTTTTCGCTTTTAAACTATGCAGGTATCTCTGCCTAGAAACAGCATTATCTTTTCTCAAAAAACTATATATATTAAAAGCCAGTATCAAGAAATAATGACTCTTGTACTGTAAACGTTTTTTTCCCCCTCTTTTTGGAGGGTTGACTCATGGGACAAGTTCTATTAAATAATCCATAAGCCAAACACAAAACATAGGCAAATTGTTCTAGGAGACCCGGTTTCAATTATAAATACAGTAGGTTCACTTTCCAGATTCAACTCCTTGGCTAGCCCATAATTTTTGCAATATAAGAATCTTTATCAACTGATCAAGAACATTTACAAGTTATTTACAAGTTGCTTCATTAATAATCTATATCAACTGCTTTTTAAAAGTGAATAAGTATACCAAAGAATGACATTGAGGTGACAGACACCTTATATTCTAAATTCCTAACAAAGAAAAGACTAAAAGATCTTGTACACCAGCAACCAGGCACAAATCAGCAATTTGGTATTTTAAAACATTATTCAGGACCTTAGAAATTTTTACTAGCGAAATGCAGACACTGACATTGAGGTAAATTATAAATCAATTGTACAATAACTTTGTAGGACACCTATAACACCATGCATCTTTAGGTGTACCTATAGACTAAGGATTGAAGTTGTGGACCCAATTGAATGTTGATCAATAAGGGACCAAGATGAAATTTTTGAACTTGGCTGTCTTTCCCTATACGGTTCAGCAGAAAAAAATATATATTGGCATGTTTTCATTTAAGGTAAAATTGAGATTTGTTTCCTAGAAAATTTGGTAAGATGTATGTGCATATATAGAAACTATATATTATGTATATGTAATGAGAATTTATGAGATCAAATTTATTCTTTCACATGAAAATAATTATAATTATGCCTAGTTAGTAGAAATTATGTGAAAGACAAATTATCTCGTTACCATCTATGCCAAAAAACACGTGGTCTAAATAAGGGATAATTTTGGTTCCAAAATTAGCTAGCTAGCTCTAGAGACCCGGTAAAGTCTCCCTCACTTCACTCCCCTCCCCTCCCCTCAACACACAACTTTTGTACTTTCTCCCTCTCACTCTCTCTCCTCATCAATCCATCTATCATACATCTATATAACACAAATACACATTTATATGAATATTATATGCAAGCAAATAGATCTTTAGCACGCACGCGGTTTGAGAAATTTTGCAATATAAGTTTAATCCTCGCTCTTTATTTTATCACACACGACTATAAATTTATGTGCAATTTACATTCACCTTTGAAAAAATATGTTTATAGTCCATATGTATGTTCTAAGATTCAGACCAGAGTTTTAGTAGTGCTATGCAATAAAAAACTCATACTGCCTATGTTCGGTATAGTTTTCGTGTAACGATGATGACGGCGTACTGTCCGAACTGTACCAATACGAGTCTTTTCAGCATGCTTTGTCCTCACTCGCACGCTCCCCGAGAAAACTTCCCAGGAGGTCACCCATCCCAGAATTGCTCCAAGCCAAGTACGCTTAACTTTGGAGTTTCTAACGATGGACTTCCGAAAAATGTGCACCTTGTTGGTATGAGTAGTACCTATCATTTCTTTTAAACTTTCCTGGCCTGGGGTGTTACATTTCGTGTCTCCATTATGTAAGATTTACGATTTCAAAACTTATATAATTAATAATTCATGGAAACGTGTGAGCTTATTGAGATTATTCTCACACGTTATGTTTCTCTTTTCCGATAATTAATTGGTTCGAGACGTTCGACACAGTGATAGCTGGTGATACCGAGACGAGAAGAATTAAAATAAACATTTATTTAAATTTCCTATTATTAATTAGTTATACATCGCGTTCATCAATGATATGAAATTGGATCAATTTGCACAGCTATATGAAAATGTAGTAGTAAGATTATACAGGGTCTAGTGTCAATTGTGACAGATTGAGAGCCAAGGCTCACATTGAACTTTTGGAAGAGTTACTAAGCTCAAGTTTAGCATAGCATTTCACCCTCAAAAAGACGATCAATTTGAACGAACTATTTAAACATTGGAGAACATGCTTCAAATATGTGCTCTCGAGTTTAGGGGACAACGGGAGAAACATTTACCATTGGTCACGTTTGCGTCAACTATAGCTATCATGCTTCCATTGGCATGGGGCCATATGAAGTGTTATACAGAAGACATTGTAGATCGCCAGTACATTGGTACGACATCGGAAAATGCAAAATTTTGGGTCTAGAAATCATCGAACAAATAGTGCAAGACATTGAGAAGATTTGTGCTATATGAAAACTACCTAGGATAGTCAGAAGAGTTATACGAATAGGAGAAAAAAGGTATCTGAGTTTTCAGTAGGTGACAAGATTTTCGTCAAAGTTGCACCAGCAAAAGAGGATGGGAGCAAGAAGCACTCGATTGGGGAGTCCACATGGGAGAGCGAAGTGATGCAAGTCAAGTACCAACAACTCTTTGACGAATTCTAATGTAAATTTCTAGGACGAAATTTATTTTTAAGGAGGTTAGATTATACGTGCATATATAGGAACTATATATTATGCATGTGTAAATAGAATTCATGGGATCCAATTTATTCTTTCACATGGAAATTATAATTATGCCTAGTTAGTAGAAATTATGTGAAAGACAAATTATCTTGTTTCCATCTATGACAAACGACGTGCGTTCTAAATAAGGGATCATTTTGGTAACAAAATTAGCTAACTAGCTCTAGAGACCCTATAAAGTCCCCCACACCCCCCATCCATCCATCCATCCATCATATATCTAGATAACACACATTTATATGAATATTATATACAATGAAAAAGATCGTTAGCATGCACGTTGTTCGAGAAATTTTGGAATAAAAGTTTAATCCTCACTCTTTATATTATCTCACGTGACTATATGAATATGCGTGTCAATTTACGGTTCACTTTTGAAAAAAATATGTTTATTGTCCATATGTTCTAAGATTCGGACCGGAGTTTAGTAGCGCTACGCACATAAAAAACTCATACCATCTATTTTCACTATAGTTTTCGTGTCTCCATTATGTAAGATTTACAATTTCAAAAGTTATATGATTAATAATTCATGGACACGTGTATGCTTATTGAGATTATTCTCACCCCTTTACGTTTCTCTTTTTAGATAATTGATTGGTTCGAGACAGTCGGCGCAGAGATGGCTACTGTAGAATTAAAATAAACATTTATTTATTTAAATTTCTTGTTTTTAATTAGTTAGACGTGCTTTATTAAATATTGTGCAATTTGTTTTACAAACAATAATTTTTAATTATTAGTACCATGCTTAAATTATTTCAAATCTTATGGTAATCTACTTAAATTATTTCTTAAGTTCAATCATTCAAATTGCATTCGTTTTATCATATGAATCTTATATATGGTTAGGTGACATTCGAGTCACAAAGGTTTGGATCATCACAACACCTTGCCCATATAGTTGTTCCCTTCAAATTAAAAAGGAGACATAAAAATTTCAGTTGATTAAAAATTACTAATGGTAGATCTACCTTAATACTCAAAACAATAATGGAGCAAACTATTAAACGTTCTTCAGCAACTTCCAAATTCCCACATATGAAAAAAAGTTGCACAACTATATATATGTTTATCACAACGGTAAACCCACAGTCGACACTGGGAAAACACACCTATTAGATCTGAGAGCATGTTTGGATAAGCTTAAAAGACAATCAAAGTTGCTTCTAAGTAACTTATACCATCCGAACATATTTTCTAACAATGAAGATGCTTATTTTTATTAGTTATTCTAAGGTAACTATGGGTTATTTAAAAGCTAGTCATTCCTTACAGTCAAAAGAAGAAGGTAGCCTTTTTATGGCTTTATAAATGAAAAGACCTTTACTACCATTCTTTATATCAAAATTACATTTTTTTGGTAATTTAGACTATTATTTCCCTATCATGAATGACACTATTCATAAGTCATATAGCCAAAATAAGCAACCTTAATCGAGCTAGCCATTTGAGCCACCAATGGTGTACCCGACCCAAACCCGACCCTAATGGGGCAAAAAAAACCCCGCCCCACGGGTCGGCGAAGCGTGTACGGAGCGGTTACCCATGACCTGGGCGGGTCGTGGGGCAGGTTTGGCCGCCCCGACCCGATCCCGCCCTGAATAAATTAATTAATTAAAAAAATAAGAAAAAAATAAAAAATACCGAAAAAAATAAAAAATTAAATTAAACGGGGCGACGGGGTTGACCCGGCCCGACCCGAAATTCGCGGGTTGCGAGGCGGGGCACCGGTCGGGGGGACCCAACCCAACCCCGTTGTCATCACTGATTTCAAAGCCAATGAGTACATTTGTTGACCAGATTAGAGGAAAATTCTAGAAATCTGTCCAATTATTCCTCCAGAATGAGTCAAAATCAATGGTCTCGCGCGAACCTTTGAAGTTTCTCTCGTACGGTCCGGCTTCGCCAACTTTACCTTGCTGCTTCACCGTCATTTTTGTGTCTTCCTTACCAAGGTTTGGTAAAGAAGCAAAAAGGTACCAGTTGCTTCATTTTTTTTACATAGTAATCTCCTATATGTTTGTATAGCACAACAATGTGTATCTCATGACTTGCATTCGAGGCAGAATTACAATGCCACTAGCCTTTTTTTATTTCTACGCCGCTTAGTTGATGTAAGCACTATTACTATTTAGAGATTTTGCCATTATATATTTGATTTATAATTCAAGGAATTTATTGATGCCACTTCCATTTGTAATTTGCTTGTTATTTTTCTGACCGGTTTTTAAACATTATTTTGAAGAGTTGTAAGAGGAATTACTTAGAGATAGTTTTTTTGTAGTGGTAAAGGAATTTCTTATCAATTATTTCTAATTTTAAATGATAGTTAGCCTTTAAGCATGCTACTGCTGATATTTGTGCTGCTGAAAATATGAGTTACTTAACGAAATGGACTTTGGCTACCCACAATATACTGAAGCAAGGATTCTCATTGAATTCATCAAGACCAGTGCTTATAGAATGGAAGTTTCACTAAGGCCTCCAATGGCTGTGACAAATGCAGTGTCCTGGCGTAGTGAAGGGATACGTCACAAGAAAAATGAAGCCCCTGTTTGGCTCTCATTATTTGGGAAATAATGTGGTTTTGAATAGTTTTTTTTTTTTTGGGGAGAATGTATGGTTAAAATATATTTAAAAAGTAAAAAATGATAAGCTTGACTAAGATGGATGATTGAGATTGATTGTTGTATAAATTTGATTTTCAAAAAATGGGAGCCAAACAGGTGTCAGGGTCGAAGTATGACTTTATTTGTGGACTTAAAATTGTTTTTTCGAGTTGGGTTTATTAATCTTTATTATTTATTCAAGTGTTCTATACATCGTGGAAAGTGTCAATATATTAGTTAACAACAATGGACAAATAATTAGGTCGGATGTTGGGGCATTAAAGACGCGAACGTACTTGGGGTTTGTCTTGCGACCTTATTTTGCTTCTCAGTTGGAAGATTTTCTTTGTTTCTCAATTGCATCACATTTGTATTTACTATGCCTACGCTGGGCATACAAATATTCTTCTATTATTCTTTTTCTCTATTTTAAAACATTGACACTTATTTATGATGTATTTTGCTTGTAATTTACTATCACACGATTGCAACAAAACATGATTATTGATCCTACTTTGAGGTTGGAATGCGAAAAAATGTACCATAATGTAATGAGAGTATATAGGTTTGAGTTGTTAATTTGATTTATTTCTCATATTGAAAATCCATTGGTTGTGCAAACTGAAGGGCCATAATGTTTCAGAACTGCATATTAATAATATTGAGATGCAGAAATGGTAATCTCACTTTGTAATTAATTAATTGATTTTCTTTTTAGAATTCGCTCCTCTATTAAGATCGTACAACTTAAGTTTGTAGCATGCATGATCATCTCAAATGAGTTTGGCTTGATCTTCATTTTAGAATTATTTTTCGATACTCATGTCTTGCAAGATGTTTGAATAAGTAAATGATGTCTTATTTCTGGTGTTGGTCAGGGTAGTCTAGATTTATGTTACATTCAAGAAAAACACAGTGTATCATGGTGTGAATTGTAAATTATTTTGGATAGCTAATAAAAAAATTCTTAGTGTAAGCTAGCACACCAGAAACCTGGTAAGACTTACTGTGACCAAAGAAGTTTGCACTATAAAAAATTCATTTTTCACCCCATTGATCAAATTTTCACCATATATATATATATATATCTTTATCACAAATAATATCCACTTAACATCAAACAATCATGATAGATGCAGGTTGTAAATATGATGTTATAATGTTCTATCTTTTGCAATGGAATGCCTGAGTGTAAACTTGGGCTGAATGCTAGAGTATTGCTAGAGGCACAAGGTCGGACCACCAAAGGAAAACCCATTGATTTGGATTATATCAAGTTCCATCGGTCTGTAATTTAATTCTCAGTTTAAAGACATTGTGTGATTGTACCCAAGTCACTTTATAGTATAGTATAGTATAGGATAATATTTTATTCAAATGTTAATTTTCCGTTTAAAGAATATTTGTGCATGCATTTGGTTGTTTATATTTCTTTGTTTTCTTATCTCTCTCTCTCTCTCCCACTCCCTAAATAGGAACACTAACTAATTAGCTTGTTTTCGAGGTATAAGAGAGACACTAATAGAAAGAGTTTGTGTCATTATTTGGATTGTTAACAGTTTCTTGAATGAGTTCATATTTTATGACTCTCTGAAAGTTTACTTGCTGATTTCTTATGGCTGTGAAATTATTTGAACAATTGTTTCAGTTAGCAATTTGTAGTTATTTTTTTTGATAGGAAATTGAACTTTATTGAACTAATCCAAAAATTACAATTGGAGTTGTTGACGAGTCGTTCATCACAAAAAGGAATAAATCTAAGGTAAAATAGAGGAACTATATACTAGTCTATGGGATATTCATAACAGTAGAACCCAAAGAACTCCTAGGATCTAGACGCAATGTTTAAAAAGGCGAAAATAAGTACTGAGGCGTTTTTCGTTCATTAGGCGAGGCGTAAGCCTCACCACAAACCTAAAAAATTAGAAAAAAATTTAAAATAATATCATAAAGTCTATTTCTCCAATAAAAGTAAACTACATATTCATATTTAATGTAGCAACTATATCTATTGCCCAAAATTAGTAGTAGACATGCCACATGGTGAGAAAATTCTAACAAAAAAGCACGGCATGACTATCAAAAATATTATGTTTAGGAACATGTTTTTCCTCATGTTGCAATTGAAAAAAATGGTTAAACTAAAAAAGTTTAGAAGAATTTGCACTAATCATTATCACTACTGTATCTGCAGTTTCTTCTCTTAGAGAAGATTGTAGGCTGGGTTGGGTTTTTGTTTATTTAAAATCTTTGGGATGATGTTTTATATTATTATTAGGTTAAAAAATAGGTCTAAGTTCATATTTTCCTTGGGCCCAAGCATATATATTATTGTTTTTTGGCCTAAATTTTTAAAAATTAAAATTATAACTGAGGCTCATGCCTCACGCCTCTTAAGGCATAAGAATCGAGGCGTAGCCTCAAGTAATGAGGCGCCCGCCTTGCCAAAAAAAGTTTATTTATCACGCATCGAGGCGCCAACAGTGCGCCTCAAACTGAGGCGGGCCTCAGGGCGCGCCTCAGTAGCGCCTTTTTATTCCATGTCTAGACGAAACGGAAAATTATCTAAACCACTAAATAGAGCAACTGCTCTAGCCCATAAACCCGTGAAAAATATGATGTTTTCCCAAATGTCGTCCATTGTTCTTTCAATATTGTCAAAAATCCTTTTATTTCTTTCTAACCAAATCGTCCACATTTCTGCCATTACAAATATTTTCCAAATCTCCTTCTTTCTTTCCATGTTATCCCGAAAATTCCATTTGATAAAAATCAAATCTGCCCAACGTCTAGGCATTGCACCACATACTCCCAACATACTCAACAGTCTATCCCAAATTCCCTTTGCTAATTCACAATGTATCAATAAGTGATCGATAGTTTCATTGGCCTTTTTACACATGATACAAAACGATGGGGAAATATACCACCCAGGTCTCTTTAGTTGTAATAAATCCCAAGTGTTAACCTTTTCCAAAGACACCAACCAAGCAAAAACTTTAACTTCCATAGGAATCATTCATTTTCAAATAAATTTGAATTGGGGGAAATTAGAATCACTAGGGTATTGACAAAGAAGGTTCAAAAAGGATTTGCATGAAAAAGAGCCTGATGGGTGACCAGTCCAAATTCTTTTCTCCAATGAAATTGGGTCAATAGTGATTTTTTCGAGCAAATTGGAAAGGGAGGTGAATTCTTCAATGTCTCTGTCATTAAGATTTCTAAGGAATCCAAGGTTCCAAGAGAGTGTAGAATTTGGTGTTAGGGATATTATACTATTAATGGCGGAATTTTTTTTATTAGATAACCGAAAAGGCGAGGGAATAATGTTTGAAAAGTTTGGTCACCCATCCATTTATCTAACCAGAACCGGATTGTATCCCTTTCCTAACCACAAATTTATCTCTCTTTTGTAGTTATTAATGTATCAACATTCTTAATATTAGCAAGAGAGATAAATTTTGTTGTACACTGCTGTTAATATTTTGGTAGGCAAGTTTGATGTGGTTGCTCTGGTTACGTGAAACTTAGAGAGGTATGTAGTTGCCAGTGGATACCTGTATAGTTGGAATGATAATGCATGGGTTCGGGTTGTTGAGTAGTTGACAAATTTTAATTAATTATCTCCTCTGATTTTGCTTCAGGCTGTCAAGAAGAAGATTGTTGTTCTTTCAGTTGAGAGCAAAGCTATTATCGTTTCCCTGGTTCTTAAGTTAGACTTAAGATTGGAGCTTATGAAAGGGATCTTGCAAAACGTAATTATTTCCTTAGTAAGTACATTCTTTTTTATTATATTGTCTTCGTGGTGTTTTCTTCATCTTTCTTATTGACAATCTCTCTATTGTAAGGTTATGGATGTTAATAATGTATGGCAAGATGTTATTGTGAAATTATTTCCAAGGATTGACATGCAGACATTAGCGGATTTTTTTCCCGTATTATTGTGATATTAATTATTTTTTTAGTGTACTCCAATTTTTGTTTGCACCAGAACTGCATTTCTAAATGTTCCCCCTTTGGTGACAATCTACACTAATGTTGTTTCAGGATGGAGGAAACTCAAAAGAAAAAGACCTTTACTCATGCACGTTTTATAAATGTTGATGAAGATAGGTAATCTTGTTTAATTGCAGTGCTTTTATCAAATTTGCTATTTACCATATTTAACACAATCTTTTTTATTTTTCCTTTTGTCTAGAGAATTGCACGTTCGTGTTAAGGAGATCCAGCTATTGGTGATTACTATGAAAAAATTGGGCATGCTGTTCAAGGATGTTTTCCTATACGAAACAACGTTGATGTAGTCAATAAGAAATCTATATGTGCAACCTACTTTTGATGAACTCGAGAAATTTTGGTGGACTGGTGAAAAGCTAATTCACTTTCTTTCTATGATTGCACGACCCGTACATCTAATTCCATTTACAACTTCGAGTTGGTGCCCCCGTAATTTCAGGAACTATCATGGTTCTTCCTCAAATTGTCATTGCTAAATATGGAGTTCCTCATTCAGGTACAAATTAAACCTTGTTCGGCTTATCTTTGATGGATGCAACTGTATATATGTAACTAAATGAAGTGGAACTGTTTTAACGGTTTATGTTATTAAATAAATTATTTGTTGTGATATACATGGAGTTAATTGTGTTTTATATGTAGTACTTAGCTAATACACTGAACTTGTTTGTCGTGTGAATTTAATTGTTAGTGGAGTCTAATATGTTTCCTTGTCCTCTTCTTGCTCTTACATTATGTTTTCCACATCAAATGTGATGGTAATTTATAATTCTATGCATTTTCTTGAATATTTACAATTAGTTCTTTTGTTTTGTGCTTTGAGTTATTGGATTTGCATTATAACTGTATTTTCCATTTTCTTTATTTGTTATGACTTGTAAGCTTGAGGACAATTTTGATAAAAAAATCTAATCATTTTCTTCTTAGTATTTGTTATGGTCAGGCAATATATTTTCTTTTGAATTTTAAGTTTTACATGTAACCATTTTCATGTTCATGTGTTATACAGTGACCAAGTATTCTTTTTTCTTTTCTTTTTTTCCCATGGATAAATGCTCTTTTATGCCATTCACTATTGAAGATCTGAGCTTTAATTTCACCTGACTTAATACTAAAATGATCTATTTAGCTAAACGATTATTCAATTATTCATTTGAGGCATTTGGTTGCCTAAATTGAATTTATTTTTCTCTATGACATCTAAGATCTAGCACAAATTTGTTTCTTTTGAAGTGGATTATTGACTGTGCAATGAGCTTAAAAATCAATGAGATCACATCGCCTAAATTGGTCTTTAGTTAAATGCGCATAGGAAACTTTTAGGATGTATGAACGAATTGTATGATTTGAGTGTCAAATACAAAATAATCTGAAAAGAAGATATAACCTATGTGCTTTTTTTTTTTTTTTTTTTTTTTTTTTTGTCATTGCTAGGTTTATTTAGGAACTATTTGCTGATGGGTTTTAAGATAAAATCCGGATTGTCAAACATTATATTGTTGCTGCTTTTAAACTTTTACCAACATATGCTTAAATTTGATGTAGTAATTTATTATCAAAAATATTTTTTTACAGATACGCTATTACGTAGCCAACTATATTTGGACACGTGCCTTGGACGTGCGTCTAACTAGTAACTTAACAAAAGCTCCTTTGTCAAACATGCTCTTACTCATAACTACACTTTCCCAAATGGATATACTAAATTAGCAAACTTCCTTTTTTTTTTAACTTCAAACTTACTTCTTTTTGAGGTTCACTGGTCTAGCTCAGAATGTAATCCACATTAGTACAAAATGAAACTCATCAGAAGATTTTCACCCCAGGTACCAATTAATAACTAAAGCTGCTGCATTACATAAAGCATCTCACCAATTTGAAGAATGTTCCCTAAATGATAAACAAACTACAAGCTTGTTAGTCCAAGCTTTCTTTTCCACTTTTTCCCCCTCAAAATCATTTTCAACCATACATTTCTATGGGCCTTATCACTTTTCACACATCCTCCAAAAAACTCAAAATTTTTCCAAGAATAAACAACTTCTAAGATAACAGTAGGCTACACCAATTTAACGAATGTTCCAAAAATTATAAACAAACTAAGTTAAGATTGGACTATATATCCAAGTATAGACACCCAACCAAGCTAAAACTCACTTACATCTCCTTACCACGATCAAATTTATGCAGCCTATTACAGCGTAAGCTAGTTAATTATATAAAGTATCGCAAATTAATTGACATCTATATTACACCTTTCCAGTTGTCATACTAGCCTTAGTAACTAAGATATTTTTTTCACAAGCGGTATTCATGAACCAAATCATGATCCTCATCTAAATATTAGATGGTGCAATGCACAGATTCTATAAAGTAGCTGTCATCTTGTATAACTGGATAGACATCAAAAGATTCCATTTCAAGAAAAGAAACCAGCACTTCAGAGACAAGCATATCAAAAGCACCATGATGTTTCAATACCAAAATAAAATAAAAAAAATCATAGGACAAAAATCTATAAAACTAAACTCCAAACAATGCTACTCAGGAGAATAATAGTATGTTTTGCAATCACACTGTTCCACACAACCTTAATATTAAACCAAAATGAAGATCACATTACGGAAACACAAAACTCACACGAATCAGAGATTAAGGTAATCTAATCCAGTAATTTTCTAGTCATGTATTGTGCATTATCATCAGATCTGGAACCAAAATCCAATCAATTTCAGCTTCAACTAAAATGAGCATAAAGAAACAAAACTTTAACGCAATTGACCCACATTTGTAATTGAAAAACAAATAAAACTAAAACATCATCAAAATAAAATCAAGTCACCTGAAGACCGCCTTCACCTGAATTGCACGGAACAATGATGGGACCTAACTGGGCACGATCGACTGCCACTTGAACCGGTACACTGAAGCCTTTACGGGGAAGATGCTGAACTGGAACTGCAGTAGCAGCTGCGGCAACGCTTGATGAAGATATACTCGCGTAAGCGGTGGAGTCAGCATCCTCAATCTGCCCTTCATCCCTCGCAAACCCTAGAAAGCCCGCTAGTTTTTTAAACAATCCCATCTTCCGTTAGATATATATACATATATATAGTTTGTCGATACTTGCAGTAATAACGATCGATGAAATTTCAGGTCAATTGTTCATAGTTTTCAGAAGAAATTGGTTGAGTTTATTCAATATAATAAAATCAGGTTTACCACAAAAAGGGTTAAAATTATGTTTCAGAAAAAGGACGATTTTAACCAGAAATCCGTCGGATAGATATATAAATTCTTGTAATTGGATAATTTCTAATTTAGCTCATGTTTGACCCCCATTTTTTACAAATCAAATTTATTCAACACTCAATCTCAATCATCCATATTAGTCAAGCCCACTATTTTTGACTTTTCAAACAATTTTTAACCCTACATTCTTCCAAAAATACTATTCAAAATCAAATTTTTACCCAAAAAATGAGGGCCAAACAAGGACTTAGGTTGGATTAGGATTAGTTGTTAACCACGCAAGCCCTAATCTAATACTCTCTCCTCATTTTCAGACAGATAAAAAAAATTGGTTTGAAAACATAAAGGGTAATTATATTAACACCACATGTTTTGTTAAGTGCACCACAATTTCAATGCAATGATAATTCTTAATTTTTATTAATTTTTGCACTTATACATCTTAACTTTTTTATCTTATTATTATCATCGATTTCTATTAATTAGCACAATATACGGAGTTAATGATGGCTAAAGAATTATTTAGGAGTGAACAATTTTTTTTATTTACTTATCTTATATTTAAATAAGCAATAAACAATAATTGCAAGAATTAAAAAAATATTTTTTTTTCGAATGTAATAGAATATCTGAAATAAAATTGTCAATAGAGATAAGATATATTAATTAATTAATGATTAAAAATTAGGATATAACAAAAAATAATAATAAGAGAATAATTGTCAAAGTAAACAAAACAGTAGGGACATTTATTGCAATTAAAATGTGGTGTCCTTAGCAATAACTGTGGTGTAAATATAATTTCCCAAACATAAATTTTACAATTACTTTTCCTAATATACCCCTAATAAATTTATGCATCTTCCCGCAAAATTAAAAAAAGTACTAAAATACCACTTATCTGCGGTGAAATCCGACCGTAGGGCAAGACATAAAAGTAAATTCCAATTAAGTACTATAGAATACAGGGATGGGTGTGGAACATTTCTTCAAGGAATTAATCTGAGAGATCTTTTTGGCCCAAGTTGCTCATGTCGTTGAAGATTTTTCAAGGGAGATAGTGATTTGCAGTAGATTTTGTAGGCAAAGGAAGATTCAGATGCGTAAAAATGGGAAAGTCGACTCCCTGATTCAATTTTTGAGTGAATTATGTAGGAGTGGGAAACTGCATTTGTTGACTGTTTGATGAGCGAGAGTGGTTTGTTGAGTAGCAAGCGGGAGAAATGAATTCATGGAGAGAAAATTGGTGGATAACGTGGAGAGATGATGTCAGAGATGGGGAATGATAATTGTTGCAAATGGATATCCATACTCTTTTTTGTGATGTATGGGAGAAAGATCTCCCTACGATCGGTGATAAATTTATTTAGATTAATAAAAAACACATTAAATAAGGACAAAATAGGACAAGTATCCGGTAGCTTTCTAGCCATCGTTATTTTGGAATTTTGGTCTTTTCGAGGTAAAGCTTGTGGTTAAAAAGTGATTTAAAAAAATGTATATAGTTAAAAGGTGGTTTGGAGAAATTTGTTGATTATAACACTTTTATCGAATGGGAGTTTAGTGATTTTTTTTTTTTTTTTACTTTGTTTCTTTTCATTTGGTCAACTTTGTGTGCACATATGAAGTTCAAATGGTAAAATCTTGATAATGTAAAGTCCTCAGAGGCTCACACAATACTTTACTACACTATTTTTGAATTACACAACCATCAATCATAGCTAAAGTTATAGTAATTTAAAATGGTTCCTTAACAATGTAAGTTTCTTTTTTTTTTTCATGAGTCAACTTTCATCTTATTTTCAATATATGCACCATAGACAAAACTAAATTTTTAATGTACCTTTTAGAAAAACTTATAAAAAATAAAAAACTAGCATTTTCAAAAATCATATAACCACTACCAAAATAAGATTAACGTGCATCCAAAACAAGATTAACGTTCATCCAAAACTGACCGCTCACTTATTTTATAGTTAAATTTCATCTCATTTTCAAAAGCGTGCACATTTTAGATAAAACTGGGTTTTTAATATACTATTGAAAGAGCTCACGAAATTTTAAACATTCATCTTCAAAAAATAGACAGGTGAGGAATCATAATTCAACACAATATTATTTTTGATTGTTTATATGTAATGTGAAGTCCACACACATTACTTTATCACATTATTTTTCTTATAATGGCAGCCATCATTCATTTATGTCAACCATTATTTTGTCTTTTAGTGTTTTTTTCTTCGTTTGGTCGATTTTGTGGATTCAAATGATGTTGTAGAGAGATATTGATATCAATGTAAAGTTCTTAAACAATACTTTACCACATTATTTTTCAATTACAAAACCGTTAACAGTAGCAACTGTTTGAAATGGTCACTCAACAATGTATTTTTCATTTTTTACAATTCAACTTTAGTTTCATTTTCGATATATGCACTCCAGACAAAACTAAGTTTTTAAAGTATCATGTCGAAGAGATCATAAAATCTACAAACATGCATTTTCAAAACTATATAACGACTGCAAAATAAGGCAAACACGCATCCAAAAACGACCACTCACTTTTTTTAAATCCTAGTGATTACTGATCCTTAAAAATCTTTTTCCCAATTTTCCTTTTAAGGTTAAGTTTCCTTCCATTTTCAAAACCATGTATGTTTTAGGAAAAACTGGTTTTTTAATATACTACTTAAAGAGTTTGCAATAATCTACAAATTACTCTTTGAAATTGTATATCAGCTAAGGAATTATAATTTGAAAAAATGTTACTTTTAATTATTCATGTGTAATCTAAAATTCTCACACAGTATTTTACTACATTTTTTCAAATTACAAATCTGTCAGTTGTACAGAAAGTTATAGGCATTTAAAATGATCTCTTAACAATGTATTTTTCATTTTCGTCACGAATCAACTTTCATCTCATTTTTTAAAAAAAATTACTTTTAATTGTTCTTATTTAATAACATTGTTACATACATAATTACAAACACTATTCGCGCATCGTATGAGCTGGACTAGTATTTGGATAATTGAGGAATGTAGATAATTGCCACAAAAGTTGAGACTTCTATTACAAAATATAAAATATATTACTAGTATGAGAAATGCTATTCATACATAATATCATATCCATAATGTACATAATGCTTAATAAGGATAAAATAGTGATGCTGTAAAAAATCCTAACCTTGACGTGGCAAGATCTGGAACTTCTTGATCACTGGAAAAGATGAATGAATTCTCCTTTGATGACCTGCAAAAAGGCGAGGAGGATTCTCCCCGTCGCCCCTCCGGTGTGAGAATTAGTATTTTGGAGAAAAGTAGAGAGAGAATATATAACTGGAAAAACATAAAGAATAATGAATGAATAATATGTAATCAAAGGAGCTGTATTTATAGGGCTGAAAAGCCCATAACCTTTTCTAATTAAGGAATGAGTCCTTTTGTTATAAACTTACCCTTTAAAAGGAGTTCTAACTTTACAAGAATTGCACCTCCCCTTTTTTAGGATGTTTCTTATGGGTTATGCTCCGATTTTGGGGCCCATGAATGTGACCTATTGATTAGGCCCATAAACGAACGACATTAAGAGTCCCGTTTGTACTGGGCTTGAAGGGGCAATATGACCGGGATATACCGACCTCAAGAGACAAAGTAACGACAAGGTCGGTAACGCCCAACCTTAGTGACAGAATGTTCCCGGGGTATCATACCGGCCTATGGTTAGATTTAGGGAACAATCAGACAGTACGGGCATATTTCCCGGGAACGTGTATGACCGGGCAATTATGCCCGACCATATAATCCTATGGGCTACTAGTTGTGATAGGTCGGGCATAAGATGGAGCCCATGGGCGAGATGGGCCGACCAGTTGTACTCCATTTTCCAGCTCATCTTTGGACGTCGTGAAATTGTCCGATCATTGGCCCCCGTGCATCAGAGATTTGGAAAAGATCTCTGAATGCATTTATTCTATTTTCAACAGCTTATCGTATTTATCTCTGACAGCTAATGACGCGTTTTTCCAACTCATGTACTTTAATGCTTTAGGGTTAATAAATGGTTCTATCTTAGATGCATGACAAGTGGCAGGGGGGAGGGTTAAGATTTTGAATTTTTCCCGCCTAATTTCGCCTATATTTATGTGGTCCCCATAGTCTCATTCTTTTTACTTTGCAAATCTTTAGAGATCAGAGAACTCCTTGGGCAGTTAGCACGACCTCATCTTCAACAAAAATTTCTTAGCACTTAGGTAAGCTCGGCCTATCCCGACCATTCTTAATTGCATTATTTATTATCGAGTCATGGTGAGGCATGTTTCAGTGGGCAACCTTAGAGAGATAGAGAACCTAGACGAACCTTTAGAGGTCTAGCCTTTAGGTTTCTACCAACCCCCACCCAGTCCTTAGGGTAACGAATCTGATAATGATGAAGGGAGTTCTGGGGTAGGTAGAGATCCTAGAGAGATTGACCTTGAACTTCCAACTTATTATAATAAAATGAAAGAACACATGGTCGAGGTAGACATGAGGAGATATAGGGTTCCAGATAAGGACGGATATTCCTACCATTGCCGGGAAGGGAAGATGGTAGTATATCACGAGGCCTTAATGGTCAGGCTCAGGTTTCCCCTTCACCATTTTTTTTTTATAGATTTCTTGTTGACCGCAGGCATATTACATGGTCAGCTCACTCCTAACAGGTGGAGACTACTTGTTTATTTTTTTGTTTTGTGTCGGAGTTTAGGAATAGAGCCCACAGTCAACCTTTGTAAATATCTATTAGAGCTTAAGTATTTTCCCGAGTGCAGTAGTTCTGTATATATATATATATATGCGGGAAGGGTCGATTTGTGGTTCCTTGGGGTCCCTTCTTCTATAAAGTTCTGGAAAGAGAAGTTCTTTTTTATCAAACCAAGAGAGGGAGAGAACATATTTTGGCCGACTTTTAGGAGACCCGATGTAGATAGTTTCAATAGAGTAGGTCAATTGAGTGAGGAGGCCATAACCGAGCTTATGCCAGACGCATTAAGAGTATGTGATTTTGGGTTACTGGCCGAAGAAGTCAATGACCTAGCGAATAGCGATATTCTCGACTAGGGTGGCCTTGACCTTCAGCCCGGTAGGGTTCAGCCTCTTAAATTACGTAAATAAAATTTTCCTTTCTTGCTTTATTCTTAGCCCCGTGCACTTTTCATGTGGTTTAACATCTCGTCTTTGTTGCAGGAATGGCTTTTGATTATGAGGCTTTGAAGCAAGCTGCACTGGCTAAGGCTCAAAGCGCCAAGGCTAAGAGAACAGTGGATGGGGTGACGAAAAGGAGCCCTCAAAAAAGGGTGACGACTAACCTTTCAAGCTCGGGGCAAACCTCATGTACCCAAGAAGATATTTCTCCCTCTAGGGAGGAAAGGCAACAAAGAGGTCGGGCTCCCCCGCCGTCTGATTCTGAGTTTGAGGCCGAGAATCCGTCTCTGGCCGACTGCAGGAGGAAAATGCAAGACTCCTTGCATCCAGACCTTGTGAAGAAGTACCAATATGAGGTCAGTCTGGAGCGAGGAGTTGAGCATATAATGAGCGAGGCTCACCAGGTAATTCCCGAGATGTTTTCACAATTCTCAATCAATCTTTTTACGCAAGATTTTTATAACTTGTTTTCCCGACTTGCAGATGTTGAGCATTATCTGGGGAATCTCCAATCAAAGTATTGAGAGGGGTGAGATGGCAACTCAACTAGTGCACTCCGTTCAGTACGAGGCCACCCAGGCCAACGCTGCTGAGGAGGAGCTTAGAAAGGTCAAGGCTGACCTTGAGGTTGTACTTCAGGAGCGAGACTTAGCTCGAGATGAGGCTAAGCGCTTGGCTGAAGAGCTCGAGCAAACTCGAGCACGTGAGCCCCAAGTCCAAGCTTCTACAATCGAGTCATTCAAGGGCTCGGAAGAGTACAAACTTGCCCCGGGTAATACGCTTTGGAGTCTTACTCTCAAGCGATAAAACAGGCAAGGGCTTGGTGTATTCTGAAGATGCTCGGCTAGACACGAGCCCGATGGCTGCTTTCCCCTTGGGTGCTGACAATCTCGATCTCAGCCCTTTTGAGGAGGAAGAAGAGGCTGATTGTGAAGTGCTCGAGGAAGCGGAGGATGGGACTGATCTTGAGGACTAAAATTTTGTAAAACTTTGTTATTTTGCCCGGGCTGTGCCCTGTAGACCACTTGTAAATCTTCCTTTATAAATGAATTTGCATTTTTCTATCAATTCTCATGCTTTTTACATGTGTTTTATTGTTTTGAGTACACAAGCTGGCCTTGCAAAAATTAAGTAGTTGTTTTGATTCCATGTCCTGATAACTATATGGTTGAGCAAAGACGACCTCATAATTTTGTTATAAGAATGGACTTTAATTCTTTGTAGCATCAAAAGTTTGGATTGATGATAATTGATTAGTAAGGCCGGTCAGGCCCGACCTTTTAGTCAATTTACATAAAGATTAGGTCGAGCTTTCTACTTGGCGAAATTGAGAGAGATGCTTTAGAAGGTCAAGTAATGCCGACCTGTTGAGTTATTTTCCTGAAAAAAGGTCGAACTCTTGATTTTGTAAATTATTCGTTGGGAAATAATTTCTCACGCCTTGCCATGAGACATTGTAAATTATTCGTGGAAGAATAATTTGTAACGTCTTACCATGAGACATTATAAATTATTTGTTGGGAAATAATTTGTAACGTCTTTCCATGAGACATTGTAAATTATTCGTGGAAGAATAATTTGTAACGTCTTACCATGAGACATTGTAAATTATTTGTTGGGAAATAATTTGTAACGTCTTGTCATGAAATATTGTAAATTATTCGTGGAAGAATAATTTGTAACGTCTTACCATGAGACATTGTAAATTATTTGTTAAGAAATAATTTGTAACGCCTTGCCATGGGACATTGTAAATTATTCGTGGAAGAATAATTTGTAACGTCTTATCACTTATCATGAGACATTGTAAATTATTTGTTGTGAAATAATTTGTAACGCCTTGCCATGAGACATTGTAAATTATTTGTGGAAGAATAGTTTGTGACGTCTTACCATGAGACATTGTAAATTATTTGTTGGAAAATAACTTGTAAAGTCATTTGGTACCTTGTAAGTTATTTTGGTATTTTTTCCTCTGGTGCTCATTCTTCGGAAGAAATACTTTTATTAAAGGGGACTGAACTATAGGTCTCGTAAAAACCTTATCCAGAAAAACCTTCTTGGGAAAAAATCTGGATAAGGAAAAAGAGTACCCGTCCCTAACTTTTGAAAGAAAGTACGATGGGTGTGCAGGCCCGGCCTTAAAAAAAATTGATGATGGACGTGCAAGTTCGGACATAATTAAAAATGGGTTCACAGACCCGACTCTTCTACATCTAGAAAACTTTGTTATTACCGGAAAGGTGACTACTTATAGTAAGGTTTTAGATTTTCTACATTCCATGGCCGAGGAAGAGGCTATGAATCCATTGTTCAGAGGCTGTACGAGCCCTTTCCCACTTTTCGAATGACTTCGTATGGTCCTTCCCATATAGGGCCAAGTTTCCCAGGTTGATGACCGGCGACCTCACTTTGACGTAGGACAAGGTCTGCCATTCTGAATTCTCTCTTCTTGACTCAAGTATTAAACTTCTTGGTCATGGCCTGTTGATAAGTAGCTATTCTTAGGGTAGCACTTTTCCTAACTTCTTCCAGAAGATCCAGACTTTCTCTCTGCCCCTCAATCTGGTCGGGTGATTCTGTAGTCATTGCGCGGAAGCTAGGAATTGTTACTTCTACTGGAATAGCAGCCTCTATCCCAAAGGTAAGCATGAATGGAGTTTCCCCCATTAAAGTTTTGAATGTCGTTCGGTTAGTCCAAAGAATTTCCGGAAGGAGATCGGGCCAATACCCTTGGCACTGTCACGATGAGTTCTCAAGTCTTGTAAGATGAGCCTGTTTGTAACTTCAGCTAATCCATTACTTTGAGGGTACGAAACAGAAGTTAACTCGTGCTCTATTTCCAGATTCTTGCAGAATTGTTTGAAGGCTTGGCACTCGAACTGATGCCCATTATCAGTAATCAATGTCTTAGGAAGACCAAAACGGCAGATAATTGACTTCCAAACAAAAGCCTCCAACTTTTATTCTGTGATAATGGTAAAAGGTTCTACTTCCACCCATTTTGTGAAGTATTCCATAGCCACTACTAGGAACTTGACCTGACCACGAGCTATGGGGAACGGCCCAAGTATGTCAATTCCCCATTGTGCAAAGGGGTATGGACACATAATTGAAGATATCTCTTCTGTTGGTTGATGTAATCAGGCTGCAAACCTATGACACTTATCACAGGTTTTCACGTAGCTGAGTGTGTCCTTCCTCATAGTTGGCCAATAGTACCCGTATCGTATTAACTATATAGCTAGGTCTCTTGCTCCCTGATGTCCTCCATAAATTCCTTCATAAATCTCGGCCATAGCAAGGGCTGCTTCTTTCGGATTTAGGCATCGAAGGTAAGAAAGTGTAAAACTTCTACGGAATAAGGTATTCTGCAATATGGTATACCTCAAGGCCCTTGCTTTGACTCTTCTTACCTCTACTTTGTTATCTAGCAACTTTACTGACGTTAAATATTCAATGATTGGATCCATCCAACTAGGCTCATGTTCGGAAATATCCATGACATTGAGATGTTGTGCGATACTGGGTTGATGAAGAGTTCACACAAAAACGTTTCTCTCCGAGTGGTCCAAATAGGAAAAAGTTAGTGTTGACAGGGCATCCGCTTTGTGGTTAGTAGATCTTGGTATTTTATCTATGCAACATGACTTAAATTTCCTTTGCAAGTCCAGAATCATCATTCTGTAAGATAACATTTTCTCATCTTTAGCCTTAAAAGTGCCATTCACTTGCTCTACCACCAACTGTGATGCTCGACCCCCAGATGTTGAGCTGCCTGAAGCCCGACGATAACAACCTCATACTCTGCATCATTATTAGTGGTCGGGAAGTTAAACCTGATTGCGCACTGGATTTCCATTGTGCCATCATGCTTTTAAAATATTATTCCGGCCCCTGAGCCTGCGGCATTCGATGCTCCATCAACTTGCAAAGTCCATGTGTCCTCTTCCCTGTCATGACCTGTTGGCCCCCGAGGGCTTGGGGTGAGTTTGGCGACGAAATCTACCAAGACCTGTGCCTTTATGGAAGGTCGGGGTTTGAACTCAATGTCCTATTCCCCAAGCTCGATTGACCATTTGAGTAGACGACCAGAGACATTCGGTTTTTATAAGATCTGTTTCAAGGGCTGATTTGTGAGAAATGTTATAGCATGGGCTTGAAATTAAGGTCTTAACTTTCTGGCTGCTGTGACCAGGGCGAGCGCAAGTTGCTCTGCCAGTGTATATCGGGTTTTTACGTCCAACATCATCTTGCTAACATAGTATACGGGTTTTTGGGCCTTCCCTTCCTCTTTGACCAAGACAGCGCTTTCTACATGATCTGAAATTGCTAG
Source organism: Ligustrum vulgare (assembly GCA_963555705.1). NCBI lineage: Eukaryota > Viridiplantae > Streptophyta > Magnoliopsida > Lamiales > Oleaceae > Ligustrum > Ligustrum vulgare. The sequence goes on along the minus strand of OY743180.1, from coordinate 41,538,070 downwards.
ATACAAGAACAGATTGTCTCCCGGATTCGGTTTTACCAATATCGGAGGAGTTCCCAAATATTCCTTCAACTTCCTGAAGGAGACCTCACACTCTTCATCCCATTTTAACTCTTTGTTTCCTCTGAGAGTCTTGAAGAAGGGAAAACATTTATCTGTTGCCCTTGACATGAAACAGACCAATGCTGCCACTCTTCCCGTAAGTTTTTGTACTTCCCTAATGGTCTTGGGAGGTTCCATTGATGTAAGGGCTACAATTTTATCCGAGTTAACTTCAATGCCCCGCTGAGTGATCATGAACCCTAAGGCACACTCCGAAGGCACACTTGGCTTACTCCGAAGGCACACTTGGTGGGATTTAGTTTCATCTGATGTTGTCTGAGTGTACATAATATATCTTCCAAGTCGGCTATGTGGTCTTTCCTTCTCGAGCTCTTTACGACTATGTCATCAACACAAACTTCGAGGTTTAGCCTGATGTGCTTGGAGAAGACCCTGTTTACCAATTTTAATAAGTAGCTCTAACATTTTTTAATCCAAAAGACATGACTTTGTAGTAATATAGCCCTTCATCAGTCATGAAGAAAGTTTTCTCTTGATCTTCCCGTGCCATTCGAATTTGATGATATCCAGAGAATGCGTCAAGGAAGCTGTAAAGTTCAGATCCTGAGGTTGAGTCTACTAATCTGTCGATTCGGGGAAGAGGATAGCTGTCTTTTGGACATGCTTTGTTTAAATCTGTAAAATCTATGCAGACTCGCCACTTGCCATTCGGCTTCTTGACCAAGACCACGTTGGTTAGCCATTCTGGATATTTTACTTCCTTGATGAATTCTGTTTCAAGAGATTATCTATTTCCTCCTTTATTATTTGCCTTCTTTCAGTAGAAAACTGTCTTCTTCGTTGTTTTACAGGCTTCTTGTCTGGCATGACGTTAAGCCTATGTTCAACAAGTGAGGGGTCAATCCCGGGCATATCTTCTGCGCTCCATGCAAATATGTCGATGTTTCTCCTCAAGCTGAAATTGGAACTTCCTCCAATTCTTCCACTGGTGACATGCGTTCTTCCACAGGAAGTTTGATTGACATCAGATCTATGTTTCCCTTTCCAATGCAGCTGATGTAACAAGATCTGGCCATTGCTTGACTACCCTGAACTGTTGCTATGCCCGCGAAAGTTGGGAACTTGATCGCTAAGTGATATGTAGACACTATTGCCTTTAGGTTGTTCATGAATGGTCTTTCCAAGATAGCATTGTAAGCCATAGGGGTTTTCATGACCTGAAACGGGGTCATTCTAGTGACCAGCTTTTCCTCTGATCCTAGAGAAGTAGGAAGGTCAATTAAATCTTCTGGTTTCACGGTTCCTCCACCGAAGCCAGTTAACGGAGTAATGACCTATCGAAGCTGATCCTTGGGGAGTTGCATCTTGTTGAAAGCTTCCAAAGAAAGGACATTGGCTGCGCTCTCCTTGTCAACAAACACCATTCTTACATCAAAATTTGCAATTGTAGCACTAATGACAACAGTATCGTCATGGGGATATGAAATTCCTTCCATATCAGAATTACTGAAACTGATGCTGGTCAAATTTTCATGGTCATGACCTGCCGACCATTCTTCTCGACCATCTAGTGCTCGGGCATAAACTTTTCTTGCGTTGTTTGAATCACCTCCAGAAGCTATACCCCCAAAAATAAAATTTATGGTGACAGCGGACCTATTCTTCTCTTCTCCTTTTCCCTGAACTTTGTCTTCCTTTTTAACGTAATGTCCTAGGAAGCCTCTTTTGATGAGGGCTCCTATCTCCTGTTTTAGTATTCTGCACTCATTCGTGGTATGACCCGAGCTTTTGTGGAAGTCGCAATACTTAAGATGATTCTTCTCATTGATCTTCCCCTTGATAGGATTTGGCCAGCGCAAATCTTCACGGGCTTTGATTTCCATGAGAATGTGTGATCAAGGTGCATTTAATGGAGTTAAATTCTGATGCCCATAACTGCTTCCCTTTGTGTTGGACCGGGAAGAATCCCTTCCATCCTCTTGTCTTGATCTCTTATTCCCTTGCTTGATGGGTTCCGAAGACTGTACTGTTGCTCCATGAACTTGATCTTGTGCCCTAATTGATAACAGTGTCTCTTCCATATTTATGTATTTTTCAGCCCTTCTAAGAAGTTCGGTTACATTTGTAGGTGGATTATTAGATAAGGACATTCTGAATTCTGGACATCGGATGGCTAAGGTCAGGGCTGAAGTGACAGATGAGATGTGAAGATCTAGAATCTGAAGTCTTTCGGCATTAAAGAGGGTCATGAACTCCTGCAGTGTTTCATTATGTCCTTGCCTCAACTGCATGAGGGAAGCGGCTGTTTTCTTAATCCTCTTACTACTCGCAAAAGAAAGTCGTGAATTTCTCAGTAAGAACAACGAAGGAAGAGATCGATCCTGATGGTATTGTAGAAAACTAGTCTCGAGCAGAGTTTGTTAAGGTTTGCGGGAAGGCCTTGCATAGTATTTGATCAGGAGCATTCTGCATGTCCATGACATCAGTGTTGGACCTGTAGGTATTCAAGTGGTTGTTAGGATCTATTGTTCCATCGTATTCCTTTATCCAAGGATACTTGAATCTTTCTGGTAAGAGAAACGACGTTATTTCAGGGGTGAAATGAGTTCTTCTTGTGAAAGAGGTCTGACCTTGCATGTTTTTCCTTATCCCATCGACAATTCCTTCCTGAATAATTCTTGAAATTCCCGCTAGGGCTGGGCAAAAACCAACCCGCCCAAACCGACCCAACCCGATCGGTTTTGGTCGGTTTTTCATGAAAATTGGGTTGGGTTGGGTTTTTTTTTTAAAATTTTTTCGGGTTGGGTCGGGTTGCGGGTTGGGTGAATAACCCGACCCAACCCAAAAAAAAAAATACTTTTTTTTTTTTTTTTTTTTGTGTGTATAATAAAACTTGACTTATTTAAATATTGATTGAATATATTTTAATTTTATTAGCAAGTGTTCAATTTATTGAATCTTTGGTTATTGTAGTGTACATAATTGATTTGAATTAAAGATAGATTCATGAGTTTTTTTTTTTTTTCAAAAATTTTACTAATTGGGCCAAAGCCCAACCCGACCAACCCGACCGAAATTTGGTGGGTTGGGTTGGGTTGGGTTTGAATTCGTAATTGGGTTGGGTTGATTTTTTATCAACCCGACCGTGGTGGGTTGGGTTCGGGTTGGGCAAAAAACCGACCCAACCCAACCCACGCCCACCCCTAATTCCCGCTGTATCAAGTTTGCAGATCCCTCATTCATAGGATGGGCACCCCTGATTCCGGTGGAGTTGTCATCTACAGGATTAACTGTCATGTGATCTTCCGGGAGAATCGTTCCCGGAGTGTTCAGATCGGGTGGTGCTTGACGATTATTCTGTTGCTGGAGAGCTTGACAAAGTTCATGGAGCTGCTGCTGGAGTTCTTTGAAATCTTCTTGACTAACCGGTTCATTGTCTGGAATGACCTCTAGATCTTGTTTTTCCCCAACATCTTCAAGAGGTGGAGGATTCTTCCCTTCAGCAGAGGTATTAGCCGGAAGGGGTTGACCAGTGGACGCAGAGGGACGAGCTTGATGTCTATTAACCATGGCTGATCGTATCTTTTCCCACAGACGGCGCCAATTGATGATGTAAAAAATCCTAATCTTGACGTGGCAAGATCTGGAACTTCTTGATCACTGGAAAAGATAAACGAATTCGCCTTGGATGACCTGCAAAAAGGCAAGGAGGATTCTCCCGGTCGCCCCTCCGGTGTGAGAATTAGTATTATGGAGAAAAGTAGAGAGAGAATATATAACTGGAGAAACGTAAAGAATAATGAATGAATAATATGTAATCAAAGGAGCTGTATTTATAGGGCCGAAAAGCCCATAACCTGTTCTAATTAAGGAAGGAGTCCTTTTGTTATAAACTTACCTTTTAGGAGGAGTTCTAACTTTACAAGAATTGCACCTCCCATTTTTTAGGATGTTTCCTTATGGGTTATGCTCCTACTTTGGGGCCCATGAATGTGTCCTAATGATTAGGCCCATAAACGAAAGACGTTCAGAGTCCCGTTTGTGTTGGGCTTGTAGGGGCAATATGACTGGTATATACTGACCTCAAGAGACAAAGTAACGATAAGGTTGGTAACGCCCGACCTTAGTGACAGAATGTTCCAAGGGTATCATACCGGCCTATGGTTAGATTTAGGGAACAATTAGACAGTACGAGCATATTTCCCGGGAACTTGTATGACCTGGCAATTATGCTTTACCATATAATCCTATGGGCTACTAGTTGTGATAGGTCGGGCATAAGATGGAGCCCGTGGGCGAGATGGGCCGACCAGTTGTACTCCGTTGTCCAGCTCATCTTTGGACGTCATGAAATTGTCCGATGAAATAGTAAATAGTATTTGACAATCTTACCTTTATGGCTTTATCATTAATTTTACAAGGTATGTCCTCTGGTTGATCTATTCCTTATATTTTTGACTTGGAATTCTAATGATTCTATCATTTAAAAAAGACTTTTTATATCTTTTGGATATATTTTACCATTATTTATAAAATACGTTATTTCATTTTTTATTTCATTTAATATTTTTCTAATAATTTCAATTTCTCTTTCAATAGTTAATCATGATATTATTATCTTGTATTATCTTGAATCTTTTTATATAAATCCATTTTATAGTCTGCTATATTAGAATAATCTATCATGTGTTGATCATAATTTTCTAAGAGTGTATAATATTCTTCAGATGATTCATCCATATTTCTTAGTTTAGATATAATTTCATTCATTTTTTCTAAAAGTTTATCTAATCCTTTAATAGTATATCCTGACATTTTATATACTAAAATCAAACTGTAAATAGAGTAGTTATAAAATAATATATAAAGTTTCGAGTAACTTATCAAATTCTATCAGTCATGATTATTGATAATATCTATATCAGTCATGATATTCATACTAGGTTCAAATGGTATATTATACTTTGAAATGTTTTTCCTTTTTTTTTCTAATTTATCAGTTATATCTTGTATTACTATAAATCTTACAGTACCTCTAGCAAAGTTTTCTATCATATTTTCTTTAAAACTTCTTGTTTTTGATATCCCATTTTATCAATTTCACTTTCGTATTAAATTCCACTTTTATTTTTGATATTCTTTTTAACTTTATATAGACCTCTCTTAGATTTGAGTTTTTTCATGATATAATTTTTTTTTTCATTCATGATGATCAAAAGTTTTAAAAAATGGTAAAGAAAGACTCATCTCTTCCATCACTATCATAATCATATCACTACTAAATACATGTTCTAAATATAATTAATTATTTATCTCAGTATTATCACTATCAAGCCAAAAGTAAATGATTGATTTTGTAATTTCTAATCCAAATAATTCCTTTAATCTAGGAAAAATAGCTAATAAATATGGCATATAAACATGATATAACTTTTTTATTTCATTATTTGGTCTAGTAAATTATTTATGTATAAATAAATGTTCAATTATGCTGTGATATTCATTTTTATAAGGACTATTTTGATAGTTAAACTTGATAATCCTAAATTCTTCCATAATTCCTGCTTGTTTTAAAAGTTCTTCTTCCTCCTAATTCCATAAAGACAGATATATTAAGAATACTAACCCATTTTCCTGTTCTTTGTATCTTTGTATTTTTCTTCTGATGTTAGTGACTTTCAAGCTCACAGGTTTCTGCTATCATACCCTTCAACTACCTCTTGTCTTCACGAGTTATTAGTCACACCTGACTTCATGCCGTCACTGTATAACATTTTGATGGAGAGTATTTCATATAGAAGGGAGTTTTCTTAATAATATATCTTCTTGTACGAAATAGGATTCAGAAGAAAGATTTAGAAACTCATATCATTTTTGGTAAATTAGTTGGAATTTTTTTGATAAAATGAATATTGTTACAAGATTGGTATGAGAACTTTCAAGGACATAACATTTCTTTAGCTATCTCACAGACTGAGTGCTCAAGTGATTTTTGTTTTTTCCTAGCCCGAATACCTCTATTTATAATACTATATAGGATACAATTACATCGTTGCTTACATCACTGACTCGATAATTTTGCATCTACCTCAGACTCAATAATTTACACTTTAAGTTATATCATAGGGACACCTGTCCCTACATTATTTATTCTTTCACATGGTATTCACATGGTGTTGTCTTGGCATTGTGCAAAAGCAAATTGCATTTCTATTAGCTTTGTCGACATCTCTTTTTCCAATAGTAGATTCCATCTGTGCATTATTTTTATTGGCATACAGGGCAATTTCTGGTAATGCATGCCTCTTGTAAAGTTGTAAAACTTCCATTAATCTGATGAGTACCAAATTTGTTGATGTATTGATTTTTCCTTTCCTCAATTAATGAGAAGAGTCAATCCTTCATATTGACATATGCATTTGAGTTTTTTGTCATAAACATTTTTGGTAATGTTATAAAGGACTTTTCTCCCTAACACTCTACGAGATCTGAATCATGATCTTGTGATACTTGGTACAGGCTTGGTATTCTTTCCAACTTCTATTTGGAAATTCCTCGCAACATAACCAATTTTAATGATATGTTCAGCATCGTAGTAAACCCTTCCATCAAATTCTGGACTGATCGAATAAAATTTATTATATATATTAAAGTTGTTGAGTTAGCAACAATTTTCAATGTCAATTTCCCGTCAAAACTCAGCCATTATTTATGTTTTTTCTTTTTCTTTTAAACATCTATTACTACAAAATACAATGTTGATTAATCATTATTATAGCACGATTTCCCTGCTAAACCAGTTTCAATATCATGTCCACATATTTTTTCTTTAAAACATACTTCTTAAACAAATTCATTAGTATTCGAACATGGTTTCCAATCTATTGGGTTTCGCATCTACTAAATATTGACATTCTTAACAATTTCATCCTTGAATTTGGTTTTAAGATTTCGGCACACAATCTGTCATATGTTTGCTCATCTTCTCAATGATATGAGACTCCTTGAAATCCATTACTACTGATTTACTAAACCGTGAACATTATAAAATTTGAACAATGTGGTGAGAAATTTATGTTCTAATTACCTTAAACTTTTGTTTACTGATAATACTTTTTTTTGTGTAATATTCTATACACATAATAATTCGATGGACTATTCACATTAAATTATATCTAAAATCTAGATAAGGAATAAAAATTAGTGGAGCTAAAATCAACATACCCATTAAATGTATTATTTAAGTTCTATAATGGCCATCAATCATTTATAAGGATCAAAAAATAATTTTCTTGCTATCCATATGTTTCTTACTTGAGTTATCATCCCTTAAAAGATTTTATTAATGTAATCATAATGCTTTCTATCATTCATAATTCAGGACTTTAATTGTTTAAATATATCGATAATCTAAATCCGATTACTTAACAGTAGACATCCTATACCTACAACTGAAATCGAGCACATCTTCGATGGTGAAGGACGATTGACTACCTCATAGACCATCCACTAAAATATATACCAAATAATATAAAGAGAGTCTACATTAATTAGACAATATATCTTAAGAAGATATGCAATGGTATATGGATAATTTCATTTACTATTTACTAATATTACATGGTAATATGACAAGTGAATATGGAACGTTTGTGCAATACATCCCATTATACCGAGAAAAAATATATAGTAGCCATATACAATTTGAATTTAAAATTAATTGTCCTGGGTAATATTTTTATAAAAATTGATCTAAAGGTCCAATAAGTCGATATTTGTAGGAACTAATGAACCATTGTATAGGCTATATGCTAGGTGGTTCCAAGACATTCTATTCTTTTCTACATTGGTCTCATAAGAAAACACTATGTTTATTATTTTCTACATGTCTCTTCTAATGTCTATGTAATGTGAATGCTATATTTCTATAATTTTTCATCATTTAAAAGACATTATAGTTAAGATAAGGTATGTAGTATTGAAGATAGATTTTGATTGTACCCATAATTTTTTGTTTTTCTAGAGAATGATAGCAATGAGTTTCAACATAATTACTGAATGTAGCATGAAGATTTGAGTGACAGATGGATAATGTAACTTCTATAGAAAACAAACAAAAATTGCCAACGAACGATTTTAAATCCTCTTTGCAGCCTTAAACTTCCTTTGAGAGAGAAATATTTTCTAGTCAATTATCAATGTTTAATAGGTCAGTTGATGTCAATCAGAAGATAAATCAACAAAACAAATATCTGGAAATAGATTAAATAAGCAACACTTTAAGTATGCAGATAATATTATTAAATAGAATATTGAGAAATTTTTATTGGAAAGAGAATGTTTATGGAATCTGAACAAAAGAAACTAAAACTTATCTTCAACATCTGCTGGTTCAATATGGATCCGAACGACTATTACAAGTTTACCATTAAAACTCCAAAAAAGACATGAGTTCCCATTGATAGTCTCTTACGCCATGACCATAAATATGAGTTAAGGACAATCACAATAGCACGTCTGTTTTTTTTTAAAAAAAAAAAAAATCAGTGTTTAGTCATGGACAACTATACGTTGCAATATTAAAGTTGCAATATCTAGAATTAGAAGTCGTTTTGTCCTGAAGATACTTATATATGATAAGAAAGGCAAGACTATCAATTTAACTATAAATGTCGTATTTAAAGAAGTTTTCCAAAATTTGTATTAAGTTGAATTCAGAAAAATCAATTTTAATGATTATAGTGTTGATAATAATTTTTTTTTTCTATTTTTTATTATATGTTCTAAAATAATATAATTTCTCTAGCATCTCTTTCCGTACAACGCACGGGTGTACAACTAGTTTTATGTAAATGGATGTTCCTTGGGAAAATTTTGAAATTTCTCCTTTTAATAAATCATCAAAATTTTTAATTTCTTTCAGATCTTTTTCATGGTAGATAAGATCTAAAAATCCATAATTCGCTGTCATTTTTATCATACTGGGATCACCTCCTTGGGTAACAATCAATCGCTGATATATATATATATATATATATATATATATATATATATATATATATATATATATATATATATATATATATATGATCACTAGACGAAATGTAATAATAATTACATTCTTGAAGTTCATATATAATTTTAGCAAAATTTTTATATTCATCTTCTTTTGGTATAAAAAAAAAAAAAAAGGGAATCATCTTCCTCCTCAGCATGAATTTTAATCACTTTTGTATGTTCATCCTTGGAATTAATTGTTAATCTTCTCGGAATAGTTTCATTTATGATCATCTTCTTTGGGCTTGGTTCATCTCTTTTGATCTTTGGTCTACCACCTCTTCTAGAAGATGTATCTGTTTGTATTTTTTATATAACTTGTTTGCTAATTGATTCATTGAGATTCAATCTCAATTATATTATCATTCAATTCCTTGGCATAATTGTAATGAGAAATTGAGATATCCATCGATTGCTTGAAACTTTCTTAAAGAGTCTCTGTAAGTTGCTTAATTCCAAGTTTTATATCTTGAGCTTCCTCAACGAGGAAGTTCATTCTCTCTTTTCAGGGATTTTTTGATATTATCCATTTGCAAATTCAATATTTCTGCTTAAAAAATCTGCAAGATAATTACTGACACCTTTAATATGAACTATATCAAAATTATAAAATGTCAAATAGGCATGCCATCTATGAAGTCTCCTGTATTGAGGTTCAGGCGGTAATTTGTTTTTGACTAATCCTGCAACTTGAAAATTATCAGCTTCAACAGTAAATTTTTTAGATAATAGAAATAATGAGAACTTTTTATCTTTCTAATAATTGCTAATAATTCTTTTTCATGAGTGGTATAATTTATTTCTGTTTGATTAAATATCCCACTAGAATATCTGCATATTTCATTCAAATATGTTTTTAATATTGTTGGCCAATATTTATCTGAGGCATCAGTATTAACAATTAGATTATCCCTTTCATTTGGTAATCTTAATTTTGGTAAATCTTTATATTCTTCTTTAAGTAATTTAACAATTTCTGTGTGCTCATCATTCCATCATTTAGTATTTTTTTACCGAGTAAAATCTGGATTTTATGTCTCTTTTTTGAAAGATTTTCAATAAATCCTTCTACACAATTTAAACATCCTAAGAACTTTTGTATTTATTCTTTTGATTTTAATTTATCTGAAAAATTCTCTATCTTTTTAGATATATGAGTTTGTAATTTTTTTTTTTTTATCTATTGATAATCCAATAAAGTCAATTTCTTGTTTTTCTATTATAACTTTCTTTTTTGAAAGAACAATTCTTTCTTTTTTGCAATCATTTATGAATTTCATTAAATAATTTCTATGTTCTTCTATTATTAGAACATATCAATATATCATCAACATAAACATAAACAATTAAAAATTCATTAAATTTTCTAAATATGTTATCAATTTTTCTTTGATATATTTGTTGTGAATTTTTTTAAACCAAATGACATAACCATTTATTCATACTTACCTTGAGGTGTACTAAATGTTGTATATTGAATATTATCTTCTTCCATTTTCACTTGCCAAAATCCTGATCTACAATCAAATTTAGAATATTATTTTTTTCCTTTTGCAAGGTTTATTAATACTTCTTTATTTGGTATATTTGTTTAATTCTTTATAATTTATCATTAGTATAGCTTTTCCTCTTATTTGTTCATAATGTTTCATTATCATAAAGGCTGAACTACTATGAGGTCCATTACTGAGCCTAATAAGTTTTTGATCAAGCAATTCTTTTATTTGAATTTTGAATTCTTGTGTATCTTGTATAGTATATACATAATTAGTCTTACTCTTATGATAACATTTTCAGTTAATTCTATTTTGGCTATAGGGTTTCTAGAATAATAATGAATTTTCTCCATAAACTTTTTTCAATTGTTCAATGATCTTTTCTATAGTTGTTTATATTCCTGTCTTTAGGACTTTTATATATCTTATGTTTTTATTTTTTATTTCATTTTATGTAATTGGTTTTTTCTCACGCTGGGCTGGCTGAACTCTGTAAGGTTTAAATTCCTTGGTATTTTTAATAAACGGGCAAAAGGTGTTTGTAACATTATCATGTAATTATTTTGTTTGTAATATTGAAATTGTTGGATAAAGTCATTTCCTAATAATATATCACTTTTTAATTTATCATAATTATATATTTTGTTTATTACAATTTGTTTGCTTCCAAGTATTATATCGACTTTATCTGCACTATGAATTATATGGGTACTTTCTTCTGTTACTCATGTTGTTTTTACCTTATTATTGGTATTCCATGATTTAATAAAAAACTTTTAAATATTGATATATCACTTCCTATATCAATTAATGCACAAGTTGTTATATTCGTTTCAACAATAGTAACTTGCATATAAACAACCAATGGAAAGCTTATTTGGTTATTCATCTATTTAGCTAATCTACATAATATGGTTTGACCATTATGGGTTATGTATAATCCTTCTCGTTTTATACTATAATCTTCTAATCCATTTAAGAAACGCATTCCTAATAATATATGAGGGTTTACCATACCGTTATCTATATGACATGGTATTAAGAGATTAATCCCTCCTATATTTATTGGTACTTTGACTTCAAGTTCAGTAGTATGTAATTGCCCATCAAAATTCACATATCTATATGGGTTAGTTCTATGAGATATTAATCCTTTATTCCTGTTAGATGCTATATGACATTTATTAACTCCTGTATCAATCAATAAATTTGATCCTTTCACATGTTCTTTTCCATTGAAATATTCACTTTCTATTTTCATATGTCCAGCATTTCTATGAAGTTTTATTTCTCTTGTATTATTAGTTTCTCCTAATTGTTTTTTATTAGGTAAACTCGTTGATCTTCTAATTAATATTCCATCTTCGAATGTTATTTTATTATTAGGATATTCTTTCTCTTTTAATTCTATTATCTCTAGTTTATTTTTTGTTATAGTAAGTTCATAGTGTCCTGGGACTAAATTTATTTGTTTATTTGATTCAACAATTTTACTAATATATTTACATTTTTTATGAACTTCAATAAATGGTTTTTTAAAGTAAATATTTTCATAATTAGAATTAGTAAATGTGTATAACGCTCTATATTCTATAGTCATGATTTGATCTCCTAGTTGCATTATATCATTTCTATGTAACTTGAAATGTAGTCCTAAAACCTCATTAAAGTTTCTATATTTCAATGAGACACAATATTTTGGGTAACATGTAAATATTAGTTTTTGATATGCTAAATTTCCTTCTATTGTTCCTAAATGACTTTCTTTCAAATTTATTATTCTTCCATAATATAAACTCACAGTCAAAGATGAATATATTCCTTCCCTAAATAAGGATTTAAACATTATTTGTCTTTCCACAAGATAACATATTGAATCTTTTCACTTCATTTTTATTAATTTTTGTTAATAATTCTGTAACTGTATTTTTTGTTAAAAGGTTCAATTTATGGGTTCCTTGAGTTATTCTGATATCTACTGCTTTTTCAATCTTATGATATTCATTTATTGCTATAATTTCTCTTCTCCATATCCCGTCCAAGATTTTTCATTTTCTTATTTTCAAATCTAAAGATAATTTTGTAATTTCTTAAACTTATTATTATTATTATTATTATTATTATTATTATTATCATCATCAAAAGTTACTTTTAATCCATAATCATCTATGTAACAACCCAAAATTTTTATAGTTTATTATTAGTTAGCAATACGGATTTTACCTAGATACCTTTAACAAATTTTTAGAAGTTGAGGGACAAAAAGAAAAACAAGTTTTGAAGATAATTTTTATTTTGGTTTGATAATTAATTATTGATAGAGAGATAATTACTATATCAATATTATACTCGTTTTATAGATCGTGATTAATTAGGAGTCTTGACTCAAAAGAAAATCAATTATGACTGATTATGTTCAAGATATTGTAGTTAGAAGATGTTACCTTAAATTAATATTGAATTGAATTAGTTTTGATTTCCAACTTTTCCTAAACTGTACACGTGTATATATTGCCCAGATTTATTGCTTTTAAAATACTATTTTTGACTACTAGAGTTAAGACTTTAGATTGGAATTAAGTTTAGTCCAAACCAGTTTCTTTTCTCTCCACCTCCCACGTGTAATAATTCTGTTTGTTTTGAGAAATCTGAATACCATACTAATTATTGAGAATTCGCGCTTATCCTATGAATGCACTGACTTTTTCAATTTTAATTGGTCTAGGCTGTGGCATTGCACGGTTTATAATTTTTAATTATACTATAACTCAACTTTGTGTCATAAATTTCATCTATAAATATAGTCAACAAGTTAGTGATTTTTCACACAAAAATATACAGTCTCAACAAAGAAATGCAAAAATATTTCAAAGTACTTCAATCACAATATTTTCAAGACAAATCAAACACACGTTTTGGATCTTCAACGTGCAATTTTATTCTCTTTCAAAATTCGTTTGATCAATTACAAGATAAGATACATTATGTGCAAGTGGTTTTAAATTCTAATTTTTGATGATATTTATATAATGTTACTTTTAATGCCTTAATACCTTCGGGTCTATGTTATGTTAAATCCTTCAGGATTGATGCTAGGATTCTTAAGTAATTCTTTGAGCTAGTTTTTATTTTTAGAATTAATGTATAAGCCCAATTGTTGGCCCAGACTTTACAATTAGATTAATTAACCAAGGCCCATTAAAGACCCTATTATCACTAGGGTTAGGGTTCTATGTGCACATATTAATTTGTGCACTACTGTAGAGAAAATCAAGAGAGAGTCGCTTTTCTAGTATTAGGTTTTTCTCTTGCTAGCACGAAGAGAAAAACCAATTCTCTCAAATCCATTCCAATAGTTGGAGAGTGATGGAGTTCCAGATTCAACTCGCTGTGTGGATTTCTGTTAGAGGCTGGACAATTGGACAACTGGTGGTGACAAGACTGTACCTCCTGTTTCAGATTCTCGATTCACAGGGTTCATCAAAGGTATCATCTTTATCACAAATTCTATCTAAGTGTAAGGTTGATCCGGGCTATGGTTTCGAGTCTGTTAAATTTCCGCTGTTCATGTATGTATCGAAACCTTACAGTGGTATCAGAGCCTGCCTTGTTACTTGTTAGAATTTGTTTAACTCTTTGACGAATTCAATATGATTGAATTAAATTTTAGTTTTTCTAGTTTTTGAGAAAGTTGATTTTCTTGTTCTATATTTAATTTGGAAAAGAAAATTTATTTTTGGTCTGAAGAATGGATCAAGAAATGGATTGGAAATTTCGACGAAATTGGTCACCGGAGGTGTAGGCCCAGCAGCAAGACGTTGTTGCTGCGTCGGCTTTACAACTACAGGATCTGCACACAGCAACACGCGGCGTTGCTGTGTGATCGGAGGGCGCTTCACAGTAGCGTGGCCACTGCTTCAATTAGCAGCGCGGTGCTGCTATTGTGGTAGCAGTAGCACTGCTGCCTTTTCACAGCAGCGTGCGACGCTGCTGCAACGACAACGTCGTACGCTGCTGGGCTGGTAGCGGTGCACCGGGCAGTGCACCTCGTGATGACGGGTTGGGGCACCAGCTCCGACACCGCCTATACCGGAAGAGGAAGAGACTCTGCGCTACCAGTAGGCGAGAGAGAATTTGGGGGCGGGGGTCTCCATGCAATTTACGAAATTTCAAGCCCCAAGTTGCAATTTTCGAATTAGGGTTTTGATTAGAAGCGGGGCTATTTTGTAATTTATGAGATCGTGAGCCCCTGTCTACAATTAACTAATAAGGGTCAAAGTTTTATTTTAAAAGGAGAATGGGTCAGAATGCAATTTTTCAAATGGAATTTTAAAAGTGGAAATTACATCCACCCCTACTTTTAAATATCAAAATTCATAAATAAGGTGAAACTTGTATTATTACAAAAATCAGGTTGTAATTAATATTCTAATAACTAATTACAATAATTCAAAATTAAATTAATTAATCAACAATATCTCAATCATATATAACTTCAAACCCTAATTATATATATATATATATATATATATATATATATATATATATCTCTATTGATAAACAGTCATACACACCGCTCAACCACTCTCTCAGCCTCTAGAACAGAAATCGACGATGCCTTCCACCACGGCCACACCTCGCGCCTCCGGTCTTCGCCAGTGCTTCGATCGTCTGCGACAAGAACACAACTGGGAGGAGCGATTTCACTGTAAAAGGTCGGCAAGAACACAACCGGTAACCTCCATCGCCGCTGCACAAATCTTGCAGCGCACTACTTGATCGAGTGGGATTCAGACAGATCTAGTTGTGGTCTCGCTGAGATTGAGTGGGATTCTGGCAGTAATGGTCCCGCCGCTTTGGTCGAGGCAGCGACGAGTTTGCAACATCTAACAGTGGTGGCGGTGTGCAGCAACGTGCAGCGGCCTGGTTTGCCATTTTTTTTTTTGTAAATTTGATTTGTGGTGGTTCAGTTAACGTGAAGTGGCCGCGGAGGTGATGAGGGAAGGAGTTTGAATTTTGGCCCTGAGATTTTGACATGGTGTGCAGTTTACTGTGGTAGTGGTGGAGGCCGTGGTGGTGGAGGCTGTGGTGATAGTTGTGGTGGTGGTGTTGAGACGTTAGAGACGGTAGGGCAGCCATAGGTGTTGATTGATGTTGTGACCTTGACAAATTTGTGTGTTTCATGGTGTTGGATTGTTGGTGATTTGTCATTGGTGGTGGTGGAGGTCGCACGGTGGCGTAGGTGGTGGTGAGGCAGCCGTAGATTGTTCAAAATGTTGACTTGATAAATGTGACCTAAAAAAAGTGACCTAATGATATATAATTTGTAACAATTTGTGACCTAATAATCTAATATATTGTGACCTAGAAAAAGTCGAGATTGACTAATTTGATATTTGTGTAACTTAATCCTTTAATGATTTGTGACCTTGACATCAATTGTAAAACTTGTGACTTTAAAGATTTGGATTTGTGACTTCAAATTATGTAATGTTGTGACCTCAATATGTATAATTAATAAAAGATTTTTAATTATTTAATATAAATAATAAATATTAATTAAAACCTGATTTTTGAATATATATATGTTTGGCCTTATTTTTGAAAGTTGTATTTGTAAACACCTTAATTATGTATTTTTCCCATTTTAAAATGGATCTTAAATTGGATTTTCAAATTGGTTTGACTCAATTTAAGACTTTGATCAAAATTCTAATTTGACCCAATTCAAAATTTTATTTAAAAATTCATGACTTTTAAATTATTGTTAAAATTAGATTTTAACAAAATATATAACTTGACCCTAAATTGAATTTTATTTTATTTAGGAGTTTTATCCTAAATTAAAATGTTAATTCAATTTGCCCTAATTTAAGAATTAAAGTTTGGACTCTAATTTGGTGTTTGATTAAAATTTGATTTTAATTAAATTCGATTTAATAATTAGTTAATTTGATTAATTGATTATTAATTAAATCTTATTTAGGATTTGATCCTAAATTCAATTAGCCCTTGAGTCTTGAAATTGGAGTTGGACTCTAATTTGCTATTTAATTAAAATTTGATTTTAATTAAATAAACCCTTCAATTAAAGTAATTGATTAATTAATTACTAAATTGAATTTCATTTTATTTTAGGAGTTTTATCCTAATTTGCCCCTTTTGGAATTAGAGTTGGACTCTAATTTGGTATTTGATTAAAATATGATTTTAATTAAATAAGACCCGCTAACTCAAGTTAGTTAATTAATTAGATTAATTAATTGTTGTTCTGATCCATTTTATCTAAATTAGTTTAGAAGACCTAAATTGCTAGAAACTTGAAAGTTGTTTATATAATATTAGATATTATATTATAATACATTTATATGATGAATGTGTATTTAGTGGATGGTTATGGACTCGACCCATGTGATTGGTTGGATGGTTAATTTATGGGCTATTCACATAATTACACTACTTTTAGGGATCAAATTGAAATTTACTTGAATTTTATAAAAATTGAAAATTACTTATAATAAAATCATAAAAACTGAAAAATACTTCATAATCACGTGAAGTATCACAATTTGATACTTTTGATACTTCTCAAATATGTTAGTATCACAGTATGATACATATGATACTTTTCAATTTTTTTTTAGTAATAATGAAGTATTTTTCAAAATTTTTTATTTGGGTAGTAAAAATCATTTTTATTATCTAAAGTAAGTAATCTATACAATTATCCCTTAATTTATTCTATTTGTTGGTTGGGCCTCTGAGCTTATTATTATTTAATTGGGTCTACGTGCTTATTATTTAATTTATTTGGGCCTACGAGCTCTAGTTTGTAGATATGGGCCTGCGTGTCCATTTGATTCAGGCATACGTGCCAACTAGTATAGGATATAGGTTGCAGCAGCAGATGAAAATTATTGCATTTAGCATTCTATGATTGAATGCAATGTCCCCTAAGAATTGACCAACTAGTCTTCTTCATGGCTCGAGAAGACTAGATAGATATCGTCCATAATCATCCATAATATTATTATATGTATGATTAATTGCATGATTGATTTTAGTTAATATACATAGGAATGATGAGACCAAACCCCTCACTTAAAATTATATTAAGTCATATGCTTTCCATTGTTATAATGAAAAATCAGAGTCTACTATCGATGTCACTTGTTGAGTCACTCAAGGCTACTCGCTGGTAGATATATTTCTCATCATGAAGTATCAGATACTTCTGAACAATGGGTCGGACTTAACCAAAACCACATCCTTTATTGAGTCAATCAAAAGGAATATAATTTTGGAAGCAATTTATTAAATTCGTATTAATTGGTTAATACAAAGTGCCTTCCATTATTATAGTGAAAAATCAGAATCCGCCCTTGATGTGGTTTGTTGAGTCACCCAAGGCTGCGATTGGGAATGTGTGTTTGCTACTATGAAACATAAGATGTTTCTGAAAAATGGATATAATTTAATTGAAATCTATCTTTTGTTGAGTCACTCAAGGAGATGAGATTTTAGAGCCACAATCAAGTGAATACATAAGATGTGTGTGATAAAGAGTTGTCTACTTGATGATCTAGGAGTCACATGGAGATGTGATTGATAGGAGTATCTACCTGGATGTTTTATTAGGGCTTGTTGAGTCACTCAAGGTTCTAATAGAACAAACCGGGTCCTAGCCCACTGTGTATCTAAGAGGATTCCACGAGATTAATGTTGGGGGTCATTAATTCTAGTAAAACAGTGGGAGCAATCGATTTAATAAAAGACCTTATTAAATTGATTTATGCATGATAATACGTGATTCTATTTTTTATTTATTATTGTTGTTGTTGTTGTATGAGTTTTAAAAATTTGAGTTGTTACTTGAACTTATGGAAAGTAATAATTGACACTCTATAAGTTCATTAGACTGAAGTCCTTGAATTGGCGTCGTCCTTTGAGAACATATCTCAAACATGATATGATCGAGAATACTCTTCTCGAACATGCCAATAATAATACATTACATTTATAATTGCAAGGCTTCCTTAACCGAACTGAAGAAGTGAGAAGTTTGGTGAATCCTCTACTTCAGTTTTCTATTTGATAGAGGTTAAATAATTTACTTAGCCAATCGAGTATTAGACATCGATAATATATAATGGCTAAAAGTAGAATAATTACAAAAAAGGGTGATATACCTATTTGTAGGTAATAAAACAAATGTTGTTTGAACGGCTTAAGAAGCTATCACCTATTTTTGCCTTCTCATTCAGCTTAAAATTATACAATTGTTAATTACAGTTCTTATGAAGGACGAAACTTCCACTTAATGTTTGGACATGAAGTAATTATCCTCTTTAATTAAGAATAATAATTATTCGTTAACTTAGATGGGATACTATGTAAGTGAGGTAAGTAACAAATAGTCTACATTCTGAATATTAATAAGGCATGGAAGAAGTCACACTTAAATTTGACATTTGACTGATTCAATTAATAGAGATATATGTATATCTCACCTTGGAGGTAAATTGACAAGTCAACTTTTCTTTGAAAAAGGAAAAGTGAGATGGTTGATCAACTAAGCCTGTTACATTCGGTTGTAAATGGGCATATGTCAAAGTGGTCTTTAATCATTAGATAACATTGATAGTCATTGTTATTTATAAATTAAATCTGAGAGTTTGAAATGTTCAAGTAATACAGATATAAATTAGAAGGCCAAAATGAGAAAATATTCTAAGCACTTAGATTTGATCAAGGTGAAGAATATTTTAAAATGATTGACTTCAAGATTATGGTATGAGAACATAATTTTCGCATAGATACTCTTTCGTATATGCCTCAGCACAACGGCGTATTTGAAAGATGAAAGATTGCAATTGATGCAATCATTGATGAAGCCACGCAAAATCTCCAAAAACTATTTTTGGAACTTTGCACTGAACACTTTATGTTACACACTTTTTCGTATTCTATGATAATCGGTTGATGAAGATCCATATAAGATATGGATTTCAAAGGTCTAATCTTCCTCGCGTTAAGATTTAAGATCTCGATACTTGTTAGAAGTACACCAAATTTGGATAAGCAATAACCTTAGTCCAATATATATATATATATATTTGTGGGTTATCCAAAAGATGGTTGGATATTATTTTTACATTCCTATCGAGAAAGAATGTCTATATCAAAATTTGTCAATATCTTAGAGAAATAGTTCATCTAAGAGAAGATAGTGGGAGTAAAAGTAGAACATGAAAGAGTTCATGATTACACATATATACTTAATCGATTAAATAAGCTAGAATTTGTGCTTGTATTGGATGAGGCACAGATCAATGCTTGGAACACGCGCGCTACTTAGGACGTGGTGACGACTGAGAACGCACTAGCTCCATGTAAAGACATTAGGATCACGCGTACTCCATTGAGTTACACATCCCTGATTGCTAATATTGTATTAGTCATCAAGGATAATGAGCCTATATTTACATAGAAGCTAAGTCAAGTATTGACTAAACGAGATGGCAGGAAGCCATAGAATCAGAGATAAAAACAAGCTTTGGAACTTGTTTGATTCGCCTAAAATGGGTAAGACCCATAGGCTGTAAATGTGTTTACTCTGAATCAATTCGGATTCTGCTTGCGGTAGCAACATGCTCTGATTAAAGAATTTTTGAATCCTTATATATATTTAAACATAGTATACGAGCTAAAAATATCGATTATAGATTAAAGCAAGCCTCACGGAGCTAGAATTTTAATTTTGAAGAGATAATCAAAATGTTTGATTTTATCAAAAGTTGAAGATAAAGAATGTGTGTATATAAAAGGTTAGTGAGAGTGTTCAATATTTTTGATACTTAATGTAGATGACATATTTTTTTTATCAGAAGTTGAGTCTCTAACCTTTAAAGTGAAAGTGCAATTATTTTAAAATTTCTCCATGATGGATTTGAGAAATAAAACCTTCACTTTGGGAACCAGAATCTATAGAGATAGATTTGAAAAGTTGTTTTGATTTCTCAATCCACGTACATAGATGAAATGCTAATGGGGTTAGCATGAATGAATCCAACATAGGATTTCATCCTAAAGGTTTTTGGGTTAATCTTTTCAAAATGGTGTTTAAAACACATATTGAGAAGGAAGGATATGGAGAAGATACTTGATTGTTTGACAATAAGATCCTATCAAACGCGACCCTATGTACGACACCCTTTGTATTATTAAGCCCTTGAGAAGTACTAATAATACAATAGTCATGAGTAGAAATGTAGACTTACAATCTTTGGGTATAGAGATACCACCCTTCAGTCCGGGAAAGGATGAAGGATATATTCAGTCTAATTGTTAATTAACTCATAGTAGTGGTGTGATCAGTTTGAAATGGTTCAAACAAGAGAGACCACTACCTATACAACCGAGACCAAATACATAAGTGCTTGTGAAGCAATCTCGATCGTTAAGTTCATTAGTGACTATAACTGTTCCTAGCATTGTAGCTCCAGTAATGAGTACTGTGACGACAATGGAGCCATCGCGCAAGCGAGGGAACTGGGTCTCATCGATGATCTGAGAATGTATTTATGGGCTATTATCTTATTCGAAGATTGTAGAAAAATAGAATTCATGCTCACTAACCTTGAGAATGTTGAATATGTGAAGAGTCACATATTGAAGATCCCCCCATAAAACCATTATCCCAATAGGAATATGATTATCATATAAACTCATTATGTATAGGATACATGAGTTATTGGATCTAGTGGGAGAATATCAGTGTCATGCTCTAAATCCAATCGTTAAGATAGCATAACACATATTATCATTGTTACAATAAAGACAGATCTATTATTAAATTGAATTTAACTCATTATTTAGATAATAGAGTCCGTAGAATAATTTTAAGTAACTTCTAAGTCACAAGGTGTTGTGACTGTGAGATACAAGTCATTAATATCTTATTCTAAAATTTTTCCTAGTCAAAGTAACAACAAGATACGGATATTGTTGTTGCAGTTAGACTAGCATGTGTTGCATTTCTTTCTTATGAAGAAAGTAACTTACCTCACAAGCTAGAATGTAGAGGGACATTCAAATGAACACGTGGATGCATTGTTAGATGAACAAAGCATTTGATGACCCGCCTAGAGATTCCACATAGATAACTATCCAAGCGTCAGTGGTAAATCTCTAATGCGCGGTTGTGGATTTGGTCCTTTGACTTGGGGACGTCATAGAATCCTGTATGAGGATAACTATGCTTTGGCGAGCGTTGATGTTGGTTCTTGAGAAGGAGTCATCAGGATGACGTCGTACGGGTATAGTGAGAGTTATATGAAGGTTGTGTATGTCCAATATGAGGATTCATCACTCCTGGGTAGTAGGAGATTATAACTTGTATTTCGCCCACTTAAATTGATTTAAAGTCCTCGGTAGGGGTGAAGTTATGAGTTGAAAAGATGTTTTCAGTCATGACAAGATCAACAAAGATAAGAGGTGAATAACATAATTGGTTGAAATGAGATTGACGCTATCCACATCTCTTAACCAATTGGGTTATATTGATGAAGATATTATATTTCCACGGTAACCGCACATAAACAGGTCTTGTCATACCACATGACTTTGCCTTTCACATGGATTGCCTTGACACATTGCTAGATATCAATCTTGGACAGTGATGTGAATTAATCGATCTTGGTTAGTCGAGGATGAATTAGAAATAGAGATTTCGATTAATCTTATTCCAATCATATTGGAATAATAATAACACGGCGTTTGCCATCATGAATGGAATCTAATGAGTCACACACAAAAGGCGAGAATTGAGTATCTGGAATTGGATCATGTCCAAGTGGGAGATTGTTAGAATTAATGTACAAGCCCAATTGTTGGGCCGGACTTTACAATTAGATTAATTAATATGAGGGAAAAATACACAAATAAGGTATTTCAAAATACAAATTTCAAAAATGAGGTCAAAGTTATATTCTTTCAAAAATCAGGTTTATTTAGAATTAATTAATTAATTAAATTAAAGAAAGAAAATATTTTACCATATATATGAAGGTCACAATATTATGTAATTGTAGGTCACAAAGGACAAATGTGTTAAGGTCACAGTCCATCAATATTTTAAATCACAAATTATCAAAATAGGAGGTCACAAATCAAAATTACTTTTAGGTTACTATCACAAATTTCAAGGTCACAAATTATCAAAATAGTTAAATCACAAAATGTCAAATTAATCAATCAAGTTACAACTTGTTAATTTATTAGATCACAAAATCTATCAAATTATTAGGTCACAATTATTTTATCCTTGTCAATTATTAGGTCACAAGACTCACGACATATCAAATTATTATATTTTATTATCAATTATTAGGTCACAAGTTTCTTAGGTCACATTTATCAATTACCGATCACCATCAACCGACGCCTCCTCGGTCTCACTACCACCACACACAAACCGCGTCACAGCCTCCACCACCAGCAAACTCTGAAAAAGAAAGAAGCTGAGAAGGACTGTGCCCAACCGCTCCAAGATGCCTCTGCGTCGTGAGTCCTCCACGGTACCCCACCACCGCCGTAGGCACCAACACACCACCACCACACCACCATCTCAACGTCGTCGCCGCCACCACCCTCTCAACGCTGTCGCCCTTGCCCCAACCAAAGAAAAAAAATTGCTGCTGCAAAACTATCACTTGAACCCCCTCACCACGTAGCATCGTACAAAACCACCGCTTCCATCACCACCCACAGCCACCATATAGACTTGCAGAGACAGATGACAAAACATCGAAGCCGTTGGTGCAGCGGCATGACATCACTGCGTGCCTACTTGGTTGTCGTTTCCATCACCACCCATTGCCACCACAGATCATTCACGACCACTCACAACTAAGTGCAGTACATCCCCACAGACCATGCACGGTGTCTCGTTGCTGTGCACCGCCACTTGCTGTTATGTAGCGACATAACACCACCACAGATCTACACACATCATCTCGCCTCTGTGCGCGGCTACTGGCCGCTGTGGAGCCATGTCTAACTCTATTGCTGCGCCGGTGCCAGAGTTGGAAGGGGAGGAGAGGATGTAGAGACAGATTAAGGAGAAGTGAGGAAGAGGAGGTAGTGCGAGAATGAGGAAAGTATGAATTAGGGTTTGGAAATGATGGTTGGGTTTAGATAATTAATTTAATTTTGTAATATTATTAATTAATTAATAAAATATTAATGAAACCTGAAAATTGAATATATATATATATATATATGTATATATATATATATGTTTCACCTTATTCTTGTATTTAGATTTTGAAAAGTAGGGGTAGGTGTAATTTCCACTTAATATGATTAATTAATCAAGGCCCATTAAATGCCCGATTATCACTAGGGTTATGGTTCTATGTCTACATATTAATTTGTGCACTATTGTAGAGAAAATCAAGAGAGAGTCACTTTTCTAGTATTAGTTTTTCTCTTGCTAGTACAAAGAGAAAAACCAATTCTCTGAAATCCATTCCAATAGTGGGAGAGTGATGGAGTTCCAAATTCAACTCACAGTGTGGCTTTCTGTTAGAGGTTGGACAATTGGACAGCTGGTGGTGACAAGACTGTACCTCATGTTTCAGATTTCAGATTCACGACATTCATAAAAGGTATCATCTTTATCACAAATTCTATCTAAGTGCAAGGTTGATCCGGGCTATGGTTTCGAGTCCGTTTAATTTTCGCTGTGCATATATGTATAGAAACCTTACAATTATCGCGGCTAGCTGCTTTAAATGAGGAAAAATGTTTGATATGAATGTACTTTATAATTATATTATGACGAATTAGAATTTGCACGTATCTTACTGGGTATTTTTAATACTCACTCTTACTTTAAAAATTTCAGATTAATATGGTTCGTATGGACGCGTGGAAGATTGGAAGAGTGGGTACCTATGGGATGCCAAGTAAAAACATACGAATATAAATTTCTAGATTTATTATTATTTATGAAAATTTAAAACTATCTAAATTTTATAAACAGACCGTCACAGATAAATCTGAACAGTAACCAATTAACAGTAAATCGTTAAGATCTATTTTAGCGCTATTCCAGACGAATCTTGCGGATGCAGATTCATCTGGATAGTAAAACGTAAATGAATAAAATAAATTGGGCAGAATTATAAATGAACAAGAACACATAATTTGAGCTTAACGCGGGAAAAACCCTAATAGGGAAAACCCACGGCCCGCATCCTGCAGACAAAAACAAATCACTATATACGGAAAGATTTTATACATATCGATCTAAATTACAGGATAAATCTACGCGTAGACTTATCAAACATCCAAGAAATAGATCACTCCCTGATCCTTCTATGGCATGTAATATGAGCTGGTATCCTACCACTCTTCAGTAGTTTTCTTTGAATCTGTAACACTTTTTCAGCAACCTAGAACTCCCGTTCGAACACGATCCAAAACCTCCCGTTTGATCTTCAAGTTGAAATTCCTTCCTTCTCTAAGTGATTGAATCCTCCTCCTGGAGTACTGAAGTCACAACACAATTGAAGCCTTAAATGTTCTTGCACCACACGAAAAATTTGCTTCTTGATTCCTTGAATGTAGTGGACGTGTATTTGTGAAACACCACACGGATTTTGTATTTTTCACGTCTTGACTTCTTAAGAAAAACATCCCGTTTTTCTTTTATTTAAATGCAAATAAGTTACTTGACCTTCAAGTTTCCTTATTGCAAAATATCTTTGATACCTGCAAAATACAGTATAGATAATTAGAGAAAGGTAAGATAATTATTCTTGAATAAAATTTACCATAAGATATGATATAGATAAGTCATGAAAGATCTTACCATAAAATAGGATATAAATCATGAAGGATCTTACCATGAGATACACTTGGATACCAAGCATAAGAATCATATTTTCGTCCAACTCAACAACCAAGATTTTCGGCCTTATCAAGAAGCAACCTTACCATATGTAGATAAGCTTGAATATGCTCGATTTTATCAAGATGATAATCTTACCATATGCAAAGATAAGATTGAAATATTCTTGATCATAACAATAAGAAACTTACCATATCTAAGGATAAGCTCGAGTGCCAAGAGTAATAAAAGAATAGATCATCACGAAATTTACCAAAATCACAAGATAACAATATCTAGATGTCGAGATTATGATCCTAATCAAATCAATATTTCTTGATCATTATCTTTCCAACAATAACATATTTTTCTCGAAAATAAGAGATATATTTTGCATAATTTAATTAAACTTAATAATCTACTAAATACACGTATTTAGTAATTGAATTAAGTTTTCTTAAATTACACATTTGTGGAAAAATAGGAAATGCCAATAATATAAATTTAACAATTTATATCAACGACATTTTAAGTATTTTCTGTTTTATTTTTGGAATATTATTTAGCTACTGGCCTTTGTGCCTTATTTATATTATATTTCTTTAAGTCGATGTTGAATCATGTTATGTGATGTTGTTTCTTTAAAGTGTCTTTAATTATTAATGTTTTCTTTAAATTTACAAAGGAAAATATTTAATTTCCCGAAAATCACTATTTATAAAATCATGTTATGTTTCGCATTATTTAGAAGAAATAAATAAAAATTATGAATTTGGTAACGTTTCGAGCCTTCAACTCTTTAAAAATTTGAGGCATTACAGTTTGGTATCAGAGCGCAAGGTTTACCTTTCTGTAGGGAAAAAAATGAATTTATTGCTACTTGCAAATATTATTTATATACAATTATGTTTTTGTTTGACCATCCATGTATATTTGTGTAAAAAAAAAAAAAAAAATTGATTTTAGACGTTTAAATTTTGTTAAATATACTTACTTTAAATTTATAATTAAATATTTCTTACTTTTATATTTTTTTACTTGTTATTAAGAATGTTTATGTTAGTCATTTAATATTTAAATGGGTGTTAGTAACCAATTACTTTCATGTAGTACAAATCTTTATGCCTTGTAAGTAGATGCTAATTCATGTTAATTAACTGAGGGAAAAAAAAATCTATCCACGTGAACAGTAACCATGTTACTATTCACGATGAACATTAAAAAAAATCTTTTGCTGCATAAATGATAAAATTTTGATATTCATGCCTTAAATTTAATTTCTTTTTGTATTTTTCTATTCATCCAGAATAATCATGATTAGCCCTTCCATATGTCAAGATATTTGTTTGTAATTACTTTCATGTAGTCCAAAGTTTTGTGCCTTATAAGTACATTCTTATTTACGTTTAGTAACTGTATTTTTGTCATTCTCTTATTGATATCTAGTTGACTATTATAACCTAATTAGTAGAAGAAAATATAATAAGGTTAGAATTACTTGCAAACTTGAAAAATTTGTAATTACTATAAAATAATTTATCCCTTTATTACTACCTTTGTGTAAAAAAAAAAAAAAAAAAAAATTGCGGATAATTATGGATAAAATTTTCTTGATTGATTTAATCGCAAAACTAAAGGCTTTGTCCCAAAGACCTAAATTGTCTAAGAAGAGCTTGAGATTTAAGTAGTTCACTCGTGACTCCCCTCCTCAACTGGAAGCTCTTTAGTTGCGCGTTACTCGAATCTATAAAAATAAACAAAATAAAATATATTTACAACAAATAAACTCATTTGGTTTATATGTGCAACATTATATTATCTTAAAACAAGACCCTTGGCATTTAACCCTCTCCAGTCAACTACCGTCCGACGAAAATCAAGGTATGAGATAAATTTTTATTTTCCATGTTATCTTTCAAGCATAATTTAATCATTTAAGCTTGAATCTATGATGAAATGTCTAGATATACTGTAATGCATGATATTATCTTACTAAAGTGCAAGAACATAATATATGGTTTATCATTAATAAAAGAGTTTTTGCTCTAACTCGAGATGCGACGATAGAGGATTTGACCCCAATGAAAGGTAAAAAAAAATTCCCGATTTTGAAAATTTCGAGGACGAAATTAGTTTTAGAAGAGGGGATTATAATAACCAAAAATTTTATGGTTTATTATTAGTTAGCAATACGAATTTTACCTAGATGCCTTTAACAAATTTTTAGAAATTGAGGGACAAAAAGGAAAATAAGTTTTGACGATAATTTTTATTTTGTTTAGATAATAAATTATTGATAGAGAGATAATTACTATATCAATATTATACTCCTTTTATAGATCGTGATAATTAGGAGTCTTGACTCAAAAGAAAATCAATTCTGATTGGTTATGCTCAAGATATTGTAGTTAGAAGACGTTACTTAAATTAATATTGAATTGAATTAGTTTTGATTTCCAACTTTTCCAAAACTGTACATGTATATATATTGGCCAGATTTATTACTTTTAAAATACTATTTTTAACTATTAGAGTTGGGACTTTAAATAGAGATTGGAATTATGTTTAGTCCAAACCAGTTTCTTTTCTCTCTACCTCCCACGTGTAATAATTCTATTTGTTTTGAGAAATCTGAATACCATACTAATTGTTGAGAATTCACGCTTATCCTATTAATGCACTGACTTTTTCAATTTTAATTGGTCTAGGCAGTGGCATTGTGGTTTATAAGTTTTAATTATATTATAACTCAACTTTGTGTCGTAAATTTCATCTATAAATATAGTCAACAAGTTAGTGATTTATCACACAAAAATATGCAGTCTCGACAAAGAAATCCAGAAATATTTCAAAGCACTTCAATCACGATATTTTCAAGACAAGTCAAACACACGTTTTGAATCTTTAACGTGCAATTTTATTCTCTTTCAAAATTCGTTTGATGAATTACAAGGTAAGATGCATTATGTGCAAGTGGTTTTAAATTCTAAATTTTCATGATATTTATATAATGTTACTTTTAATACCTAAATATCTTCGGGTCTATGTTATGTTAACTCCTTCGGAATTCTATGTTAAATCCTTCGGGATCAATGTGGGGATTCTTAAGTAATTCCTTGAACTAGTTGTTAATATTATGACGAATTAGAATTTGCACATATCTTACTGGGTATTTTTAATACCCACTCTTACTTTAAAATTTTCAGATTAATATGGTTCGTATGGACGCGTGGAAGATTGGAAGAGTGGGTGCATATGGGATGCGAAGTAAAAAGATACAAATATAAATTTCTAGATTTATTATTATTTATATCAACGACATTTTAAGTATTTTCTGTTTTATTTTTGGAGTATTATTTAGCTACTGGCCTTTGTGCCTTATTTTTATTATATTTCTTTAAGTCGATGTTGAATCATGTTATTTGAATGTTATGTGATGTTGTTTCTTGAAAGTGTGTTTAATTATTGATGTTTTCTTTAAATTTATAAAGGCAAATATTTATTTTCTTGAATGAAAATCACTATTTATAAAATCATGTTATATTCTGCATTATTTAGAACAAATAAATAAAAAGTTATTTATTTGTTCTAAATAATGCGGAATATAACATGATTTTATAAATAGTGATTTTCGGGAAAATAAGTATTTTTCTTTGTAAATTTAAAGAAAACATCAATAATTAAACACACTTTAAAGAAACAACATCACATAACATGATTCAACATCGCTTTAAAGAAATATAATATAAATAAGGCACAAAGGCCACTAGCTAAATATTATTCCAAAAATAAAACAGAAAATACTTAAAATATCATTGATATAAATAATAATAAATCTAGAAATTTTTATTTGTATCTTTTTACTTGACATCCCATAGGCACCCACTCTTTCAATCTTCCACGTGTCCATACGAACCATATTAATCTGAAATTTTTAAAGTAACAATGAGTATTAAAAATACCCAGTAAGATACGTGCAAATTCTAATTCGTCATAATATAAATATAAAGTACATTCATATCAAACATTTTTCTTCGTTTAGAGCAGCTGACCGCGATAACAACTAATTCAAGGAATTACTTAAGAATCACCACATCAATCCCGAAGGATTTAACATAGCATAGACCCGAAGATATTAAGGCATTAAAAATAACATTATATAAATATCATGAAAAATTAGAATTTAAAACCACTTGCACATAATGTATCTTACCTTGTAATTGATCAAACGAATTTTGAAATAGAATAAAATTGCACGTTGAAGATCCAAAATGTGTGTTTGATTTGTCTTGAAAATATTGTAATTGAAGTGCTTTGAAATATTTTTTTATTTCTTTGTCGAGATTGTATATTTTTGTGTGAAAAATCACTAACTTGTTGACTATATTTATAGATGAAATTTAAGACACAAAGTTTAGTTATAGTATAATTAAAACTTATAAACCGTGCAATGCCACTACCTAGACCAATTAAAATTGAAAAAGTTAGTTCATTCATAGGATAAGCGTGAATTCTCAACAATTAGTATGATATTCAGATTTCTCAAAACAAATAGAATTATTACACTTGGGAGGTGGAGAGAAACGAAACTGGTTTGGATTAAACTTAATTCCAATCTTATTTAAAATCCTAATTCTAGTAGTCAAAAATAGTATTTTAATAGCAATAAATCTGGCCAATATATACATGTGTACAATTTAGGAAAAGTTGGAAATCAAAACTAATTCAATTCAATATTAATTTAAGGTAACATCTTCTAAGTACAATATCTTGAGCATAACCAATCATAATTGATTTTCTTTTGAGTCAAGACTCTTAATTAATCACAATCTATAAAACGAGTATAATATTGATATAGTAATTATCTCTCTATCAATAATTAATTATCTAACCAAAATAAAAATGATCGTCAAAACTTATTTTCCTTTTTTTCCCTCGACTTCTAAAAATTTGTTAAAGGCATCTAAGTAAAATCCGTATTGCTAACTAATAAAATACCATAAAAATTTTGGGTTGTTACAATCTATTCCTTCATATTCTTGAATATCTATATTATTGTTTTCTATTTCTCTATTCAGATTCAGATTCATTACTTTCTAAATCCGTTTCACTTACATATACTTCTTGATCATAATATTCTTTAATATCAAACTTTATCCAAACCTTCACTTTGTGTCACCCACAATCCCAAACATTTAAATTAGTCGCAGGTGAAGGACAAATGGATGGAAAAATATGTGGTTGAAAATTGGAGAGAGAAAATATTTTGTGGTTAAAAAGTTATTTGAAAAATTTTGTTGTTTATAAATTTATTTATAAATTGTAATGATTGCTTAAAAGAACGGTGTGTAAGACGATTCTTCATCTTTTTTTTTTTTTTTAATTTTCTTAGTCTTACAAAACTAAATTATTATTTCTATAAGGCAAAACTCAAGACTAAGCAGAAGAAACTTTTTATCATGAGTATATTCAAATATTCCTCTACATTGTTTTGAACTTTAAAAAAAAAAAAAAAAGATTTTGATTGGCAATTATGTACAGGAAAAAAAAATTGTAAACACTATCCAACAAAACGGCTTTGATATTTTTTATAAGCAAAAGCGGGTTAGTTTATTTAGTTTTAAGATGTTTCTTTAAAAAATAGAATCAAGATAATTAAGTGTATGATCCTCATTAACAATTTAAATCAATTGTGGTTTATTTTAAATAAATACCATCTTTTTGTTTAATTATTCGTAGTGATGGCAACGGGGCGGGTTCGGGTCGGGTCCCCCCGACCCGTGCCCCGCCCCGCCCCGCACCGCCCCGCAAAGATTTTTCAATTCCAAACCCGCCCCGCGAATTTCGGGTCGGGGCGGGTTCGGGGCGGGGCGGGTCAACTTACCCGCCCCGTTTAATTTTTTTTTTTTATTTTTTCGGTATTTTTTTTTTTATTAATTTTTCTTAATTTATTTAATCGGGGCGGGTACGGGTCGGGACAACCAAACCCGTACCCACCCCGCGACTCACCCGGGTCGGGGGAAGTCGCCCCATACCCGCCTCGCCGACCCGCGGGGCGGGTTCGGGTCGGGTACCCGTCGGGTCGGGTTTTTTTTACCATCTCTAATTGTTCGTTCACATGTACCATGAAGTCTTTTTTAAGCATTAATTAATTAAATTTTTAATATTATTATTATTATTATTAATTGTGTCCGACTTACTAGGCCAAACACGTAGTCTTTAAGAACTTATTTCCTCAATTAATGAATAATAAATAGAGAGTGCCTAATTAAATAACAAAATTTCAACATTGTTGTTAGTTGAATTCTATAATGCAAACATTATAAGGTTTATTCTATGCCAAAATGTTTTAGGATAATGCACTTGGAAAAGTCCCATTCTCATTCAATATTATCGTGCTCCATACATATATTATACATGTTGATAACAGGTGTTGACCTTGAAATTTACGTACTCCAAGTCAACAAAGAATGAGTTGAATGTCAATTATGTGGTAAAAAAATAAGTGTGTTAAGAAGTAGAACTCAGATCGTTCATGACCTAAACTCAACATATACATTCTTTTCTTAATCTAAATTGGCTTAATATTTCCAAAATTTGGGATCGCTTTATAAGTCACTCTGCTTTAAATTTATAAGGAAAAAAGGGAGGGTTGATTTCTTACAACTTTTCACTGACATTGACTTCTTACTCAATTCTTTTAATTCTTACAATATATAGGAAGTGGTTGACTTTTCCTAGTTCAATAGTCTTATTGTCAGAGTACGTTAGAAAAGCAGTAGTGATGAGAATCGAGAAAGTCAAATCTCGATGCGCGTGCCTGTGAGACCCATAACGAGATTCGATGCCAAGGAGATTCAAGATTCGAGGCTAAGCAATGTGAATAAGTCAAGAAAAGAAGTCAAAAATAAAGTTTGAGCAAAAAAAAGAAGAAATTGGACTCAGTCAATTTCGATCGACCGAAAGTCATTTCGGTCAATCAAAACTCTGCAGAGATTTTGGGGTGCAGCCTTAGTCGCGTTCGGTTGAGGATTGGTCGACCAAAAGGGACATTTTGGTCTACCATGTGTCGACCGAAACACCATGTTTAAAAAAGACGGGATTTTTCTTACAATTTCTGAAATTGCTATTTTGGTCCAAATTTTGTACATTAAATACCATTCATTTTGAAAATTTAAAGTTGTCTAAATTTTATGTTTAAATGAATAGACTGTCACAGATATGTCTGGACAATAACAAATTAACAGTGAATCGTTAAGATTTGTTTTAGCGCAATACAAGATGAATCTTGCTCATGCAGATTCATCTGGATTGTAAAACGTAAATAGACAGTATAAACTATGCAGAATTGTATGAAGAAAAGAACATAATATTTGAGCTTAATGTGGGAAAAACCCTAACAGAGAAAACCTACGTGCCCGCACCTTGCGGATAAAAATCAATCATTATATAAGAAAAGAGCTTATACAGATCAATCTAAACTACAGGATAAATCTACGCATAGACTTATCAAACATTTAAGAAATAGATCACTCCATAATACTTCTATGACATGTAATATGAGCTGACATTTCAGTAACTTCCTTTGAATCTGCAACACTCTTCGTTGAAAGTATTTTCTTCTCTAAGTTATTGATTCCTCCTCTAGGAGAACCGAAGTCAAAACATAGTTGAAGCCGTGAATATATGTGTACCACACCAAAATTAGCTTCATGACTTCTTCAAGAAAATGTCCCAATTTCTCCAATTTAAATGCAATCAGATTGCTTGTCCATCAAGAATCTTTGTTGCATTCAATCTTGATTTCCTGCAATAAAATCAAGAATAAGATAAGGTAAGATAAATCAACAATCTTACCATAATTGATAATAAGGTAAGATAATCACAAATCCAATAATCGTACCATAAGCAGTGATAAGGTAAGATAATCACAATTGGTTATGGAATAAAAGATCTTACCATATGAAGTGATAAACTTGAATACCAAGAATCAAATCATCAAGATATTCGGCCTAATCACAAGATTATACTCGGCCAATGATAAACTTGGATATCAAGGAATAAATCATCAAGAAACTCGATCCAATCACAAGATTATACCACAAGATTTCGAGATCAACATATTTTGATTCTAATTATCAAATATCAATATTTCTTGGTTTAAATAAAATAATCATCATCTCCAAAAATAAAATGATTATCTCAAATACATAGGAGATATTATATTCAAAAAATATTTACGTAATTTAATTAAACTTAATAAATTACTAAATACATGTATTTAGTAATTATATTAATTTTACTTAAATTACAGATTTGTAGAAAAATAGAAAATGCCAACTTTTACTAAGTTAACAATCTCCCCCTTTGACTTTTTCTATTTTTTCGTAACCTAATCATCTTTTCACAATTACAAGAAGAAGTAGAATGTAAACATCGAACTCCCCTATAAAAAATCTCTCCCTTAAGTTATGCATCATAACAATCGACATATGTATATAAAGGGTTAAGAGAATCAGCACATAGGAAGCATAAACCTAAGTTACTTCAACAGTCAAAAATTATGAAAGATGATGAAACTACTACTCCCCCTTTTCGGAACAAAGAGGGGAAGCCATCAGTACCATAGAACCTGCAGGCAGAATCCCAAACATAGGCTAAAGTCGGTGACATAATAAAGATTGTTTTAAAACAAAATGCAAGAAATAGTTTCAAAATCAATGAAAATGAGCAAATGCATCTGGAAGGGCGGAGATCGGTCCTAGTTCTTCCTCCGTTTCTTCGATTCAGGGAGCTTCTTGGCTGCTACCTTCCTCTTTTCTTTGGCATCCACTCAAGCCACATCCTTTGAAGAACCTCCAAGCAACTGATACAGCGTGTCTTCAAGTCTTTTGACACAAACCCTGGGGTCAGACACTTCTGTCTTTAACCCAACAATCTTTACTTCTAGCTGGCCAATTCTGGCATCCTGGCCAGATGAATCCTGTTGTCCAGCAGTGTCACCCAAAATCTATTTTCGGTGAGGGGTTTGTATCTCCAGTGTTTTCCTGCATATGACCATGTTTAACATCATGGGAGTGATCACCAGATCATCCTCCAACGTATGAATGCCCTGATCACGAAGAAATTGTGAAATAATTCAAGGATAATCCAACAAATATGTATTACCTTTTCGAGGACCACTCCCCGAAACCCGACAAAACAATTGAATTCCAAATTCGATTAGCAAGATCGATGTTCCTTTTAGTCCCTAGAAGAAACAGTGTTCTAGCAGACTCCCTTTTAAAGCTTGAATCATGGATGAGCTGGTCAAAATTCGTCTTTACAATTTTATGTAGAATTTGATATTTCTTAGACATCTCAAACCTTGGTAATTGTTTTAACCCTTTCATAGGCCACGTAACATTTCCCCCCAACAACTCCATAGCAATTTCATCATTAGTGGCTTCCATTGAATCGTCTTCATCAGACACATCTTCATTCAACCCTAACCACCTCCTAAGGTCTTTTGCAGAAATCTTAAACAATTGGCCTCTAACAAATAAGGAAGTGGTAAACAGGCATTTCTTGGAGTTAAAGTCGACATGGATATTGGTGTAAAACTCTTTTAATAAAGTCTCATTAATCTCCCTCTTACATTCAGACAGTTTTTTCAAACCAAAGTGGGACACTATATCATCAACCCCGAAATCATCAAACTCTCTACAAACACCCTAGATTCATAGTGCATTCGTTTCCCCAAAATATGTTTTTGGAAATGAGCATATGATTCAGACGACCAAAATTTAAAATTGAAGGGGGTAAACATACCTCTTGCCGTCTGCATAGGGGTGCAGATAAATGAAGAAATATCATATTTAGATCTCTCTGGATCCGCAGATGTGTCTCCCTTAGACTTTCTCTTCTTTGAAGTTACTACCGCTTCTTCCAACTTTTTCTTTCCCTTTCTGTCAAGGACCACAGTTTCTTTTTCTGCCTCACCCTCTGATTGCTGAGCCTCATCCTCGTCCTCAGACTCCTCTGTTCCATCTGGTTTTTCTTCACTTCCAGACTCCTCTACTTCCTCATCTTCCTCCTCAGATTTTTCTATCTCTCCAGACACATCCTAATCTTTTGATTTTTCTTTTTCATCTCCAGACTTAGATTCACCAGATTCATCGACATCTTCAGCCACAATTTCCATATTCTTTTTAGTTTTTGATTTTCCCTCGTTGGTCTTCCACCAATTTCTCCTGCAAGTTGTAACTCGCTACGAATATCTAATGGTGAAATATGGCTTGAAGTAAGATTACCTGATGCATGTGTCAAGTGTACCCCCAAGGTATGTGGTGTGGAGGAGATGCCTTGACTCAATTTGGCCATGAGGAGAGAAGGGATTAAAGTTGTACTAGAGAGAAAGAGCAAAGACGGTGCAGCGCTGGTGCCCGTCGTTGGGACCGCCACGATGGCCCCTGCACATGGTGTTGCAACCTTCGATGGGTCTAGTGGAGAAGGTTCTACATTGGCGCTGCCTCCTCAAGTGACTCTCCTTTTGCCAAATTGCTTGCTCCTAGCCATACTCAAGATGGGTGACAGATTTGTGAGAGTAATGGAAGTAAGAAGTTAGGGTTTTGATGATAGGAGATTTGGGAGTTTGGGATGAGTGGTATATAGAAGTATGAGGGTTTTTGGGTTTAAGTGGGACTCAAATATAAAAGGAATTAGAGTTCAATATGGTAACTTAGAAGATCTTGAGAGTCCTGATTCCCGCCAACTTCTTTCCTTCAAAAATAGGATAAATATAGACACAAAATATTTTAAGAATTAGGCAATCAACTGACTTGATCTGCAAGATTTGCTCATATTAACCCATGATAGACTGCCTTAAAACTAAATATTTCCAGAATAATATCCAAAATTCGTGAATAAAGAAAATCTAAATGCATCTGAATACTTGGGACATGTTTGAGCACCGTTGGCATCTACTGAGGAAGATACATCTGGTAGTATACAGTCCACCACGTACATGATTAAGTTGATTAAAGTGCGTGTGTGATATGAGCAACCCTTAGTTATCCACATACTGTAAAAAATCATATGATTGCCCTAACTTATTGATTTGTCACCGTAGTGCACAATAAGACCGATCAATATCTATATAAAGTGCATTTTCTCAAATCTGGCTTGCTGACTTTTTCAATATTATGGCAATATCTTTTGAGGTGGAAACGGCTTCACACAATCCCCAGAGGTTATCTTACAAGATGTTCCTCTTTAGATTAGAAGAAGGGTATGAACTTGGCTTGGATTGGTAGATTTACACAATCCCTAGAAGTAATCTTACTAGGTTTTCCCCTTTTTCTTCATATATTTCCATTTTTACTAAAGGATATGAACTTAGCTTGGATAGGCAGCCTTCTTTTGCACTAGCCTGCCCTTGGATAACGTGCAATGCTATATGCAAGATTCAGATCATAATATGAAATCTCATCCAATAGCAAACCATATGACTTAGACAGCAGTGACTTATCCTTTTGATTGTCCAGATTTGAGTGCTAGTTAGATTCATCCGGAGGCATGTTGACTATCATCAGCAAGAAGTATCTGTCTCGTTGTCAGCCTCAAGCACTCAGATATATCTGCAAGCAAAAACATGATCTATTTAGTATAAGAATAAGATAAGTTAATCTCAATGCATGAAATAAAAGAAAAAAATGCTTTTATTTCTTTCTTAAATATGCATGTTCCTATTCAGGAGAAGGTGATACTCCAATTTGTTTTCAGAGGCTTTCAAATTTGACTGTATCGAGGGCCTCAGTTAACAAATCTGGCAAGCTGTAGATCAGTCTGTATGTGCTCAGATTGATAATTTTTTGTTCCACCTATTCTCTGATAAAGTGGTGTCTGATGTCAATGTGTTTTGTTCTGGAGTGCTGGACAAGGTTTTTTAAGATGTTAATGGCACTGGTGTTATCAAAATACATAGTGGCTTGTTCTATGGAAATCCCATAATCTCCCAACATTTGTTTCATCTAAAGGAGCTGTGTACAGGAACTTCCTACTTCAATATATTTCGCGTCGGCTGTGGAAAGGGACACTGAATTTTGTTTTTTGCTTAGCCATGCAACCAAGTTGTTTCCAATGTAAAAACAGTCTCTAGATGTACTCTTTCTATCATCCACATTTCCAGCCCAGTCTGCATCTGAATAACCTGCAAGAAGGGTAGCGGTGTCTCTAGTAAACCAGATTCCACAACTCAATGTACCACTTACATATCTAATGATCCTTTTTACAGCAGCAACATGAGACTCCTTAGGTTTGACCTGATATCTTGCACACACACCAACACTGAAGGATATGTCTGGCCTACTGGCAGTAAGGTATAGAAGACTTCCAATCATGCTTCTATGGAGGGATGGATCTACATCCTTACCACTGTCATCCTTTGAAAGTTTTAATGTAGTTTCCATAGGAGTTCTCATGGCCTTTTCATCTTTAAGTCCAAATTTCTTCACCAGATTTTTAGCATATTTTGCTTGAGATATGAATATGCTAGATTCATCCTACTGTACCTGCAAACCAAGAAAAAATTTTAGTTCACCGACCATACTCATTTCAAATTCTCTTTCCATTGTATTTATAAATTCATCAATTTTGGACTTAGATGTAGACCCAAATACAATGTCATCAACATATATTTGAGCTACAGTTAGTCCAGGATTTAGATGCTTAATGAAAAGAGTTTAATCAGTTCCTCCCATTTTGTATCCTTTGCTTAGCAGGAATGATGTGAGCCTTTCATACCAAGCTCTGGGGGCTTGTTTCAATCCATACAAGGCCTTTTTGAGTCTAAAGACATTATTCGGGTGAGATGGATCTGTAGATCCTTGGGGATGCTCCACATACGCTTCCTCATTGAGTACACCATTTAGGCCATCTGGTATAGTCTGAAATTGATGTAGCAGGACATAGCTAGCAATAGTCTGATGGATTCCAGGCTGGCTGCCAGAGCAAATATTTCATCAAAGTCTATTCCTTCAATCTGGGTATAGCCTTGAGCAACTAGTCTGGCTTTATTTCTAACAACATTTCCCTGTTCATCTGATTTGTTCTTGAAGATCTATTTAGTTCCAATTACATTCCCTTCTTTAGGACGTGGTACTAGTTCCCAGACGTTGTTTCTTTCAAATTGGTTGAGTTCCTCTTGCATAGCCTGTACCCAGTTTTCGTCAGTCAAAACTTCCTGAATATTTTTTGGTTCAATTTGTAAAATATGACAGATGTTTCCCATATCAGTAGCAAATTTTCTTCTGGTTACATTTCTTTTAGACAGATCAGTGAGAATGTTGTCAAGTGGATGAGCTTTTTGAATCCTAGCAGGTGGTTTTTTCAATACTTTTGATTCTATAATATCAGGTATATATCTAGGTAGTTAGATTTTTCTAGATATGCAGATGTTACTGGATGCCCAGATTCATCCGGTCGCCTTCTTCAGTATCATTGAGACTTCTAACTTGGTGCTGTTCTTCTTCTGACTTTTCAGTTTCGACTTGCTCTTTTGGTGGAATTTCCTGTTGATCAGCATTTGCTTCCTGTAAATCCGAGTTTAAACTATTAATGCCATCCACTTTCACATTAACTGACTCAAGAACGGCTGGGTTCTAAGATTGTAGACTCTATAGGCCCTACTATTTTCAGCATAACCCAAAAATATTCCTTCATCCGATTTTGAGTCAAATTTTCCTAGATGTTCCCTATCTTTTAAAATGTAACATTTACTTCCAAAAGCATGAAAATAATCAACCCTAGGTTTTCTACCCTTCCATATTTCATAGGGAGTTTGATTTGTTCCTGTTCTAAGGATGACTTTATTGATAGTGTAACAAACAGTATTTATGGCTTCTGCCCAAAATTTTATAGACAATTTGTTGGTGCTTAGCATGACACGAGCCATCTCTTGTAGAATTTTGTTTTTCCTTTCCACCACTCCATTCTATTGAGGAGTCTTCGGGGATGAGAATTCATGCTTGATTCCATATTGGATACAAAAATCAGCAAAGTTAGAGTTTTCAAACTCTCTTTCATGATCGCTTCTGATCCTTTTGACTCTTACCTGTTCGTCAGCTTTTTCATTGCTCAATTTCTGAAATAGATAAGGAAGATTGTCAAAGACATCAGATTTATCACGAATAAACATAACCCAGGTGTATCTGGAGAAATCATCAACACACACATAAATATATCTCTTTCCACCAATACTTTCCTTTTGAATGGGACCCATCAGATCCATGTGAATTAGTTCAAGTATATGAGAAGTATTAATAGATGTACTTGATTTGTGTTGAATTTTGATTTGCTTACCCTTTTGACAGTCACTGCAGATTTCATCTGGAATGTTTTTTATGCTAGGCAAGCCTTTCACAGCCTGTAGTCTGGTTAGCTTTATGAGATCATGGTAATTTAGTTTCCCTAATCTATTATGCCACATTTTCTCATTTCTGGTCCTAACAGAATTGCAAGTTATGTGACTTTCAAGTGTATAACATTTGTCTTTGGATCTAACTCCCTTAAAAAAAATACTTTTTAAAGGATTAGAATTCCTGTCACAACTTAAAACCTTGCAATAATTTTTAGAAAACATGACAAGTAGGTTATCATCACACAATTGTCCTACACTGATCAAATTTGCCTTAAGTCCTATAACATATAAACATTGGTTAATGTAGATAGTCCCTTGATGTTGATGATACCAGATCCATCTATTTTACCCTTTTGGCCATCACCAAAGGTAACAGCACCTGTCTCACCTTTTTCAAAATGTGACAGCAAAGAGATATCACCTGTCATGTATCTAGAACATCCACTATCAAAGTACCATGTGTTAGAAATCAAAGCACTTAAAGATAATTGAACTACATAAGCATTAGTTCGAATTTTCTTTTCCTGTCTAGAAACAAGTCTTCTATTGTGTGAATGGATTAATTTCAAGTACTCATGACATCTAAATACATCATGACCAGATTTAGCACAAAAATTACAGAATACCTGGAAGACAGATGTATCCTATCGACTCTGACGGGGTTGAAACTTTCTGTCAATCTAACGGACATATTCATCTTGCTTGTATAGATTCGGTTGAACTTGTCTTCCTGTTTAGTTTCTGGCTAGATGTGAGTTTTGAGCTCCATCAGCATTGAGTTGATGATGGTAGGAGGTAGATGCATCTGTATAATTTCTACTTTGCCCCTTGTATCCGTATCTAGATTCTCTTACAAAGTTCATTTTATTGTCATGATTTTTACCTTTACCTTCATATCCAAGACCTGTTTTCAAGCTGATAGGTCTGCCACTGTTCAGGATTTCATCAAGCTGGACAGGTCCAAGTGTCAGTTTCTTGATCTTGTCTTGTGCTTTAGCAAGTTCTGAACTTAACCTGCTTACCTTAATTTGTTCTTCATCTGGGAATGCAGATGCGTCCAGATGTCTTTCCCTGCTATATTAAGCGAAGGCCTACAACAGTTGGATCTTTTCTTCTGCACCTTGAAGTTCCATTTTCAATTTTTTGGTGTTTGATCCAGATTCATCTGGACCAGATCCTGCATATGATGGGTTACCAGATTCAGTACCAGATAACTATAAAGTAGTAAGGGTAGTTACCTATTTTTCAGAATTGCTGTTATTTGATTCAGATTCATTTGTGTCCCCATCACTCCATGTAACATTCATGGCCTTCCTTCCTTTGGTCTTCTTTTGAGTATTAGGACAATCTGCTACTATGTGTCCATATCCTTCACATTCTCTGCATTGAATACGATTCTTAGGCTTTCCTTCAGACGAGTTAGCATTATTTTTGGGATAGAAATTGTTTTTCCTCCATTGTTTTTGTTGTTTTTGATTCTGGCTTTGAAAATTTGTGGATCTTTCTTTTGTTTCCCCTTGAGGAATTTTTTAAATTGTCTGGTGAGATTTAACTCATAGGTCATTAATGACCCTACAAGTTCCTCAACTTGCATGGTTGAAAGATCCTTGCTTTCTTCAATCGCTTTCACTTTTGCACGGAACCTGTCTGGTAAAGATATAAGGATTTTTGTACATTTTGCTCATTTGAGTAGGTTTTCCCAAGAGCTTCAGCTGAGTTGGTGAGATCACTC
The DNA here is from genome assembly GCA_963555705.1 of Ligustrum vulgare. Lineage (NCBI taxonomy): Eukaryota > Viridiplantae > Streptophyta > Magnoliopsida > Lamiales > Oleaceae > Ligustrum > Ligustrum vulgare. The sequence continues at coordinate 41,496,431 of OY743180.1, read as the reverse complement.
AATCTGGCGTTGAAGCTTTTGAAGTCTTCTCGCTCATCCATAGATAGTTGTTCAAACTCAAGAGTGATCATATGTAGCTTGGAGGTTTTGACAGCATTGGTTCCTTCGTTTGCTATCCTCAAAGTATCCCATGCTTCCTTGGTGGTTCTTAAGGAAGAGATCAGCCTAAATTGACCTGGATCAACCAAAGAAATAATAGCATTAAGTGCTTTAGAATTCCAATTTGCATTTGCTAATTCATCTGCAGTATGTGTACTTCTAGATACAGCTATTACAACACATCTAGTAGTGACAGTGGGTGCTGTGTAACCCCCAAGGACAGATGTCCAACAACATTCATCAATAGACTGAATAAAAATTTTCATACGAATTTTCCAATATGCATAGTTACTACCAGTTAACAAAGGTGGCCTAAGAGATGCAGAACTTTCCATTATAGACAAGCAGATCTCACTTTCTAGAAGTGAACCCGCTCTGATACCAATTGAAAATTTAAAGTTGTCTAAATTTTATGTTTAAACGAACAGACTGTCACAGATATGTCTGAATAGTAACAAATTAACAATGAATCGTTAAGATTTGTTTAAGCGCAATACCAGATGAATCTTGCTGATGCAGATTCATCTGGATTGTAAAACGTAAATAGACAATATAAACTATGCAGAATTGTATGAAGACAATAACACAATATTTGAGCTTAACGTGGGAAAAACCCTAACAGGGAAAACCCACGTGCCCACACCCTGCGGATAAAAATCAATCACTATATAAGAAAAGAGTTTATACAGATCAATCTAAACTACAGGATAAATCTAAGCATAGACTTATCAAACATCCAAGAAATAGATCACTCACTGATCCTTCTATGGCATGTAATATGAGCTGGAATCCCACCACTCTTTAGTAGCTTTGAATCTGCAACACTCTTCAGCAATCTCGAACTCTTGTTCGAATATGACTCAAACCTCCCGTTTGATCTTCACGCTGAAAGTCTTTTCTTCTCTAAGTGATTGATTCCTCCTCCCGGAGAACCGAAGTCAAAACACAGTTGAAGTCGTGAATATATGTGTACCACACCAAAATTAGCTTCAAGACTTCTTCAAGAAAACGTCCCATTTTCTCCAATTTAAATGCAATCGGATTGCTTGTCCATCAAGAATTCTTGTTGCATTCAATCTTGATTTCCTGCAATAAAATCAAGAATAAGATAAGGTAAGGTAAATCAACAATCTTACCATAATTAATAATAAGGTAAGATAATTACAAATCCAAAAATCTTACCATAATCAGTGATAAGGTAAGATAATCACAATTGGTTATGGAATAAAAGATCTTATCATATGAAGTGATAAACTTGAATACCAAGAATCAGATCATCAAGATATTCGGCTTAATCACAAGATTATACTCGGCCAATGATAAACTTGGATATCAAGGAATAAATCATCAAGAAACTCGGTCCAATCACAAGATTATACCACAAGATTTCGAGATCAACATATTTTGATTCTAATTATCAAAGATCAATATTTCTTGGTTTAAGAAAAATAATCATCATCTCCAAAAATAATATGATTATCACAAATATATAGGAGATATTATATTCAAAAATATTTACGTAATTTAATTAAACTTAATAAATTACTAAATACTCTTATTTAGTAATTATATTAATTTTACTTAAATTACAAATTTGTAGAAAAATAGAAAATGTCAACTTTTACTAAGTTAACACATTTCAAACCCTAGTACTTAACTTTGACGTTCATATAGATTGGTTTTGAGAGACTACCTTTGAGGTAAGGTAAAAACCTCATTTGATCTTGTAACTTCTTGGAATTTCTTCAACTAAATCTAGAGTATTATTATTCTTGTATTTGTTGTTGATTTTCGATACCTTGAAATTTATTTAGTTGATACCCATTGGGCTAAGTTTGTTAACCTTTGAATTTTGAGTTATATTTAAACTTGGGTTAAGGTGTTTTATCGCTTTATTTACCATCTTAGCTTTCTTGTGTTTGATACAAAATAGTTGTGGAAATTTTTTGTTCAAACACCAAAGGGGTCCTCATCATTTGGTATCAGAGCTTAGCTCTAATTTGGTAAACCTATCTTTACATTTCTTGTTGTTCTTCATATAAAAAAAAAACGAAAATTACCAAAAAAAAAATTGGAAAATTTATATGCCCGTGTGTATTTCTTGGTTCCTACATATTGGGTATATTGATTGTTGAGTTTGTTAGGGATTCTCATTAGTCATACATGACAATTCTACACTATCAAAAAGTGTGCATACAAAGTGTTTGACAAAATGCCTCAATCAATACTAAACTATTAATTCCTATGTGTTCAACTTCCATGCCTTACTAAATATTTGTGGTTGTTCATTCCCCATTATTGAGATTGTGTTATCAACATTTTATTCCATATATCACTTGCTCCATACATTGGGAAATTGTTGACCATTCATTTCTTGCTATATTTGTGTTGTTGGGGGGTTTTCATATATCCACATTATACCAATTCAAGGCCACTTAAAGATTGAGTACAAGGTATTTGATAAATTGCTACATTGAAAATTTACACTCTTGTTCTTATTTGCTCTACATCTATGCCTTGTCAAATATTTGTGGTTTGTCAATCCCATTGCTAAAATTGTATTCTTAACATCTTATCCTACACATCAATTGTTCCTTTTGAATACAGCAAGTACACAAATTCCACTTGCTATTGTGTCTACTTGTTATAAATTCCTTCTTCTTTGTTTGTGATTCTTAACATCATAAGAATTATACTTATTGGTTTAGTTGATTATCTTCCTTGGAGAACTTGAGAAAGGGAGCTTTTGAGTGGAAAAAGGCAAGAGTGGTGAGCTAAATAGAGGATAAAAGTCAAATTTGAGTGAAACATGACAGAAAATATTCCTTGTGAGAACACTACCACACTTGCACACATGTCAAATTTCAATACTCAAAATGAGCAAATTTCCAATTCTCAAACTCAAGATTTGAATTACTTGTTGCAAAATCTTTCAATCACCATGGCTAGACAAATGGAGAAGATTGGGGGTGGGTTGGAAAATTTTGGAACAAAAGGGGAGAGTACATCAACTAGTAGTGGTGAAGAAAAGAAGGATGGTAGGAGGGGGTTGAGGGATAGTTTTGGGGACATTGTGTATAAGGATGGAATCAAAAAACAAAATGGGAGTTTGAATAGGAAAATTAGAAGGGATGTTTGGGATAATGAAAGGGATGGTGAACAAAATGGGAGTTTGAATAGGAAAAGAAGAGAGTGGTTGGATGATAGGAGAAATGGAGTTGATGAAAATATTGATAGCGTAAGAATGCAAAATTCATCACTCCATGGGATGAGTTAAAGTGGAGAAGTAGAGTTGGAGATGAATGCTAGGCCACCAACATCTTTGTCCCATGATAATGAGAGGGAGAAGCATGGAGGAAATACTTTCTACACTAGATGCCTTGTGGGGGGATTGGGCATGAAGACTCATTATAGATGGGGAGATTTAGGGTGGAAAAATTGGAATTACCGGCTATGAAACTTCATAATCCTTATGTGTTGCAAAGCTTGGTGACTATGGGGAGGTGAGAGTGAGTGATCAAGTTCTTCTTACTTTCAACATTGGAACCTATAGTGACCAAGTGTTATGTGATGTAGTTCCCATGCACACTACACACATAATTTTGGGGAGACCTTGGCAAGGTGATAGGAGTGTGGTACATCATAAGAGGAAGAACCAGTATAGCTTCCAATTAAATGGGAAAAAGGTGTTGCTCCTACCTTTGAGTTTGGAGGAAATTCATAAAGATCAAATGAAACTCAATAAGGAGTTTGAGGAAGAAAATGAGAAAAAAGAAAGAAAAAGAAAATGAAGAAGAAAAGAAAAAGGAGAAAGAAAATGAAAATGAAAATCCGATTGAGAAATTTGATGACTACACAAAAGTGAGGCTAAATGAGAGCATGAGAGTTGAGGCCACGACACTAGAAAAAGGTGAGAAATTGAGAGTTAGAGCCACGACTCCAGAAAAAGGAGAGATGAGAGAAGAACCGAGAGTTGAGGCTTCTACCTCAAAAAAAGGTGAGGGAGTGTTGAGTTCCACCAAAAAAATGGAGAGAAGAGATCACACAAAAATGTTCTTTACTCTTGAATATTCTAACAATGCCCTCCCTAGCTTGGTTACTTCTTTGTTGCAAGAGATCATGAGGCCGACTTATCAAAGCAACCAAGAACTCAAAAGTCATGCCGAGTGGAAGAACTTTATGGAGATATTTTCCTACCACAACAAATACAATCAAGGTAAAGAAAATGTGGTAACCGATGCAACGTCTAGGAGGTATGTTCCTAACACTTCTTCAAAAGAAAGGTTATTATATTTGGAATACATTAAAGGATTGTATGACATTGATGTGGACGTGACAACTGAAATTTTGTCGTGTAAAAATATTGCATGTGATGAAGGTCATTGACATGATAAATTTCTCATTTGTAAACCCAAATATTTGTGTGTGCCTATTTGCCTAAATGTCAAATTTTCTTATTTTGAATGTAGTAGGGACATAGATGTTGACAACCCGAATATATCTAACATGGATGTCTCACGTGGTAAATTTTATAGGCAAAATGGATTTTTTTGTTGTGAAAACAAATTCTCTATTCCTAGTGGCTCAAATGCCAAATTTTTTTTGTCGTGAACTTATTATGGGCTTGCAAGCTAATAACTCAAAATGGTTTAACATTTATGAATCATGTGGTAAGAAATATTTTGATGAATTTTATAGACATGATCATTATTTGAGTTGGGATATTAGATTGTTCGTCACTAAATGTGCCATGTGGGAGTTGCTAATGAGAGAGGCACCTAATGGGCATATGGGGAGACAATTTGGAATCAAAGGAGCCTTGGGGATATTTTGTGAATGTTTTTATTGGCCTAATTCGAAAGTTGTTGATAAACATGTTTGCACTTGTAGCAAATGCTGAACTTGCAAAATGGCTAAGCTCAAGTTTTTGTCCCAAGAATTCCATACATATTGGCTCATCATGAGTGAACCTTGGATTACTGCTTCTATGAATTTTATGTCGGGTTTACTTAGGTCAAGGAAAGGGAATGAAGCAAATTTTGTGAATGTTGGTAGGATTGTTAGTATGTTACATTTTACTGTAGTTCATGAATCCAATGATGCTACCAACGTAACAAATATCCTCTTTAAGAAGGTAGTGCATTTACATGTTGTCTATAGGGGAATGTTGTTGAGTATAATTGCACATTTCATTAATCACATTTTGGGGGCTTTGTGGGGGAGGTTTAGAACCAAATTTCTAGTTTTAACCATTTCTTCTTACCAAACCACGTTCCAAACCAAGATGGTTAATGAAGTTTTAACACAATTCCTTTGCACTAACCTTATGAGTGACCTAAAGAGTGGGAAACAAGGTCAATATTTTGTTGGATTTGCTTATAATCAAAGTGTTCATTCTACTACCGCGTTTTCTCCTTTTAAAATTCTTTATGATTTTAACTTGTTAGCTCTTTTGAATTTGATGTGTTTTTTTATTGATGAAAGAGGTAACTTGGGTGGGGATAAAAATGAGGAAGAGGTTAAGTCACCTCTTGAGTGGAACAAGTCTCAAATTGAGATGAAGGATGAGCACTACTATTCAAATACCAACAATGGTAGGAGGCGATTCGTATTTGATCTGGATGGTTGGATATGGTTCCATTCGAGGAAAGAACGGGTTCCCGATCGAATAAAATCCAAATTGCTACTCTGCGGTGCTGGCTCATTTCAAGTTCTTGGCAACACCTACAAATTGATTTTGTACGGTGAATAGGAAATTTCATTTACAGTTATTGTATCTAATTCTTCTCTTTTTATTGTAGGTGTCGATTTGTGGTCGAATCTCTTTCGAGATGGAGGAGATAGAATCGCGAAGGTCCAACTTCATTGCATGAACCTGTGACCCACAATGTTGCAAGATCAAAGCTCAAGGAATCTCACGACAGTGCATTCAAGCAAGATTTGAGTTCGAATCCTTTTCAAGAGGGAGGGATGATGAGAACCGAGAAATTCAAACCTCGATGTACATACCTGTGGGACCCATGAAGAGATCCGATGCCAAGAAAGTTCAAGATTCGAGGCTAAACAATGTGAATAAGTTAAGAAAAGAAACCAAGAATCAAGTTGGAGCAAAAAATAAGAAGAAATTGGACTTAACCAATTTCGGTCGACCGAAACTCTGCAGAGATCTTGGGATGTAGACTCAGTCGCGTTCGGCTGAGGACTGGTCGACCGAAACACCCTATTTCAGAAAACGGGATTTTTCTTGCAATTTTCGGAATTGCTCTTTTGGTCCAAATTTTGTACATTAAATACTATTCTTTTCAAACCCTAGAACTTAAATTTGATGTTCATATGGATTGGTCTTGAGAGACTCCCTTTGAGGTAAGGTAAAAACCTCCTTTGATCTTGTATCTTGGAATTTCTTAAACTAAATCTAGAGTATTATTATTCTTGTATTTGTTGCTGATTTCTGCCACCTTGAAATTTTTTTAGTTGATACCCATTGTGCTAGGTTTGTTAACCTTTGAATTATGGATTAGATTTAAACTTGGGTTAAAATGTTTTATTGCTTTATTTACCATCTTAGCTTTCTTGGGTTGGATACAAAATTGTTGTGGGAATTTTTGGTTCAAATACCAAAGGGGTTCGCATTAAGTAGTTTGGTCAATCATCTGGTCGTACAAGGAGTTCCCAAGTTCAAAGTTCACGAGATATTGCACGACTTGGAGGCCAGATAGTTCATACTCCGCTACTGTTTAGATTATGCATCCAACACCTAGGCCATGAAAGCTTAAAATAAATGATAGGTACTACTCATACTAACAAGGTGAACCTTTTTTTTTCTGGAAGTTCATTGTTAGAAACTCCATAGTTATGCGTGCTTGGCTTGGAGCAATTCTATGATGGGTGAACCCCTAGGAAGTTTTCTTAGGGAGCGTGCGAGTGAGGACAAAGCATGTTAAAAAGACCCAATGTTGGTATAGTGGTAACAGTACATAGTCTCTAACAATCGGGACAACCCGTTAAGTGGGACCTGGGTCATTACAAATGGTATTAGAGCCATTCAAAAATAGGGAACTAGTGCTATGCGGGACAAAGTGATACGCCATAGGGCCGGAGCCACCTCTTAAACCGGTAGGAGCCACATCTAGAATCCCAACTCCTGGCAATGGGTCCTCAGATGGTTTAAGCACGAAGAGGACATCGCGAGTCTAACGGGGGGTGATTGTAACACCCAGGCCATGAAAGCTTTAAAGAAATGATAGGTACTACTCATACCAACAAGGTGAACCTTCTTTTCCGGAAGTCCATTGTTTGAAACTCCATAGTTAAGTGTACTTGACTTGGAGCAATTATATTATGGGTGACCCCCTGGGAAGTTTTCTCAGGGAGTGTGCAAGTGAGGACAAAGCATGTTGAAATGACCCGATGTTGATACAGTGGGTACAATATATAGTCTCTAACGGCTGGGACTGTCCTTTAAGTGGGACCCGGGTCATTATAATGCACATATTCATGTACGCCATGGAGACATGCTCTAGCTTAGATCGTGCAAATGATCTCTTGACATGGTGGGCATCACTCATCAAATCATGCATCATCAATCACATCCCATGTTAGATCATGTATCAACAATTGCCCCTAGGAGTGGGTCTGTGACTTATCCTTGACCTGCTCCTATTGAAATCTCTTTAATTTGATTGGAGTAGAATGATGAGGCTTTTAATGAGTGGCTAGGATCACATATCAACTCATTACAGTGGAAAGACTGTAAGTGTTAGTGGCGTGTGCCGTTAGTTGTCAAGGTCCTTGTAACGACCCACTATTTTTCCCAATTTTAAATTAAAATTCTGAAAATTTTTGACTCTTGTATCAAGTATCGATACATGTAGAAGCCAAATACAGGAATTAAAATATTTTTTATCTATTTATCGATACAGGAATTTCATGTATCAATACTTGTAGAAACCAAGGTAGGGTTTACGCATGGCTAAATTGAGTTGCGGGACTTAACAGACTCTGCCACTTGTCATCCATGTAGAAGACGTCACCATGCAGCTTCCCAGCACCTATTTGTAGATTGGATGAATCTTCCATGCTAGTTTAGGAAATTATTACCAAGAAATTTTATTTTAATTCAGCCTAATCTGAAAATTGACCTGCAAATTCGTATATAAATAGGTGGTATATTATTTAGAGTATTCACAGTAAAATTTCGGTAAAAACCATAATAGAGTGTGAGTGAATTTGGTTTCCTCGTCTTTGAGTTCTAAGTTTCCAAAGGTAGACTTTGAGTTACTTTATAGAAATCCTGCTAGAATCATGTTTATTATGATGAGCAAGTTCTGCAAGAATTCTGAATCAACAATGAAAAAATTATGTTGAGATCAGATGATGTGTTTCGGACCCTCGACAGTCGGAGTCATAGCAGGCTTGACGGGAAAATCTAAATATTCAAGCCAAAACAAGAATTCAACAGGTTCGACGAGCTTTGAAGATCAAACCGTGTCAAAAAGAACCAGAAAATTAAGCATCAGGCCATTTACGGCCGTAACACAGTTATCGAAATTTTTGGGTAGAACGTGACTTACGGCTGTAAGAAAATTCGTCACGGCCGTAACTGCGGTATTAGTTTTGGACCAGAGAGGGGCTTACGGCCGTAAGCCCGGTATTTACGGTCATAACTAAGTAGCGGCCAGAATTATTAAGGATTTTTAATTATTTTGTTTCCTTATTGGTTTTTAATTATTTGTTTGCCTATTTTAGAATTTTAGTCTAATTAGAATTCTATTTTGAGTAGATTAGCGACTAGGGTTTTATTTTGCTTATTTATACGCTTTTTCCATTAATTGTAATTGAGACTTCGATTTTAATATAAACAGTTTTTATTGAGGATTCAATTAAAGTTATAGGTGGATTCCTATGTTTTTCGAACTTATCAAGAATATTTCTTATGGCGTTCAAATATCGAACTTATCAAATATTTGCTAGAATATTTGTGGCGTTCAAATCAGAGACTTATCAAGGAGATTGGGAAAATCTTTGTGGCGTTTCGAAAGTTATGGTTCTTTATTCCGCATCGTCGAGTCATCGTGTCGTGAATATCGGGTCATGATTCATCCGTCCAACCACAACCAGAGTTCGAAACTTTTCGACGTTTCTTCCGCGCTTCGAATCTCATCATCAGATCTCAAACTACAGAAACAATTCATCAAGTATCGATACATGTATCGATACATGAAGAACTAGGATCTGAATAGGTATCGATACTTTCATTAATTCTTAGAATAATAGAAGTTTTATTTTTTTATTCTTTCTTGTTTTCAGGTGCTAAACAAGGCAAGTAGCACTGCAATAGTCTTAAATGCTACTTCGTGCAAAATTTATTGATGTTTCATCTTATTCTTGTCCTGTAGAAATATTTTCTTGCAGTATTACTAATCTGAAAAATTGACCTACAAATTCATGTTTAAATAGGTGGTATCTTATTTAGAGTATTCACAGTAAAATTTCGGTAAAAACCATGATAAAGTGTGAGTGAATTTGGTTTCCTCCTTGTCTTTGAGTTCTAAGTTTCCAAAGGTAGACTTTGAGTTACTTTATAGAAATCTTGCTAGAATCATGTTTATTATGTTGAGCAAGTTCTGCAAGAATTCTGAATCAACAATGAAAAAATTCCGTTGAGATCAGATCTCAAACTACAGAAACAGTTCATCAACTATCGATACATGTATCGATACATGAAGAACCAGGATCTGAATACGTATCGATACTTTCATTAATTCTTAGAATAGTAGAAGTTTAATTTTTATTCTTTCTTGTTTTCAAGTTCTAAACAAGGCAAGTAGCACTGCAATAGTCTTAAATGCTACTTTGTAGAAAATTTATTGATGTTTCATCTTATCCTTGTCTTGTTGAAATATTTTCTTGCATTATTACATTCATTTTGTTATCCCGCTTGATATTACGTCTTCTGGCGCTTGACTTGTTATACTTGAACTACGGGAAGTTCTTTCCTGCTTGAAATATATTATATTGGTATCAGGATTGTAAATCTCGAAACTCATGTTTTAAGATGAAAATTCTGTAACTTGCTAAATACAATGGTATTCATATTTCTCATGATTTATTGTAGATGCTTGATCGTACTTATTTTAAATCCACTTCTCGTGGGTGGAAAGTCTCGAAAGACAGTTTGACTCATGTATATAACGGAGATAGAAATCTGGAGCTACCCTCCAGATCACCCAACATTATCTCGTTACGAGTATATAAAGATGAAAGTGGTGTACTATGACAAAAATACTTTAGGAAACGGTGTATAAGGATGTTTTTAACTTCACGAATATGTAACTAGTTTAAATTTCCGAGGTTTCATTTTGACAACTATAAGGAACCTTGTAAACGGATTTAGAATAATATGGATATGTAAATTATGTGTGCTTTATAAAAGTTATGTTTTATGTATCGATACTTGTATATAGTTTTATCTAACGAACTGACTTTTAAATTCTAACGGTAACTATATAACTGTTATGTATCGATACCATGCAGAGAAATGTTTAACAGATTTCTGCTCTTCAATTGAGTTCTAATGAATGATTTGTTATCAAATTTGCTCATTTGAAATATACAGGCGATGCTTACAAGTTTCAAGTTATCTAAAATGCCTATCATACTTATATTTCCTATTTTATTATCTAAGCTTTTAATATATAAAGTATTGAAGTTTATTATCTTCTAAGTTTTAAATTAAATATTTACCACTTATAGATATTATCACAATCTTGGAAGTAAGATTAGCTTAACTTCAGATTTTGTCTAAAACAATAGGCATTGTTTATTTTTATACTTCTACTCCTCATTTCAAAATAAAGAATAGTAAAAGGGCGCTATATGAATGGGCTTTATTATTCTTAGTTAACTAAATTATTTACTACCTGTATACATTTCAAATTGAAAGTAAGAATAAGTTTATAGTTTTCCAAATATCTGCCTTCTTCAACCTGTATCGATACATGTATCGATACTTACAGGAAAACAGCAAGATTTAATTTTATATAAAATCCCATATGTGATATTTAAAATGAAAAAAGTTTTGTGGAGAAATTTTGTGCGCTACAGTCCTCTTCCAAAATGATCTGTTTCCAAGCCAAGACCTAGTATGACCCCTCCAAGTCGTCAAATTAGAAGGGAAAGGCTGTAAGGGAAGGCCCTATCCCCTACTCCGATTGTTCCTTTACTTACTCTCCCATGTGGAGTATGAGATCGATTAAATGAATACTTACATTACGGCTCTAGAGACGGCCATTGGTAAAGTTCAGACCGTAGATCCAAATTTTGATTTCATTCCCTGATGGCCAAACTGAATGAATTGAAAGAAGAACAGGCTATGGTGTTTGAGACCTTCAGCCAGTCAGATCTCCCCACCACTCCTTCGGACCATTAGGATGTTTTTTATTTTTATTTTTATTTTCGTGTAACCTTTTGTAAGAGCTGATGTAAAATTAGATATGATGTAAATTTCTTTATCAATGTATAACTTATTTTGCAACTTTCTAATATGTTCTTTTATTTATATCTTGTACAAACTGGAACAAAACAAACCTCATTTTGTGCTGATGTTTTCACATATACTTGTGGAATGAACTCAACAAACAAACTCAATAACATTACAACGGCCTGAAGATTCACTAGGTACCTTAGGGTTAAATTTGCTAAAAAGGAATTAAGTCATTGTTTGGTGATGTGACGAACTATTGCCCGTGCAAAAACTTATTTTCTGTTATGATGTGACTTTTAACTTGAGCTTATATAAATAACTTAAAGTATTGATGTATGACCTAACTTCAGTTATAATCACTTTTGGGCTATCGTGCACGATTTGTTGGTCCTAGGGAATTTCGCTAGTTCCTTTATGACGAACTGATAGTTCTGCAAAATCTAATAGTTCTAGGGAAATTAATGAGTTCATTTGTGACGAACTTATAGTCATGCATGATTTGATAGTATTAGGAAACTTCATGAGTTCCTTTGTGACAGACTGATCATTGTGCACGATTTGATAGTCTTAGGGAGCTTCATGAGTTCCCTTGTGATAGACTGATGGTTGCAGGGGCGGCCCTAAGTACAATCCACCAAAGCAAAGGATTAGGGCCCCCAAAAAAATGTTTAGAAGCTTTTTATTATTATTATTTAAATATGTATATTCTAGAAGAATAAATAGGGCCCCAAATAAAGTTTGCTTAAGGCCTTTAAAATGTCAGACAGATGTGAGACCGGCCCTGGATGGTTGTGCACGACTTGATTGTTCTAGGGAAGTTCTTTGAGATTAGACAGATAGTTGTGCACAATTTGATTATCTTAGGGAACTTAGTGAGTTCCTTTGTGACAAACTCATTGTTGAAAAAATGGACTTTATTCATAGATAGTGCTTACAACTTTTGATCTTTCATTTGTTAGTATAGATTTTTGAAGTAAACTATTCATAGTACTTTTTCAAGTATTCTGCATTCCATGAATGTGGCAAAGTTTTCCCTTCCAAGGATTACAGATCATACACTTCTAAACCAACCTTTTTGTTTGAGCCCGCCACCTTAAAAAAGCCATCATTTATTATTATTGTTGTTGATGTTGTTGTTGCTTGTACATCTTATTCGATAATTATTTTTGCTGATTATGATAAGATATTTACTATCAACTTTTGTCATAACTTGTACAAGTTACTTAACACTTTTCTTAATTCAATGGTGCTTAGCACCTATAAATTGATGGGAAAGCTGAGGCATTGAATCATTTCTTGAGGAATTTATTGAGCTTTTCAGTAGGAAATAAAATTGAACACAATCATGTTGCGAACCATGGTACAAGCTTTATGCGGTTTTAGGTGTTTTACAATTCATCTCTATATTGTCTTTTTCTTGACCACGTTACTCTGAAGGTCTTCCATTTAAGATTCGAACCAAGTTGATTTAGTTTGCTAAAAGTAAAAAAATAGGTGGCTAATCACAAGCATAGATGTGATCTCTATTTTGTATGTGCAATTTTAAATGAAGATCGTTTTTTACCTAATAATACTTTTGAAATTGTTGGTCCTCTTTAACACCAAACCGGGCTTAGTTAACACTCTAAACGAACACCAAGCCTTCAAACTTGACTTAATCTCAAACTCACATTGGTTGCAACAATATTAGTTTAACCCACACAAGGACTATGGTGATTAACACAATATCACAATGGGAGAAGAAAGTGGAAGAAAACAAGCAATGAAGACTTCAAGAAGCTCCAAGATGTCAACTGCCTCTTACAGGTTCTAACTCAATTGCAATTCAAACTTAAAGGCAACAATGAGACTTAGGTAGTATATAAGAAATTGGCCTAGGTCAAACATTTTGGGCCACTTAACTAGCCAAAGCTCAATACACAAACTAACCTAAGTTGGCCCAACTAATTATCAAAAGGAAAGACACATGATTAACTTGATTGGCCCAATACTATTGGGCCTTTCCAAGTGGACCACTAGCAGTTATCCAATTAAGTTGCTTCCAATGTCCATGAGTCGTTATCGAGTTGAGCTACAGGTTTAGGTGCTGATAAATTCCTATAATGTTTTAACATCATTTCCGGATTTATTGGGTATAATATAAAAAACCCAGCAAATCTCTATATTGATACTCAATCAACCTACAAGCAAACAACACAATGTTTATACTTGTTCAGTTAGGATAACCAATTAAAATTGGAATTACAGACCTTACCTAATGTCTCGCACCTGAAAGTCGAAACACACACCATATGCTCCATTTACTCACCAAAGCCAAGATCAAGAACACCCTAGTAGAAGATAGATAATCACATTAATCAATGAAGAACATATAACTCATGCGATGAAGATATAACCATAGGATAATAAACAATTTTTTAAAACATGTTCACCAAAAAAGAAAAATAAGACTAGCTTCAAGTTAATCAAACACGATATCCAATATATACAACACAATGCATAAATGATCTCATGAAAAAATCCCACCACAATTATCCTATCACATTCCGTGTAGCATGCAATTCGACAACACAAATTACACACATTGTCACCTATGCTCACTAGATTTATCATTACCCATGTATAGATGGTAAACTAAAATAGACCTTAAGTCCATGGGATGCTCCTCTATCTATACCTTACTTCTTTCAACCTAAGTGGATAATGGGTCTCCATCCAGTAGAAGTGATCAAAGTATCACTCTTACACTTTACTCGATCAGGATTCTCATATATAGAGGATGAAAATTTGAGGTTGTCTAAATTTTATAAACAGACTGTCACAGACAAGTCTGGACAGTAACTAGTTAACAGTAAATCGTTAAGTTTTGTTTAGCGCAGTAACAGATGAATCTTGCTAAGGCAGATTCGTCTGGATAGTCAAACGTAAATAATCAAAATAAATTGTGCAGAATTGTAAATAGACAAGAACACAATAATTTGAGCTTAACGTGGGAAAATCCTAACAGGGAAAACCCACGGTTCGCTTCCTGCGAACAAAAACCAATCACTATATAAGGAAAGAGTTTATACAGATTAATCTAAACTACAGGATAAATCTACGCATAGACTTTATCAAACATCCAAGAAATAGATCACTCACTGATCCTATTGTGGCATGTAATGTGAGATGGCGTCCCACCACTCTTCAGTAGTTTTCTTTGACTCTGCAACACTTTTCAGCAACACGAACTCCTGTTCGATCTTGATCCAAACCTCCCGTTTGATCTTCACGCTGACATTCTTTCCTCCTCTAAGTGATTGAATCCTCCTCTTGGAGTATTGAAGTCACAACTCAATTGAAACCTTTTGTATTTGTGCACATACGAAAATAGGCTTTAGGACTTCAAAAGTGGACGTGTATTTTTGTAGAGCTCCACACGATTTTCTGTATTTTCACGTCACGAGACATCATCCCCTTTTTTTCTTCTCTTTATAGTGCAATTAGGTTTACTTGACTCGCAAGTTTTCTTATTGCACAAGATCTCTAATACCTGCAAAACAAGGTAGAGATCATTAGTAAAGGTAAGATACTTATCCTTAAATAAATCTTACAATGAATAATGATAATGATAAATCATAGAAGATCTTACCATTTATTAATCAAGTGATAAACCTTGATATTTATCACCATATTTTCGGCCAACACAAGATTTTCTCTAATCAAGATTTTTGACCTTATAATCTTACCATATGCAAAAGATAAGGTTGAAATATTCTTGACCATATTAAGAAGATACTTACCATATCTTGGATATGCTTGAATGTCAACAATAATCACAAAATAATAACAAGAATAACAAGATTAAGATTCCAAAATATTTTCGAGATTATGATCAAATATGTTTGAGATTATGATCAAAATTTTCGAGATCATTATCTTTCCAAAAAAAATGTTTTTCTCGAAAATAAATATTTGCATAATTTAATTAAACTTAATAAATTACTAAATACACGTATTTAGTAATTAAATCATGTTTCATTAAATTATACATTCGTGAAAAATAGGAAATACCAACAATATAAAATTAACAATCTCCCCCTTTGACTTTTTCTATTTTTCCGAAATCAATCATCTTTTTAATGATCACAAGAAATCAATTAGCTCCCCATATCAAAAATCTTCCCCTCAAGATATGCATCAAGATAAACACAATCAATAAATGCATATAAAGCAATCAACACATAGAGAGCATAAAAAAATGATATCCAAATACTATCCAAATGCTACTCCTCCTTTTCGGTGAAAGAGGAGAAGTCAAAGTATCACAAAACATGCATTAAAAAGTTCACAATCTAAAGTCGAACAGGAGAACAAAGTATTAGGTCAAAACATGATAACAATGATTTCAAATTACTGAAAATAAGTAGATGAGACTGGCAGGGTTAAGATCAGTCTGGAGTCTTCCTTTGCTTCTTAGAGGCCGGGAGCTTCTTGGCTGCAACCTTCCTCTTTTCTTTGGCTTCCACAGGAGCCACATTTGTCGAAGACCCACCAAGTAACTGATCAAGCGTGTCTTCAAGACGTTTAACACGCACACTGAGTTCAGATATGTCGGCTTTCATCCCAGCATTTCCTACTTCCAGCTGACCAAGCCTGGCATCTTTATCAGCTGAATCCTAATTTCCAGCGCTAGTCTCATCCATAACCTGCTTCTTGTGACCCGTCTGCATTTCCAGAGTCTTTCTGCATCTGGCCCTGTTCAACACTTTGGGGGTGATCACCAGATCATCTTCTAGAGTTTGGATACCCTGATCATTCAAAAATTGTGAAATAATCCAAGGATAAACCAACAGATAAGTATTCCCTTGTCTAGGACCACTTCCCGAGACCCTTCCAATGATAGAATTCCCGATTCGGGCAGCAAGGTCAATATTTCGCTTGGTCCCCAGCAGAAAAAGAGTTCTAGCAGATTCCCTCTTAAAACTCGAGTCATGGATGAGTTGGTAAAAATTTGCTTTTACAATTTTGTGAAGTATTTGATACTTCTTTGACATTTCTGGCCTAGGCAATTGTTTTAACCCCTTCACTGGCCATGTGATCTTTCCCCCTGACAACTCCATAGCAATTTCATCATTAGTAGCTTCCATCGACTCATCCTCATCAGCCACATCGTCATTCAGTCCTAACCACTTCCTAAGTTCTTTTGCCGAAATCTTAATTAACTGTCCCCTAACAAAAAGAGAATTGGTAAAAAGACATTTTTTCGAGTTATAGTCAATGGGGATATTGGTATAAAATTCCTTGACCAGAGTCTCATTGATTTTTCCCTTGCAATCAGTCAATTTTTTCAATCCAAAATGTGACACTATCAATAATCTCAAATTCTTCAAATTCGCCTACAGTCACTCTAGACTCATAATACAACCTTTTACCCGAAATATGTTTCTGGAAATCAGTGTAAGCCTCAGATGACCAAAATTTGAAATTGAAAGGGGTAAACATACCTCTTGCTGTCTGCATGGGGTTGCAGACGAATGAAGAAACATCAAGCCTGAATCGTATTGGATCCGCAGCCGTGTCACCCTTTTTCTTTTTCGAACTCACAGTGGCTACTATCTTTTGTTTTCCTTTTCTGTCTGGAATAACAGCTTCTTTCTCAGACTCTTCTTCCAACTACTCAGACTCGTCTGCATCCTCAGATTCCTCTGGCTCTTCTGATGGTGCATCATCCTCAGATTATTTTGCTACATTATCTTCCTCAGATTTTTCAATCTCCCCAAATTCTTCTTACTCCTCTGGTTTGTCCTTTTCATCACCAGATTCTGTTTCACCCGATTCATCTCCACCTTCTTCATCCCCAATTGTCGCATCTCTTGCACTTCTCATGGCAGCAAGTTTTCGAGCTCCCTGCAGTTCACTGCGAATATCTAAGGGAGAGATATGGCTGGACCCAAGATTACCTGAGATGGGTGCCAAATTTACGCCCATGGTTTTTGGAGTAATAGGCATTCTCCTGCTTATTTGGGCCATGAGAAGAGCAGGTGTAGGAGAAGTACTGGCGGTGGAGAGTGAGGTCGGCGTTGGGCTGGTGTCGAAGGGCGGTGCAGGTACAATGGTGCAGCTCGGAGTTCCCAGCTCAGATGGGTTTAGTGCAGATGATGCTTCGCCGCTTCTTCTAGTGACTCTCCTCCTTCTGGATTGTTTGCTCCTCGCCATGTCTGGATGGGTTTTTCTTTTTCTTTTTTTTTTTTGTGTTTGAAAGAGAGAGAGAGAGGAAGATGGAAGATAGGGTTTTTGGCGAGAGGATTTAGGGTTTTCATACTTTGAAACACGAGCTTTTAAGAAGAAGTGTGAGGGTTTTTGGGGTTTAAGAGGAATTCTCATAGGAAAGGAATTAGAGTTCATTATGGTAACTGTAGAATCCTGATTCTTGTCAACTTCTTTCCTTAAAAAATAGATAAACATAGAAACAGAATATGTTAAGAATTAGGAAACAAATAAATTACCAAATTGTGTTCCACAATCAACTGACTTGTTCTGCAAGATTTGCACATATTAGCCCACGATATACTGCCTTAAAAATAAAGATTTTCATAATAAAATCTAAAAATCGTGAATAAGAAAAATCTAAATGTATATGTATACCTGAGACACGTCTGAGCACTTGTTGGCATCTGTTAAGTCAGATATATCTGGCAGTTGACAGTCCACCACGAGCATGATTATGTTGATTAATGTGCGTGTGTGATTCGAGGAATCCTTAGTCTTCCACATACTGCCACAAATCATATGATTCCCTGACTTATCGATTTGTCACCGTAATGCACAATAAGACCGATCAAAATCTATAGAAAGTGCATTTTCTCTGATCTGGCTTGCCGACTTTTTCTATATTGTGGCAATGTCTTTTGGAGGTGGAAATAGCTTCACACAATCCCCAGAAGTTATCTTACAGTATGTTCCCCTTTAGGTTAAAAGAAGGGTATGAACTTGACTTGGATTAGTAGATTCACACAATCCCCAGAAGTTATCTTACTGGGTTTTCTCCTTACTTCTACAATATTACCACATTTATATCAATTCATCGAATTTTGAGGCTAAAGGGTATGAACTTGGATTGGATAGGCAGCCTTCTTTTCCACTAGCCCTGCCCTTGGATAACAAGAAAAATGCGTGCAATGCAATAAGCAAGATTTAGATCATAGGTCTACACATAGAATATAGAATCTCATCCAGTAACAACCATATGACATAGACAGCAGTGACTTATCCTTAGGATTGTCCAGATTTGAGTGCTAGTTAGATTCATCCGGAGACATGTTGACTGCTATCAGCCAGACGTATCTGTCTCGTTATCAGCCACAAGCACTCAGATATATCTTCCAGCAAAAACATGATCTACTTAATATAAGATAAGTTAACCAAAATGCAAAAAAGAAAAACAATGCGAGTTTTTTTTATTTATGAAATATGCATGTTCCTATTCAGAAGGAGGTGATACTACAATTTGTTTCCTAAGGCTTTCAAATTTGACAGTATCGAGGGCCTTAGTAAAAAAATCTACTAGCTGTAGATCAGTCTGTATGTGCTCCAGATTGATAATCTTTTGTTCCACCAATTCTCTGATGAAGTGGTGTCTGATGTCAATATGTTTTGTTCTGGAGTGCTGGACTGGATTCTTTGAGATATTGATGGCATTGGTGTTGTCACAATACATAGTAGCTTGTTTTGTAGAGATTCCATAGTCTTCCAACATTTGTTTCATCCACAGGAGTTGTGTACAGCAACTCCCAGCTGCTATATACTCAGCTTCGGTTGTGGATAGTGACACTGAATTTTGCTTTCTACTTAGCCATGCCACCAAATTGTTCCCAATGTAGAAACATCCTCCAGATGTACTCTTTCGATCATCCACATTCCCAGCCCAGTCTGCGTCTGAAAAACCTGCAAGATTGGCAGTGGTATCTCTTGTAAATCAAATTCCGTAATTCAACGTACCACTTACATATCTGATGATTCTTTTCACGGCAGCAACATGAGATTCCTTAGGTTTTGCTTGACATCTTACACAAACTCCAACACTAAAGGATATATCTGGCCTACTGGAAGTAAGGTACAGAAGACTTCCAATCATGCTTCTGTAAAGGGATGGATCTACATCCTTACCACTGTCATCCTTTGAAAGTTTTAAAGTAGCCGCCATGGGAGTTCTCATTGCCTTTGCATCTTCAAGTCCAAATTTCTTCACCAGATTTTTAGCGTACTTTGCTTGAGATATGAATATGCCAGATTCATCTTGCTGTACCTGCAAACCAAGGAAAAAGGTTAGCTCACCAACCATAATCGTTTTAAATTCTCCTTTCATTGTATTTATAAATTCATTAATTTTGGACTTAGATGTAGACCCAAATACTATGTCATCAACATATATTTGAACTACAGTTAGTCCAGGATTTAGATGCTTAATGAAAAGAGTTTTATCAGTTCCTCCCATTTTGTATCTGTTGCTTAGCAAGAATGATGTGAGCCTTTCATACCAAGCTCTGGGGGCTTGTTTCAACCCATATAACGTCTTTTTGAGTCTAAAGACATAATCCGGGTGAGATGGATCTTTGAAGCCTTAAGGCTGCTCCACATAGGCTTCCTCATTAAGCACACCATTCAGAAAGGCACTTTTGACATCCATCTGAAATATTTTGAAGTTGATGTAGCAGGACACAGCTAGCAACAGCCTGATGGATTCCAGTCTGGCTACCGGAGCAAATGTCTTGTCAAAGTCTATCCCTTCAATCTAGGTATAGCCTTGAGCAACAAGTCTGGCTTTATTTCTTATCACATTTCCTTGTTCATTTGACTTATTCTTGAAAATCCATTTGGTTCCAATTAAATTACCTTCTTTGGGACGTGGAACCAGCTGCCAAACATTGTTTCTTTCAAATTGGTTAAGTTCCTCCTGTATAGCTTGTACCCAGTGTTCATCTGTCAAAGCTTCCATGACATTTTTTGGCTCAATTTGAGACATATGACAGATGTTACTCATCTTAGCAAATCTTCTTCTGGCCACATTTTTCTTAGACACATCAGTGAGAATGTTGTCAAGTGGATGTGCCTTTTGGATCCTAGCAGGTGGTAGTCTCGATGCTTCTGATTCAGTAATATCAGGTGTATCTGGGTCATCAGATTTGTCTCGATCTGCAGATATTACTGGGTGCCCAGACTCATCCTGATCGGATTCTTCAGTATTATTGAGACTTTCAGCTTGGTGTTGTTCTTCTTCTGATGGAATTTCCAGTTGATCACCATCTGCTACCTGCAAATCCGAATTTACACAATTAGTATCATCCACTTTCACATTAATTGACTCAAGAACAGTTTGGGTTCTTAGATTATAAACTCTATAGGCCCTACTATTTTCAGTATAACTCAAAAATATTCCATCATCCGATTTTGAGTCAAATTTTCCTAGGTGTTCTCTATCTTTCAAAATGTAGCATTTACTTCCAAAGGCATGAAAGTAATCAACCCTAGGTTTTCCACCCTTTCAAATTTCATATGCTGTTTGGTTTGTTCCAGATCTAAGCATGACTCTATTGATAATATAACAAGCAGTGTTTATGGCTTCTACACAAAATTTCGTGGGCAATTTGTTGCTATTTAGCATGACACGAGCCATCTCTTTTAGAGTTCTATTTTTCCTTTCCACTACTCCATTCTGTTGAGGAGTCTTTGGGGACGAGTACTCATGCTTGATCCCATATTGGATACAAAAATCAGCAAACTCGGAGTTTACAAACTCTCTTCCATGATCACTTCTGATCCTTTTGACTCTTACCTATTCGTCGGCCTTTTCATTGCTCAATTTCTGAAAAAGATTAACAAAATTGTAACGCCCCGAGTTCCGAGAAACGCGAGAACGTCACTTTTCTAAATTTTCGAATAAACTTTATTGCGGAAATATGACTAAATATTAAATATCACGTTTAATAAATCAAGTTTAGCGATAATTCAATTTAAATGGAATAATTCTTACAAACTTATTAAAAATGAAAATTCGTGATAAAATGAAATTGTTTATTTCGAAATCCACGACTTTCAAAAATGATATCCAAAATTATATTCTTCGCCATTGCCCATCACTCGCCACCGTCGCCGAAATCTGCAAAATTGTTAAAAACCACGGGGTGAGCATTTCAAAATGAAATACTCAGTAGACTCAACTCCAATAATTAATTTACAAGATAATTGGACAAGTAATCATGCAAATAATGTAGTGACGTTCTTTTCTTATTCATAGGCATCACATAGTGAACGCAAATGAACCATTCTTTTCTTAAATCATGCTAGCAAATAGGTTATGACGTGCATAACATAAATTCTCAAATTTATCTCATACGAGATATTCTTTTCTTTTCTCATGCAATTAAGCATACAAGATCACACAAATCCACATAATCACATGCAATTATAATCTAAATCAATTAGTGGGGGCGAGTCTACCTTTAATGTTACGAGTTCTCAAAAATTGGAGCGGGATTAACACGTCAGCTTCTCAAATCACCAACTGCTTCGTCTAGCCAAAAAGTAAATTAATTTAATTAGTATTTTAGAAATTTAAAGTCTTAAGTGATAAAATAAAATCTTAGGGTTAAATTGAAAATTAAAGAAATTGAAAGGTTTAGGACTGAAATAGTCATTTTACGAAAATAAGGGCTGATTTGTAAATTATAAAAACATTTAAAACTAAATTGAAATCATTTTAGACAAGAGGACTGAAATTAATATGTTTTGAATTACAAAGGGCTGAATTGAATATACTTCAAAACTTGGGGGCTGAAAAGGAAATTTGCAAAAACTTAAACTGAATAAAATAAAATTAAAATCTCATTTCTCTCTAAATCTTCAGGACCGAAAGAGAGAGAGTAGAGTGGCCGAGAGAGAGAGACGACGGTGAGGGGGAAAAAGGTCCGCCGCCGGCGCGAACCCGCCGTCGAGTGGCGGTGATGAATGCGTGGGTGTGGGTGTGTGAAAAACAAGGATTTTTGGGCTGCGAAAGTGGAGTTAACCGAGGCTATGGGGGTTCGACTCTTTTGGTGATTTCCGGCGAAGAACTCCGGTAAAGTTTGAGGTATGTGATGGGTAATGTTTAAAATTTGGTTTTGGGTCTGATTTTGGGGATTTGGCTTGGATTTGAGGTTGGACAGTGGTTGGTGGTGATGCGATTGTGCGTGTAGGGGTTGCGGTCGTGACGGTGGTTGCGGTGTTGGGGTTGGAAGTGGAAATGGCTGCTGTTTTTGGGTTGGTAGGTGATGGTGGTTGGCTGTCAATGTCTGAAGTCCGGTCGGCAGTGGGGGTGTTTGGCTGCGCGATGGTGGTGGCGGGTGATTTGAGGTCGAAGGTGGTCGAGTGGGGATGGCTGCGAGATCGTTTCAGTGGAGTGGGAGAGAAAATTTACCAGATTTCTTGTTTGGCTTGAGTGAGATCGTGTAGAATGAAAAAAAATGGAATATAAGTTATGGTTTGTTTGCTGTATATTGGTAAGTTGCTGGTTCGGGTGAGGATTGAAGGAATGATGATCAGTTGGATGCATATTTGAGGGCTGAAAAGGAGATATAGATTTTTGGAAGGCTGCAGAATTGAGGGGGAGCTGAAAGAGGAAGGTTAGGATACGAATGCAGGATTGAGGATGGGTTGCAGGAAATGCTGATCATTTGGCTGTGGACTTGCGGGACTTGAGGGAGAGAATCAGGGGTGGAGTTAGTGACTAACCATTGAAGGAGAGGGCTGAAAGATGGAAGGGAAGCAGATTGTGGGGTATGACAAACGTGTGTGAATTCCCTTTAAGAGAGGAAAAATGTCTGATTGTGGTTTTAAAATGGAAAACAGAGGCTGAACTTTAATTGGTTGATAATAAAATAAAATTTTGATCTTGGGCTTTAAAATCGTTAAATTTTTTAATTAAGATTTAAAATGGTGACGTTGGGATATTTTGAATAAAATTCTGAAATTTGAATATTATGAAAATTAATTTAATCTCATTTATAATTTGGCTAGACGACTACTCTTTTAAATTAAATTGGAGAAGTCGTAGAGACGCGCATTTAAAGTTTTAAAACATTTCATTTAAAAAGAAATTAAAATTCCCGGTCGCTACAAAAATAGTCAAAGGTATCAGATTTATCCCGAATAAACATGACCCAGGTGTATCTGGAGAAATCATCAACACACACATAAATATACCTCTTGCCACCAATACTTACCTTTTGGATAAGACCCATCAAATCCATGTGAATTAGTTCAAGTATATGAGAGGTATTAACAGATGTACCTGATTTGTGTTGACTTTTGATTTGCTTACCCTTTTGACAATCACCACAGATTTCATTTGGAATATTGTTTATGCTGGGTAAGCCTCTCACAGCTTGTAGTCTGGTTAGCTTCATGAGATCATGGTAGTTTAGATACCCTAATCTGTTATGCCACAGTTTCTCATTTTTGGTCTTAACAAAGTTGCAAGTTTCGAGACTCTCAAGTGTATAACATTTGTCTCTAGATCTAACTCCCTAAAACAACACACTATTTAACGGGTTAGACTTCTTGTCACAATTTAAAACCTTGCAATATTCTTTTGAAAACACTACAAGCAAGTTATCATCACATAGTTGTCCTACACTGATCAAATTTTCCTTAAGTTCTATAACATATAAGATATTTGTTAATGTAGGCAGTCCCTAGATGTTGATGACACCAGATCCATCTATCTTTCCCTTTTGGCCATTACCAAATGTAACAGCACCTGTTTCACCTTTTTCAAAATGTGTTAGTAGAGAGAGATCACCTGTCATGTGTCTAGAACATCCACTATCAAAATACCATGAGTTAGGAATCAAGCCACTCAAAGACAATTGAACTACATAAGCATTAGTTCGAATTTTCTTCTCTTGTCTAGGAACAAGTCTCCTTTTGTGTGAATTGATTAATTTCAAGTACTCATGATACCTAAATACATCATGACCAGATTTAGTACAAAAATTACAGAATACCTGGAAAACAGATGTATCCTGCCGACTCTTTCGAGGTTGAAATTTCCTGCCATTCTGATGGACAGATTCATCTGGCTTGTACAGATTTGGCTGAAATTGTCTTCTTGTATAGTTCCTGGCTGGATGTAAGTTTTGAGTCTCAGACGCATTGTATTGATGAGAGGTAGATGCATCTGTATGATTTATATTCTGTTCCATGTACCTGTATCCAGATTCTCTTACAAAGTTTATTTTATGGTCATGATTTTTACCTTTACCTTCATATCCAAGACCTGTTTTTAGGCTGACAGGTCTGCCACTGTTCAGGATTTCATCAAGCTTGACGGATCCACGTGCCAGCTTCTTGATTTTGTCTTGTGCTTTAGCAAGTTCTGAACTTAACCTGCTTACCTCATTTTGTTCATCATCTGAGACTGTAGATACGTCGTCCAGTTGTCGTTCCCCGCTGTGCTCAACGAAGGCCTGTAACAACTGAATCTTCTCTTCTGCATCTTGAAGTTCCTTCCTCAAGTTTTCAGTATTTGGTCCGGATTTATCTGCATAAGAAGAGTTACCAGATTCAGTACCAGACAGCTGTAAAGCAGTAAGGGTAGTTACCTGTTTTTCAGAATTGCTACATTCTGATTCTGATTCAGATTTATCTGAGTCTCCATCACTCCATGTAACATTCATGGCCTTCTTTTGAGTATTAGGACAATCAGCTGCAATGTGTCCATATCCTTCACATTCTCTGCATTGGATTCGACTCCTAGACTTCCCTTCAGACATGTTGGCACTATTCTTTGGATAGAAATTAATTTTTTTCCATTGTTTTTGATTCTGGCCTTGAAGATTTGTGGATCTTTCTTTTTGTTTCCCCTTGAGAAACCTTTTAAATTGTCTGGTGAGAAGTACGAAATTTTCATCTTCGTCTGTCTCGCCAGAGTCGTCTAGATTCGCACAATTTGTCTTGAAGGCAATCCCTGGTGATTTGTCCTTCTTTCTTCGGGCCAGATTTAAATCATAGGTCATCAATGACCCTACAAGTTCCTCAACTCGCATGGTTGAAAGATCCTTGCTTTCTTCAATTGCTGTCACTTTTGCATGGAACCTGTCTGGTAAAGATCTAAGGTTCTTTTGTACAATCTGCTCATTTGAGTAGGTTTTCCCAAGTGCTTCAGCTTAGTTGGTGATATCACTTAATCTGGCATAGAAGCTTTTAAAGTCTTCTTTCTCATCCATAGACAGTTGTTCAAATTCCAAAGTGATCATTTGCAGCTTGGAGGTTTTGACAGCATTGGTTCCTTCGTTTGCAATTCTCAAAGCATCTCATGCTTCCTTGGCGGTCCTTGAAGAGGAGATGAGTCTGAATTGACCTGGATCAACCAAAGAAACAATAGCATTAAGTGCCTTAGAATTCCAATTTGCATTAGCTAATTCATCTGCAGTATAAGCACTTCTAGCTATAGTTGTAACAACACCTCCAGCAGTGACAGTGGGTGTTATGTAACCTTCAAGAACTGAAGTCCAACAATGTTCATCAATAGATTGAATAAAAATTTCCATACGAATTTTCCATTATGCATAGTTACTACCAGTTAACAGAGGTGGCCTAAGACATGCAGAATTTTCCATTTAGATAACCGGATCTCACTTTCTAGAAGTGAACCCTCTCTGATACCAATTGAAAATTTGAAGTTGTCTAAATTTTATAAACAGACTGTCACAGACAAGTCTGGACAGTAACCAGTTAACAGTAAATCGTTAAGTTTTGTTTAGCGCAGTACCAGATAAATCTTGTTAAGGCAGATTCGTCTGGATAGTAAAACGTAAATAATCAGAATAAATTGTGAGGAATTGTAAATAGACAAGAATACAATAATTTGAGCTTAACGTGGGAAAACCCTAACAGGGGAAAATCCACGGTTCGCATCCTGCCAACAAAAACCAATCACTATATAAGGAAAGAGTTTATACAGATCAATCTAAACTACAGGATAAATCTACGCATAGACTTTATCAAATATCCAAGAAATACATCACTTCCTGATCCTTCTGTGGCATGTAATGTGAGATGGTGTCCCACCACTCTTCAGTAGTTTTCTTTGACTCTGCAACACTTTTCAGCAACACGAACTCCCGTTCGATCTTGATCCAAACCTCCCGTTTGATCTTCACGTTGACATTCTTTCCTCCTCTAAGTGATTGAATCTTCCTCCTGGGGTATTGAAGTCACAACTCAATTGAAACCTTTTGTATTTGTGCACATACGAAAATAGGCTTTAGGACTTCTAAAGTGGACGTGTATTTTTGTAGAGCTCCACATGATTTTCTGTATTTTGCACGTCACGAGACAACATCCCCTTTTTTTTCTTCTCTTTATAGTGCAATTAGGTTTGCTTGACTCGCAAGTTTCCTTATTGCACAAGATCTCTAATACCTGCAAAACAAGGTAGAGATCATCAGTAAAGGTAAGATACTTATTCTTAAATAAATCTTATCATGAATAATGATAATGATAAATCATAGAAGATCTTACCATTTATTAATCAAGTGATAAAACCTTGATATTTATCACCATATTTTCGGCCAACACAAGATTCTCTCTAATCAAGATTTTTGACCTTATAATCTTACCATGTGCAAAAGATAAGGTTGAAATATTCTTGACCATATTAAGAAGATATTTACCATATCTTGGATATGCTTGAATGTCAACAATAATCACAAAATAATAACAAGAATAACAAGATTAAGATTCCAAAATATTTTCGAGATTATGATCAAATATGTTTGAGATTATGATCAAAATTTTCGAGATCATTATCTTTCCAAAAAAAATATTTTTCTGGAAAATAAATATTTGCATAATTTAATTAAACTTAATAAATTACTAAATACATGTATTTAGTAATTAAATCAAGTTTCATTAAATTATACATTCGTGAAAAATAGGAAATGCCAACAATATAAAATTACCAGAGGACTTCACGTACATTTAATCGCATCTCAACTCGTGACTCATCATACTCATCCCCCGTACATCTCACCAATGCACCCTCATGCATCTATACTACACTTTACCAAAAAAATACTTACTGCTAATGCACCACGACCACTATGCATGCACACACATTATACACATTAAAATTAGATCCCACAAAAATTAATGCAAAAACACATATCAAACAAATTGAAATGCAAACAAAAAACAATATACCGAAGGGCAATTATATTGACACTACAACAATTGTTAACTATACGACATTTTATTTTTAATGAATACCCCCTAAGTTTTTCTTATTTTTACACTTATGCTCCCAAGTTTTAATATAAATCTTGTATCATCAACCATCTATTAATTTTTATATCTTGTCTATAGAGATGATTTTTGTTCAAAATATTTCTTATGAGGGCGAAAAAAACTTATTTATCTATCGCATTTTTAAATAATCAAAGTAAATAACTAATACAAAAGTCAAAAATAATTTTTTTCTCTCTTTTCAATACACATTAATAGAATATTTGGATATAAATTTTGATTAAAAACAAAATATCACTACAAGAAACGTGTGCTATTAACACGAAAATTACTGACGACTCTCGAAGTCGTCTGTATTGAAGCTCCATTTGCGATGAATTTTGGTGTCGTCGCAAAAAAAATTTGCAACAACTCAAGGAATCGTCGTAATAGGGCCCCCTATTGTGACGACTCTTTGTGTCGTCGCAAAATTTTTTTGCGACGACTCCTTAAGTTGTCGCAATAGGGCCCCCTATTGCGACAACTCTTTGTGTCGTAGCAATAGTTTTTTGCGACAACACCAACAGTCGTCGCAATAGGGGGTTCTATTGCAACAACTAAAGGAGTCGTGATATGATCCGGACCAGGAATCGGAGGGCGAAGTCGAGCCATCGGGAATATGAAAATGATCTACGTGCAAAACGGAGCAAGTTCCATGTTGGGGTCGAGCCGAGAAGAGGGACGGGTCTAGCCGAGTCGAGAAAACGAAGTTATTTGGGCAGAAAATCCATTACAGCCGTAATGGAGGACCTTCAAGACCGTAACCCATATATTCACGGCCGTAAATCATGTTATCACGGCCGTAATCAATTATCGAAGAAAAAAGGAGAATTTCAGCAGAACGAGGCTTACGTCCGTAAGCCTGGAAATTACGGCCGTAACATTCAAAGCAGGGGCATTTCACGACCGTAAGAAATTAGTCACGGCCGTAACTAGTAACACAGTTTTGAATCAGAAAGGCCTTTACGGCCGTAAAAGGGTTCGTCACGGCCGTAAATAAGCAGCGCCAGATTTTCCGGGAATCTTCAAATTATTTTGTTTCCTTTTTTTTATTATTATTTTAGCTTATTTTGCTTCTTTATATTCTTTACCATGATTGTAAACGGACAGTTTGAGTTTTGAGATTAATAATATTTGAGAGAGGATTCTCCAAATTGAAAGGTTGAGTTATTCCCTTTTTTATTAAACTTATCAAAGATCCGGTCTTTGTGGCGTTCACCCAACGAACTTATCAAGGAATTGACAACCCTTGTAGTGTTCACCAATCTTGATTCTTCAATCCGCATCGTCATTAATTGCGTCGTGATTATTGGGTCAACGTCCTATCGTCAATTTTATCTTTCCAGTATTTTAATTCTTGTTTATTTTTGTGTTTAAATTTGATCTAGGTCTTTCCTAGGTTTTAATTTCGTTATTCTGCGTTGTTCGACGATATTCCCCGATTGGGATCTCATCAGGTCGTCCCTAATTTTTTGATTTTTTTTGGTATCATTTCGATTATTAATATTAATAGAATATTAAATTTAATTGTTGGAACGAATATTTATATTATTATTATTAAAATTATAATTTGGTAAGTTAACTAATATATATTTGTTAAAACAAAAATAAACACAAGAAGTCACTTGTCTCAGTGTTTGGGTTGCCATCCAACTGTAATTAGGTAATAAGTTCAAATCCAACCCTTGCATAATTATCATATATGAAAAAAAAAAAAAAAAAGCTGGTTGACGGGTCGGTTTAGAATTTGGGTTGGGTTGAAATGGTTGGGTCAGGTAAAAATAAATTAATTATTAATTAAAATATTTTACTATTAGAGACGACAATGACATCACTAATATTTGTTGCAATTTCCTCAGAGGAAATAACAACGGCAGAGTCGTCGCAATTGATCTTTAGCCACGGGCTTAAAGTGACTACGCTTTGCGATGACATTGTCGTCACTAACGATCAATAGAGAAGACTTTTGGACCACAGCGATGAATTTTGATGTCACTATTAACTCAGTTTCTCGTAGAGTATGTTAATTAATTGAAAGTTAAGAATAATAATGCTTTGGAAAAAATTTGAGGACATAAAAGTAAAAGTGAGCAAATATTAAAAGTCCTTCATATAATTAAAATGTTGTGTAGATATAAAAAATTGTGGTTGTTATAAACTAGAGAGAAAGAAAGAAGAAATAAAGAGGCCAAGAAACTTGTGTATTATTATGAACCAAAGCCCTCATATATATAGGGGGAATAGAGATACATAAGGTAATAATATCTATGGTTTTAGGGGTACAACAGTCATTTACTAATACAATATAATATTTACAACACCCCCCCTGAATGACATATGATATTATAAAATATCTGCCTAGTTAAAACCTTGTTTGATAAAATCCAAATGGGACAAAAATATCAAACGAAGGAAAAAGAGTACAATTGTTATTGGAGTATTAAGATGAATGCTGCCTCGTTAAAACCTCGTCGGAAAATCCAATGGGACAAAACCTTGGTTAAGGAAAAAGAGTACAGCTACTCTCCCTAGTATTGATCACTGTAAATCATCGAGTCGATGTATCCCAATCTTGTTAACTGATTTCTTGAATGTAGATGTTGGTTGTGCTTTTGTGGATAAATCAACTACATTGTCACTTGAGTGAATTATTTGAAAACTCTGGAGTATTTTGATGTTGCCTCGTTAAAACCATGTCAGAAAAACTTAGTAGGGAAAAAACTTGAACGATGGAAAAAGAGTACAGTTACTCCCCCTGATTCAATCTATATTGAATCATCCATATCTTGATCTCTTCGGGAGTCTCGTATAGGATAGTATATCAATAGACATTGATAATAGCTACCTCATTAAAAACCTTGCCAGGAAAACCTCGTGGGACAAAACCTCGGCTGAGGAAAAAAAGAGTGTAGCGCATATTAGCTCTCCCTCATGGGAACATTACAATTATTTGGGTATTGAATATAATTATTTCAACTGTTAATCAGTGCAATATCGAATATCTACACAAACCATATATAAATGGAGCATATCTCATATTATTTGTTCTTCGAGTATAAATTAAATTATTCATTTGAACTTGAAGAACTATAAAATATTTTTCATCATTTGAACATGCTGCATCAAGTCATGTTCTATTCATCAATGCATTTAATGCGGTTCTCAAATCTTGAAGTGACTTGTTCACTTCAATGAACAATTAACTTACTCACTTCAGGTGAATAATTAACCATGAATTTAAATCTTGAAAATCAATTGCCACTATTTTCAAATATTATTCACAATAATGGTACATCTCAATTTCAACACTTTGTCATATAGAGTCAATTGTGTCATTCTTCATGTAATCTAATTTCATATTATCAATCACATTCCATTGGAAATTGAATCTATTAAAGGCATATGATATATTCAGATAGCAAAGTATCTTTATACTTTGATCAAACAAGTTTCTTAAAAACTTGAACTATATATTTCAGATATATTTAATCATTCAAGGATTATACTGTATGCTTCAGGCATCGTATATGTTTCACATTATAATTGTCAAATTAGTACAACCAAATTTAATTCGTGAAACTTCAGTTAGGTAACGATTCCTATACTTCAAATAGATCTTCTCTAATCATTTCAACGCAATCCCAAAGTACCGAGATATTGATTACCCTTTTTAATCTTACTCATTGGTACTTCAAAGAATACTCCCAACTTACCGAGTTGATGATCATACATTTTGATATAACTCATTGGTACATCAAAGAGCGCAAGCTAGTAATTAGAGTCAATCATCTTTCATTATATACATTTCTAATAATTATATATTTGTTGGCACTTATTATGCATTTGTCAGGAAAATAAAATATTGTATCTATGCCGGATCTTTGAAATATTCGTTACACAACAAGTCGTGTATTACAACTATACCTGTGAGTATTTTACTGGCTTTACACTTTTAAGTGTTTGGACTTCAGGTTCCAAAATTTCAGGTTTTGTAATAAGTTTAATTTAGCCAAAATGTATACTTTTGCCAACTATTTTTATGTCGATTTTCTTCGACATATTTTCTTTTGTTATCCTCGCTATCATTGTTATTATGATGCGGATAGCTTTGCAATTTGCTTTTACATAAGTGCTTTATAAAGTGTGTCGACACAATTATCATCTCAATTTGGTTTATTTTCCCACAAAACAAAACTATAGAGATCTCAATTTTCAATATTTCTAGTACTTGAACCTCTTCCGGAGATTTACAATTAATTATGTCAATAAACACTCTCTCACGAGTATATGCCTCCTCAATAAGATCATCATAATCATTTGCTCTATTTTTATTTATTTGGGGATCTTTATTTGAATCAGATATCACTACGCTTCAGGCATGTCATACATCAATATAAGATAGAGTATCTATACCTAGTATATGATATTTTATTAATCTCTTATAGATATTGCATCTTGTAATTATGTTATCTTTGAACTTTTAGTTCGTATTTTCAATCGAACTTCTGGTTCTTATTATCAATCGCGAGGATATAGATAACATAGTACGATGCATTTGTATGATTTTTAGCTACTAATCCTCCCCCTAATGCTGAGAAAATTGTCCAATCAAATTGACAATCATTTTTTCGGCGTTATAAAATATTACCAATTTGGGATATATGTTCAAACCACGCATTTATTCTCAGAATTCTTTATTTTCCATTTCAGTGCATTGTGGTGAATCAATTGCACTATCAAAAAATTAGATGGAAAAATTAGGTTCTAACCATAAGCCAATTACAATAGGGAGAGAACTATGATATTGACATGATGCGTAATAGAATTCCCTAAACAAAAAGGGAAGTATTTTGTTCTCAATTAATTGGAGGCATTTAACAATAAAAAATGTTAAACCATTTATTGACATCCCAACTAACACTTATTAAAATGTTGAGATTCATGTCCACTAGCATTATCAAAACACATTCTTGATTATAGAATCTGAAGATTATGCTCATAATTTAAAATTTGAGCAATAATTTCGGAAACTTCATGTTGCGAACACTATGCAATCTTCTAGTATATGTACCAATATATTAGATACAAATAATATTTAGATGATCATATTGGAGAATGATGGGCCCAATTTATCACCCAAATTATTTTCAGAAATATAGAGAATTTAATCCCTATTTTAGCTAGTGATGGTTAATGAAAATTTCATGAAAGAGAACAAACATCATATATGATTGAATTTAAGAATCTTCTGGTTCTTCATTAAGTATCCATTTTAATTTCACATCATTATTAACACATCATTATTAATCCAGTGATGGTCCAACTTGTCATACCAAATAACAAAATCAAATTGAACTTCTAGTTCAATATAAGATATAATTCAATGATTAAACATTATATAATCATATATCGTTTAAGTAGTCAAACTAATCAATATCCTTATGACATTAGTTATATGTTTTTCTTCAGGGATAAATATGAACTCAAATGAGATGTTCTTAGAAACATATGCTACTTCGAAAAGTACATTTTTATTAGTCATTTAAAATCAATATGTTAATATTCTTCTGGAATATTAAAATTGTAAAATCATACTTTTTTAAGAGCAGTTAATATTATTTTTATAATTGTTGTGTTTCTTCGGGAGTAACAACATATTAAACTTGATTCAATGTGAAATGAGATTTTGCTTTTTCAAATTGAAAGATAAGTTGTATATTCTTTGATTAATTTGTCTAAGTATGCAGCTCTTGAATGAAAGGATCGAAGTTGTAATAAAGTTTGAAATATAACAGGAGGTGGGAAAAGCCACAGATCGAAAGCGAACTGAGATTAAAGTTACATAAATTCACGTCCAGTTCGATACCGATCTGACAGACAGGTCGAATCAACGAAAACAAATAGCAACAGTTTTGAGAGGTTTTTTCTATATCACCTGCCTCATAATGAGCATTTACCCCTTCTATTTATAGTAGTTGAGGAATTTAAACATAATCATTACAACATATCACGTCTGCAGTATGTGACTGACAATGACTACTGAAACTGCTGACAACATGTCACAGATGATTATACTGACATTTTACAAACAATCATAATTACTGACACATAAATGTGGTTGATTTGATGTTTTAGCAGCGCCGCCAGTCTCACCACGCTCGGAATTCACCTCGATCAACATCACCTCGGCATCAAGTCACCTCGTTCATGGAAAATCACCTCTCTCTTTAATTGGAGGTCGGTTCCAAAATCACCTCGGCAACTTTTCACCTCGGTTTTGGGAAATCACCTCTCCCTCCGAGTTGAGGTCGGTCACAAACTCACCTCGGCATCAAATCACCTCGGCATCAAATCACCTTGGTCTAAATAAACCAGCTGTCATTTTAAGTTGAGGTCAATATATCGAATCCACGTCAGCACGATAAACAACAAATGTCCCCTCGAGATCGGTCCAACAAAGATTTTGTGGGCGGATCTCGAAATCCCAGTTGTCTTACAGCCTTCTAATTGACGTTGCCTTTAATTTTTATTGATTCCCAATTGCCAGGTGTCGTGGTGTGACTGGTGTGTCAGTTCTCGGATCAAGTGTCGCCGCCTCCATAATGACAACGCGTCTTGTCATTATGACTAATAAATGGCCTCTCTCTCTTCTCCCCTTATAAATAGGGGCATTCTTCTCATAAGAAAACTATTGATTCTTTGAAATTCTCTCTGCAAATATTAGCTCGCTTACTTAAACGACCCGTAATTCACCTCGTTATCATATCAGACCTTCTATTTCTTTCGTCAGGTGAGATTGCTTTGACGTTTTTTCTCTGTTTTCTCGTATTTTGAAGTTTCTTCCCCCCCCTTTTTCTCTAACTGTCCAGTTCGTCGTCATTACCATATAAGGATGAGCGATAGTATTAGTTTTGAGGAAAGTGGGGTGAGGTCGGAAAATAGGGGCAAGGAGGCCGAGTTGTCTGTATCCTGGGAGGAAAGTCAGGAAACTCAGTGCCTTTTTCAAAGCGAGGGGGGTGATGATGAAATCCCACAGCCCATACCTTTAGCAATTGTACCCGAATCCCGTTCTCTCCTAGCCAGTTCATTTCGATACCCTTCTACTGCCACATTCCAGCGACCTAACCCTTGTACCAGTTACAGCTCGGATTTTGCTTGCAAACATTTTCGATCTGAAGCCACTGAAAACGAACTACAAATTTGGAAAAATAAATATAGAATCCCCGGATATGTACATTTTTTCCTTCCCGAAATTTACGAACAAGCTGACCAGCCACCTAAAGGTTGTGTAGCTACTAATTTCCAAATTCTGGAGGCAGGCCTAAGGTTTCCTCTTCCGTTCATTATAACTGATTTTCTCCGATCTTGGGTTGTCGCCCCCACCCAAATTCATCCCAACGGTTGGAGGTACATCCTTGGGTTCATATCCCTTTACAATCGCTTGGGATATAACGACCCCTCAGTGGATGAATTTAACTTCGCGTATCAGTTTCGAGTTGATGGCAAAAAAACGGGGTGGTTTTATGCGATGCAGAGGTCAGCGTTTGGTGGTCGAAGATTGCTGATTGATTTGCCTGAATCAGTTCGCTCTTGGAAAGAAAAATGGTTCTTCGTTGGGGGAAATTGGATGAGCCCCTATCGAAGTGATGGAATCAGTTCGACCATTCCCGTTCTCTATAGGGATAAATTCAGTAAGTCTTTATATCTGGGATACCTTCGAGCTGAATTGTTCTAATATTAATCATCTCGTCTTTTGCAGAGGTGAGAGAGGCAGATTTGGACCCTGAAGTCATTGAAAAGATTATCCATCTAACCGACCAACCTGACCACTTCAGATCGGTAAAAGAGCTTCTTACCGAAGAACGGTTGTTTGAATCGACTCTTACTTTTGTTGATCCATCCGATTATTACCCTCCGCTTCCAAAATGTAAATTTCAGATCATTACACTACAATTTTTTGATGCCTTGTACTTTTGAGGTGTATACTAAGAATATCGACTTCCGTATGACTTCTTATGTCAGCCCGCAAAAGTAGAAAGAAAATGGAGTCAATGAAGGCCAAAAAGCTTGCAAATGCCAAGGACGAGGCTCGCAAGAGGGCAGCCCAGAAGCAGACCTCAAAGGCTTCACCTCCTCCCAAGGAGCGTCCAATTGACCCACCTGTTCAAAAGAAAATCAAACGTGCTGAGGTCGTTAAAGATAAAACTGACATTCCAATCCCACCGCCTCAAACTTCAGGGGACCAAGCTGGGTCTTCTCAATCTGCCCTGTAGGGGGGGCTCATATCTGGGAGTGCATCCCGTAAGAGCTGAACTGGCCAGCTCTCTAAAAGGGTCTCGCCCCAAAATTTACAAGGAGTTTGTGTCAGCAGCCAACTTAACTCCTATGGGCTTAATGAAGGTTCCCCTGCAGACCAAGGTGGCTATGGACGTTCCGGCCAAAACCTGGACACCTCGTCAAGAGAAGTTCAGCGAAGACATGCCCTTGGACGACCTTTTAGCGACCGGTACTGCACATGTCGGTCAAGCTTTAAATTATTTTTGCCGGGCTCAATCCAGATTAGACGAGGCGACCTCAGACACCCGAAAGTTTAAAAGGCTTGCCGACGACGCCCAGAACATGTTCGAGGCAGAAGTGAAAGCCAGGCATGAGGCAGAGGCTATACTGAAGGAGGCCCTTGAAGAGGTGGCCAAACTTAAGGAGACAAACCTTGAACTATCTAAGTTTAAGGATGAAGTGCTCCCCCTAAGGGAGGAGGTGGCCTCTCTGAAGGGTAATGTGGCCCAACTGCAGGTCGCAAAAGAAAAACTTTTAAAGGAATTGGACGAGGCCAATAATATTGAGGCCGATCTGAAGAAAGAAAAATGCGAGCTTGAGGCCGCTGTCCAAGGTTCCTACAAGGAGGCCGTGAAAAAATTCAAAGATTCAGTTGAATATGAACACGATGTGGACGAGACCTACTATCTCACGTTCAAAGAGATAGTAGAGGAGCTGGAACAAAAACGACCTGAGGTAGACATTGGTTTCTTAAAAGAGAAATTTGAAATGGTCTATAAAAAATATTTGGAGCTGATGCCTGAAGAGGTCGATGAAGAACCCTTACTCTCTCCACTCACTGGATCTCAAATCAACCTGCCAGAAAAAGTTGTCAACATTGAAGAGTAGTTGAAAATTTTCAGTTCAATGTTGTTTTGTAACTTTCGATTCTGTTCCCTTTGAATAGTGTAAAGAAAAGTTTCATTCTAGCACTCAGTATTTCGAAGTCAAACAAAAGGGAATATAAATGAAATGTAGAAATGAATTTAAAACGGGGTGAATACTTAAGCAATTTTCAAATGTTTATCCACTCAACGTAAAATGCAGAGGTGAATTTAAAACGAGGTGAATACTTAAGCAACTCCAAACGTTTATTTACCAAATATGAAATGCAGAGGTGAATTTAAAACGAGGTGAATACTTAAGCAACTCCAAACGTTTATTTACCAAATATGAAATGCAGAGGTGAATTTAAAACGAGGTGAATACTTAAGTAATTTTCAAATCGTTATTTCACTCAATGTAAAATGCAGAAGTGAATTTAAAACGAGGTGAATACTTAAGTAATTTTCAAATCGTTATTTCACCAAATATGAAATGCAGAGATGAATTTAAAACGAGGTGAATACTTAAGCAACTTCAAACGTTTATTCACCAAATATGAAATGCAGAGGTGAATTTAAAACGAGGTGAATACTTAAGTAATTTTCAAATGTTTATCCACTCAACGTAAAATGCAGAGGTGAATTTAAAACGAGGTGAATACTTAAGCAACTCCAAACGTTTATTTACCAAATATGAAATGCAGAGGTGAATTTAAAACGAAGTGAATACTTAAGTAATTTTCAAATCGTTATTTCACTCAATGTAAAATGCAGAAGTGAATTTAAAACGAGGTGAATACTTAAGCAATATTCAAACATTAATTCACTCCAAATAAAAGCAGGGGTGACTTAAAAACGAAGTGAACACTTAAGCTCGGCATATTCTCACCAAAACACCTCGTTTGTAGAATGGAGGTCGGTCATTTGTCACCTCGGTATTTTTACCAAAACACCTCGTTTGTAGAATGGAGGTCGGTCAGTTTTCACCTCGGTATTTTTCACCAAAACACCTCGTTTGTAGAATGGAGGTCGGTCATTTGTCACCTCGGTATTTTCACCAACACACTTCGTTTGTAGAATGGAGGTCGGTCATTTTTCACCTCGATTTCTCGTGGGGCCCTACGCCGTCTTCATAGATTGCCTTGTGGTGTCGATGATGTCCTGCCTTATAGGTACTTACGGATCATCGACTAGGGTCTTTGTTTCGCCTCTCAAGGAGGTCTTTCTCGCCTTTGAGACGGATTGCCTTGTAATGTTGATGATATCCTGCCTTATAGGTACTTATGGATCATCAACGAAGGTCTTTGTTTCGCCTCTCAAGGAGGTCTTTCTCGCCTTTGAGACGGATTACCTTGTAATGTTGATGATATCCTGCCTTATAGGTACTTATGGATCATCAACGAAGGTCTTTGTTTCGCCTCTCAAGGAGGTCTTATTCGCCTTTGAGACGGATTGCCTTGTAATGTTGATGATATCCTGCCTTATAGGTACTTATGGATCATCAACGAAGGTCTTTGTTTCGCCTCTCAAGGAGGTCTTTCTCGCCTTTGAGACGGATTGCCTTGTAATGTTGATGATATCCTGCCTTATAGGTACTTATGGATCATCAACGAAGGTCTTTGTTTCGCCTCTCAAGGAGGTCTTTCTCGCCTTTGAGACGGATTGCCTTGTAATGTTGATGATATCCTGCCTTATAGGTACTTATGGATCATCAACGAAGGTCTTTGTTTCGCCTCTCAAGGAGGTCTTTCTCGCCTTTGAGACGGATTGCCTTGTAATGTTGATGATATCCTGCCTTATAGGTACTTATGGATCATCAACGAAGGTCTTTGTTTCGCCTCTCAAGGAGGTCTTTCTCGCCTTTGAGACGGATTGCCTTGTAATGTTGATGATATCCGGCCTTATAGGTACTTATGGATCATCAACGAAGGTCTTTGTTTCGCCTCTCAAGGAGGTCTTTCTCGCCTTTGAGACGGATTTCCTTGTAATGTTGATGATATCCTGCCTTATAGGTACTTATGGATCATCAACGAAGGTCTTTGTTCCGAAAATATCCATTCAGATTTGCACACTTTGAAACATTAAACTTTTCATTCAGTTGATTACATATCTCGGTTGACATCAAAAAGTATTCACATTCGATTTCACAATGGGGCTCCCTTCTTTTGCTATTTGGACGTTGTTGGAAGCAAAGCCTAAATTGTACTCCCGCGCAGCTCTTTGATCCCCCCTTATGGTAGCCACTCCATGTGGTGTAGGGAATTTCAGACAATAGTGATAAATTGAAGCTGCTGCCTTGAGCTCGTGGAGGATCGGTCTTCCCAGTATGGCATTGTAGTTCGTCATAACGTCCACTACCACAAAATCGGCAATTACGCGTCTCTGACAAGACCCTGTCCCCATTTCCACGAGTAACGATATTTCGCCTTTTGGGCAGATGTAGTCACCCGTGAAACCTTGAATCCTTGTCTTCCTAGGTCGTAAGCTACGCGGGTCGATTCCCATTTTTTCAAAGGTCTTCCAGTATAACACATTCACAGCGCTGCCGTCATCCACCAGTGTCCTATGGATCTTTATCCCACTCACCGGCATCGTGATCATCAAAGCATCTGAATGTGGTTGGAGCACCCCCCTAGTGTCTTCCTCAGAGAAACTGAAGGACTCTGATTCGTCTGGCGTGATTGCATGACTACATATCTGATAGCTATTTCGAGCCTCTCGGGCGAATTTTCGTCTCTTCCTCTTTGACCCGATCTGCACTTGATTCCCGCTCACAATTGTACGGATTTCATCAGGCCGGTCTTTGCCGTGGGGCTCCATTCCATGGTGGATTGCGTACTTCTCCTGCTGTTTGAATTGCCTTCCTAAATCCCGTGGGTCAGCAGCGTATTCTTGTAAGCTCCCCCTCTTTATTAACCTGTCAATTTCGAATCTCAAATTTCGACATTCGTCCGTGGTGTGTCCCACTGACCTGTGGTATTTACAATACCGGGATGAGTCCAAGTTACTCGGGCTCTGCTTTATCGGCCTGGCCGGCGGAATTATCCCCTTGTTTTTCTCATTCATGAAAATGACCTCAGTTGACGCATTTAATGGGGTGAGCTCACCTTTCTGTTCAGGATTGTACGGACGGAACCTATTCGCTGGTTTGTAATCTCTCTTTGTCCCAAAAGTATTTCTTTTGAATTCTTCCTTATCATCCTTGCTTTCCTTCTTGTCTGACGCCGCAGCCGTATTATGACGACCTTCTTTGGGACCTGACGCCTCCTCAGCGTTGATAAACTTCTCCGCCCTGTTAAGGAACTCCTGGTACGTGCGAGGTCCATCCTCATGTACTGACCACCAGAAACGAGTTTGCGTTTGCAGGCCTGACAGAACAGCCATGAGAAACGCGTCGTCTGATATCCTTTCCATTCCCATGATCTGCCTATTAAAGCGGCCCAAATAACTCTTTAGTGATTCATCCTTCTCTTGTCTAATGGTCACCAAGCTCTCCTTTGGTGTGGTCGGAATTTTTGACCCCATGAATTGCTTCAGAAACTGGCCACTTAATTGAGACCAACTCGATATGGAGTGCTGAGATATATTGCGGAACCACCGTTGAGCCCGGTCCCCAAGAGTTAAAGGGAATGCCCTGCACATAATTGCATCACTAGCCCCTTGAAGCTCCATCCATGACATGTACTGATCCAGATGTGAAACTGGGTCAGTCTCCCCGTTGTATCCGGCGAGATGAGGCATTTTCATTTTGCTCGGCAGAGGCTGTGACAATATAATCTCCGTGAAAGGTGATGTCCTCTTGGAAGATGGTTCCGTTGATCCCAACCCTTCTTGCTTTGCCTCCAAGTCCGACAATCTTTTCTTCAATTGCTCAACTTCGGTTTGACTCGGTTTGCTTGATGGAGAAATCGGTGGCCGACCCAAGTGAAGAGTCGAGCTTCCGGCCGGCTGGTTTTCTGGGTTCACTTTCTTCACCGGAGATCTGTCCCCGTGTCCCCTAGTCCGTACAGCCTTACTCTCCTCTCCTTTTTCGCCCCTTCTCGCTTGACTCGGTTCCATCCAACTCATCGACTTTTGACTCCGTACATAAGGTGTGCTTTCGCCAATTGCACTCCTCGTGTTATTAGAGCGTCCACCGGACCTTTGTGGTTGTGATTGCACTTCATGCTCCTCTTGGTGACGACCCTGGTCTTGATTTCTCCTCATCTCTTCCATTTCTCTTTGCATCCTATCAAGTCTATCTAAGACCATTCCCATGTTGGCCTCTGCTGGGGGTCGCGAAACGGCGAACCTCCTGGACATACGGGAATTCCCCTGCGAATCCTCACCCCGATGTACCCGATGACTCTCTGAATTTTGTTCGTTACTCATTATGATGCGGGAGCAAGTATGTGATTGCTGAATACAAGGATACGGGCCCTCCTTCTAGCGCCAATTTGTTGACGTCCGTTTTTGTCAACAAATTAAAGTAGTAGGATCTCCCAAATTGAAAGATAAGTTGTATATTCTTTGATTAATTTGTCTAAGTATGCAGCTCTTGAATGAAAGGATCGAAGTTGTAATAAAGTTTGAAATATAACAGGAGGTGGGAAAAGCCACAGATCGAAAGCGAACTGAGATTAAAGTTACATAAATTCACGTCCAGTTCGATACCTATCTGACAGACAGGTCGAATCAACGAAAACAAATAGCAAGAGTTTTGAGAGGTTTTTTCTATATCACCTGCCTCATAATGAGCATTTACCCCTTCTATTTATAGTAGTTGAGGAATTTAAACATAATCATTACAACATATCACGTCTGCAGTATGTGACTGACAATGACTACTGAAACTGCTGACAACATGTCACAGATGATTATACTGACATTTTACAAACAATCATAATTACTGACACATAAATATGGTTGATTTGATGTTTTAACAGCGCCGCCAGTCTCACCACGCTCGGAATTCACCTCGATCAACATCACATCGGCATCAAGTCACCTCGTTCATGGAAAATCACCTCGTTCATGGAAAATCACCTCGGCAACTTTTCGCCTCGGTTTTGGGAAATCACCTCTCCCTCCGAGTTGAGGTCGGTCACAAACTCACCTCGGCATCAAATCACCTCGGCATCAAATCACCTTGGTCTAAATAAACCAGCTGCCATTTTAAGTTGAGGTCAATATATCGAATCCACGTCAGCACGATAAACAACATTATTCATGAACAAGTAAAATAATAAATTGAGTATTTATCATAAAATAAAGTTTTTATTCTTCAGGAGTAACAACAAAATCTTTTTCAGAATATCAAATTAATAATATATCTCATAATATTTGGCTATTCGAGAGCTAATTATATTCCGTTATTATATTTCACATGAGATAAAATTATAATTCTACTAGAATTATCACAACAATATATTATTCTACATCATAATAATCTTCTGAATTATTAATAAATTTTTATTTTTTTGAGAAAAAGAATGCAATATATATCACATGAGCAATAAAATAATATTCTTCTAGAATATTAAAGCGTAGCAATAATGCAATATTCTTCTGGAATATTGATTCGAGTCTCATTCAATTATAATAATAATTAATATCTATTGTGCTAGATAGGAACAAAAAAAAAAAAATTATTCTTCTGGAATAATTATATTTCTATAATTGTGATTTTTCAAGAATAATAAGTCAATTTGGAATATTGATATTAATGATTCATTCTACCTTTCGAACTAACAATATTTGTGCTTTACACGAGTGACAATAAAATTGTAGCGACCAAGAAATTTTCAAATTTAAAAGTTAGTTTTACCGAACTTGTCGCTACGACTCTCCAAATCTTAACGGTCAAATTAGCGCTCTCGTCTAGCCTAATAGTTATTTTGAGATTTTAAGAAAGAAGTTTAAATTTATAATTTTAAAGTCCAATTTGCGATTTCAAAATTTGTCGAAAATCGTTATCTCGTTTTTTTAAACTCGAGACTTTATTTTAATCCAATAATCAAAATTCTGATTAAAATTCTGATTACTATTATTATTATTATTAAATTTCCCAATTCAATACATAAGTTAATTCTGAGCCATTCCAAATTCATAACTTCAGCCAATTCAGATTCCTTTAACTCCAGAAACGTCCAAGCTAATCAATGTTCAGTTAATGAATTCTTCAAATTCTCCAATGTATAAATTGTCTTCACCTTCTTCCATTTCCTTCCTGTTTTGCTCGCTGCCGCTTGGGTAAGATTTCCTCCTTTAATCACTTTTCACTCAATCGATCCACAACCGAATGTCATCCATTCATGACTCCACGGTTTCAACTTCAGTCACAACCAAAAACGTAACAACCCAGATTTCCAAATACACCATCCCAACCAGGGGCGGACCCAAGGTGGAGCCTCCAGGGACACGTTCCCCAGTAAAATTTCTGAATTTTTTTTTTTCGACTTCTTCTTCTTCTGCATTTGCCGACTGAAAAACCTGATAAGTAAGGTAACTTTTTTGTTTTAATCTTCAAACTTAATTTATTAAGATATAAATATAATATTGCACATTTGCAGTGCACACAGGACTCGGCACTTTAAAGATAATACATTACATATAATTTTTTATTTTTTTTATAAAAATAGTGCACCTATAGAAGTAGAGTCATGGACAGTGGGGATGTGATTTATGCTAATTATATTATAAGTGTGCAAGATTAATATAATTATTTATTTGTTTGGGGATTGAATATTTTCAAATACTTTTTCATTTTTCGATCTCTTCTTACCTAAAAAAAAATGTTTGGAAACAGTGTGATTTATACTAATTATATTATAAGTATACAAGGTTAATATAATTATTTATTTGTTTGGGTATTGAATATTTTCAAGAATTTTTTCATTTTTCAGTCTCATCTTATCAAAAAAAAATTTCGAGGGCAGCCCCGTACCATCCGTGTGCCCACTAGTACAAATACTCTGCGTCTGCCACTGAATTCCCAACCACTCCACAATCGAGCCCAACTTCACCGCAAGCACCGTTCGAACTCAACCACCAAAGCTGAACCCATCTAGTTTCAAACCACAAACAATGATGTCCAACATCTAACTGAGAATCATATGTCAGCCAATTTTTAAACTACCAATATACACAATAGGCAATCAATCAGTCCCACTGCACTCGAGCTACACCACTGTCGAGACTACCTCAACCCAACCACTACCTTGGCCGAACCATCACCCCCAAAACATAAACTGCAATGGTAACAACCCTCACCACCAAATCCAAGATAACCCAAACTTTAGCTCCCATCTAAAATCGTGGCTGCCATTCGAAAAATCAAACCCAAAATCAAGCCCAAACTAAGAATAAACTAAGGAAACCTACCACTT
The DNA here is from genome assembly GCA_963555705.1 of Ligustrum vulgare. Lineage (NCBI taxonomy): Eukaryota > Viridiplantae > Streptophyta > Magnoliopsida > Lamiales > Oleaceae > Ligustrum > Ligustrum vulgare. Next base: position 41,452,038 of record OY743180.1, on the reverse strand, counting down.
ACCTTCGACCGCCTCCAGTGACCGGAATAGTGCCGGAATCGAAACCCCAAATCATGACCCAGCCTGGGTTTTCTCCCAAAATTTCACCCAAATCATCTCCACCCACACACCGGCACCACTGCGTGACGGTGTCTCTGGTGCCAGCTTCCTGGCCGGCGGCTGTTTCCGGCGAGAGGCGTCGCCCGCCCCCCCTCTCTTCTCTCTCTCTCTCGGTGTCACGATAATGAGAGAGAGAGAGTGAGTCAGTCTGTGGCCTTATTTTTATAAAAGGATTGTTGATTTTGAAATATTACCCTTTTAGTCCCCCAGGTTTTAAAATCATTTAAATCAGTCTTAAAATATTTAATTTCAGTCCTAAGTTTTAAAAGTTATTATTTTTAGCCCTTGCCGTTTTAAAATATTTTAGCCAGCCCCTGTAGTTCTGAAAAGTTGTGAATCAGTCCCTAATTTCAATTTCATTATTGCACGAGTAGTCCCTAACTTTTCCAATATTCACGTTTTACTCCCTAAAGCCTTTTAAAAACTCTATTTTACACAAATTCATCTTTTAAACTTGATTAATCCAAAATATATTTTTATGTTATAGGACTAGATGAGGTGCGAGAGAATTAGAAGTATTATTCACGTTTGCTCAATACTCAAGAAATTAAGGTAGACTCTAATCTACAAACTTTTATTTTCAAAAGGCGCATCAATGATTATTTGTGTTATAAGTTTAGCATGTATGATTGTATTCATGAAAATTACTTGCTTTTCAAGTATGAGACTATGTTACGAGAATTTACTTGCTTTAATGCATGAGACTTTAATTTGTATTTATTTACTTGTTAATGAGACTACTGATGATATCGTTAGACACCTGAGACTTGAATAGCATGATTATGTGTTTTAATTTATAATGTCAAATGATTATTATGCGCGAGTCTACTGAGTATTATTTCACATTTTCCAAAAAACAATTTTGCAGATGACGGAGTTGGTGGCAAGGCAAACGATGGTGGCTATTATTGAGTCTTTCAAAATGTTTTATTTGAAATCAAAAACTTGTCTGTTTTGTCGAGTTATTCTAAGTTTCAATCTGATGACAACTTGTATAAATTTCTATGAAGTTACATGAATTAAATTTCAGTTATTTTTCGCTTAATTATCGTTTTGAAAGTTAGTTGAGACGACGAAGTGACATTTCGGGTGTTTAGAACTCGGGGCGTTACAAAAATATTCTTCTGAAATATTGAAACGCAATATTCTTCTGAGATATTTATTTGAAATTCATTCAATTATCAATATTCTTTTAGAATATTGATACGAAATAATAAATTATATTAAACTAGATATCTGTCTATTATCAACCAATATAGTTAAAATGATATTACAAATCGTATAACCAGCTTATATTTATTTATAATAGACAGTTCTGCAATTAATATTCTTCTGGAATATTAATTATTTATTATACTACTTCAGGAGCAATTACAAATTATTCTTCTGGAATAATTATAGTTCTAAAATTTCGACTATTCAAGAATAATAACTTAATATTCTTCTGGAATATTGAAAATTATAATTTATGTTCTTCGAGAGCAAATAATATTCTTTTGAAATATTAATTATAATGTTGTGCTACTTCAGGAGTAACAACGAATAATAATCAATTCTATGATTAATATTCTTCTGAAATATTAATATATTGTTATGCTACTTCAAGAGCAACAACATAATGAATTATCAACTTTAAAAATTCAACAACAAAATAATATATACATTAAACACACATAAAAGAAGTTAATGTATGGAGTATGGAGCCGAACTTGACTTGCGTCCAAGTCACAATTGTTACATGAGCACAAATTATTGGTTGGAGTATGGATGCTGATGTAATTAGAACAATTATTGGAATTGAAGCAACCTCCTGGAATTGGAACAATTCAACCACGATCGGAACAAAAAAATTCTTATGCTGCCAAATTAATTTCGACGCACATGAATTTACCTTCTAACTAATATTTTGATATATGAGATTTTGAAAAAGAAAATTCTAACTCAATTTGGTAGAGATTTGTGCTGATAACGTGTTATAAATTAGAGAGAAAGAAAGAAGAAATAAATAGACCAAGAAACTTGTGTATTATTATGAATCAAAGCCCCCATATATATAGGAGAAATAAGAGATACATAAGATAATAATACTTAGGATTTTAGGAGTACAACTATCATTCATTAATACAATATAATATTTATAATAGTAGTGTGAATATAATTACTTTCATTTATTTGATACCTTTTGTTGAATTTTGACACGTTGTGAGATTTCTTCCAAAATTTCAACCCTGGTAGTCAATCCACGTGGGAATTGTGAATTGTGAATTGTTTGTTACTGTGAATTGTTTCATATGTTGTTGCCTAAATGAGACACTTTGGTCATCTTTGATAACTGTACCTAAGCCTATGACCCACGTTTGATAAAATTTGTTTATGAAAGAACACATGACAAGATTTCATTAAATAATTTTATTAAAAAATTAATAATTTTGATTGGTCAAATATTTTTATTTACTATTTTTTACATTTAAAAAAAAAATGACCTAACGAAATATTATTACGTCGTTATTTATAAACAGTATTTATGAACAACGATTGATAAAGGACTTACCAAATTGTCTAGAAAACATTTTATAAACAGTATAGTCATTTTCATTTTGGCCGATTAAATTTTTTAATAGAAAACAAATTTCATTTTGATAAAAAATATAAAATTAACGATTTAAAAAAAATCCAGCCTTTTTTTATTTATACATTTTGATTTGTCTTTGCTATATGAATGAAATAATTCTCTTTTCAAAGATGACATTTATCTCAAGCAGACAATGCACCTTAAGTTCTTGTTTGATTTTCATTAAAATTTACTCATTTTTTTTACAGTACTCAATCTCAATCATTAATTAAAAGTCAAGTCTATAATATTTGATTTTTCAACCAAATCTATACCATCATTTCTTTTAAAAATCATTATTCATTTTAAAAAAAAAATCATTTTAAATAATACCCAACACACTCAAGAGCCTGAGAAGGCAGATGCACGCAATTTTGCCAAATCTCAAAATGGTGCGAAACTTGGCTTCGTATCAGCTCAATAAAATGTTATTTGGCATCATATTATCTTTTCCATTGAAACGAAAATCACTGTTTTTTTTTTTTAGGAAACTAGTTAGTCCCAGTTTGAGTCCTATTATTTGAAAAATAATGTGATTTTAAATAGTATTTTTAGAGGAATGTATGAATAAAAATCTATATCTATATCTATATCTATATATATATATATATAAAAGTAAGGAAGTGGTTTGGTGTGAACACATATTGTGAATAAGTGGTTTAGTGTGAACACATTTTGTAAATTAATGGCATTTATTATTTTTATTGTAATCAATGGTGATTTTGAAAAACTATGCATTAATTTATTGTTGTTTAAAATATGAAATTCTTAAAATTAATTTTTTATTATCTTCTGATTTATTTTTCTCATGCGAATTTTTTATCCATTTACTGTTTTTTTTAATGATTCATGCTTGACGTGACAATATTATTAATCAACAGCATAAGGTATAATCCTCGAATAATTTTTTTTTTTTTTTTGGAGCAATTTGGTAGTAATTGTTATAGACTATTATTCATTTGATACTTTATTTGTCTTTTTTTTTTTTTTTTTTGTAAGTGGTTTAATGTAAACACATGTTGTAAATTAATGACATTTATTATTTTTATGATAATCAATGGTGTTTTGAAAAACTATGCATTAATTTATTGTTGTTTAAAATATGAAATTCTTAAAATTAATTTTTTATTATCTTCTTATTTATTTTTCTCATGCGAATATTTTTTTTATCCATTTACAGTTTTTTTTTTTTTATTATTCATGCTTGACGTGACACTATTATTTAATCAACAACATAAGGTATAATCCTCAAATCAATTTTTTTGAGTAATTGGGTAGTAATTGTTATAGAATATTATTCATTTGATACTTTATTTGTCATTTTTTTTTACTATTCAAATATTACAATACAATAATTTTTAGTTTTTATAGTTTACAATTTTTTTTTTAATTATATGGATTAAATTCCATATATAAATGATTTTCTTATATATGACTTATTATTTTTCATCTAAAAACTACGCATTCATTTATCATTATTTACACTATGAACTTCTTCAAATTATTTCTATCATGCGACAGTATTTTTTATCCATTTAAAATATAATGATATACTTTTCTTATCTAATTCTTATACGAACATTGCAGAGTACTTGAATATTGGTGATCCAACATCATAACGTATAATTCTCGAATAAATTTTTTTGAAGTAATTGGATAGTAATTGTTATAGACTATTATTCATTTGATACTTTATTTGTCATTTTTTGTTTTTTTTTTTACTATTCAAATATTACAATACAATAATTTTTAATTTTTATAGTTTACAATTTTTTTTAATTATATGGATTAAATTTCATAAATAAATGATTTTCCTATATATGACTTATTATTTTCCATCTAAAAATTATGCATTCATTTATCATTATTTAAACTATGAACTTCTTCAAATTATTTCTCTCATGCGACAGTATTTTTTATTCATTTACAATATAATAATGTACTTTTCTTATCTAATTCTTATACGAATGTTGTAGAGTACTTGAATTTTGGTGATCCTACATTTAATTATGAAAATTGCAGGATTTTTTTTGGTATGCGGAGTGTATGGACAAACAATATAATACAAATAAGCAGAAATATTCACTCTGTTTTATTCACTCTATTTATATCATTATACATATATATGTTGGTTCTTATAAAAAATAGAAAAATATTGTATTCGTAATTATATGAGAAGACATGATAATCGTGCAACGCATGGGTGAAAATACTAGTTATATATAAAGGGAGGAAAGTCTGACCAATGTGAACACAAAATGGTTTAGTGTGAATGCAAAATCTAAATCTGAATTAGTGTGAACACATTTATTACCTTATATATATATTATGAATACTAAATAATGGTTGATATTTTTTTAATCAATTTTAATTTTATTATTAACACTAATACTGAATGTGTTCAATTAATATTTTTAGTTATCAGTATTAAAATTATTATTTAATGATTATTTTTTTATTTATTTGTTGTTCTAAATAATATAAATTCTATATGTAGCCATCAATATAAGAATTATGTTTTAATTATTAATGGTCAAATCATTTGTTATCTTTAATATTAAAAATCATATTTTCCAAAATATATATGTGGTTGAAAAAATGCGATACTTATAAATAATTTATAAAAAAAAGTTATTAAATGAAGACTAATATTGAATAGTTAATACTTTGATTTCTTTTTATTTAATAATATCAATAGAATTATCAATATTTTTTTTAATCATTCTTAATTTTAATAAATTTTTAAAGGTTATAGGGTATAAGATTTTCTACATAATTTCGTGATATCCAACTTTACTCAGTTATTGTATCATGATAATTGCGAGATTTTTCAATTATTATTTTGACTACTTATTTTAGTAAATGAAGTTTTATTGGTTAAATTCATATATATATATATATATATATATATATATATTACTTATTTTCTAATCTGTATCTATATATCTATATATATATATTATATTTATATATATTAAAAGTAAGGAAGTAGTTTGGTGTGAACTCATGTTGTGAGTAAGTGGTTTAGTGTGAACACATGTTTTAAATTAATGGTATTTATATTTATTATTTTTATGGTAATCAAATTCATTGGTGATTTTGAAGACTGTATCATTTTTATAATATTTTCGTCTACTTGATTATATATATGTATAAAAAGGATTATTGAACTTTCTTACCATTCAACATGAATTTGAATAAAAAAAATTATGGGATATTGTATTACCGTCGCATTAAGAATCCGTTTGGTAAATAAAATAAATTGGTTTATAAACTAATTTATAAATTAAATAATTTTTTAAATTACTTTTTAATAAAACGCATTTTTTCTCTCTAATTTTTCAACATGGATTTGGGTAAAAAAAAATTATGAAAAATTGTATTACCTCCGCATTTCGTTTAGCATCCGCTTGGTAAATAAAATAAATTGATTTATAAACCAGTTTATAAACTACACAATTTTTTAAACTACTTTTTAACCACACACATTTTCTTTCTCTAATTTTTAACCACTATTTTTTTACTCAAAATTATAAATAAACCTGTTTATAAACCAAATTACTCTTTTTTTATTTTCTCTATTTTTATGGTCTTTTTCTCTTCAACTTTTTATTAATTATTACATAAATATATTTTTTTTTTCAAAAATAGAAAATCAAAGAGAATAAAATAATAGCGCTTATCGATCTATTTTTTCTTTCCTTTTCATTTTAATAAAATTTTGAGCTTATATAATAGATATATCTATTTTTTCACTAATTAGAAATTTTATTTAAATGTAATTTTGTTTTTTCACTTTAAGTTTTAAGTCAATTTAAATTACAATGTTTAAAAAAATTTCCTAGAAGGTAAACATACAAACCATTAAAAAAAATTTAAGGTATGTTTAAATATAATTTTTTTTGATTAACATTCTATTAATAAAATAATTTACATATAAATTAAAAAAAATTATACTTTTTAGCAGCTCAATGTACCAAAATTTACTGTTTTGAACTACATCATTTGAAATAATGAGTCTCAAATAGGTGCTTAAGTATACATTATCCACAAAATCATTATTATTAAACTCATTTCCTAAAATGGTAATTAGTAGTATTAATTCACTATTTATTATTCATTTTGGACAAAATTCATATTTAAAATAATCTAATTGAATGCAGATTTTTAAATAACTGCATTTTTCAGGTCTCGAAATTTCTTGGTCCGTCATCCCCTCTTGAAAATCATTTACAATTTTTTTTATTCGTAAAAATAAAAAACATAAATAAAAAAAATAAAACTTTGTCAATATCACATAAATATTTTTATTTAAAAATAGAAAATAAAAGATGATGAAATAAGAACGTTCATCAATTTTTTTTTCTTTTTTTTTTCGTTTTAATAAAATTCTAAGCGTATATCACAAATATATCTACTTTTCTACTTATTAGAAATTCTATTTAAATGTAATTTTTCTTTTACATTTTAAGTTTAAATCAATTCAAATTACAATATTTAAAGAAATTCATAAAACGATAAATATACGAACCGTAAAAAAAATTAAGGCATGTGTAATGTACCTCTGTAATTAATTGTCTTCATTCATTTCTCATTTTTAATTAAATATTCATTTTATATGTTAAAATATAGATTTGATATATGTAAGTAACAAATGACCGTGCATTGCACGGGTATAACACTAGTTATATATAAAGGGAGGATATTTGATTAGTGTGAATGCAAAATTTATGAAATTGATTTGGTAAGTGTGAATACAAAATATATGAAGTTAGTTTGCAAGTGTAAATGCAAATAAGGATAGTTGACAAGTGTGAATGCAATATATATATATATATATATATATTTATATATATATTACGAATATATAAAGTTTTTCTCATCCCATTAATATATAAAGAAAAACACTCCGGAAGATATGTGTACATTCTTGACAATTTTTTAAGTTACAATTTTGATCACAACTTAAAATTAACAAAAATTTTAGCTAAAAATCTATTAACTAATATTAATTTATTTTATATGATTTATTTTTTATTGAAAAAATATATTAATTAGAATATAATAAATAGGAATTTATATCTGTCTTTATAACGTTGAAAAAGTCAAATAATATTTTTTTTCTACATTTTCTAATAAGTTCTTAACTTATTAAATTAATATGCATGTTGTAAGATTTTAAGAAAATAATATAATATATTTTGTAAATCTCATACAAAATAGTTAATTACATTACTATTTTGAATTTCGTGAAAAAAATAAATAAATTAATGATAAATAATTATTGAAAGTAAAGTCAATGTAGATTAGCCCGAGACACCCCTTACCTGATAGAATACTTGAGTTTGAGTTTATAGGTGGGTTGTGATGAGATTTTGATCTTTTTGTATATATGTTCAAAAAATAAAAAAAATAATAATTAAAAGTAATAATAATTAAGTAATTTTTAATGATATTATGAATGACATGTTTTGCCTCCAAAATTTCTATTAAAAAAGCGTTTAAATCTATTGTAGTTAATTAATAATCGTTTAATATCAATTATTTTTTAAAAACGAATCAACTTCAAACCGTATGCAAATATCTGCTATTTTCAATAAAAACAATATCAATTTATTTATATATTTATTGTTTACGAATAACTTCATTTTATTGTGGACAAATTAATAATCATTTATTATTTAAATAGATAAATTGACTTTTATTATTCAAAGAATCTATTATAATTTGAAATAATTTTATTGTTTTTAAAATTTTAATAATTATTTCAATATAATATTATTTTTTATGCATTTTGTAAACGGGAAAAAATTATTATAAGCTTTAAAATTTTACAGATACTTATAGAAATCGATATTGTTGAATAGAAACTTTCGTGCATCGCACGAGAGAAATACTAGTTATTTGAAAAGTCGAATATAATGAGTTTGACTGAAATGAATACTTGAGTTTGAGTGTTTTAAAAACTTGATTTTAAAAAAAGGGGACCAACAAGGGCTTAAGCATCCACAATGGATAGACTAAAACACATATTAGTAAAATAGGTTGAAAAATGTGTACAATGGACATGTTAAAACAAATGTTAAGGAAATATTTTTTGATACATGTTAACTTATATGTTAAATTTGGATAGCAATTTAGTGGATGACATGACAATGTTGCCTTGAAAAATTTCTCCAAAATCTTATTCTTTCTTTTTTTAATATTTATAAATAAAATAATTTTTTGTTAATTTCATATTATATAATTTAATGAGATCATCAGAATGAATACCATATTAGTGACTGTTTGATTTTCATCAAACTTTTCTCATTTTTCTATAGTATTCAATTTTAGTCATCCATTAAAAGTTAAGCACACAATATTTGACTTTTTAACCAAATCTCAACCATCATTTCTCCTAAAAATCAATATTCATTTTTAAAAAATAACTCATTTTAACTAAAATCAAACATAGACTTAGAGCTTGTTTGCTCTATCAAGAATTTTTACCAAAAGTTTTTAAACTCAATCTCAACCATCCATCTTTAGTCAAGCCCACAATTTTTTACTTTTCAAATCAATCTAAACCACACATCCATCAAAAAATTAAAAAAACTCACAATTTTTTGATGGATGTGTGGTTTAGATTGATTTGAAAAGTAAAAAATTGTGGGCTTGACTAAAGATGGATGATAGAGATTGAGTTTGAAAAGTTTTGGTAAAAATATTTGATAGACCAAATAACCTCTTAATATAAAAATTAACCTATCTATTGTAGCAATTTGTACATGTTAATTTTAATATGAGGATGTGACATTTAACATGTAACTTTATACTTACGTGACTAGCTATTTTTAGAAAAATGTTAAATGAACAACTTGGGGAACACTAAATGTGTACAATGGACATGTTAAAACAAATGTTAAGGGAATATTTTTTGTCACGTGTTAACTTATATGTTAAATTTGGATAGCAATTTAGTGGATGGCATGACAATGTTGCCTTGAAAAATTTCTCCAAAATCTTATTCTTTTTTTTTTTTTAATATTTATAAATAAAAATATTTTTTGTTAATTTCATATTATATAATTTAATGAGATCATCAGAATGAATACCATATTAGTGATTGTTTGATTTTCATCAAACTTTTCTCATTTTTCTACGGTATTCAATTTTAGCAATCCATTAAAAGTTAAGCACACAATATTTGACTTTTTAACCAAATCTCAACCATCATTTCTCCTAAAAATCACTATTCATTTAAAAAAAAAAAAAAAACTCATTTTAACTAAAATCAAACATACACTTAGAGTTTGTTTGCTCTATCAAGAATTTTTACCAAAAATTTTCAAACTCAATCTCAACCATCCATCTTTAGTCAAGCCCACAATTTTTTACTCTTTAAGTCAATCTAAACCACACATCCCTCAAAAAATTAAAAAACTCACAATTTTTTGATGGATGTGTGGTTTAGATTGATTTGAAGAGTAAAAAGTTGTGGGCTTGACTAAAGATGGATGATTGAAATTGAGTTTGAAAAGTTTTGGTAAAAATATTTGATAGACCAAACAGCCTCTTAATATAAAAATTAACCTATCCATTGTAGCAATTTATACATGTTAATTTTAATATGAGGATGTGACATTTAACATGTAACTTTATACTTACGTGACTAGCGATTTTTAGAAAAATGTTAAATGAACAACTTGGGGAACCCTAAATGTGTACAATTGACATGTTAAAACAAATGTTAAGGGAATATTTTTTGACACATGTTAACTTATATGTTAAATTTGGATAGCAATTTAGTGGATGGCATGACAATGTTGCCTTGAAAAAAATTTCCAAAATCTTATTCTTTTTTTTTTAATATTTATAAATAAAATAATTTTTTGTTAATTTCATATTATATAATTTAATGAGATCATCAGAATGAATACCATATTAGCGACTGTTTGATTTTCATCAAACTTTTCTCATTTTTCTACAGTATTCAATTTTAGCCATCCATTAAAAGTTAAGCATACAATATTTAACTTTTTAACAAAATCTCAACCATCATTTCTCCTAAAAATCACTATTCATTTTTTTAAAAAAAAAACTCATTTTAAATAAAATCAAACATACTCTTAGAACTTGTTTGCTCTATCATGAATTTTTACCAAAAATTTTCAAACTCAATCTCAACCATCAATCTTTAGTCAAGCCCACAATTTTTTACTTTTCAAATCAATCTAAACCACACATCCATCAAAAAATTAAAAAAACTCACAATTTTTTGATGGATGTGTGGTTTAGATTGATTTGAAAAGTAAAAAATTGTGGGTTTGACTAAAGATGGATGATTGAGATTGAGTTTGAAAAGTTTTGATAAAAATATTTGATAGACCAAACGTCCTCTTAATATAAAAATTAACCTATCCATTGTAACAATTTGTACATTTTAATTTTAATATGAAGATGTGACATTTAACATGTAACTTTATACTTACGTGACTAGCTATTTTTAGAAAAATGTTAAATGAACAACTCGAGGAACCCCCCCCCCCCCCCCCCCAAGTTGTTCAATTTGAATTTTCATCTAGCAAAGTCTCTATTTTTAAAATAGGTGATGATACGAGCACCTCGAGGCTTACACCCGAAGTTACCCCCTCCTTACATGGAGGGGGTGAGCCTAGGGTAAGCCCCCATTGATTTAAGCATTTTCCTTTTAACATTTTCCATATTTTAGCACTTTTTGCAGAATTCAAGCATGGAGCAAGCACTGTTCGTCTGTTCCATTGACGGCCATACAATTTTGAATTAATTTCTCTCTTAACAATTTTGAATTAATTTCTATCTTAAATTGCTTTTCTTTGACAATTTTTTACGCAAAGAATGAAGAAGAAAGAGTCTTCAGAAAACCGCTGAAGAAAAATCGTTGATTTTTTTTTTTTTTTTTTTTTTTCAAGTTTTTATTAGAGCTCGTTGCATGTCATTTTTCAGATGGAAGAGTTCATGCAAAATCTAATCCATTCGATTCTGAGAGTTTTACGAATTTTTCTTTAAAAAAAAAAAAGAATCTGGGTTTTGGTACATGTTCTTATTCAAGGTGGCGAATCCAGGGGAAAACGGCGATTTTGCCAGATTTCTGGCAGCAGGCTATACAGAAACTACTACCACCACTGGTACGGCCTCAGCTGCCGCCTCTCCTAATGTTCCGCACTACCAAATGCAACAAAAAGAACTACCAAATCAACTATTCAGCGGGCTGCAGCAACGTCTTCCGCCGCCGATGTTTTCGGAGTACAGGCAGTCTAGAGAGATGTCGGCGATGGTGACGGCGGTGACACATGTAATATCAGGGCGGAGCCACGACGGAGATTCTGGGAATATTTATTCGTCTAGTTTGCCTTTACTATCTGGTCATAAGAGAAGACGTGATGCAGAAGATATTGTTCCAGAACAATTCCACAGTGTTCGTGGAGGCTTCGGAGAATCATCATATTCTTATATCAAATCTGGTTTGTAAATTAATTTATAAATTAAACCGTGATTTCATTTCTCATTTTGTACTATTGTTGCATGTGCATTTTGTATTTTTGCAGATGCAGATGCAAGAACTAGTATAACACCTACAGCCACCACCACCGCCACCTATAACGCCTCTGCTTCCGTCACCTTAGCGGCTGAGCAAATTCCACAAAGAGAAGCGTCTGGCGGTTCACATGATGAAACAGGAGAGACAAGAAGAAGGTACAGAGGAGTTAGACACAGGCCACGGGGCAAATGGGCAGCAGAAATAAGGGATCCACAAAAAGGCGCCAGAGTCTGGCTAGGAACATTTGAGACGGCGGAGGCAGCCGCCAGAGCATATGATGAAGCCGCCTTGAGATTCAGAGGCAGCAAAGCAAAACTCAATTTTCCAGAAAATGTGATCAACTTGCCACCACCCCATTTCTCAGAGTCCACACAGTTCGCCATTTCTGCTACCCCATCACAACCTATTGCCGTCCCGCCTCCGCCTCCGCCACCGACGGCGGCAGTTTCTCCAGCATTCATGCAATCACAGCCTTTCCAAATCCCTGATAATGCTATCAGGGATTATTGGCAGTATTCACAGTTACTTCAAAACGGTGATGATTTCCCCATGAGCTTGTTGGACTTGGATCAGATATTGTTTTATGCTTCTTCTGCATCATTTTCCGGTGGACAATCAGTTAATTTCCGGCCACAAGGGAATCAAACGACTAGATATAACACAAGTTTTCCTGCACCATCATGGACCAGTTCTAGCCAATATCCTCCTTCCTCCTCTTCTTGAACTTATTTTTCATGAAAAATATATACAAAAATTAATTTCCATTTTTTCATAATATTTTCATGCCTTTGTATTAGGTACATGCATATAGTTTGGTATCCATAAATATTATGTTATGGTTCAATAAATTGTCTTTTCGCGATATTAATTAATTTTGTTTCCATTTTGTTTTGTCTAATTTCGGAGTTGACATAAATTAAAACTTGAATTCACGTTTATGATGGTCTGAATAGAGGGTTGTGGAGAATGAAAGGCCAAACATTTCAACCTAGTCGGAATGAGTAACATTCAATAGTTTCTTGACTAACAATTTTCCATCCTCCCCTCATGCTTGTATCGTGGATGCATTGCTAGAATGCATACTTGGAACGGTCAATTCATCAACGACATGACAATTATGACAGAAAAGTCTGCTCCTCTCTAATTAGGTAGATAAATACAAATACTTTTTAGGTGAACGGTTATTTTCTTATTACCCATTGAATATCGCGATGAGCCCATAGAATTGAATACGTTGGGCAGTATAACATATTAACTTTAATTTATTTTCTTAATCCAATTTAGTCCCAATCGATTTCATTTTTTTTTTATTTTTTTTTTCCTTTTTACTTTGCCATGATTTCATGTTTGAACATTTCATTTGCTTGTTAGAGTATCCAATCCAATACATTTATGAGTTGGAATCTACATGGCACTGATGAAAAATGAATGGATACTCAAGTTTAAAATTGATTTCCAAGGAGTTCTATGACTTTATACTTCTATTTATATGTCAAAATTAAATAAATTATGCAGTCAGTATATCAACAGAGCTTTTGTATCTAGGCAGATCTCTAGGCAATTCTTTTATTTGCCACATCAACACCACAGTTAATTTCATTTCTATATATTGCCTATCTCTTTGTTAAAATTTTTGTGTTTAAGAATTTGTTTGGTAAAGCAAAAATTTTCACCACAACTTTTAAAACTTAATCTCAACCATTTATTCTTAGTTAGTGCGTGTTTGATTTTATAACTTTTGAAAAAAGAAAAATTTTTGGGAAATCGTGTGGTTAAAAAGTGGTTTGAAAAGTAAAAAATTTTGGACTTGACTTTTTTGGATGGTTGAGATTGATTACCGTAGAAAAAAATTAATAGATTTTATGAAAAAGTTATAAAATCAAACAAGGGCTTAAGTCCACAGTTTTTGACATTTTAAATATTTTTAAACCATAAATTCATCAAAAAAATCAAAAATCAAAAATCAAAAATTAAAACTTTTTACATTACCAAACAAACTCTAAAAATATTTTTTTTAAAAGTAAAATATGTAATTGAAAAGTTGAAAGCGAAAATATATTTGATTAAAAAGTAATTGGAGAATTGAGTTGTTAAAAATATGTTTAAAAATATTTTTGCCAATACGAGGCTTAGTTATGCGGTAATTTATGTTAAAAAAATATCATTGGTATTAGAGATGTTTTTAGTGGTCTAATTTTATAGGTCAATCTAACTAAACTATAATAAATATGGTCAAAAAATGACATGGTAAATGAATGAAATCTCGTCATTTTCTTTCATTTTCATTGACCATACTTGAATATTTTTATATCTATATAACATATAATATTAATATATATACAAACACGAGGTAACATTTCCTTGTAGGAAAGGAAAATTTGATAACCACCAGTAGGGAGTAAGAAAATTGTGATTATGCCTAGCCTGTGTTTGGTAATACTGTGTATTTTATAAATTGATTTATTATATTTTTGAGGTAAAAAATAGTGATTGAAAATTGAAGAAAAAATGTATGTGGTTAAAAAATGATTTAAAAAATTATATGAACTGTCCACATAAATAACTTATTTTTAGGGATCTAGGCAAATCTCTAGGCAATTCTTTTGTTTGCCACATCAACTCCAGAGTCTCTTTTCTATATATTGTCTATTTATTTATGCGGTAATGTAATGTAATATATATATATATATATTACACCATTGGTATTCGAGATGTTTTTAGTGGTCTAATTTTATGGGTCAATCTAACCAAACTATAATATATATATTACACCATTGGTATTCGAGATGTTTTTAGTGGTCTAATTTTATGGGTCAATCTAACCAAACTATAATATATGGTCAAAAAATGACATGGCAAAGGAATGAAATCTCTGGTCATTTTCCTTCATTATTTTCATTGACCATACTTGAATATTTTATTATATCTATTTATACAAACACGAGGTAACATTTCTTTGTAGAAAAGGAAATTTTGGTAACAACCACTAGGGAGTAAGAAATTGGAGATATTGCCTTCGTTTGGTAATACCGTACAGTTAATAAACTGATTTATATATATTTTTGAGATAAAAAGTGGTGGTTGAAAATTGGAGAGAAAATGTGTGTGGTTAAAAAATGATTTGAAAAATGTATAGTTTATAAACTGGCTTATAATGACTAAATAATAAGAAAGTTCAAATGTTTTAATTCAATGTTAGAAGAGCATTATTTTTAGCCCTAGGTTTGATATCTTAAACTTCTAATGTTCTTAAGAGTTGCCTACTTATGATATTGAGCTTGGTATGCACAACGTCCATTAAATCAATCATTTATCTTCATGACCCCGACTAGCTACGAGTCAAGAACCTCATTTATTTCTGTAACTTTCGGTTAGTGTCTCCTTGGCATTAAAGTGACAATCGAGAAAAAAAGAAAAAGAAGAAGCTTATTTCGAAAAACGCGTTCTCTTACACCGTTTTCGGAAAAAAATTTCGAAAACGTTTTCAAAATTTGTAAAGGAAATGGAAAACGTGAAAATCACGTTTTTCGCGTTTTTCGAAATTTTTGCCTTGTAAGTGGAAAACGCGCGTTTTCCACTTAAAAAAAAAATTTAAATAATCAAAAAAATTTGAAATTTGTCAAAATTTATCATTTTTAATTACATTATTGGTCCCTGATTTTCAAAACTTGTCATTTTAATCCTCAAATTTTGAAATTTCTTTCGAAAATATCCTAATTTATTTGCAACTTAGGTCCCTCAATTTCAGATTTTGTTGCACATTAGTTCACAAATTTTACTTTTCTTTCAATTTAGTCATTTTCGTATTTGTTTTATAGGTCATTGTCTTCAAAAATGTATAACTTTTGATGTACAACTCTGAATTGCACTCTATTTTTTGCGTAGAACTCCAAATTCAACCATCTTTCTGATGATGTATCATGTGCTTAATTATTAACCATTTCTTTTTTACTTTTGTATTGTAGACACTTATTTTGTAAGGGTATAATTAATTAACATAAATTGATTTTTGCAAATTTTATTGAAACTTAAATTTTAAACGTTATGAGTGCTTACTAGAAGGATGTATCTATATAAAGTATTAAATGGAACGATTAATTAGAAGGGAAAATTACTATTCAAATGTGGAACGATTACTTTAGAAGGGCACCATGAATTTTTGAACTTTTTTGGTATAACCAAATTGTGTGATAGGGGTTATTTCATTTATTTTTATTGTGTAACTCAAAATATGATATCTTTATTTCATTTATATTCACAAACAATATGAAATAATTTTCTTCAAAATTTTAAATAGAACGCGTTTTCCACTTTTCATTTTCGAAAACAGTTTTCAGAAATAACAAACCAAACACGTTTTCAGCAATTTCGAAAAAAGTTACAGAAAATGAAAAACAGAAAATATTTTCGAAAATGAAAACAGGAAATTGAAATACAAAGAGAACGCAGCCTGAGCTTTTCACCTCTGCATACGTTTTCGAAAACTTTTGAAGTTTTGTTATGGGGAATATCTCTCTCTCTCTCTCTCTCTCTGATTTACTTTAGAATAATATTGAACCAAAAAAAATTGTTTAATTATAGAACATGTGATTTTTTTCTTGCTTAAAATATGGATAAACAACGATCATTGTTATAGAAAGGAGTTAAAGGACAATGTATTTTGGTACCTGTTCATATTTACCTAACTCAACATAATCAAACATTGCTATTGTTATTCAACTTGTATAGTATATTATTATTATTTAATGTAATTTCACGCATAATTAATATAAGGATTCTTATATTGACAATACAATTTTGTTTTGTTGAACTATTATTAATAAACCATGCATTTTGTATAGATTTCTATACTGATAGGTGTACAGATTAGACACATGACAATCATTCATTATTTTACTTATCACAAGATCATCTCTAAAATCAGAAAATACAAATCTGCCAACACATTTTATGTACACCTGTATGTATGAATAATCTGTACAAACAAATTAATCCATTATCAATTGTATTAAAAAGTGTTTAGTTATTGATTTATTGTCACACGTCTGTCCTCACTGTTTTTAATAGAAGGACTATTATTTTTTCATACTTTTGTGTTTCTTTCTTATTTAAGAATATGAGGGTAAAATGAGTCTTTTTATAGATAATAAATCACATGGCAATATGCCTTAATATATACTCGTATTCCAATATCATTATTCCAAAATATTTTTTGATAACAACACGTGAATTTAGTGGTTACTATCATTTATTATATAGGGTCCAAAAAAATATCCTTTTCATATAAATATTTTCAATTTTTTCACTTGCACTCATTTTAAATATATAGAGAACAAGAATGAAAACAAACAACAGTAAATAATTTTTTATAGTAACACTACTCGAAATGTAGAACAATGGAAGGAGCGTAGGAAATCAATTTTTCTTCTTGAATTTTCACCCGGATGTATGGATCTTCCAATCTTGAGTGTTATCATTGAATTCTTGACTAATCACTCTCAATATTGCCTCATTTTTTTTATTATTATCAAAGAGCCACCCTAATCTAGTCTAGGTTAAGTGTTTATATAGGTACTAAACTAAAAACCTCCTTTTTTCCAACTTATGTCTGAAAACAACTAAAAAAATAACGAAAAACGAAAAAAATTAAAAAACTCGTCGCAGTCGGGTCGACTCACGGAATACAGGAACAAATTTTATCATGAATGAACTACGGCTTTACAAATCGAGGTCTGCCCTCGACCGAATCTTTTAGCCTCTTGTAGTTTGGTCCTCATTTATTTCCCCACATTGTCCTCCAAGTTTCTGTCTTCACTTCAATCCTCATAATTCCACTTTTATTTCAATTAAATCCTTTTACAATTGCAGCTCGATCCCTTAACCTTTGGAAGTTTATGAATTGGTCCTCACTTTGTCCTTTTGTACAGTTTTAGTCTTTTTCTCCTTTTAACCTCCAAACACGTGCAAGTTCAAGTTTTATCCGAAACAATCAAAACGAATACAAAATTAAGCAATATCAAACTCTAAAATACTTAAAATGGTCTGAATTTAAGGTCAAGGTACGTACAAAAGCATATTAATCAATAGAGAAGGCGTCGAATGAGCATCGAGAAATATGAGGTATTAAAATGCGAAGTAAAAAAGTTTTTGGAAAATAAATTCGTGCTCAAATCCAATATCCAGTTTGAATATGTAATCCGCTACTAGTACCGAAAATCAATGGAAACGGTGAACTTGGCAGGGTTTTATGGATCTAAATAAGATTTATCCTAAAGAAAGTTTCTCGCTCCCAGAATTGATTAGTTTGTTGATACAACTATCAAACACGAGCTATTAAGTTTTGTGGATGCATATTCAGGATATAATCAAATCTGTATGTACACTACAAGAAAACTGATCGAATAAGACGAAAATTAGAGACGACAATTGTTGTCGTCGCTAATGCTTCAGTTTTTTGCAACGACAATTTTGTCGTTGCAAATGATAGGTGATTTTTGAAGACATATAGAGACGACAATACGTCGTCTCTAACACTTGACTAATAGAGACGACAACAAGGCGTCTCTAAAAACAGAGACGACAAAGTCGTCTTTATTTCCCAATTATTAGAGACGACTAAATTAGTCGTCTCTATTAGTTGTTATTTAGAGACGATATTTGTCGTCTCTAATATGTAAGAAATAGAGACAACTTTTTTCGTCTCTATTGGTTGGAAATAGAGACGACATTTTAGTCGTCTCTAATTGAATGAAATAGAGACAACTTTTTTCGTCTCTATTGTGTGGAAATAGAGACGATATTTCAGTCGTCTCTAATTGAATGAAATAGAGACGATATTTGTCGTCTCTCTTTGTTAGTATTACAGACGACAATAATCATCTATAATATTTAAAATATAGAGACAAAGAAATTGTCATGGAAAATAGAGACGACAGTCTTGTCGTCTCTATACACTCGTATTAGAGACGGCTAATGTCGTCTCTAATACAAAAAATAGAGACGACGTGGATGTTGTCACTAATACGTGGAAATAGAGACGACAATGTCGTCTCTAATGGTAGGCGAAAAGCGGGAAAATGTCCCGTCAAGTAATTGGCGACGACAAAATGTCGTCTCTATTGCCTCCGGATATATATGTCATGACAGACGTTTTTTTTCTCATTTTCTTGTTAAGATTTTCATTTTGCTTAGCTGAAACCTCTCCAATTTTGTTCTACTCAACTTAAAAATGATTTTTGGACATTTTGAATCAAGATGTTTCATGTAATTTTGGTAAGATATTTACTCCAAAGTTTCTGTATTTTATAGAGTTTTTAAACGATTGATTAATAATATTTTTCGTCCCCTTTTATGCCAGTTTCTACTGTCTATGTTGTTCTTGGAGTTTAAAGTTGTTGCTTGACGCAGTAGAAAAGTGAATTTTACCGTATTGATGAGTTATTTTTATTTAATTTTAATTTCTTGTTAACGTTTTTTACACTTAATTGCACTTGCATTAAGCTTGTTATATTGTTTGAAGATTAGTTTATTAAGCACATACGTCAGAATTTAGGAATGTTTTATGTTTATAAACTAATCTTTGAATTGTCACATTATTGGGCAGCTAGTCTTTTCACCCGTACGATGCACGAGAATATATTTGTGGTAGTGATTTCGATCAAAATTTATAAAAAAATGTTACTTATACAATTATATCAAATAAAAACATGGTACAATAATATTTTTTAAAAAAATATTATTATCGAATTAAAAATCTTAAAAAGACGAAACTAATCAAAATATTAAATGCAACATACAAAACTAATCAAAATTAAGAAATCTTGATCTTTATAGGATTTTTTTTTTGAATTTTTTTTTATTTTTTATTTATTTGTTTGTTGAACTTTCTTCTTCTAAATAAGTTATTTTTATCTTTTTTTTTATATGTTAAATTATTTTATTATGAAATATAATATAATATAAAAATTTACAACTATAAATCTTTATTTGTCATGAATTGGTAATTTTGGAATAAAAGAATATTGTTATTATATTTTTTTGTGTATTTAATTTTATCTCCAAATGAGTAAATTTTGCTTTATTTCAATTTTTTTTTTTTTTTTAACCAAGTTACACTATGATTATGTAGAATATTATCCCCTGTTTGTTAAAATTTTTGTGTTTAAAAACATGTTTTTATATGATTTCTAGGTAAGACGTGTCGATGAAAAATGGAGAGAGAAAATATGTGTGGTTAAAAAATGATTTGGGAAATTGTGTTGTTTAAAAACTTGTTTTTTTTCTTTTTCCAAACAGAGGCTTATATTTTTGTATAATTTTTTTTTTTTTAACAAAATTTCTAAATTATGAATTTTGAATACTTTTTTTATAACAAATGAAAAATATCTAGTTATTTTTTAAATCAGTATGTTTCTTTTGATATAATTTTTTCACATTTTTCCCAAGATGAAATGAAGTTAGGATACATAATAAGATTAATAATTATATTAAAACCAATCATCATATTATAAGTAAAAACATATTTATTTAAAAAAAAAATCAAATTGTCATTTTCTGGAATTTGAACGAAGCACTCTATTTGACAAAATATTTTTAAACAACACATTTTTAAAATACTTTTTAACCACATATTTTTTCTCTCCACTTTTCAACTACTAATTTTTACCTCGAAAATACCACAATCTTTGATTTGTAACAAAAAAATCTAACTACTATTATTTTCATATAATGTAACAGTGCTTAAAACAGTTTTTCTCAATTTTATTTTTTTGGGAATAAATGCATGTAGTGTTCAAATGTGTAATTCAATTTTTAATCATTACACTTTGGAGTTTGAATTGTTCAACTGTTAGCATTAATAGCACTTTAATCGTTTTTTTTTTGTGCAAAAGCTTTCCGTATATAGTAAGTAATTTTAGGCGGGAAAGTGTGTGTGTATTTTGGTGACGGTTACTTTGTTTTTATATATGTATAGATTTGATATTGATTAGTAAGGTACGAGTTGTGTAATTCAAAATTTTTTTTCTTACAACTACTTCGTTATTCACATGTAGATTGAGTGGCGTCTCCTAAAATATTCTTCGGGTGTGGACTACGTTTAATGTAGTGCTAGCACTCCGGAGAATAGTAGGCAGATGCTGCCGAAATTTATGTGTGACGTAGAGGTAGTAACAGGAAAAAGAAATTTCACAACTCGCTACTCTCGAGTCATTGTTGAATGGTTAGGATCCGTAACTTTGAATTTTTAGTATTTGAGCGATAAGTGGTTAGCACACGTTCACATCACTCTAACATTTTGGTTATATGTGTTATTTTTAACAGTGGAAACGAAGTACAGATAAATATGGACAAGAGTTGGATAAAGCTGAACAGAATACGGGGCAAGTCCATTGAATTTGCAAACGGAGTTGCATCATTTATAAGAATAGCCAGGCCTTTGGAAAATGATAGGGGGATGATTTCTTGTCCATGCAATAGCTGTTTAAACAGAGCAAAACAGTTAGTAAGTATTGTAGATGACCACATATTTCGATATGGTTTTTTAGAACATTACGAAAAATGGATTTATCATGGAGAACCAATGGAAGTGCCCGTAGATACACAGATGCAGGAGGAGCCGATAGTTTCGAGAGATGAGATGGCAGAAATTTTGCATGATGTAGTTGAGGGAGAACCGATGGAGGCAGGAGCTAACATTGAGTATGACGAATTGTTTGAGGCATTACTGTCAGAGTTGCATCCAGGTGTCTCTTCATTCTCGTCATTGAATTTTTTGGCTAAGTTGATGCATATTAAAGTGATGAACAAGTGGACAAACAAGTCGTTTGATGACCTTCTTAAACTGTTGAAGTTGGCATTTCTCAATTTAAATCTTGTGGATTCACATTACGAAGCTAAGAAACTAATGAGGAAGTTAGGGCTTGGCTATGAGTCAATTCACGTCTGCAAGAACGACTGTGCACTATTCTGGAAAGAGAATTCCGATAAACAGATATGTCCAATATGCTCTGAAACTCGATGGTCTCAAGTGGTATGGAAGCCATCAGTATGAATGTCCCACATAAGGTGTTACGTTATTTTCCGCTGGCTCCCAGGCTTAAGCGTCTGTTCGCTACTGCGCACACTACGAAAAATATGAGGTGGCACATTACTGGACGTTCGACGGATGAAGATGAAATGGGGTATCCAGTTGATGGACAGGCTTGGAAGGATTTTGATAAAGCACACCTCGATTTTGCATGTGAAATTCGTAATGTTCTATTGGGCCTCGCTGCTGACGGCTTTAATCCGTTCGGAAACATGAGTTAGTCCTACAGCATGTGGCCAGTGGTTTTATGTACCTATAACCTATCTCCATGGTTGTGCAAGAGGGAAGAAAAGCTGATGCTTACTCTATTGATACCTGGCCTGCGATCACCAGGGAAAGACATAGATGTCTTTCTACGTCCACTAATTGATGAGCTGAAGGAACTATGGTACACAGGTCTTGAGTTACGCGACGCAGGAAATAATAATGAAATTTTTAGATTGCGTGCATCATTATTGTGGACCGTCAGTGGTTTTCCGGCAAGAAGTAGTCTTTCTGGGTGGAGTGGACAAGGTTATGGAGCATGTCCAACTTGCAATGTTGATACCCCTTCTGAACGTATATTGGGGAAAACAGCTTATGTGGGACATCGACGTTTCTTGGGAACTACTCATCGGTGGCGCAGAAGTCGTGATTTCAATGAAAAAGTCGAGACTGGTGAGCCTCCTCGAAAATTTAGCTGCATAGATGTAATGCGATAGCTCAATTATGTGACAAATGGAATTCCAGGGGAGCACCCACAGTTTGGAGGTCGCAAAAGGAAATGAGATGCGGGCAAACTCAACTGGAGAAAGAAGAGTATTTTTTACGATCTACCTTACTGGAGCACTATTGAGTTAAAGCACAATCTCAACGTAATGCACGTGGAGAAAAACGTGTGTGACAGCTTCCTCGGTACTATCCTATGTGATCCCCACAAGTCTAAGGACACAGACAATGCGCAACGTGATTTGATGGAATTAGGTATAAGATCGGAGTTGCACTTGTATCATGAAGGGAGTCGATTGATGAAGCCCGCAGCAGAATACACTCTCACTGATGCCGACTGTCGAAGATTTTGCGATTTTATCAGACCAATAAAGTTTCCTGATGGTTTTGCATCTAACTTGAGAAATAATGTCGATCCGAGTTCCAGTCGCATCACCGGATTGAAGTCACATGATTGTCACATCATTATGCAGCGTTTGTTGGCTGTTGGATGTAGAGCATACTTAAACAAGAATATCTCATCTACCATAGCTGAATTGTCAACTTTCTTCAAGAAGCTTTGTGCCAGGTCGATAAAGAAGAGTGACATGGAGAATGCCAAGGAACAGCTAATCTTGATATTGTGCAAACTTGAACGTATATTCCCTCCAGCATTTTTTGACATTATGATCCATCTTGTAATGCATTTTCCGGATGAGGCAATCTTGGGAGCTCCTGTGTATATGCGTTGGATGTATCCATTTGAGAGGTACCTAAAGAAATTGAAGGACTATGTTAGGAATCCAGCAAAGCCTGAGGGTTCCATTGTAGAGGGGTACGTTGCAGAAGAAGCCTTAACATTTTGTTCGAGGTATTTTGACGACATCGAGACACGTTTCAATCGACCCGAGAGGAACGATGATGCTATTGATCATGACACGCATCTATCAGTTTTCAAGTCGCAAGGTCGTCCAGTTGGAAAATCAACATCATTGACACTTGATCATCAGGCACGGAACCAGGCAGAGTTTTACATACTCAACAATTGCCCTGAAATTGAGGACTATTTGACGTAAGTATTCAACTTTAATAATAAATTAAAGTTAATTTTTGAATAATGTTTTTAACTACATTGTTACGTAACATTTTGTTTCATTTGAGTAGTGAACATAAGACAGAATTGCATTCACGTGGTGTAGACAATGTCGAGCAATGGCACAGGAAAGAGTTTGTCGACTGGTTTCACACGAAGATGCGTTTACATTTTCATGATCATACGATTATGTAATTTAATTTTTAAAGACCATTGAATTACCTACATAACATTGTCATTCATGATGATAGATCTATAATGTGCATCGAGAGACCCCTTCGGCTGTCACACCGGAACTACTGGCTCTTGCATCTAGCGCTTCATATAACATCCAGTCTTATCCGACATGTATCGTTAATGGTGTTCGATTTCTTGTTGTTGATAGTGACATCAGACGGATCACTTAGAATAATGGCGTTAGTGTGCCAGGGACGGGAGGCGAAACATTCTATGGGCAGTTGCAACGGGTACTTAAGCTGTCGTATATTGGTGGATTTTCAGTCGTGCTTCTTAGGTGTAAATGGTTTAGGACGCAAGGCAAAAGAACTGTAATAGAAAATAACATCACAAGCATTAACGTTAGTGCTGAGGCTTTCAAGGATGACCAATTCATACTGGCTTCGCAAGTGCGATAGGTGTTTTATATAAATGATCCTATAAGGGGTCCCAATTGACGAGTTGTCCAAGAAGTAAACCATCGAAGAGTTTGGGATCTACCTAAGACAGTTGTTACTGGGACTGATTTAGTCCAAGGTGACACATCAACGATGTTTTCACTGTTCGTGGATCTAGGCCCACTAGATGACATTAATCTGCGTCGAATGACAGTGGGGATGTTGAGGTCTCAGTAGATGACACGAAGGACAGTCGGTCGAACAGTAGCGATTCAGATTTGATGATGTACAAACTGCATATTTTTCTTTATATTAAATGTCTATCAATAATAGAGTTCTTTTGTATGAGAAATTCATTTAAGAAAAAACCCACTTAAGTTTTAGCTTCAATTTTAAATATACAAATAAAGTTTCAGAAAATGACTTTCAAGCAAAAAATAAAGAGTCAAAAATGGTATTGCAAAAAATGAAAAAAGTGACATAAATTCGGAAAAAAGTGACAAAGTGTCACTTTTTTTTGTACTAAACAGCAACATCATATAACTTTTTAGTTAAAAAAAAGTAAAAAAGTGACATTGTATTAGGGTATAGAGAATGTGTAATGTACACTTGTAGGGGTGGGCGTGTGTTGGGTTGGGTCGATTTTTTACCCAATTTTCATCATAAACCGACCCAAACTGATTGGGTTGGGTTGGGTTGGGTTGGGTTTGAGCGGGTTGGGTGGGTTAATGCTAGGGGTGAACACGGTTTGGGTTGTGCGGTTTGTAGCAAAATCTCAAATCAAACCGTTTAAAACGGTGGGGAAATTTTTCCAAACCAAACCGAACTATTTCATTTCCTAAACCAAATCAAACCAAACCATTTTTTATAATTTGTTTAAACCGAACTATTTCCAAACCAAACCGAACTATTCCTGCGCTCATTTTTTATAATTTGTTTAAAACCTGGTGGGTTGCGGTTTCAAACCCCGGTTTCGAAACCTAAATCAAATCGTTTATAGCGATTTGGAATTTTTCCAAACCAAACCAAACCATTTCGCGCTTGAAACCGAACCAAAACAAACCATTTGTTGCGGTTTAGCGGGTTGACGGTTT
This sequence comes from Ligustrum vulgare, assembly GCA_963555705.1. Lineage (NCBI taxonomy): Eukaryota > Viridiplantae > Streptophyta > Magnoliopsida > Lamiales > Oleaceae > Ligustrum > Ligustrum vulgare. The sequence goes on along the minus strand of OY743180.1, from coordinate 41,426,191 downwards.
ACTTTTTAACCCCTAGTTAATGCCCACCCCTATACACTTGTACAATTTGTTAGTCAATGGTATATATTGCAAAAATTGGAATATTGACTTTCAACTAGAAAAAGTGACAAAGTGTCACTTTTTAATTAAAACAGAAGTAATAAAAGTGATGTATTTAAAAATAATAAGTTACACTTTTTTCTAAGACTTGAATTTATGTTTGATTGAGAAAGTATCACTTTTCTGAAAATAAGTTACATAGTGTCACAATTTTAAAAAATGTTAAAAAATATTAAAAAAGTGACAGAAACATAAAAAAAAAATTAATGTGACACTCACAATGTACAAAATATTTTTTCTTCTTAAAAATTTTTAAAAGGTATTTCGTTATTGGTCAAAAAATCAAAAGATAAGGGTAAATAAGTACCCCTAATTTATTATTTTTTATTTTTTTAAAGGAAATTAATTATAAAGATACATGTTTCAAGGAAATTAATTATAAAAATACATGTTTTTAAACAACACAATTCTCGAAATCACTTTTTAACAACATATATTTTCTCTTTTTATTTTGCAACCACATATTTTTCTTCGAAAACATTAAAAAACATTTTTTTATGCACAACATTTTTAACAAACAAATCGTAAATTATCCAAAATTTGTGTATGCAAGTTATATATTTTTTTCATTATCTTATTTTTGTCGAGCATTGTATTTTTATAACTTATTAAATAAATAATTTTCAATTATATATTTCGTGCATCGGACAGGTTGCGATCACTAATTACACAAAATATTCTAAAAAATTTCACTCCCTCCAACTTTCACTAACGCGCGAAATTATAAAACAAAGCCTCTAATTTTTTCCCCTGCCTCTGTCTACTTGCACGCATATTTTCTCCTGCCTCTGTCTCCTTCTCCTTCCACGCATATTTTCCCCTGCCTCTGTCTCCTTCCACGCAAAATTTCCTCTGCGCCCGCGTCTTTTTCTATTGCCTGTCTCCTTCCACGCAAATTTTCTTCGTTTGATTTTTGCCCTAGTTGCGCGCCCCCAGCTCCGCCTATCACCTTGAAGAAAAATCCCCAACCTTAGCGTGCCCTCCAATTTTAGGTAATGTATTCATTTTTTTTTTCCTCCTTGTAGATTCGTTTTCCATTACAGAGGTGGTAATGGACCCCTTTTCCTCTTTATTTCCCTTTTTATTACAGCGATTTTTGTAAATTTCAGCTTTAAAGGAAATGGGTTGGCATTTTTTTTAATTTCAGGGTTTTGTGAATATACAACAATTTTTGGTTCCTGTACGCCAACACGTTGGGTGTTTGGTGGTGGTTTAGGTGTTGACGTTTGGAGCAATTCTTGTTGGTTTCGATTTGGTAAATATTCCATCTTTTTCTTCCATTATGGTGGCATGAAGAAATAATTATCTGGGCACTTTAAATTACTGCTTCAGTATCCATTAATCAATAAAAGTTGGGAAAATGTATGTTTTTCGTTATCATAAAAAATTTGGTTTTTGTATTTTGTACTTTGTATTTTGTATTGTGAGTTATCTTGACTTGTTATATGGATCTTGATTCGAAAGAATAAGTGAACAGAATAATTTGGCAATGATAAACTGAACTTAGTTGACTCCATAATGCTTTCTGTAGACAAAGGCATGGAATCTATGGTTTCAAATCATTGATATTTTTTTGTCACCACTTTGCTATGTCGTGCTGTTTAATTGCTCAGTGTCAGGTTGAAAATAGTGCATACAATTGCTTTATCAAGAAGATTTCTTTGATGTTTTCCGAATATGATGATCTATTTAACTGAATTTTTAAAAAATATTCCTTCACTGGTGCTGCTAGTTTTTATCTAATGATACATGCTATGGCATATGATCTCGATATCAAACCTGTAGTCCAGTTGAGTATTGAGGGCTAAATTGAACATATTGGTTTTTCCCATTAGGGATTTTCATCTTCTTTTTCTTCCTCGTGCTATCTATGAAATAGAAGCGATCCAAATCACCACCGAATGGAAATACTGTGGCTGACTCCTGACTGTAAATTGGTACTCCAATATAATAGCACAAAAATTGATGCAGAAACTGTCTGATACCTGGAGTGATTTTTTTTAGTGGTTTTTACTCTGATTAACATGTTTGTCAAATCACCTGTGTTGCTGTCAAGTAAATTTAATTCCAAGTTGGTAAGCAACTGTCTTGCCTCATTCCTCTCATTTCTTGGTCAGTAGCTTCATAAGCCCAATCTAAGCATAAATTTCATAACAAGAGTACCAATTTTAAATCTAGAACAAGTATAATTTCAAGGATTTCCCATGATCTGCTGGCCGCTGGTTCAATCCAATCTATCATCAGCTATTTCAAGCAATAACCATTATTCAAAAACTAAATAACAGAGGAAAAAAACCCTTTTTCTTCATTCTCTATAGTATGCCCCTTAGCTTAATTATGTAATAGATTTTCATCAATAAGTAGAACATACTAATCAAAATGGTTAAAAAGCTAAAGCTAACAGTCTCACCTTCTAGGCAATGAAGAGGATTGAGACATTACCCTTGAACCGTTGAACGTGCATCATCTTCAAGGTCATCACCACTTGAGGCATATCCTTGACTATGCCTCTGCCTCATGCTTTTACACCCAACAGGTTTTTCGCCAAACATAGTCACCAACAGAATATTTGGAAAATATTAAGCCATAAGTCCTGCCCTCTCTTAACACAATTCAAAAACCAAATCAAACTCCCAAGTCACAAGTTCAAAAAGAATAATCTTTGCAAAAAAAAAAAAAAAAAAAAAAAAAAAAAAAAAAAAACATCAAAGTGAGACCCCTGTAAACAACCAAACAATATTAAAGTAGAGTAGTATCAGATTCTCACTACAATCAGTGGGAAAGAAAATCTCGAGGCAGAAACATCAGCACTCCAAAATAATCATATATAAGAATCAATAAAGAACATTAATCTCTGAAACCTATATCAAAACACATAATTCTCACAACCCACATTAAAAGATCAAATATTTGAGAAACCCCACAAAAAAAATTCAGTACTTACGAGATTTAAAAACTCAAATGCCTTAAAAATTATAGACACGCACACACGAATCAAGAGATCTTGGGGGAGTTTCCAACAGTCCAGAATCTTTGGTTTCTCAAATTGCACCAATCGATGTACAATTGACACACCTAAAAAGAAATACATATAGATGATGATTATAACAAGCAACATCATCTCTATGAAAGAACTAAAACATAACACAATGAAGATCTAGAAAAATTAAATCCCAAACCAAATATAATTTCAAGAATTTCCCATCTTCCAAGCAGTTGTTTAAAATACAACACTCGGTCAACAGTGCCCATCACATAAAAGCTTTCGCTAATCGATATCTTTCTTGTTTTAAGCTTTGTTTTCTCGTCCTTTACCAGTCTTGACAAACAATGAGTGAGATATGGCTCATGGAGAGGAATCCCAAACGATAGCATTCGTTGGGCCATGAAACTATCATCCAAGCCTTCATGGTTCGAGGCAACAGCAACAAAAAAACATTATGATTTTTGTTAATTTGTTCTAATTTCTTGAAGATGACAGTTTTGTTGTTTGTGTTTGCAAGTCTCATGCATGTTTATATACAATCGAGTTTCTTTGTAGTCTAATTTACAATTAATCCATTCCATGATTACTAATTTTTGATTATTGAGTTGAAAATTGTTCTTCATGGTAAGGTTAGGATAAAAAGTCTTTGATCAGCAGTATATCTATCAAAATATGACCGATATTATGTCCCATGGAGGGGATGGGGGTAATCAGGACCCCGATAGAGGGGGACGTCGTTTGCCGCCTCCTTGCGAGTCAGGTATTTGTTCCTTAATTACATTTAATGGTTTTTATCTCACTTATAGAATATTAAAGAGTTTGATTGATTTCGTGTTAGCGCCACCGCCAAAGAGACGTGGCAAGTCCCGAATGCTCAACGTTGAGAAGCGGTTCAGGGACAATGGTAGTGTTCCACTACCAATTGAGTTTGACTTGGATACAGAGAGGACGATTCGTCCTTTTGGTCCGAATGAGCCAGAGTTCATCCGCTTCCTGGGAACGACGGTACGTCAATTCATAGTTCCCAAGTACTCAGCATGGAGCAAGGTCCCAGAACATCTAAAGGATCGTGTTCGCGTCATTAAACGTTTGTTGAATTCTATTATTATTATTATTGTTTTACATTGTTTTAAGGTTTCATCATATTTAAATTATATAAGTTTCATTAAACGTTGAATTCTATTATTATTATTATTATTATTTTTTCATAGCATTATTTCAACATCAAGGGCAATATTCCACAACAGAAGTGTCATTGGGTTGATAAGGGTATTGGCAAGAGCGCTTCTGAGCGCTACAAAGAGTACAAAGGTAAGGCCCATAAATACTACAAAATACATGGCTGCACAAAACCCTTTGACGACATTGACATGGTCGAGTGAGGTAACTGCGCGGACTTGTTCGAGAGTGCATCCTTAAAGGTATAATTAATGATTGATATTTTTATTTATTAATTTATTATTATTTTCATATTTAATTTTTTACTTTGTATTTTTTAGGCTGCGTCGCACATGAACACATCCAATCGGGCCAAGCTCCCTTACCAAAGTTTGCAGGGGGTCCAAGAGTATCGTGGCAACACGCCACGCCAACGTAAGTGGTAAATTGATTGGATTTAGTTTTTGATCAAGTCATTTAGATTTCATTAGTAGTTAATTTAAGTCTTATTTAAATCGATATTAATATGAATTAATTTCGCATTTCAGGTAAAAAAATAGTTAACGCATCTAGTTTTATTTATCGTTATTTTTATTTACTAGTTATTGATTTTTTATTTTTATTTATTTTTAGAGGGATCCTATTACACAAAAATGGCCTTCCATTTTGGATACGTGGAAGTCTGTTCATACATGACAAACTGACCAAAGAGAAGTCCGGGTCAGCGAGCAGGCCGAGCGCCAACACGTAAGTATTATGTAATCCCGAACATTTTTTTTAAAGTTTGTTACAATTGTAATTTTTCACTATCACCTCATTTCATTTTTTTGAACATTCAGTATGAAATGCTCCAGACGAAGGAGACGCAGACACAGCAGGCGAGCTTATCGGGGACACAATTCGACGAGCACAATGTCGTCTGGGAGGTGCTCGAAGATAGGTGGGGCCATGTTCGTGGAGTTGGTCGGACGGTCTCCGGCTTCTCTAGTTCGACATCGTCGACAGCGACTTCACCCGCTACTGGAGAGTCAGCGCGTGTGGCAGAGCTCGAGCATGAGATGGTCGAGACAAAGTTCGAGCTTGCTTGAGTTAATGCTGTGTTAGCACAAATATTGGAAAAGATATCAGGGTCAGCCATGACCATAGGATGTGGTGTTGGATCCTCGACTCAGGTGGATGGGGACGACGACGACGACATCGAATATTATGAGAAAGATGACGACGTCAACGACGACTTAGATTCTTAGGGGTTTCTGTTACGACTTTTTTTGTATAAATGCAAATTTCGTTATTTAATATGTGCTACTGTTTTTTTTTTTTTAATTATTAATCCGTTAATTAATATTTTGTTAATATTAACAATATTTCAATACTAATTAATAAATGAAAAATATTATTTTTGGTTGTTACAATAAAAAAATTATAATAGAATGATTACAAAATATTAATTTTTTAATTAATTTTAGAATTATACAAATTAATTATAATTAATTTTTAAAAAAATTGAATAATTAACGAAATATAATGGTCGCATTAAAAAAAATCATTTCATTCTTAATCATTTGAAACGACAATGTAACATACAGAGACGAGAGACGACTACTAGTCGTCTCTAATACCTAATATTAGAGACGACATAGTAGTCGTCTCTAATAATTAAGTATTAGAGACGACGTTAATATAATATTAGAGACAACTTAGTCGTCGCTAATACTTAAACTTTTAGAGACGAATGAGTTGAGATGACAATGTCGTCTCTAATGACCAACAGCCACGGGTCTATAGAGAGGAAAAATGGAGACGACGTTGTCGTCTCTATTTCTCAACAGAGACGACTTTTCCGCTTTCAAAGACGACATTAGTCGTCTCTGTTGACCGATTTTCTTGCAGTGGTATGGGCCTAATGAGAAACATGTGGCCTTCATAGCAGATTGATGATTATATTGCTACAAAGTGACGTCGTTCAAATAAAAAAAAAGGCCATTGTCGTCTGTTAAAGCCTGGAAAATAAAATATGTGCAAAGTAGTTAGGCAAGACAATGGAACTACATATGATTATTGTTGGAATTATATATGCTCATAGAGTATAATTCACGACATTTAAAAGTAAAATATTAATTGATTGTATTAATATGATGTTGTATTTGTCCACGGGTCGATTTGATATTACAAATTGAGTGTTTAAGTTGTTAAACATAGAAAGATTCAATTTGTGATTCGATCTAAAATTAATGTTCACGATCAGTAAATAAATATGGACAATTTATTTTGATAAGATCGTCTCGATTTTATTAAAGTCTATCTTTGACTTTGGTAATAAAATTGAGAGTACGTTTGGAACGTATTGGACGAGACCACGTGAAATTAATTTTTGACATTGACCATACAAATTAATGGACTTCGATTACTAACTTGAAGTTCTTTGAGGTATCAATGGGTGAGATCAAATTGCTGATCAATATCTCGGTATTTTGGAAATTAAAGTGAACTAACGAGGAACATATATTCGTATTATGGAATCCGTCACCTTTTAGGTATGATCATAATTTCACTGGTTCTTCTGGTGGACAGTTGAATCTGAGCTCAGTAATTCGACTTTGACTGTTGAATTCTATGATGTGATGGGATCACATCGAACTGTCAGATAGAAGATGAGAGTTGGGAATTTATGAATATACGGAGAAGGGCATTTTGGTCATTTTAACTTGCTCCGAATATTCGAGTTGATTGACGGGGGTAACATGTAAGAACGATAAGTCAGAGGATATAATTATTGATTAATTGTTTCAGTAATTTCAATTTTACTAAGAGTGCAATCTCGTTCTTTTAGTGGAATAAAACGTGATTAATAAATTAATTTTGACTGATCAAGAGTTGATCGTGTCATAATTAATTTATTGGAGCTTAGTTTAATTGGGTCCGATCAGGTTCCCTCGGTGGCTTCACTATAATGGGTTTATACAGGTTTATTACCTGTATTGGGTTGTGCAGAAATGTGCCTGGTTCATGGTACTAGGTCTGGTAGGGTTTTGGAGTGTAAAGAGGTTGCAAATAGTCTCCAAAGACTATTTTTCTTAACCTAATTGGAAAAGTGGCGAGACACACACTAAAGTGTGTAGTGTGTGTTTTCTCCTTACAAAGAAACCCTAATCCTAGTTAAACCTAGGTCTTGAGAAAGGCGACCACACACCTGTACAACTGCCATTGGAGAACACCGGGGAAAGCTTGAGGGTTTGAAGCTTTGGTGGAATCAAGAAGCAGTTGATGAAGATTATTGTAAAGCAAGCTACAAGGGTAATCTTCTCAAAATCATTTTTGTGTGCAAAATTATTTATTCCAAGTTAAATACATAGAACAGAAAATCCTGTAACGGGATGATCTATTACAAGAAATCAATTTTTGTGATTAGAGCAACCCGGGTTCCCAACAATTATATGATTGTAAAAAGTCCATGATCAAATAACCACCTAAAACATCTAGAGGAAGCCTTGAACATATTACGAAAATATCAAATAAAATTTAACTTGCTTAATTGCCCTTTCGGAGTTATGTTTAAATATTATAGAGAATTATGGTAAACCATTGAGTTATTGAAGCCGAACCCTTGACGAAATGAGTCCCGTTCAAATGAATTACATTTAATGGTTTTTATCTCACTTATAGAATATTAAAGAGTTTGATTGATTTCGTGTTAGCGCCACCGCCAAAGAGACGTGGCAAGTCCCGAATGCTCAATGTTGAGAAGCTGTTCAGGGACAATGGTAGTGTTCCACTACCAATTGAGTTTGACTTGGATACAGAGAGGACGATTCGTCCTATCTAGGAAAGCCTTGCTAATAGCTAAATCATTGAGTGGAGAGAAATTTTTCATATACTTAGCGGTATCTAAAGTTGCAATGATTTATGTTCTAGAAACGGAAGAAGGGAAACAATAACTGTCAGTATCTTGATATGGAAATGTTTGCCCCAGCATTGATAATAACGTTCACAAAAGTGCAATCCTATTTTTAAAGTCACAACATTGAAGTATTGGCAAACCTTCCACTCAAACATCTATTACAAAAATTCAAAGCATGATAAAGTGGGTAGTCAAATTGGGGTAATTTGAAATAAGCTACAAAAGGCGATCTGGGATTAAAGCACAAATACTAGCAGATTTTATTATGTAACTATAGGAAGTTCTAGCCCCCGTCCCGAGATTGAGTGTGATCAGCCTAAGACTTGAAAATTATACGTGGATGACCTATAAAATTTGAGATGTTCATCTTACAATAATCATTGTTAATGAAGGTTCGTACAAGTAGTTAACTCAAGTCCTAAAGTTTAGTATAAATAATCAAGCTTAAACTTGAAGGACTGTCTTAACCATAAAAATTCTTATCGTTTAGTGCGAACCTAATTGGGCGAACACTTAAGATAAGCCAAAGCATTCCTGTCATGACCCCAAAAATTCCTTAATTTTTTTTTTTGTTACTCGTAACACAAATCTGCTTGTAAAATAGGATACTAATATCTTTAAGTGGAGAGACATAATTTAAACCCTACGTTTAGTCCCTTTTAAAGAAATATCAGTTTTCTCCTTGTAAATAGAAATCATGGATATAGCAGAATATAAAATTTAAAGAAATTTTAGAGCGTAACTTAACATAACTTCATAGAAACATATCACGACTTTTATGGAACATGCATTAAAAGACGAGTTTGTTTGATTGAGAGAAATTCCCTATTACAAGAACCTATCATACTCATTCCATAGCAAAAAGAAAGAGTGGAATGGTATGTACTTTTTGTTTCACAAAAAGGGGTTTACATTAACCTTCACACCTTACTTACATAAAGAACTTACAAAATGCTTCGTACACTACTTAGTACCTTAATATCAAGTGGTTCTAGAGAAAGGAGTCATAAGAATAAACCATTTTATAAGTTCGTTCTTTAAAATAGATTCCGGCCAAAGAGGGAATCGTACTCACACCTCTTTCTTGGTAATAATATGAAGCTCGGTTCCATTTCGGGAGATTCTCAACCATGTTCTCACTAGCTCATAAACTTCTCGATCCATGTCCTACATTTGTCATGAAACGACTATAAGCCATGAAATTTAGTGAGCAAAGCATCCTACATTCACATATTCACGTAACATAAATTTTCATTGGAGTATTAAACGAGAACTTACCTCTCGGTCAGATGACTGTATTTTATAAAATCAATATCCCGCATGCTTATGAAGAATAAACTGAGATCTTACTACTACTACTACTACTACTTACTTCGCATCGAGTACAAGGTTACGAATAGCATGAGTTATCAAATACATTCAAAGGATAAAGAGGTATCAATATCTACCGCTTCACTTTCATTCTTCACAAGTCTTAACTTTGATCTTGAGGGTAAGCATCAGTTTACTTATATTAAACATAATACTCATTTCCACAATTATTCTAGTTCAATGATTTTATTTTTGACAATTAAGCTTAATATAGATTCTACTATCATCTAGTCATATAATTTGAAATCACCAATTCAATTCATATAATACATTCAAGTCATCACACGAATTTATAGACATTGAAGCATTGAAGCATTGAAATAATTCATGTAGTTATACTTAGTAATCAAATAAACTCATATAATGATTTTAAATCATCAATGTAATTACACATTAGTATTCAAGTGGTTAAACACTTTATGTAACTATACTAGTCACCAAATAAACTCATATAATGATTTTAAATTATCAATGTAATTACACCTTAGCATTCAAGTGGTTAAACACTTCATGTAACTATACTAGTAACCAAATAAACTCATACAATGATTTTAAATCATCAATGTAATTACACCTTAGTATTCAAGTGGTTAAACACGTCATGTAACTATACTAGTCACCAAATAAACTCATACAATGATTTTAAACCATCAATATAATTACACCTTAATATTCAAGTGGTTAAACACTTCATATAACTATAACAGTCACCATTGAATCAATATTATGAAATGGACGACATTGTATGCATGAAATGGAATGCACTTTTCAATATTTTCTTTTTCCTTCTTTCCTTGGTAAAGTGATGTTCAATAATCATTGCTATTTTTTTTTTTTTTTCACTTTCTTTCTTTTACGTTCTTGGACCATTCCTTTATTAGGGTCGTACACTGCACGCCATTCATTATGCTTTGCTAAGCACAGGTCACAAGAGTGCTTACACTTCCGAGTTAACTCGTTTATGAGACAAAGCTCATGAGCCATCAAGCTCGATAGGGGCTCGTCCCCATGGTCGTGAGACATCGATCTTGAAAGATACATAAGACCTTATGGACAACTAGTGTCCGTGACCTCCATTCTTAATTCTTCATGATCATTACTTTAAGCATACTTTCACTTTCACTTTTAATGTTTAATGATCATGAATTCATATGATGATATGATGCAAACATTGGACATCAAATAACATATTATTATCACTTGAAAGATCTTACACATAATCATTTTTTCACAAAAATACATATTTTGCTCTTATATGTGAAATGATCATGCATGCTTGTGATGATGAGATGAAATGCTAATCATCAAATATTATGTAAAAGAATTTACATATCATCATTCATTCACATAAGAAAACATACTATCTTATCCTTATCTTAACACACAAAGGATTAAGATAAAGTCCTTTGCCATTGAAAAACATTCCTTATACTTAGTACATAGAATTCCAACATTCTAATTAAATCTTAATAGTTGAGTTTAATCCTTAAGTTCTCCAAAATCTTGATTCTCATATGTAGAAAATATCATAATTTTGAAAGAATTTCAGCACATTTTTACATTTCTTACGTCACATTTTTATCAATATCTCAGCATGACTTTTCATCATAAAACATACCTGATAACTTTTTTTTAGTTATATTTGTTGGCATTTTCTATTTTCCTAAAGTTTAATAATTTATTAAACTTAATTCAATTACGAAATATTTTCCATTAAGTAATTTATTAAGTTTATTTAAATTACTAGAATATTTTACTTGGACTTGAATTCTTATTTATCACCTATTTTTATGATATTCATTTTATACTTGGAGATAAATTATGAATTTTCCATATTTATCACTTATTATTTATGATGAGATTTTATGTTTGTGATAGAGTTCAAGTTTGTTTGTATCATTCGGTCGGTAAGTGATTCACTTATGATAAGATTCTTTTAATGCATCATTATCTTTTATTATCTTACCTTATCTCTATTAACTTGTAATTATCTTTGGTATATTGTAGAGAATAGAAATTTTTTACAACTAAAATTCTTGGTGGACAAGAAACCGTGATATGCATAAATAGAGAAAACGTAGGACGTTTTCTTTAAGTCTTGGAAGCCGAAAATTTGTGAAAGAGCAAGAACTATACACGGTTTCCTTCTTCACGACTTCTCCATTTGCATGAACATCTTAAAGACATAAGCGCTTATTCATTCATGCAAAAACCAATCTTCAAACTACAAATCTAAAAGGTTCTCCAGGAGGAGTTTGAATCACTACATGAAGAAAAGACCTCTAGGCAAAGGTCAAATGGGAGGTTTGGATCGAGATCGAACGAGAGTTCGAATTTGTTGAAGATCGTGCAGTGTCAAGAGAAACTACTGAAGAGTGGTGAGACGCCAGCTTACATCACGCCATCGAAAAATCAGGGAGTGATTCCTTTAATTCCTTGGGTGTTTGATAAGTTTATACGTAAATTTGTCCTAGCTTCATTGACCAGTGTAATATCTTTTCTTGTTAGTGATTAATTTTTGTCAACAGGATATGGGCACGTGAGTTTTCCCTGAAAGGGGTTTTTTCCACGTTAAGCTCAAATATTGTGTTCTTTTTACTTTACAATTCTGCATAGCTTAATAATTCTGTTCACAATCTATTATCCAGATGAATCTGTCATAGCTAGATTCATCTGGATCTGTGCCAAATAGACTTCACGTATTTCTGTTTATACTTTACTGTCCAGAAAAATCTGTGACAGTGAGTTTCGTTTAATTAATAACAGAATTAGACAACTTTATATTTTCAATATATATTAGAGCGGGTTCACTTTTAGAAAGTGCGATCCGGTGTCTAAAATGGAAAATTTTGCATCTCTTAGGCCACCTTTGTTATGCATACTGGAAAATTCGTATGACAATTTTTATTCAGTCTATTAATTAACGTTGTTGGTCATCTGTACTTAAAGGTTACACAGCTCCCACTGTCAGTGCTGGAGGTGTTGTCACACATGTAGCTAGAAGTGCTTATACTGCTGATGAATTAGCTAATGCAAATTAGAACTCAAAAGCACTTAACGCTATTGTCTCTTTGGTTGATCCATGTTAATTCAGGCTGATCTCTTCCTTTAGAACTGCCAAAGAAGCATGGGATGCTTTGAGAGTAGCAAATGAAGGAACCAATGTTATCAAAACCTCCAAGCTACAAATGATCACTCTTGAGTTTGAATAACTCTCTATGGATGAGCGAGAAGACTTCAAAAGTCTCTATGCCAGATTGAGTGATCTTACAAACTTAGTCTAAGCTCTTGGTAAAACATACTCCAATGACCATATTGTACAAAAGGTTCTCAAATCTTTACCATATAGATTCATGCAAAAGTAACAACTATTGAAGAAAGCAAGTATCTTTCAACCATACGAGTAGAGGAACTTGTAGTCTTGTTAATGACGTATGAGTTAAACCAAGCCCTAAAGAAGAAAGAAAAGAAACCCGAAATTTCTTTTAAAGCAAGAATGAAGAGCCAAACAAATCTAGGGAGACAGATGAAGATGAAAACTTCGCTCTTCTCACTAGACAATTTAAGAAGTTCCTCAAAGGTAAACAGAAGGAAAGATCTGCAAACTTTCAAGGCCAGAACCAAAACCAATAAAAACAAAGGAAAACCAATTTCCATCCTAGGAACTATGCTAATTCATTTGAATGAAATCCTAAAAATCGTATTCAATGTAGAGAATGTGAAGGATATGAACACATCGCAGCAGAATGTCCCAACACTCTAAAGAAGACCAAAGGAAGGAATGCCATGAATGTTACATGGAGTGATGGAGATACAGATGAATCTGAATCAGATTCAGATAAAAGAAATTCTGAAAAATATGTAACTACCCTTATTGCTTTACATTTATCTGGTACTGACTCTAGAAATGCATCTTATGTAGGTATCGGCTTGATGAATTGGGGTCAAACGCTGAAAATTTGAAGAAGGAACTTAAAAATGTATAAGAATACAAACGTTGCAAGTTGTGGTTGAACACAATAAGGAAGGTATTCCGATGTATCTACATTCCCAGATGAAGAAAATGATGAGGTAAGTAGGTTGAGTGCAGAGCTTGCTAAAACACAAGACAAGATCAAGAAATTAGTACTTGGGTCTGTTCAGCTTGATGAAATCTTGAACTATGGGAGATCAGCTAGCATGAAAAGTAGTCTTGGATATGAAGGTAAAGGTAAAAATCACGAAAATAAAATGATTTTTGTGAAAGAATCAGGATACGGATCCAAAGAGCAAAGCGGAGTCTACTCAGATGCATCTACTTCCTACCGTCATCAATTCAATGCTAGTAGAACTCGCATCTAGCTAAGAACCATACAGGTAGAAAGATTCAATGTATTTGGTTGAACTTAAGGCAAATTTGATTAGTGTAGGAAAATTGTGTGATGATAACCTACTTGTCATGTTTTCTAAAGACATTTGCAAGGTATTAAGTTGTGAAGAGAACTCAAATCTAATAAAAAGTGTCTTGTTTAAAGGAATTAGATCCAAGGACAAATGCTACACACTTAAAAGTCACATAACTTGCAATTATGTAAGGACCAAAATCGAGGAACTATGAAACAACCCTTTAGATCATCTGAGCTACCATGATCTCATAAAGTTGGCTAAACTACAGGCAATGAGAAGCCTACCCAATATTAAGAACATTCCAAATGAAATCTGCAGTGATTGTCAAAAGGGTAAGTAAGTCAAAAGTCAACACATGCTAGGTACATCTATCAACACCTCTCATATACTTGAACTTATTCACATGGATCTGATGGGTCCTATTAAAAATGAAAGTATTGGTGGTAAGAGATATATTACGTATGTGTTGATGATTTCTCCAGATTTACCTGGGTTGTGTTTATTCGTGAAAAATCCGATGTCTTTGACAAATTTGCTAATCTTTTTCAGAAATTAAGCAATGAAAATGCCGATGAACAGGTAAGAGTCAAAAGGATCAGAAGCGATCATGGAAAATAATTTGAAAATTTATATTTTGCTAATTTCTACACCCAATAAAGAATTAAACATGAGTTTTCAGCCCCAAAGACTCCTCAACAGAATGGAGTGATGGAAAGGAAAAATAGAACCCTGCAAGAGATGGCCTGTGTCATGCTAAACAGTAACAAACTTCCCACAAGATTTTGGGCAGAAGCCATAAAAACTGTTTGCTACATTATTAATAGAGCCATTCTTAGAATTGGAACAAAACAAACTCCCTATGAAATTTGGAAAGGTAGAAAACCTAGGGTTGATTACTTTCATGTGTTTGGGAGTAAGTGTTAGATCTTAAAAGATAGGGAACACTTAAGAAAATTTGACTCAAAATCTGATGAATGAATATTTTTGGGTTATTCTGAAAACAGTAGGGCTTATAGAGTATACAATCGTAGAACCCAAATAGTACTGGAGTCAGTTAATGTGAAAGTGGATGATACTAATGATTTTAATTCTGACTTGCAGGAAATTGAGGCTGATTAGTTGGAGATTCCACCAAAACAGCATGCTGAAATTGAAAGATTAGAAGAAAAATCAAACCAAGCAGAAAGTCAAATTAATACTGAAGAATGTGAAGAGGATGAATCTGGCTATCCAGGTACAACTATCAATCTAGACACAGCTGACTACCCAGATAAATCTGGTGTTACAGAACCAGAAGTTCGGAAAAGATCATCTACTAGAGTTCAAAAGGCTCATCCCCTTGATAACATTCTCTCTGATCTATCTAAAAGGAATGTGACAACAAGAAAATTTACTGCTGAAATGGGAAACATGTGCCAAATGTCCCTAATTGAACAAAAAAAATGTCAAGGAGGCATTGATAGATGAAAATTGGGTAGAGGCAATGTAGGAAGAACTCAACCAATTCGAAAGAAATAACATCTAGAAATTGGTACCCCGTCCAAAAGAAGAAAATGTAATTGGAACAAAATGGATCTTCAAAAAGAAGTCAGATGAACAAGGAAATGTGGTCAGAAAAAAGACAGAATTGTTGCTCAAGGATACACCTAGATTAAAGGGACATATTTTGTCGAAACATTTGCTCCTATGGCCAGATTTGATTGCTGCTAGCTGTGTCTTGCTACATCGATTTCAGATTATATCAGATGGATGTCAAAAGTGCATTCCTGAACAGTGTACTTAATGAGAAAGCTTATGTGGAGTAGCCATAAGGATTCACTGATCCATCTCATCCAAACTATGTCTTTAAACTTAAAAATGTTTTATATGGATTGAAAAAAGCCCCCAAAGCTTGGTATAAGAGACTCTAGGGATGTCAATGAGCCAAGCAGAGCCGGCTCGCGAGCCGAAGATCAAAGCTCGAACTTGGCTCGAGTTTTTTGGGGTCGAGCTTTTTTTGGCCCGATCCGAGCCGAGCTAAAGCTCGTCCCCAAAAATAAGGCTCGACTCGAGCTTTAGCTCGAGCTTTTTCCGAGCCGAGCCGAGCCGAGCCAAGTCCCGAGTTTTTACTTTTTTTCTTATTTTATAGAAAAAATTCATAAAATTTTTATTGAAAATGTGTATATATAGCAAGTTTAGCCAAACTCGTAGTCGAAATTCATTGTTCAAGCTCCCATCGAGCTTTTTTAGCGGGCTTTTTTTTGGCTCAAGCTGAGTCGAGCTAAAGCCTGTCTCTAAAAAAAACTCAGCTCGAGCTTTGGCTCGAAATCTTGAGCCGTGAGCCGAGCTTAGCCCGAGTTTTTTCCGAGCCGAGCTCGAGCGGCCTGATCCGACGAGCCGTTTTGCCATCCCTAAGAGACTCACATCATTTTTGCTGAGCAAAGGGTACAAAAGGAGAGGAACTGATAAAACTCTTTTCATTAAGCATCTTAATCCTGGACTAACTGTAGCTCAAATATATGTTGATGACATTGTATTTAACTCTACCTCTAAGTCCAAAATTGATGAATTTATAAATACCATGAAAGCAAACTTGAAATGAGTATGGTTTGTGAACTAACCTTTTTCCTTGGTTTACAGGTACAGCAGGATGAATCTAACATATTCATTTCTCAAGCAAAGTATGCTAAAAATCTGATGAAGAAGTTTGGGCTTGAAGATGCTAAGGCTATGAGAACTCCCATGAAAACAACACTGAAACTTTCAAACGATGACACTGGCAATGACGTGGATCCATCTTTCTACAGAAGCATGACTGGAAGTCTTCTGTATCTTACTGCTAGTAGACTAGACATATCCTTCATTGTTGGAGTGTGTACAAGATATCAGGCTGAACCCAAGGAGTCTTACGTAACTGCTGTAAAAAGAATCATCAGATATGTAAGTGATTCATTAAGTTATGGAATTTGGTTTACAAGAGATACCACTGTCCATCTTGCAGAATATTCTGACGCGGATTGGGCTGGGAATGTTGATGATCGAAAGAGTACATCCGGTGGTTGTTTTTTTTTACATTGGATACAACTTGGTGGCTTGGCTAAGCAGAAAACAAAATTCGGTATCCCATTCCATAGCTGAAGTGGAGTATATTGCAGCAGGTAGTTCCTATACACAATTCCTTTGGATGAAACAAATGTTTGAAGATTATGGAATCTCTATAGAACAAGCCACTATGTATTGTGATAACACCAGTGATATCAACATCTCAAAAAATCGTGTCCAGTACTCTAGAACAAAACACATTGATATCAGACACACTTCATCAAAGAATTGGTGGAACAAAAAATTATCAATCTGGAGCACATACAGACTGATCTACAACTTGCAAATTTGTTCACTAAAGCTCTCAATACTATCAAATTTGAAAACCTTAGGAAACAAATTGGAGTTTCACATCCTCTAGAATAGGAGCATGCATTTAAAAAAAAAAAAATTACATCTCTTTTTACATTTTTTATTTTTGCATGAATTTAGGTAGATTTATCCTATTCTTGTAGATACTTATTGTAGATTATGTTTTTGCTTGAAAATATATCTGAGCACTTGAGGCTGATAACGAGCAGATACTTCTGATTGATGTCAGTCAACATGTCTCCAGATGAATCTAACTAGCACTTAAATCTGGACAATCCAAGGAATTGTCACTACTGTCAAAGTTGTCTTGTTTGTTACTGGGTGAGGTTTTATATTCTGTGTGTAGACCTATGATCTGAATCTTTCTTTTAGCATTGCACACATTTTTTATTGTCCAAAGGTAGGGCCATTGGAAAAAAAAAAAAAGGTTGTCAATCTAAGCCAAGTTCATATCCTTTTTCAAAAATTTAAGAAAAATAAATCAAAAGGAAAAGGGGAAAATTAGTAAGATAACTTTTGGAGATTGTGTGAAACTATCAATCCAAGCCAAGTTCATACACTTTTTCAAAAACTAAAGGGGGAAAATCTGTACGATAACTTTTGGGGATTGTGTGAAGCTATTTCCACCTCTAAAAGACATCGCCACAATATTGAAAAAGTCAGAAAGCCGGACTTGAGAAAATGCACTTTATATAGATATTGATTGATCAGCTTGTTCACTATAGTGACAAATCAATAAGTCCGGACAATCATATGGTTTTGACAATATGTGGATGACTAAGGGTTGCTCAGATCTCTCTCTCTCTCTCTCTCCCTCTCTCCCTCTCTCTCTCTCTCTCTCTCTCTCTCTCTCTCTCACACACACACACACACACACTGTAATCAACTTAATCATGAACGTGGTGGACTGTACACTGTAAGATGTATCTACCTCAATAGATGTCAATAGTGCTCAGATGTGTCTCAGGTACTCAGATGCATCTAACTTTTTCATTCACGAATTTTGAATTTTTTTTTTTTTTTTGAAAATCTATATTTAAGGCAATATACTGTGGGCTAGTGTGCACGAATCTTGCAAATTAAGCAAGTAAATTGTGGGGCCCAATTTTTAGTAATTTATTTGTCACCTAGTTCTTGAATTATCCTGTTTCCATAGTTATCTCATTTTTCTTAAAGGTAAAGTTGGCGGGAACTAAGACTCTCAATAAATATCCATTACCATAAGGAATTCAATCACTTGTGTCCTATTTACACTCAAACTTCTCAAAAATTCCCTTTTTTAAAACACGGTTTCATCTTCCTCTCCTCATGATCAAGAAACCCTAAATTCCCAAATTCTCAAAAGTCGCTTCAAACTTCTGGATATCTAACCATGGCGAGAATCAAAATAGAGATGGCAACGAGATGGGGCGGGGCGGGGCGGGGTCGGTGTGACCCATCCCATCTCGAGTTTTTTTCCCTAGACCCACCCTCGTGCCCCGCTTAAACGCAGGCCGAGTTGGGGTGCATGGCATTGCAGGGCGACAAAATTTAGTGAACCATTTATATAAGTGGAGCGGAGCGAGACATGTCGGGTTTCATACACTAAACTATTTCTTACTGCATCAAAACAAAATAAAGAGTTTTACGTGAGCGCACAAAAAAACTGTCCCCATTTTGGTATGCAACTGGACAAATTGAAAAGGCTCACTCTTAACAAAGTGGCTTCATGCATACACACACAAAAACATTCTCCATTTTGGTATGCAACTGGACAAATTGAAAAGGCTCACACTCAACAAAGTGGCATCCAAATTTCAGAACATATGAATAAGCATGAAGATGAAAGAAGAATTACCCGCTTAAGATTTTTAAGTTCTGTCCCAATAAAATACAAAAGACCTACCATTGATTGAGCCACGTCTGTATCACTTGTTCAATGAAAATTCCAGAGACATCAATTTTACCTCAAGGCCTACCTCATTTAAAAAAAAAAAAAAAAAAACTGGAGAATGGGTGGGGCGGATCGAGCATGGAAAAACCGTCCCCGCCCTGCCTAGAGCGGGTCAAAGTTTTCTTGCCCCAAATCCTCCCCACTGCCCCATTTATGCCTGGCATTTTTCCCATAAGGGGGCGAGGCTCTACGGTTCTCAATTTTTGCAGTTTGTTTTACCATCACTAAATCAAACAAGCAGGTGCAAGAAGGAATACTAGAAGAAGTGCCAATGTTGACATTGAGGGTTCATCTCTACCTTACCCATCAGAAATCAGTGCATTCGGTGAAGGCACCACCGTGTTGGGTACAGTCGCTGTCTTCGCCTCCTCACCGAACGCTCCTACTAATGCTGGTACGAGCACATCTCCTGCTCTACCAATAGTGAAATTGACCCAAGGCATCTCTACCTCTGTACCACAAACCATGGGTGTAAATTTATCACCCACATTGGGTAATTTTGCTACATGTTATATTTCCCCATTAGATATTTGTAGTAAGTTGTTGGATGCAGGAGAAATTGCTGGAAAACGAACTAAAGCAGTTAGGAGAAAGCCAAAAGATGTGAAAAATATGGAAGAAGGTGGTACTGAAGATGTAGAGGGCACTGACTTGGACAAAGGAAATTCAGATGAATTTGGTAATTTAGAGTCAGAGGATGAAGAAGGGAAAGATGAGGAATTAGACAGTCGGGATGAGTCTAGTAAGTGAAAGGACTCTACCGGTGAGGAGGAATCAGATGACATAGAAGGGTGAAGAATAGGATGATGCTGAGGAATCTGAAGAAGTAGTAGAAGAAGAGACTGTGAAACCAGACAAAAAGGGAAAGAAAAAAGTGGAAGAAATAGTGTCTGCAAAGAAAAGGAGATCGAGCACAAAGGCAGATGCATCTACTGCTCTAGATGGATCTAGGTATGATCCTTCATTATTTGTTAGCACTCCTATGTAGACTGCCAAAGGTATGTTTACACCTTTTAATTTCAAATTCTGGTCGGCTGGTGCATATGCTAATTTTCAAAAACATATAATTGGTAAGAGAATGCATTATGAGTTTCGTATATTTGTAGAAGAATTTCATGATTTTGGGATTGATGATATAGTGAGTCATTTTGGTTTGGAGAAATTGTCTAAATGTGGGGGAGATCAATGAAACTTTGGTTAAGGAATTTGATACCAACATTCCAATTGATTTTAACTCCAAAAAGTGTCTATTTACCACTACTGTGTTTATTAGAGGTCAATTGGTGAAGTTTACTGTGAAAGGCCTTAGAGAGTGGTTAGGATTGAAAGAAGAATTTTCGGATGAGGATGATTCAATTGAGGCCACAATGATGAAACTTCCATTCTGTAGACAAGAGGGAAAATGCTTTGGCCAGTTAAAGGACTAAAACAATTGCCTAGGTCTGAAATGTCTACAAAATATTAGATTTTGCACAAAATTGTTTAAGGAAAATTTTGACCAGCTTATCCATGAATCGAGTTTTAAACATGAGTATGCTAGGACTCTTTTTCTCCTTAGCACTAAGAGCAATATTGCTACTCATATTTGGAATTCCATTGTTGGTCGTGTGTCAGGCAGTGGTTCCCGTCAAGGGAATACTTACTTTCTGGTTTATCCATGGGTTATTTCATAGTATTTGGTTGATCATGGTGTCAAGAGATTTGAATATGATCTTGTCATCACTCCCAAGAAACTGAATAGGGTAAAATGCAGGAAGACTCTTGACACAAAGACTCCTCACCAAAAACAAAATCTAGGTACTACACATGACTTTGGGAAGTATGATACATCTGGACATGATAACAGAATTGGGAAATGAAGTTATTGCTCTAAAAGCAGAAGTTGTTGAACTCAAGACCACGATCAAAAGGTTTGAGGATAAACTAATATGATGTCTGCAGGTTCTTCTGGAGCTGGTACTGAAAAGAGGAAGATTGAACTCAAGAAGCCCACAGAGCAAAGAAGCAGAAAAAGAACTGAGATCCATATCAGTAATAGAGCCTCAGTCCAGATGCACCCGACCTCAATGATTTTGATGTTTTTATGGTTTTCTGAAAAACTCTACTTTACTTGGTCTGTAACCGAATATTGCCTATTTTTTGTCTCTTGTGCTTATTTTGGCAGGTTACATGACAATGAAGGATTAACTATTTCTTCCAAAAAGGGGGAGTAGTAGTTTTCATTATCTTTTATCAAATTAATTGATTGTTGAGGTAACTTTTGATTTATTTGGATGCTCCTTTATGTGCTTATTACTTTTCTCTAGTTATATGCATGAATTGGTTGAAGTGCGCTTATTATGATGCATGACTTGAGGGGAAGAATTTTGATAGGGGGAGCAATATGGTTGTTTGTTGTTTCTACATATGTTTGTGAAAAGATGGCTAAGTTTTGGAAAAATAGAAAAAGCCAACGGGGGAGATTGATAACTTATTTTTAGTTATATTTGTTAGCATTTTCTATTTTCCTAAAGTTTAATAATTTATTAAATTTAATTCAATTACTAAATATTTTCGGTTTAGTAATTTATTAAGTTTATTTAAATTATTAGAATATTTTACTTGGACTTGAATTTTTATTTATATCCTATTTTTATGATATTGATTTTATACTTGGAGATAAATTATGAATTTTCCATATTTATCACTTATTATTTATGATAAGTTTTATGTTTGTGATAGAGTTCAAGTTTGTTTGTATCACTCGGTTGGTAAGTGATTCACTTATGGTAAGATTCTTTTAATGCATCATTATCTTTTATTATATTTCCTTGTCTCTATTAACTTATAATTACCTTTGATATATTGCAGGGGATAGAGATTCTACACCACTAGAATTCTTGGTGGACAAGAAACCATGGTATGCATAAATAGAGAAAATGCAGGACGTTTTCTTTAAGTCTTGTAATCCGAAAATTTGTGAAAGAGCAAGAACTATTGATGCAAACCACATAGCAATTGTAGCCATGCAACCCGCACAAGATTGACAAGAATAAGTTCTTACAGAATAACTAATTGTTCAATTAGGAGCTCTTGAATAAGCGGTCTTAGAGTGATCGTAGCAGCTGCTTGGCTCTTTCCCTCAATGTCCCGGCTATTCACGGAACGTGAGATGCCGATGATTAATCATCTGCTTCCGAAAGAAATCGAAGAATTTCTTGGTATTCCTACAAGATCCGTTCGTTCTTTTTTTTTCTGATAGATGATCAGAACTTCATCTGGGTTCGAATCGTACTGAGAGGTCCACTAGAGATCAAAAATTGTTGAAGAAAAAACAAGATCTTTCTTTGGTCCCTTCCAGGCGATCAGAAAATAAAAGAAATGGTTAATATATTCAAGATAATTACGTATTTACAAAATACTGTCTCAATTCTTCCTATTTCATCAGATCCGGGGTGTGATAGGGTTCCGAAGGATGAATCGGATATGGACAGTTCCAATAAGATTTCATTTGTACTCCCAAGAAAGCCAATAGATCAAAGTTTAGAAATTGATTTAAAACTACTGAACTAAGCAACCAACGCAATCAATATGATATGTTGACCTCTTGATCACAATAATAATAAATCTCACCCAAGTTTGAACACCACAAAGAATCACTCTTTTATAAGTTCTAAAAAATTATAGGAATCCCCATATAAATTATTGAATTAATCAATAAATTGTTTGTTAAAACCAAAACTCTCTGTTACAATGAATGAAAAATAACATTTAAATAATGAAAAACTACCTAACAACTAGGGTAGCCGCTAATGGGCTCAAAATAGAGTTCTAATTTAACTAAAATAACTAAAACTGAAAAGGAAACAAAATTCACGACATAAATGGACGCAGGACTTAATTTACGGCCGTAAGTAGCCACATTACGGCCGTAATCTAGAGATTTTAACTTACGCCCGGTAGAGCATAAATCAAATTAATGTCGTGGTCTGTCTTGGTTTCAACTGCTTGAATGACATTGTTCCACTTGGTTTTTGGACTCGAGCCCAACATGAAACTTGCCTGTTTAGTCGCCAAGAATGTGTTTTCATCCATTGTTGCTTGAAAACTTGTAAGACCGCTTTTCATTTTTCGTGCAATTTTAAATTTCACGTAATATCCTTGTGAACGTTATTATAAATTATAGATTTATGATCTTTAATGCCTATAATTGGAATTATTTTGCAGTGGAAGGACTTGGACGCCGTCTCGATCAATGTACCAATTTGAAAGTTTATAAATTGGTTATTTTAATTATTTACGTGCAATTCAATGTGATTACTTTTTTTATTGCCTAAGCATGTTATTTTCTATTTTATTATGCTAATTTGAAGCTTGGGGGGAAGTTTAGTGACAATCGAGGGTAAATAGAACTTATAGACTTAGTTAAACAAAAGAGGAGAATTGAGGGACTGATTTGCAAATTCCTAAAGATTAAAAAACTTAACCCTAACTTAATATCCTCACTCACGCCCTCTCTCTCTACTCGGTCTCTCCCTCTCTCGCACCGCTCTCCCTCTCGTCGCGACCTCTCCTCACCTTCGGACACCACCATCACCACCACCGTGCACCCCCATCACGGTAAGACTCCTTTTCCCTTCCCCCTCTCACGCGCACACACACATACACGAAACCGCTGCACGATTTTACACACACGCGAAACCGCACACACGGTTTTACATACACACCCACTCACACACACACACAATTTTATATGTTGAATTTTATGCATATATTGATGTATATAGGAATTAATGTAAGTATATATGTAATTTCCTCACGATTTCAGTTCTTGTTGATTTTCGAATTTTACCATAAATTAAGGAATTGGTGATGTTTGTGTGTGTGAGTATTGATGTATATGAATGTGTATATTATTATGTATGTATAGATGTGTGTAAATATATAAATTTTGATTTTTTTATGTGGGCATATGTATATACTCAGATTTTGGTTATGATGAAAATAAAATTCTCAGACTGGGGACTCATGAAATTTTGATTAATTGATGTGCTATAATATTAAACTTGAGGTGTGAATGTATGTACATATGATCATGAATATGTATATGACTATTTAAACAACATGTGTGATTTTTGGAATTTTGGGATAATGGTATAGGAGAGTAAACTTTAACCTTTAAGGAACAAGTTAGTTTAAATTGAATTTATGTTCAACGTCATAATTTTTTAGTTTAAGATCATTTTTCTTTTTTTGAATAAGTAATTCCTAGCTTTGATTTGGGAAAATTGATAAGTAAGATTTCAAATTTTTCCTTGAACTTAATGTACTACTTCGAATATGATATTATATGTGGTGTTAAATGTGTTTGTTATATTATGAGTCACATGAAAGTCTCAACCTCATTTAAGAGTGTTAAATGTGGTTTTCACTAAAAGCCATATTTTGTTAATGAATGGAAATTAATTAGGAGAAACGGTACATTGACGTCACGGGAAACCAAGACTTCCACCTGCATATTAGGCAAAGTAACTACTGAGGACTACAGGTAAGTAAACTTCCCCTATTTTCATAGAAGTTAAATGTAAATGTAAATGTGAAACGTGTAAATGGCTGTTTGCAACTTACTTGCTTTGATGAATTTCATTTGCTTTATGAAAGTATACGTATTAAGAAGAATGTTCAAGCATGCACATTATCATGTCATTGCATCATCAAGCATGCATTGGCATTGGCATCGAAATTGGAAAGTCAAATGATTTTAAATGAAGAATGTGGTAAGTTTAAGTTTTCTCAAAATGAATGTATCCCAAGTTTTAAGAAAGAATAGTTGTACTTCTATGCCATGAAAGGTGTGAGTGAGAAATGGAGCGCGGGAGATCGGTGTACCCGAATTAAACCGCTGTTGCGGTGGTGAATATTAAACCGCTTTGCGGTGACGATTGCTAAACCGCTTGGCGGTGGAAAATATTAAACCGCTTTGCGGTGACGATTGCTAAACCGCTTGGCGGTGGCAAATATTAAACCGCTTTGCGGTGACAATTGCAAAACCGGTTGACGGTAGCAAATATTAAACCGCTTTGCGGTGACGATTGCTAAACCGCTTGACGGTGGCAAATATTAAACCGCTTTGTGGTGACAATTGCTAAACTGGTTGACGGTAACAAATATTAAACCGCTTTGCGGTGACGATTGCTAAACCGGTTGACGGTGGAAAATATTAAACCGCTTTGCGGTGACGATTGCTAAACCGGTTGACGGTGGCAAATATTAAACCGTTATGCGGTGGAAAAATGATAATCTTGTCCTAAATAAGGAATATTTCCCACTGCATTGTGATTGGCTAGAAGATACACTAAGTGAGTTCACGATAGAAATGAAGTTAAAGTTTTTGGAAATGTTTAAGTGAAAATTTGGAAAGTATGAAAGTGTTGAAAAGTAGAGTAAATGGGGATAATTACTTTGAATGGTCTAGGACATTTCATGTCATGAACTTGCATCATGTGCATAAAGTTTACTTACGGAGCTTTAGCTCACCCCAATCCCTCCCCAACATTTCAGGTGATGAAAGTTAGGTGATCCGAGGAGAGCACTTGGCGGCTGACTCAGACAGTACCACGATTTATCATCTTAAATAGGGGTTGAAGTTGAAATTTCATAAATGTTTTAGTTATTTTTATTAGTTCATTCTTTTAATTGTTTATTGGATTTAGTTTTTGATAAGTCATTTATCTCTTTAGTAGTTTATCAATCCTCCATTTAGTTAAATAAAGAGCTCATGGTTTAAATTTATTTATGTTGAGGAGTTTGAGAATTGATGTTGAATTTAAATTTTGGAATTGTGGTTGGATGTTGAATGAGTTGAGAATTGCATTTGTATTGTAGGTATGATGTCCCTCTACAGGTTGGCTATGTCCAAGTTATAGAGGAGACTCTGCCGAAATTTATGTAAAAATTTTATAATAGAAAATGAAAAGTTTAACTGTTTTAAACGATTATTTCCGCATTTAATGTGAATGGAAGCTAACACGCCTAGGTTTTAGATTTTAAACTTGGGGTGTTACAAAACTTGTATTCGGGCTCTGGATATCATCGACTATACACGGCTTCCTTCTTCACAACTTCTCCATTTGTACGAACATCTTAAAGACATAAGATCTTTTTCATTCATGCAAAAACCAATCTTCAAACTACAAATCTAAAGGGTTCTCTCTGAGGAGTTTGAATCACTACATGAAGAAAAGACCTCTAGGAAATGATCAAATGAGAGGTTTGGATCGAGATCGAAAGGGAGTTCGAATTTGCTGAAGACTATGCAGTGTCAAGAGAAGCTACTAAAGAGTGATGGGGCATCAACTCACATTACACCCCATCAAAGAGTCAGGGAGCGATTCATTTAATTCCTTGGGTGTTTGATAAGTTTATGCGTAAATTTGTCATGTAGCTTCATTGAACTGTGTAACATCTTTTCTTATTAGTGATTGATTTTTGTCTGCAGGCTACGGGCATGTGAGTTTTCCCTAAAATGATTTTTCTCACGTTAAGCTCAAATATTGTATTCTTTTTACTTTACAATTATGGATTGCCTAATAATTATGTTCACAATCTATTATCCAAACGAATCTGTCATAACTAGATTCATCTGGATCTGTGTTAGACTTCACGTAGTTCTGTTTGTACTTTACTGTCCAGACAAATCTGTGACAGTGAGTTTCGTTTAATTAATAACAGAATTAGGCAACTTTAAATTTTTAGTACCTAATTTTTTATAACTAGATTTCATCACAATTTGAACATCATAAGAACTTGTCAATTATGGTATAACTCGATTTGTAAGGTTTAAATCTACCCATAAATCGAACATTATTCAACCTCAACATTTTATATAAACATCCATCTTCATTCCCTTTAAAAGTTTTCAGATTCTTTACTCAATAATATTTACCTTAAATCAAAAATTTTCACCCATGCAACATCAATCACATGGTCATTTTACACGCACATGGTCAATAACCAATTTTCAAGCCTTTCTTTTGTTCAAAATCAATATAAAATCAGATTTAAAGTGAGAACGTGCCTAACAAAAGAAACTAAATTTTTATGGACTCGTGAACGTAATATAATTTCCAAATAAGTTTCTTTGATGACATAAGCTTAAACCGAGTACCAAAACTTATCAAATTTGAAGGATATAACATACAAATAACTCAACAATTCATCATGTTATATTGAAACAATCCATAAGAGCAAAGAAATCATAAGTGTTTACTCACAGATTTGGGATTCTTTCTAGTATAAGGATGTCCCTGAAATTTAGAGTTTCAAGGGTAAAGTTAGGGAAAACTAGTGGTCATCGCTTATTTTAGGATTTAATGAAGAATCAAGTCGTAGCTTGTCCAAGAAGTCCGTTGGAATTCCAGATTTGATCGTTACCAGTAACCTCTGTTCTTAAGATTTTAGTTCTGTTTTATTAATTTCAACGTTACTCGTAACCATCGATTCCGGCAAAATGTGCTCCATCGGATTTCTAGTTTTAACATCTTCTTTTTCTTGAAATTTTATGAAGATAAAAGTGAACAATAACATGTTTACACATGGTTTTGTCACTCTTACTTCAAAAGATTTGAAAGAAAAGAGAGAAACATATAGATTCAAAGTTTTTGAAAGTGATTCTTACCTTCGATTTTCGAGTGTGAAGTTTTCAGATTTTTGGTTCTTAGATCACAGATTTTTCATGTGAAAGGGAGGTGAAAGGGTAAGGGAGATGAAAGGTCATACATATTTATAAGCACATAGAGGTTAGGGCATGTTTGGATTACTTATACACTTAAACCTACTTATTTGTATTTTAAAACATTAGTTTAGCAGTTATTAGAACGAATATTAAATCGAATTAGCATTTTAAAGATTAGAACCATCCAAACAAGGCATTACACCACCATCACGCATGTGTGCCAAGTGGCACATATTTCATTAGTTAAATAAAAAATAAGGCAAATTTTCCGTTTCAAGTGGCCTTTTTTGGGTCGATGTTTGGAGGTCCAAACAAAGCTGATTAGGTTGTTCTTTATATCGTTGTAAAGTTCGTGCTACAGACTTTGTAAAGCATACATATGCAAAGAAAATAGACAACTCCACATTTAGGTGCTTATTCAAACATGGTTGTTCGGTTAGCTCTCAACACTTAGAAAAATTTTCAAAATTTTCAGCATTCTAACCATTTTTCATGTGTGACTTTGGCTCGATATTGGAGGCACTTCCTGGCCTCAAATATGATCGAACTTGGTATCAATATTTAGATCTCATTTTGAACTATAGGATAGTGTAACATGCATTAACTAGAATTTAGTATATATCATACAAAAATGTTCCCAAAGTCACGTCCATAGAATTTGGTAAACTTGAAATTTATTAGCTTAACCCTTACTTATGGAATTTGTTCCAACTGAGTCCCAAACTTAAATCAGTACGATCTTAAACATCATAATTAGGTCATAATATCATGGATTATGGAACTTTACTTCTTTTTCTTTCCCATCAATGGTAATCTAAACAAGGAAATAAAACAAAGTAAATTCTAGAATTTAGGCGTAAAATTTTTGGGGTGTTACAATTCCACTTCAGCACCATATCACCATACGAATGCACATGAACAAAAATTCTAGAATAAGCCATGTGAACTATATAACAGAATTAGTTAAATCCAGCCATTAAATGGATGCTATGTGTTATAAATAAAAAAGACTTTGTTTCCCATGGCCTCAATTGAAATCTATAAATTAATAGTCTCGCCCAGAACAAAGAAAGGCACGCAAAATAAAAATCTTATTCTTAAATAGCCATCACCTCTATTGCTCTAATTGAAACATCAGATTCGAGTTTAGAAGTGAAAACTCTAATTAAATGAAATGATTTTTTGATCAAAATTTAAGGTTAACAAAGACATCTTCTCTTCCCATTTTTTTTCCTTAGAATACCATACTTCTATATTATAAACTTAGGTTTTGATTATAAATCTATCAATTACTATCCTTCAAAAAGAAAAAAAAAAAAAAAAAAGAAACCTCTATTGCAAAATTTGAATCAAAGAATTAATTTTCTGAATAACAAGTTTTGTTCTTCTTGATTTTTCATTGTTTCCTTGTCTCTGAATCTTTGAGATGAGTTCATATTCTTATTCTTTTACTTTTTATTTCGCTATAAACTTATTTTCTTTATTCTAATATTCTTTATTTCGAAAGTGCCTTTGCTATGATATTACAACCAGAATCACAAACAAACCACAAAGAACTCAAGATCAACACAAATAAACTTTAGAAACTTTATTAATAAAAGATGTAAAACAAGAAACTTAAGTTTTACAAAAACAAACCAAATCTGAAAAAAAAAACTCATAAACTCAATTGTGGGCCGTTTTGCGCGGGTTTTAACACCAAGATCCAAAAAGTTTTACAGACTACTAACTGTAATTACACAAAGAAACTCTCTGATATTATACAAAGATTCAGAGGTGTAACGATCCGAGTCCCACTTAACGGGATGTCCCGACCATTAGATGATGACGTACTATCACCACTGTACCAACACGAGTCTTTTCAGTATGCTTTATCCTCACTCACACGCTCCCCAAGAAAAATTCTCAGGGGGTCACCCATCATAGAATTGCTCCAATCCAAGCACGCTTAACTGTGGAGTTTCTAACGATAGACTTCTAGAAAAGAATGTGCACCTTATTGGTATGAGTAGTATCTATCATTTCTTTTGAGCTTTCCTGGCCTGGGTGTTACAAGAGGTTTGAAGAACAAAAGAAATCAAATGAGAGAGAGAGAGAGAGAGAGAGAGAGAGAGAGAGAGAGAGAGAGAGAGAGAGAGAGAGTCGAAGAGTTTGGAAGAAGCCGGATTGAAATAAACTAAAACATCATTCCTTATCAATAGAATGGACGCTCTAGATCACTTCATAAGATCCAACGGCAGGAATAAAAATGTTCGTTTAAACCGGCTAGGCTTATAACCCAGTTTAGGAGTTAGGCCGCTTCAACTTGGAATGGACAAGCATCATATTTGGACTTCAGCTTCAATTCTTCAAGCTAGATCAGTCTCTAATTTGTTGGGACTCTTGGGCTACAGTGTTGGGCCAATTACACCACAAATCTCCACCTTAATTGGATCAACAGAACTGACAAAATATAAACAAAGCAGTATCAAAATTCTACCAAGTTTAAAAATGATAAAGCATCTTTAAACTTTGATATAGGAATCACCTTTGTTCCAGCATCTACAAGATTCAATTGAGTTGGTATCTTAACAAGTTTAACAATCCCTTTTTCAATTATATCACTAGTGCAATGAAATTTCACATTAATGTGTTTTGATCTATTATGAAACACATGATTCCTAGACAGATGTAAAGTACTGAGACTATCAGTATAGGATTCAATTTCAGAATTATCAATGTAGTCAATTTCACTAAGTAAACATTTAAGCCTCATACATTCTTTTACAGCATTAGTAGCTGTAATATACTCAGCCTCAGTTGAGGACAAAGCTACAACTTTTTGTAACTGAGCTTTCCAACTAATGAAAGAATTATTTAAAGTAAAAAAGTATGCACAAGTAAATTTTCTGTTATCAATATTACTAGCAAAGTCTAAATCTACAAAACCTTTTAGATTAAAATCATTTTTTGAAATTTAAAAACATAAGATTGAGTTTTGCAAAACCATAAGATTACTCATAAATCTACTTAACACACTAACATAAAATGCAATGTCTAGCCTATTACAAACCATAAGATACATAATAGACTACAACATTAGAATAAGGCACATTATGCATTCTAAGTTCTTCTTCATCAGATTTGGTGACTGGTCAATAGACAGTTTAAAATGAACAGGCAGAGGTAATGAAACTGATTTAGAATCACATAGATTGAACATTTTCAAAACATTTTCAATGTAATGCTTTTGATTCAAAAACATTTTCCAGACTCCTTATTTCTACATATGTCCATAACTAGAATTCTCTTAGCATGCCCTATATCTTTCATTTCAAACTCAGAATGCAACTTATGTTTCAGAAGATTAATGTCATGCATATTAGGGCTAGCTATAAGCATGTCATCAGCATACAAAAGAAGATACATGTAATCAGTTTCACCAACTTTGAAGTAAAAAAAGAATCATATTGGCTCTTTTGGAAGTTTAGACTTTGTATATAAGAGTCAAACCTCTTATACTATTGTTTGGAAGCCTGTTTCATATAAACATTTTTTAAGTAACCACATTAAGTCAGATTTACCTTTTCTTTCAAAATATTTAAGGTGATTCATATATATAGTTTCATCTAAAGATTCATACAAGAAGGTAATTTTAACATCTATTTGTTCAAGTTCTAAATCAAATTGTGCAACCAAAGCAAATAGAATTCTGATAGATGTATACTTAACTACAAGTGAAAATATTTCATTGTAATCTATTCCTTCCTCTTATGAAAAACTTTTGGCTACAAGCTTGGCTTTGTACCAAGGTTTTATGCCTTTATACTCACTTTCTTTAATTTCAAAAATCAATTTGCAGTCAATTATCCTCTTATTTTCAGGCCTATCCACTGAGATCCAAGTATCATTTTTAATAAGAGAATCCATTTCATCTTGCATTGCAGCAAGCCACAGTTTGGGATCAGTTGAAGAAATAGCTTCTTCAAATGATTCAGGTTCAGACTGCATAGGTTCAGAAAGGGTAAAAGCAGAAACAAAATCAGAAACGAAAAATCTAGATGGAGATCTAATAATTCTTCTAGTTTTGTCCCTAGCAAGTCGATAGTCACTAGGATTAGAATCATATTCAGTTTCAATTTCAGGAACAGTTTCAGTTTCAGAAATAGAAGACTTCGGTATAGTAACATCAATGGGAGACTGTGGGCGTTGCTCCACTTGAAACTGAGTAAGAGGCTGATGATTCTCTTCATGAGAATTATTAACACTCAGTTCAAAAGTGAGAAAGTCTTTTTCACTAAGAGGATCTTCCAAAATTTTATCTTTACAGGGAAAAACATTTTCATTAAAAACAACAAACCTACTGATAATGAACCTGAAGCCTCTCCGTTCTTTCACCCACAACCTATAACCCTTGACACCTTCAGCATACCCAATAAAAACACATTTTAAAGATATGACATCAATTTTGGTTTCAGTTTGATGTGAGTAAGCTAAACATCTAAAAATTTTAGATTTGAAAAATCGGGATTCCAAATCTGATCAGGTATTTTGAAATCTATAGCACTACAGGGTGACATGTTGATCAGATATGAAGCAGTTTTGATAGCTTCACCCCAGAAAATTTTGGTAGATTTGAATCAAGCAGCATACACCTAGTTCTTTCTAACAGAGTTCTATTCATTATCGCAGAAACCCTATTTTGCTGTAAACTATATGTAATACTCCCGTGCCTAAGGATTCCTTGATTATTACAGAAAGTATCAAAGTCCTGATTACAAAACTTTAGACCATTATCAGTTCTAATCACTTTAACTTTCCTATCCTTCAAAGTTTCAATCAAGGTTATCCAGTTTTTAAACACACACACACAGAGTAGCATCTTTTGACTTTAACAAATGAACCCAAGTTTTCCAAGGATAATCATCAACTATAAGCAGGAAATATCTAAAACCAGAAATATAATTAACTGGGGCAGGACCCTACAAATTAGCATGTAAATAATCTAATATATCATTTGACTTGTGAATACCTTTACCAAAAGAAGACCTTTTCTATTTTCCTAAAATACATTTTTTACAAAAAATTAGTTTTTGTAAAATATCATTACCAAAAACTCCTTTCTTTTCAAGTAATTTTAAACCTCTTTCACCTAAGTGTCCAGGTCTTTTATGCCACATATCATTTTTGTCTTTTATATAAATTGCATTAAAAGACTTAGTACAAATAAGGTAAGACTTCAGGATATAGATACCATTTGTTTTGGGAGTACAGGAAAGCACGGTGTTGCCTTTTAATATCCCTAGGTAACCTTTATTTAATCTAATATCATAAGATTCACTATCACAAATGCCTAAGGATATCAAATTCCTTTTAAAATCAGGGGCATATCTTCTTTGATTTAAAACAAGGGTCCTATTGTTTTCAAGTTTCAATAGTACCTTTCCAACACCTTTAATATCACAAGTCAGATTCTTACCAAGCTTAATAGATCCATATGATTCATCACAGGAATTAACAAATAATTCCTCTTTAAGACACATGAAAAGTACATCCAGAATCAAGAATCCATTCATTTTTGGTAACAATTTTAGTGGTAATATACACTACCCACTATTATTTTGAGCTACTGCCTCTGTCTGGTTACTATTCCTAATTTATCCTGACCTTTGTAGTCTTTAAACCTGTTAACTATGCCTTTCTTTTGATAGTTATCCTTAACAGGTTTACTATTCAAATTATTCCAGTTTCTATTATTGTTGGAAGTATTCCAACTTTTGTTGGAATTTTTCCATGTTTAGTTGTCCCTAAAGGATTTCCTTTTCTTAGTAAAAGTTCCTATTACATTATATGCTTCTTTACGATCAGCTCTCATTTCTAACTCCATATTCTTAAGGGTAGTTTGAATAATTTCAGTTGTCAGATTCTGGCCACCATATTCTAAGGCATTTCTCAAGTCTTTATTTTTATCCCCCATAGCATTCAGTAAACAGACTACCTTTTAGTCATCAGATAATTTTGCTTTGAGCAATCTTATTAAATCTATTCATGTTTTCATCAGCGTCTTTGTAAGGATCGAACTTAAAAATAAAGTATTGCTTCCACATAAAACATTTATTAGGAAGTGTGAGGGTGTGGTAAGTTTCCTCAAGTTTATCCCAAATTTCTTTAGCAGTTTTGGTTTCCCCTACTTTTCTAATAACAGTATCATATAAGTGAAGAAATAAAGAACTCCAAGCCATCTCATCAATTTCAGTCTTCCTATCATGAGTCAGTGTTGTAGGCCAAGAAGCATCTAAAGCTTTAGCACATTTCATTTGAAGAAGTAAGGCTTTCATTTTCTGGTGCAAGAGACTAAAGTTTCATTTGCATTCCAAATTTCAACATGAACTTTGACAGTAGCCATTGTGGAAAATGACCAAGTGGTTTGAAAAAGAGTTTTGGAAAAATCAGAGGCCTTAGTTCTTCAAAGAATACAAAGAAAAAGTAGGACAGTAATACACCAAGTAAAAAACTATATAAACACAAAGAATTACAAAAAGAGGAGTCATACTAAGTCTAGAAGATATTATATATCATAAAGATTCAACAAATGTACAATATCAGAAATATTGTAATCAAGAAGATTACATAGCACAAAGTAGTAACTATACATTAAGCCTCAATCAAAAAGAATATGAACACTAAGTAGTAATGTTCTTCCAGTATATCCCTCAACCTAATATGGGTCAACCCTGGACTCCCTCATATTCTCGGATTTTCAAGAAATCATGGACAAAAGAAAGTAAAGGGGTCGAAGAAAAGGCTTCTAACGGAGGGATTTTGGAGAGAGACGAGTTTAGAGAAGAATAAAACTGAAAAAATAGATGTAGTAAGGAATGATATCACCTTTTGAAAATTGGGGTTACCACAGCCTTTAAAAAGATTTTAGTTCCAGTGAGTTCCAGTTTCATCCACCAAGTTCGAATACTAGAATCTTGTCAAATCCCTTTAGAACTCAAGGATATCAGAAGATTTATGCTAAGTTCTAGGATCTTGTAAATTCTTGACACAAAGTAAAAAAGATCCAGAACACAATGTTGACGCCTTATAAGCAGCCCAAGGGCAGGGCAACTATTGACGTTGCCCAGCCCTTGTGGTACTTACGGGTGGTCAACACACATTAATATGAAAAAACCCTTTAAAAAAATTACTAGGGTTTTGAAAAAGGTTTTTCAGAGTATAAGATTCCTTTAAAAGCACCACAAAGTATTTTAAAGAAAAATTTGAAAAAATTTACAAATCTAAAAGATTTCACAACAAGAATATGAAAAGATTAAAATGTTTTTATTTTGCACTTATAGATCTGAAAATCCGTAAAGATATCTTCAAAAATGAGAAATCAGAAAACCCCAAAAAAAGGTTTTTAACAAGAAATTGGAGATCTTTCAAAAACCAAGAAATTTAATTACGTGATTCGAGATGCGCAGAATTAAACGCCGGAAAGTTCCAAACCCAGGTTTGTTGTGGGCAGAGGAATTTTGACCCAAACATCACCATGCAGAATCGATGATGTGGAAGAGAGGCCCCCAGGGCACATCTCCCAGCGGTGAAAGGAAGGGTGGTTTAAAGACCAGCCTCGTTTGGTCAGGAGTTCGAATCCGACCCTTGCCAAGTTAAAAGGTAAGCCCTCACCCTGCACTCTGGGAGGCATAACCTGCGATTTACATCCTTCACCAATGCCCAAGGCAGGGCAGGTGGGGGGGCCCCTAACATTGGGGTTTAACCTTTTTTTTCTTTCTTTTTTGTTGATGTGGAAGAGAGAACCAAGACTTTCGAAATGCCACAAGGATCTCTCCAACTTCCTTTATAAGTTTCTGATTTTAACGCACAAATACTCTCGCGAATATTTGATAAGTTCGGGATGAACGCCACAAGAAATAATTCTTGATAAGTTCTAAGAAAATATAGGAATCCACCTATAGTTTTATTGAATCCTCAATAAAAACTATCTTTACAATGAATGGAAATTAACATATAAATAATGAAAAATGACATAACAACCAGGGTAGCCGCTACGGGCTCAAAACAGAGTTCTAATTAAATTAAAATAACTAAAACTGAAAAGGAAATAAAAATCTATGAAATCTGTCCTGCTAAGCAGTTATGGCCATAAAGATGACACTTATGGTTGAAAGTGTGTTTCTGTTTAAAGTTACGGCTGTGACACTGAGACTTACGATCGTAAGTATGAAAATCTTGGAATCCTGCGTTTTAGCCCGAGAGTGGATTACGGCCGTGACATATGGAACTTACGACCGTGAAAATGCTCCTGATCCCTGAATTTCAACCCCTTTGACTTGGTTTGATCCATTCGTCTTCTCGGCTCGACTTCTCTGTTGAGCTCCTATCTCAGACCACATCATTCCCCCTCTCTTGAAAAGGATTCGACCTCGAATCAACTTCTGGCCTACTTTTCAAACACTTCCTG
The DNA here is from genome assembly GCA_963555705.1 of Ligustrum vulgare. Taxonomy (NCBI): domain Eukaryota; kingdom Viridiplantae; phylum Streptophyta; class Magnoliopsida; order Lamiales; family Oleaceae; genus Ligustrum; species Ligustrum vulgare. Next base: position 41,389,805 of record OY743180.1, on the reverse strand, counting down.
CTCTTGGGACCTTGATGTAAAACTGTTCCACTTGGATCGAATGAAAAATTATTTCTTCCCTGTAATAGGATCAACCAGCAATGCTTTGTAACTTGGGTTATACGGATGGATGGAATCATAAACTCCCCTGGGCATACGTTGTGTTGCCTAAATTTCTAAGTGCAATTAACCTGCAAGAAAGAATTAAATAAAATGGGGAGGAAAATGTTAGGTTCTCCATGTACAAGGTATGGATCCTTATACTCATGATACAACACTTCCACTTCTTCTTTTCGCACCACGAGGCTCTTCTCTTCGCTTCCTACATTCACACATCATTTATTCCTCATAAATTTCTTTTTGAATCTTCAAAATCGCATTCGGATCAATCTCTGCTCCCCTCTTAACCCCAATTTCATCCTTAGGTTTATGATCACGCCTATATTGCCTCTCATCAATAAGGCTTGTTCGAGATTGCTCCTTTTTCAATTTAGCCCTTTTTTATCCAGTTTATCCAACCTCATCTTAATAAAATCCAAAAACCTCCACACACAATATGTATCATTAACCCTCCTAGGTGAAGATATTTCTTGAAAATTGGACATTGTGAGATATAAGGAAAAGTGGAATGGAATAAAATATTTTAGCACAAGACTAAGGAGTTGATTTTGGAATTATTTGTGAATTCTGATTTATATATATATATATATATAAATTCGGAATTCCATTATGAGTGTGATGAAACAAACGGAACTGAATTCGGATAAGAATTGAAGGAAATAAACACTTTTGAAATTTTGTTGAAATTTTTTATGAACAAAAAACTGAAAATTTTTTACTAGCCTGAAGAACACTAAGAACAAGAAAACTCGAAAAAAAGACTCAACAACAAGATATGGATAATTCTTATGGAAGACTCGATGATATACATAAGAATTAAGCTAGTATAGAATAAACCTGAATTCAGAGTCCAGCTCTAATACCAAATGATGTGATTCGAGATGAGCGGAATTAAACGTCGGAAAGTTCCGAACCCAGGTTTGTTGTAGACGGAGGTATCTTGACCCAAACTTCATGACGCAGAATCAATGATGCAGAAGAGAGAACCAAGACTTTCAAAAAACCACAAGGATCTGTCCAACTTCCTTGATAAGTTTCTGGTTTGAACGCAACAAATACTCTCTCGAATAATTGATAAGTTAGGGATGAATGCCACAAGAAATAATTTTTGATAAGTTCTAAGAAAATATAGGAATCCACCAATAATTTTATTGAATCTTCAAGAAAAACTGTTTATTAAAACCAAAATTGTCTTTACAATGAATGGAGATTAACATATAAATAATGAAAAATGACCTAACAACTAGGGTAGCAGCTACGGGCTCAAAAATAGAGTTCTAATTAAACTAAAGTAACTATAACTAAAAAGGAAATAAAAATCTGCGAAATCTGTCCCGCTGAGCAATTACGGCCATAAAGATGACACTTACAGCCGTAAGTGTGTTTCCGTTTAAAGTTACGGCCGTGACACTGAGACTTACGGTCGTAAGTATGAAAATCTTGGAATCCTGCATTTTGGCCCGAGAGTGGATTACTGCCGTGACATATGGAAATTAAGGCAGTGAAAATGCTCCTGATCCCCAAATTTCGACCCCTTTGACTTGGTTTGATCCATTCGTCTTCCCGACTTGACTTCTCCATTGATCTCCTATGTCGGATCACATCATTTAACCCAAAAAGTCTAGATCTAGTGGTTTTGAGTCATATTTTAGCGTATTCTCAAGAACCCTTAGGCTCTAATACCATTGTTATGATTTTACAACTCAGAATCACAAACAAACCACAAAGAACTCAAGATCAACTCAAATAACTCTAGAAACTTCATTAATAAAATATGTAAAACAAGAAACTTAGGTGGCGTTCTGTTTGTATTTTATTTTGTATTTTCATTTTCGAAAATGTTTTGTGTTTTGTGTTTTCATTTTTGTTTTCAAATTTGCTGAAAACGCGTTTGGTTTGTCATTTCTGAAAACTGTTTTTGAAAATGAAAAGCTGGAAAACACGTTCTGTTTGAAATTTCGCAGAACACTATTTACACTATTTTTAATTAATTTGCTTGCAAAATACTACTAACTCCAACTCAAATTTCCTTTCACAATACACTAAAAATATGGTTACATGCAACACACTAATGTGTGCATTAAGAGTCTATATTAACACAGCTTGGTCAGGTTCGGGACTTGAGAAAGCTCTACTTCTATTAAAATCTAGAAAATGCAAGTTCTTTCAAAACCACCAGAGTCCATTTATCATTGCATTTTTTGAAATATAACAACAAGAATTCTCATTTAATTTTTTTTTGTAATGTTGATATTGAATTCAATAAAACTTTATTTAAACTAAGTTCCAAGTTAGGATAATTCTAAAAAAAAAAAAATTCTTTATTTAGGCTTAGTTCCAAGCTAGGAGAATTCTAAAATAAAAAAATAAAAAAATAAAAAAAAATAAAAACTTTATATTAAGCTTAGTTCTAAGTTAAGGTAATTCTATAATAAAAAAAAAAAATTCCCAAAACGCGTTTTCCGCGTTTTGGACATTTTTGTCGAAATACACACAAAACGCCCAAAACGATGTTTCGGGCGTTTTCCGTTTTGTGTACAATTTTTTTTTTGTTTTCCAAAATGCGTTTTTGAAAATGGTAAAGAGAACGCGTTTTTAGAATTTTTGAAAATAAAAACAGAAAATGACCTCAAAACAGCAAAGAGAACAGGGGCTTAAGTTTTACAAGTATAAACCAAATCTGAAAAAGACTCATAAACTCAAAATCTCACCCAAACTTAACAGAAGATCCACAAAGTTTTACAGACTACTAACTGTAAATCCACTAAGAAACTCTCTGATATTACACAAAGATTCAGAGGTTTGAAGAATAAAAGAAATCAAATGAGAGAGAGAGAGAGAGAGAGAGAGAGAGAGAGAGTAGAAGAGTCTGGAAGAAGCCGAATTGAAAATTGAAACATCAATCCTTATCAAAAGAATGGACGCTCCATATCACTTCATAAGATCCAAGGCAAGGATTGAAATGGTTGTTTTAACCAGTTGGGCTTATGACCCGATTTTAGGAGTTCCGAATTGAAAATTGAAACATCAATCCTTATCAAAAGAATTGACGCTCCAGATCACTTCATAAGATCCAAGGCAAGGATTGAAATGTTTGTTTTAACCAGTTGGGCTTATGACCCGATTTTAGGAGTTGGGCCGCTTCAACTTGGAATGGACCAGTATTATATTTGGACTTCAGCTTCAATTCTTCAATATAGATCAAGCTCTAATTTGTTGGGCCTCTTGGGCTGCATTGTTGGGCCAATTACACCACAACCTTTATTTAACTTTGCTCATCTTCTTTGAAAAGATATCGAGTGCTTGTAATTGCATAGACTTACAAAGCCAATAATTGATTCCTCCTCAAATGTGTCTTCTAATTGCTCATGATTGAGAGAAATCACTTGAAGAGTCTGATTTTTTATTTTTGGAGAAATCTTGATTTGCTATTTAGATAGGAACTTTTACCGAATTGCTTGATTTTTATCACCAAGTCAATAAGTTCAAAAGAAAATACACATCGAGATATCTTATCTTATACTATTAAAAGGAGAATAGTTGGCAAAGATTTCCTGCCCAAAAGTATTTTGGAAGGAAACTTTGTTACACTCACAATGAGTGTAACAATGAGGTTGAGAATTAGCTTACGTGGCACAATCCTTTGTTTCACACGTCACATCATCTTTTAAATCAACAAATACAACACGTCCACATCACTTAATTGTCATCTTTATTGTCAACATAATTCTTCGGAAGGTGTTATAACAAAAATAAAAGTGGACAACGAGTTTGTATGACAAACATTTACAATTTTTTTTTTTTTTTTTTGCTAAAAATGGCTGACATGCACCTTTGTTTGACAGCGATATTTTACTATAAAAGCAATTTATACCACTTTCACCCCTAAAACCATTGCACAACATTTTCCAAAAATAAGTGCTGAGGGCTTTTTTGGTAAATGTACTAATCTGAGATCTTCCCAAAAGCATGTAAACAATGTAGAAGTGGCAGAGATTAACAAGACTTGGCTACATCGGGAAGTGGGAACTTATTGAAGTGTTATAATAAAAAATTTGTCGTATATAAATATTAAATAGTCTTTTTACGTTGAGGTTTTCTTATAAAGAGTGGTTATAGAAAATATTATATTTATAATACATTTAGGTTTTCTTTTAAATCCAAGATTATGCTAAAATAAATAAAATAAAAAAATTAAATCCAACATTTTCTCAAGATAATGCTATTTTAAATTTTAATAATCTAAATTAAATCAATCAATTTAGAGCCTGCTTGGTGTAGGTAGTTTTTAGGAAAATATCGATTTTTTTGGAGAATGTATGTTGATAAGTGTAAAAGATGGTTGGTCCCATATAAATGTATGATTGAAAATAAATTTGAGAAAAAAATTGAAAAAAATAGATAGGACCAAACAAGCTCTTAGTTACTATATTAAAATCAATCTATATATCTATATCCATATTCTATATATCTATATCTATATTTTTTATAATAAAAGAGTCATCACAAAAATACACATATAGATTTCCGCCAAAATGAACTTTCTAAAATCTAAATAAGTTTTGAAGAAAAATTAATATTTATTACGCATTTAGTAGGAGTTGTATTAAATAATTATAAATATGATGGTCACAACATTGTAAAACCCCAAGTCACAAAATGCAAATAGTGTAAGTCACAGTCATCATTTTTTAGGTCACAACTACCATTTTTAGGACACAGATTATTTTACGGTCACAACTACCATTTTTAAGGTCACAACAAGTATGACTTATTTTAATGTCACAAGGAAAAAAATTGTAGGTCAAAAATCGAACTTATATTTTCACAATGTTTTAAGTCAATACTAATTTAAAGGTCACAACTTATTAAATCAATAAGTCACAAAATGTTAAATTAATCGAGTTTGACTTATTTTCAGGTCACTTCATATCAAATTATTAGGTCATGAACATTTTTAAGTCACAATGAACTAGGTTCTGGACACTCGATGTTTGCTCCCACAAGTGTACGGATCGTACAAGTAATAAAGTGGATGTAAGTTCGTGTATCGTTCCCACGAGGATTGTACAAATTGTATTGTAGACCACTATTTCTTAACCGAAACTATGAAAAGCTTTGGTTTTGATGATTTTTTTTTTTTTTTTTTTTGAAAAATTGATTGAATTAAATAAATAATGAAAATTTGATTTAAAACTATGAAAAGCAGACGCGTTAGAATTATGAATCCATTTTGACTATATCATCTATATTTTAACCAAATTATTTAAATACAATTCATGGGTTTTAAAAATCCATATTCCAATTAAAACTCCCTTTTGGACAAGAATTAACACATTTTCCTATACACGACACGACTATATTTCTATGAAGAATCTAAATGTATAGAAAAGCATTACAAGGTCTATAAATACTATAGTAGATAACACAAAGTATAGGGATATATTTCTAACCCCTATCGGACTTTGTGGAAATTAAAACTTGTCTAATGAATTCCTAATATTTCTAAAGAAATCATAACAAAAAAATCATACAACTAGTGATCAAGTAATTGCATAATAGTAAAAGCGTGAATCAATTGCTAGGAACCATAAATTGCATGAAATAAATAATAGATTAAAATATGGATTCAGGAAATCAAAACTTCATCACAATTCTAACACTATGAACCTAGCCTAGAAACATAATTGAATAGAATTCACAAGAAAAATAACGGGATGTCACCCCGTTCATTTTCTTGTTCTTTGATTTTCAATTGTGCTCTAGACGGGGCATGGATCCCCTAGCAATTTGACAACGTTTTGATATGAATTTAGCAAGTTTCGTGCTCCAAGTCTAGTATTTATAGACATCCTTGGAAACTAGGTTGCTTGGAGGAAAAGTATGTTGAAAATCACATCCAATTTGGCGTCCAAAGAGTCCCAACCGAACAAGGAAAGTTACCTTCGCGGGAGATCTTTTTGTCACTACACAGTATTTAGTATTTTGATCATATCTTTCTATTATCTTATCCGATTGAGGTGGTTCAAAGTGCATTATAAATATAACTTAAAGGCATGCATTCTTCCAGAGATAGGATTTTCTCAATTCGAATGTTTACTACACCAAAATTAACTCTCAAAGTCCAACTACAAATCTGCCAGAAATCTTGTTTGATTGGAATAAATTTATGGTAATATTCTTATCATATTTCATTCCTTTTTGACTTATGATTGCATCCAATTGACTCCAGCAATCTTCAAGTATCGTATCAAAGTCCGAATCAATCATTGAGTATTTGTAATTTGGTCATTCTTCATTTGATTTGTACACTTTAATCCCTAAACTTCTAATATCTTCAAATTTTGATTTCTTCTTTGATTTTTCTTTCAATTAAGCCCTTGATTTACTTCATCAACTCTTCCTTTGCACAATTGAGCTTTTTAATCATCAAATTGACTTGATTTTGCTTTAATTCCTCAATTTTCTCGACTTTGAGATATTTCTAAAATATAAACAAATAATGACAAAATCAATAGCAAATATTCTCAAACGAACATATAAAATCCTACTTTTAGGATAGAAATAAGTGTATAATATATACTTATCACCCGAGAAGTGCAAAATTCTCAACGTTGGTGGCTGGAATAACTTCTCTTCTTCTCAGTTTCTTATCCGGTCTTATCCTAATGGTCAACAAGAAGCAGTACCCAACAACATTTTCAACCAATTTAGAAGTTAAGCACCATGTGCCGTCGCGACGATTCACTACCAGTAAACTCTCTATTCCATTTCCAAATTCCAATATCAAAATTCCACTCTCTCCCCACCATAATGGTCTCTGACTCTCCACCACTTACATGCCGGATCAAAGCAACACCACCAACATTTACAAGTAAAACACCACATCAAAACAGCAGCACCACCCAATTTAGAAGCGGCGCTGTCACCGCTATATCGGTGCAGCAGCGTTGCTGCTCGATGGTAGTAGTGATGCTACTGCTTGATGAATGCAACAGCGTCATCGCTGATCAATCTCGTAGCGGAATCGCAATTGCCTCTAGGTAAATCACGACCTCATGTCTACCTTCAAAATCCCTGCCGCCTCTAGCTTCAAGTTTACTTTGAAATTGCGGCTGCCAACAATGGTCTTGCCGGTAATGTTCGAAGCAGGGGCAGAGTCCAGCTGGCATTGGGTGTGGTTGGGGGGGGGAGTTGCGCCTCTGTTGAACCATAATGGAGATATATATATATATATATATATATATATATTTTTTTCAAGCTGTAAATAGAATTATAAAAATTAACTAATAAATTAAAATAATCTAAAATTAAATTAAATACCCAATCCACACCAAACCCTAATTATTTTCTCACTATATATATATATAGTGAGAAAATAATTAGGGTTTGGTGTGGATTGGGTATTTAATTTAATTTTAGATTATTTTAATTTATTAGTTAATTTTTATAATTCTATTTACAGCTTGAAAATTAAAGTTATTTAAGTTTGGTCTTATACTTGAATTTTTATCTTTAAAAGTAGGCCTCCATGTAATTTTCACTTTAAAATATAATCTTAAATTGAGTTAAAATTAAATTTTTAGTCATTTTAAGCTAGGCAAACCCATTTGAAAACTCATTTAAAATTCCATTTAAAAATTGCATTCAAATCCCTTTTGAAAAATTGCATTTTGACGCATTTCAAAAATCACAAAAGAGACCCTCAATTTTGAAAATTACATGGCAGGTCCTTCCTTTAAAATTTGCAGCTTGACCCTATTACATAATTGCAGGCAGGGGCATGATATTTCGAAAATTGCGGAAACGCCCCACCCCAATTATAAAACCTAATTGAAATGGTAAACTTGCCCTTGCAATTTCCAAATTTGCAGAGGAGGCCCCTGCCTCTCTCTCACAAACTGTAGCCCTAAATCTACCTCCTCCTTCCTAGGAGCGCAGCATGGTACCAACAACTGTAGATGCCCCTCATCTTTCGGCGACGGGAACGGCCACTATGCAACGGCTACACCCACAGTAGCAAAATTCGTTGTAGCAACGGAACTTACTGCCGTTGCAAAACCATGCCTGCGTGGAACGGTAGCAACACGTTGCTGTCATCTACGGTGGCGGATGCCGCCTGTTCCATTTTTGGATCCAATTTCCATCCCAAAAAAATAACTATTCATTTCTAAATCAGATTTAGATCAAGAAAAATATTTTTTTTTTTTACAAAAGCTAGAAAACAAGAAATAATTTCAATCATATTGAATACATCAAAGAATTAAACAAACTCTAACAAGTAACAACGTAGGCTCTGATACCACTATAAGGTTTCGAGTCCTGCATGCACATTGGAAATTAAAAGACTCAAAGCTAAAGCCCGGTTTCAACCTTGCAATTAAATAGAACATGTGATTAGAATTATACCTTTGATGGTATTTGTGGATATGAAATCTGGCGCATGACATAAAAATCTTGTCACCACAAGTTGTCCAATTTTTCAGCATTTAACAGAAATCTACACAGCGATTTGAATCTGGAACTTCATCAATCTCCAAAAGTTGGAACAGATTTGAGAGAATATTAGTTTTTCTCTTTTTGCTAGCAAGAGAAAAACCCAACGATGGAATTATACTAAAATGTGACTCTCTCTTGACTTCTCCACAATATTGCACTTATTAATTTGTGCATTTAAAATCCTAACCCTATTCACAATAGGGTCATCAATGGGCCTAGATTAATTATTCGTATTAATTCAGCCCAAACTAATTAGACTTGTACATTAATTCTAAGAGCTTGTGCTGGGAAAATGTCCCCGGGGGATTTTTGGAGTACTTAACTTTCAGTAAGAGTTCATCAATGTTATATAGGGTAAAAGATGGGCTATTAAAATAGTAAATGCTTGAAATATCAAGAAATAGTGCATGGTTACGTGGTTTCAAATTGGATGGTGGGGGAAGATGGTCAGTTCAATCTCGTTCGGTGGAGAGTGGTGATCGAAGGGCTGATGTTCGGCTTTCGTTGGAAACCTTGGTGTCATAGGCGGCGTTAGTAGGAGAAGGTTCTACTGTAAAGAAGTTGACCATTTTGGGAGCCTAAGGCCCTGTTTTCTTTACCGTTTCAGGTCTTTTTCTCTTTTTATTTTCGAAAACACTAAAAACTCCTTCTCTTTACATCTATGGTTCTCACCATACCTCAAAGGACTCCATCGATTTTCTCTTCCTTAAGTGGCAATGTAGCCGTGCACAATGTTGTCAAATGTTGCTTTCATTCTGGCAGTATTATCTCTCAAAGCTTCTATCATTGGAGGCTTTATTCTGCCTCCTATATTTTCTCTTCCTCTTGGTAACATTATGGAGATCCAAAATATCCCTAGGGATGGCCTCCGATCTAGTAGACCCACTAAAATATTCGGTAGACATGTTTAAATCTTGATAGAGCTTTTGAACTTTTTATTCCATGTAAACTTGATCTCATGGGAAAATTTACCTCCCATAGATGACGCCAATCTGTTGATGGTGAAAAATACAACCCTACCACCAGTCAATAGATCTCTGGGTTTTCCATGTTGTTCAGCATTTTATCTGCACAATGATTACACCCGTTAAGAATCAAGATCACAAAGAAAAAAGGCTCACTACCATTGGTTTTTTGATGATCAAGTCAACTGTTGGAACATATTATATATGTGAATGAGGTGTGGTAGCGATATGACACAGTAATGAGAATAGAGTTCAAGGTTTTTCGTGCATAGCGTGTTGTTCTATTACATCAAGAGAACGTACTTTTAACTTAACCAGTGCCTCTGTAGTTATATATGTTGAGAGCTATGTGTGATAAGGTAGATAGCAATTGATAATGAAACATTCTTATCACCAAAGATTCGGATATCTACAGTTTTCCATAATTGATCGTATTAGTTTTGCAATTTAAGGCTGATTCTTTGGGATTACGTTGCCAGTTGTGAACAAAATTTGTTGGGACCTTATATATTATATGAAATACTTTCCAACTACGATCCCAATTCATGCAAGGGCCCCCATTCGCACTTTCTATATTCTAAGGGACTTCCACGCAGTGGACTCGTCTCTGCAACCATAGTTCGGAAAGAGAATATCCACAAGGGTCAAAGGGAGTAGATGAGGGTCCATGCAAGTCTAATGTTTCTGCTAACATTATGCTAGGGCATTGGACCTCCTCTCCAGGCCTTCCCACGGATTTTTTAAATCTGTGGGACCTTAAATGAACTCACGTACTCTCCGAGTGTGTGAAATGCTAACGTGCCTAACCAATTTATCTTGGAGTAAATCATCATATCAAAATTTTCTGATATTCCAAATCCTTTCATCGAAATGCTAGTTTAGAAATCTTTCTCGCTGGGTTCTGGCACTGTCCCCCGAGTTTGCCCGACATCCTTTTCTTAAGAAGAAAAAGATCGGAGCTGCTTTCAGTCGATTGGATACCTCTAGTCATTCACTACCAACTCATTTCACAGCTGGGAATTCCATCTCTTTCTTTATTGGCCTATTCGAGTAGGTTATGGAATTCTTATCTTTAATGTAAGGGATGACTGAAGATTAACCAAGCTAAAGTTTTCTTTCCAACCCCCATTCCAACTACAGGAATAAAGGAAATAGGGTCACTGCTTAGTTTAATCTATTATGAATAAAGAACCAGAGAGAAATAAACTTGTATATTGAACTTTGTATTGAATTGTACAAAGGTCCATCCCTTTTATAGGAGGAGAACATGAATAATTACCATAAATACATGATTACGAGATATTCTCTATACTATAATTATGGGATACAGAATATGCGGAATATGGTATAATATATTCTAACCCTCCCCCCCCCCCACCTCAAACTGAAGATGGGAGCAAAGATGCTAGCTTAAGTTTACGAACCAAATCACGATGACGTCCAGGAGAATGAGCCTTAGTAAACATGTCGCAAGCTGATCTGCAGAAGAAACACGACACAACTGAAGAGTACCTTACTTAAGGTGATGATCAATGAAATGACAATCTATCTCAATGTGTATTGTCCGCTCATGATAAACATCATTGTGAGCAATCTGAATAGCACTAGTATTGTTACAATGAAGAAAAGAGCTATCAGTAAAGATGACACCCATATCTTTGATTAACCATCGAATCCAAAACAATTCAGAGGTGGTGTTCGCCAGGGCTCAATATTCGGATTCCGTACTAGAATGAGAGACAACTGACTATTTCTTACTTCTCCAAGAAATGAGAGACGTGCCAAGAAAGAAATAGTAACTAGTAGTAGAGTGAAGATCAGTAGGATCTCTCTACCCAATCAGTGTCAGAATATGCTTGAAGAATTAACGATGAGTGAGCAGAAAAGTGAATCCCATGAAAAGAGTTCCCTTTATGTATCAAAGAATCCAAAGAACAGCAACATAATGAGTAGAACGAGGAGATTGCATAAATGGACGAACCAAGGTGATTGTATAAGAAATATCAAGACGGGTTCATTATCAAGTAAATAAGACTATCAACCAACTGCCGATATAGAGTGGCATCAGCTAAGAGTGTTCTGTTGCCAGGAAGGAGCTTGACATTTGTCTCTAAAGGGATATCCACGATCTTGCTATCTGTCAATACAGCATGAGACATGAGTTCGGATGCATACTTAGCTTTTGATAGTTAATAACCATCTGAGCAGGTTCAGACCTCTAGACCCAAGAAATAACTGAGCGAACCCAAATCCTTCATTTCAAACTGGTGGCTAAGAAACTGCTCAAGTGCCTGGATGCCAGGAAGATCATCACCTGTAATAACCATATCGTCAACATAAAGCATAAGGAGGACTATACCAGATTCAAAACGTCGAATAAATAGAGTAGAGTCATATGCACTAGGAGTGAAGCCTTGCTAAGCCAACACATAACTAAATTGGGAAAACCAAGCCAGAGGGGACTGCTTGAGACCGTAAAGTGTCTTATGAAGGTGGCAAACTTTCTGAGGCGGGTGCTCAAATCCTGGAGGAGGTTTGAGATACACTTCTTCATCTAGTTCACAGTTAAGAAATGCATTCTTAACATCCATTTGAAGCAATTCTCAATGTCGAATAGCTGCAACAACAAGTAAGGAATGAAAGGAAGTAAGGCAAGCAATAGGTGCAAAAGTCTCCTCACAGTCAATACCATGCTCCTGAGTGAGTCCTTGCTACAAGTTGAGCTTTATCACGTTCAACCGACCCATCATCCCGTGTCTTAATCTTGTACACCCACTTACACCCCATTAAAGACTTATTAGGAGACAAATCAACCAAGTCCCATGTATTAGTTTTGAGGAGAGCTATATTTCATCAGACATAGCTTTTTTCCAAAGAGGGTCAGAACTAGCCTGGTGATAATTACGGATTCATGAAGAGTGGTAATAGTAGAATAACAATGATAATCACTAAGATGGGTAGGAAGGGTTCTTACTCTAGTAGATCGATGATTTTCTGGAGCGATGACGGGATCAACAGATGGTTTGGACTTAGGAGGAACTGGTGATGAGTGGTCACTGGTTGAGCTTTCAACACCTACATTAGATACTAAAGAAAAAACTATACTAGGATCCGTAAAGATTGTAGAAGGAGATGGGGAATATGATGGAATAGAGTATATAGTGGTGAATGGCTTGTGTTCCCAAAACTGAACATGACGAGAGATGCGAAGTCACTTAGCAATATGGTCATAACATCTATAACATTTTTGTTCAATTCCATAACCAAGGAAACAATAGAGATGAGATCGTGGTTCAAGTTTAGTACGCTCATGAGGTGGAAGTATGACAAAATAGGCACCACCAAAATTTGTTAATACAGAGTAATTTGGTACTTTTCCATGAAGGAGCTCATAAGGAGATCGATTAGATATGGTCAGGGAGGGGACTCGATTGATTGTGTGTATGGTTATAAGAGCAGTTTCTCCTCAAAAGGAGTCAGGAAATGAGGTGGGAATTAATAGAGATCATACAGTATCAAGCACATGGAGGTGTTTTCTGCACGACCATTCTGCTGGGAGGTATATGGACATGAAAGATGGGAAAGAGTTTTGTCCTCATTAAGAGTGTTAAGAAAGGAGACAGACGTGTACTCCATAGCATTAATGGTGCGATTAAACTGAGTTTTGATCATCTGTTTAAATTCTCGATATACTGTAAGTAACTCAGATCAATTATGTAAGAGTTAGATCCATGTATAACGAGAGAAATCATCGATAAATAAAACAAAGTAACGAGATCCCCCTTTATTTGGGTAGGTGCAGGTCCCCATACATCAGAATGGACAAGATCAGAAGATAAAGAATCATTATTATTGAAGGATAAAGCCTTTTTTTTTCCAAATTGATATGAGACACAGTCAAAATCATCAAAACTAACATTTCCCAAATGACCATTAGACACTAACGAATTAACACGAGACAAAGATGTATGACAAGGATGAGAATGCCAAAGACTAGAAGAAACAACAGCTGCATAAGGTGGGATAGAAAGTGAACTGGAGATTTGCACGGTTGAAAGTTCAAACAGAAACCAACTTCACGCCCTGTCCCAACTAGTCGTCTCGTCCTCTGATCCGGCATATCACACCCTTTATTAGAAAATGTTAAAAAAAGTCCAAGCTCAACAAGTTGTCCAACAGAAAGAAGAAGAGTGATAAGTTGGGAACAAGGAATGTATTGAGAATTAAGTGAGTAGAGGAAGAGACATAACTAATATGACTAACAGATATATGAGAACCATTGATAAGTGTATTTTATACACTTGTTTCCATTCCAAAAGTAGGATTTATTGTCATATTTTTAGAATATTTTCTATTGATTTGGTTAATATTTGTTCATATTTCAGAAATATCCCAAAGTTGAGAAAACAAATGAATTGAAAGCAAAAACAAGTGAATTAGATGATAAAAGAACTAAATTGTGCAAATGAAGAGTTGGTGATGTAGATCAAGGAGCAAATTGGAAGAAATGTCAAAGAAGAAATCAAATTTGGAAGAAATCAGAAGTTCAGGGGCTAAATTGCAACAATCCAAAGTTGAAGGACTAGCTGTGCAATTAAAAGATAGGGACCAACTTATATCATTTGAAAGATAGAAATTGTACTTTTTCTTAATACCATGCAGCCGCACCTCTCATAAGCACGCGGTCGCATTGCTTCCTCTACAGCAAACTAAAGCCAAACTTGCAATACCGTACAGTCGCGTGGTTTATAAGCGTGCGGTCTCACAGTTGAATTCTGGGCTGTGCAGCTGGGCTTTTTCGAGGATTTCAACAGAATTTCTCTCTTTTTGACCTAGACATCGAGCATATCTATAAATACCAGAGGTGAGGCTCGTCAAGAGAAAAATTAAAGACCAAAGAATAAGAAGATGAACGGGGTGACATCCTTTTACTTTTTTTGTGATTTATATTCAATTATATTTCTAGGCTAGGTTCGTAGTGTTAGAATTGTGATGAAGTTTTGAATTCTTGAATCCATGTTTTAATCTATTATTTATTTCATGCAATTTATGGTTTTAAACAATTGATTTGTGCTTCTATTATCATATGATTTTCTGGCCAACTATTATATGATTGATGTGATGATTTCTTAAGTTCGAAAGATTAGAATTTCATGAGACAGGTTTCAATTTTCACAAAGTTCGATAGGGGATAGAAATATATCCTCATGCTTAGTGTTATCTGCAATAATATTCACAAATCTTGTAATGCTTTTCTATACATTCGGATTCGTCATAGAAATATAGTCTGGTCTTGTATAGGAAAAGGTGTTAATTCTTGTCCGAAAGGGAGTTTTAACAATAATTGGAATATGTATTTTCAAAACCAATGAATTGTATTTAAATGCTTTAGTTAAAATATGGATGACAGAGTTAAAATGGATTCATAATTCTAACACGTCTGTTTTTCAAAGTTTTAAATCAAATTTTCTCGTCATTTTTAGTTTAATTGTTAATTTAGTTTTAATCCAAAATTCTCAAAAAACCCAAGTTTTCTTAGTTCATGTTAAGGAATAGTAGTCTAAAATACAATTTGCACAATCCTTGTGGGAACGATTTTCGGACTCATGCCACTTTATTACTTGTACGATCCGTACACTTGCGGTCAGCGAACAAGTTTTTGGTGCCGTTGTCGAGGATTGTAATTTAAATTTATTTTTACATTACTTTCACTAATTCAAATTTTTTACCGCTTTATTTTCATTTTTAGTTTTATTTTAGTTCGTTCACTATTTGTCATGTTTTCTTCTTAGGTCTTGATACTCGACATTTGAGATGGCTTCGATTGACTTCAACGCAATGTCTGTATGTGATTTCTTCATAAGAGAACAACTATTGATAGCTCAAGGAATTGAAGAGGAAGATATGCTATTATCAGATTTTATCATAGGAGAGCAACTATGAGATTTAAAAGCCAAATATGAAATTAATGAAGCTATTCTGGATACATTACCTGCTTCATTATTTGTCTCACTCTCAACAAAATTTGATTTGCGTGATTTTCCATGTGAAGTATTTCTTTTACCGAGCGTAAATGAGCATCAATTAAGGGAATCACCTCTACTGGGCATTCAATAAACAGAACAAGAGGAAAATAATTGTCATGCAGATGTCATTGTCTCATTGTCAACAATTCAAGATCCAGACATCAAGCTCAATGAAACCTCAATCGATGAAGAAAATCATATGGAAAAAGAGGAGTTGATCACAAAAGGGCAAACAAAATCAGAGACGTTAAATGTTGTCGATTGTATCATGCAATCCTCTAACTCCATTGACTGCGCAATAATTGATTCCGTCATTGGCACAGACGAGATGATTGAAGTGTACATATTGAAGTTTGAATCAAGTTGTGACTTCAAGATACATGAAATGGGCAAAGTGAGCTTTTGGAGTAGGAATGAAAATTGGGGCAAGTTCAACCGACACAAGCAAAGAAGGTCATCAAAATCCTTCTTTAAGGTTCCTGAAAGAATGAAGAATTCTGCCAAAGAGTCTACCTCTAGACTATAAATTAAGCGCTTGTTGAGAGGCAACCCAATTTCTCAAGCCTTTTGTTTATTTCGCTTTGTTTATTACTTTCTTATTTGTTAATTGCTGTGCATTGCACTTTAGGATCACTAGCATGTTTAGAATTCACATTTTGACATATTAGTTTCATTGAATATTTCAATGCCCCTAATTTGCATGTTTTAGCATTTTTAGTTTTCATTGAATTCTTACTTGTTATGTTGTTTAATATCACAATCTTCAACATAATGACCTAGCTTAGGACATGTATTCATATTTTAGAAGTTGGTTGCGTGCATTTGGAGGCATTTAGGGGTCGAAAACGGGATTGAAAACTCAAAAATTGAAAAAATTCCAGTGATTGTCAAAAGCTACCACGCAATCGCACGGTAGTATTACCTCGCGATCGCGCAATGTAATCCTGGGCAGTTCTGACAGTTTAATATATATGCATACATTTTTCATTTTAACCACTTCAAACTCGTTTTTCTTCCTCCAAATCACCCAACATTGAGTATCCAACTATTCCCCTATGTTTACATATCATAATTGACTCAAATTCATATCTTGCATCACAACAAAAACATTCAAAATGTATGATTTTTCACTCTTTCACAAGATCAAGCATATTTTGGGTGTTCTTCATATCTTTTTGTGAAATTTGAATTTGTGGTTAATTAGTAATGGGTTTAAGCTAGGATTGGATATATTGAATTGTGATTTATTAGGTGAAAAATCTTGGCTCAATTCAAGTCTCCAAGTCTATGCAATTCTTTGATTTCTTTATATGCATGTTAGGTGTTCGATAAAATGTTTCAATGAGTTCTTTGTTGAGTTTTTGCAAATCTTTTTGGATGATCACCTTCACCTCATGTTATACATCATATGTGCATCATTCATTCATTCATTCATTCATTCATTGTTTACACTGATTTAAGACATAGAACTCAACATGAACACCATTGAATCCCATTGCACCTCATTGCAAGGTCACTGCAGGCACCATTACACCACAACACCTGATTTCAGTTTCACTGCACCTACTTCATCACATCTTTTCATGACTCAAATGAACTCCAAATGTGCTGAATTTTTTATACGTTATAGACCACGTTATGTACTTTCATATGCCTGGGAAATTTTCACTTTTTCGAGGTGATTTCAAGGGCTGAATATTATTGGTTGACCATTTTTCAAAATTTTCAAAATTTTTCTAACTCCTGGTTTGGGTGTGTTGTTTTGATTTGCTTGAGTTCCTATGTGATATTCATGCTTCTAGTGACAATTATTTCTTGTTTGCAAGAAACATATCATCATGGGACACCTTGAGACAAATATGGAAAAAAAAAAAAAAAATGATCGTTTCATTCATCAAACATTGAATTTCAAGCTTTAAAATGGGAACACCACCTCTCCAAACCCTAGAAGTATCTTATCTCTCCTTGTTATTTTGTGTTTATTTGATTTATTTATTTTAAATACATTGAGGACAATGTAGATTTCTGGTTTGGACGGGAATCTCATTCATGTGATTTTGTTTAACATTCATTCAATTTTGTGGTAGAAACTTCATAAAAATTTGAAAATTTTGAAAAATTTTGTTGACTTATTTATTGCTTATGACATGATTTGAATTGACTTTTATACTTTAGTTAGAAAATTTTGGCAACATGTGAACTTAATTTTTCTTAACATTCATCCATGTAAGACTTTATTTAAACTTGAGCACATAATCATTGTTGAATAATAACTTGTGTAGGAGATGCTTGATATATGTGGGGTAAACTTGTGTGAATTTGAACATAGAATTGACTAAAAAATCCCAAACCTTAAGATTTTAGAGCAGTTTGGGGTGGAAAGGTTAGTATAAGTAGGCATTAATGGATTGAGGGTTTGAAGTTTTTGATTTTGTATCTTTGGTTGAGGAGGTTTTAGTCAACAGGTATAAATCGACAATAGCATAAAAAATAAAAATAAAAAATAATAAAAAAAGCTAATAGTCTTATTCTACTCTTAAAATGCCTTTTGACTTGAGCAAGTAAGCTTGTAAGGGTGTTGAAACCTGATGCCTTAAACTCAACTTAGTTAGGAGCTATCAGCCCAAAACTCATTATAGGGGTCAATTAGAAAGCAAGTAAAGAGAGTGGACTTACACATAAGACGCTAAAACATCTATAATTTTTCTTCGTCTCCTTTATAACTCGAATAATTAAGTTTGAGAGGTTTTTTGAACCTGATGCCCTAAAGTCATCGACCTAAAGCTCGCTACATGGGTCATATAGAAAGCAAGTAAGAAAAGTTATGTACAAAGATGGTAAAAGACATGGACATAAAAAAAAAAAGTCGTCCAAATAAAAGAAAAATGGAATAAAATGCATGGTATAAGCCTGTTTGATTGAGATTTCTAGTACTAGAGTGTGAGATTGAGGATGTATTACATTTGATCTGTTGTGCATGCTTATCTAATCCTAACTACCTTGTGTGGAAAAATGCAATTGATAAATGTTTAGAAATCACATAAATAAAAAAGACATCGGGATATCAGAGAAAAGCAGTTAGGTTGTGAACATCCATGAGAGCTGTAAGGAAAATCAAAAGAAAATCATTCTTTGACCAACATGGGATTCAGACTTATTTATGCATGATTAATCACACAGTGTCAAGTATATTTTTACATGTGTTTGCATTTTATTTTTGGCTATTCACATACACAAAATAAAGTCGAGCATCGGAATCATGAAAATATTTTTATGTTATTCATATTTATTTGCTAAAGTAAATTTTTAATTTGAATTACTAAATCTCATGGTAAAGAAGTCGACAGAAAAAAATATTTGTTATTTGTATTTTTGTTTATAGTCTAGTTGTATTTTATTCGAGGACGAACAATAGTTATAGTTTTTAGGTGTTGATAAGTGTATTTTATACACTTATTTTCATTTCAAAAGTAGGATTTATTATCATCATTTTAGAATACTTGCTATTGATCTGGTTATTATTTATTTATATTTCAGAAATATCTCAAAATTGAGATAACAAATGAATTGAAAGCAAAAACAAGTGAATTAGATGATAAAAGAACCAAATTGTGCAAATAAAGAGTTGGTGGTGTAAATCAAGGAGCAAATTGGAAGAACTGTCGAAGAAGAAATCAAAAGTTTAGGGGTTAAATTGCAACAATCGAAATTTGAAGGACCAATTGTGCAATTAAAAGATAGGGACCTACTTATAGCGTTTGAAAGATAGAAATTGCACTTTTTCTTAATACCATGCGATCGCACCTCTCATAAGCGCACGGTCGCACGGCTTCCCCTGCAGCAAATTGAAGCCAAACTTGCAATACCGTGCAGTTGCACAGTTAAGTTCTAGGCCGTGCAACTGGGCTTTTTCACGAATTTCAACAGAATTTCTTTCTTTTTGACCTAGACTTCGAGCATATCTATAAATACCAAAGGTGAGGCTCATTTTTAAGGGTTCCCAACTTGTAAAATTCATACCAAAACGCTGTCCAACGGTTTAGGAATCCATGCGTAGCCAAGAGCACAATTGAATACCAAAGATCAAGAAGATGAACGAGGTGATTTCTATTCATTTTTCTTCTGAATTATCTTTAATTATGTATCTAGGCTAGGTTTTTAAGATTAGAATTTTGATGAATCAATAATTTATGATTTTATATATTACTTTATCGTTTAATCTATTTAATTCATGGGTTTGAACAATTGATTTGTGCTTTGATTACCATATAATTATATGGCCAATTATTTTATGATTATTGTGATATTTTCTAAGTTCAAAAGATTAGGAATTCATTAGACAAATTCCAATAGCCACAAAGTCCGATAGGAGATAGAAATATACCCCTATACTTTGTGTTATCTACAAAAAAAAAAAAAATTTAGAAATCATTTAATGCTTTTCTATACATTCACATTCAACATAGAAATATAGTTGGGTTATGTGTAGGAAAAGGTGTTAATTCTTTTCTAAAAGAGAGTTTTAACAACATTATGAATATGGATTTTCAAAACTCGTGAATTATCTTCAGACACTTGAAGTAATGTATAATTGATGGAATTAATGTGGATTCTCAATTCTAGCATGTCTCTTTCATAGTTTTCACAAAAAAAAAAATTCTTGCTTTTTCGTTTAATCTTTATTTTGAGTTTTTCAAACAAAAATTCTCAAATCAAATTCTCTAGTCTGGTTAAGGAATCGTAATCTAAAATACAATTACTCAATCCTCATGGGATCAATACTTGGACTCGCGTCCACTTTATTACTCGTGTGACCCGTACACTTGCGGTTAGCGAACAACCATCAACAGTGTAAATGGGTGGGACATTACTTATAGGTTCCTTATCAAAAATAGGGAGGAATCATGGGTCATGTGATTGTAACAGGTTGAGTCGATAAACCAAGAGGAAGATATATTTGATGGAACGCTCAAGGCAGTGGAAGTACGGGATAAAACCTAGTGAACAAGTTCCTCAAGGTCAGCTGAATTGAGAGATGGTATAGTGGGTAGATGAACTGATGATTTGGTAGATGCCGTAGGAAACTTGGGAGTAGAGGCATGTGCCCTTGCCTTCTAAGCATCTCTCGCATCCTTGAGCCTTTTTCTTGAGACAGACAGAGATTCAGTGACCTTCTTCCTTACAACAGTGACACTGACCAACAAATCGATGTGGCTTGGAAGAAGAAACATCCACTATTTGAGGAACAGAACTAGGTGTGGCAAACATAACCAAATCAGTAGAATGAACTCGATGAGTCTGTTGACGTGTCTCCTCATATATAAGCTCAATAAGAGTAGCATCAAGAGTTTGCAATGGAGACGATGAAGTAACGATGCTCTGGTGTTTTCAAATTCATCTCGAATATGCATCATAAAGTGAATAAACTGTCAACGATCTCAATAATCGGAGAAGAGTTTGGCAGAAGTAATATCCGGAAAAGATGGATCAGTCTGAGAGAGTTGATCCCTGAGAATACTGAACTGAGAGTGGAAGTCAACAATATATTGAAAAAGCTCTTGATGCATCTGATACAACTTGGACTCCAATTGAAATTGAAGGGCAACATCACTAGAGCAATTGTATCGATTTGCCAACAAATCCCAAGAAAGTTTGGCATTTCAAAATTTTGGTAGGAGACTTTGAACAGATGGATTGGATGTATTGATGAACCATGACAAGATCTTACAGTGAGTGGCCTCCCATACCTCAAGACGTTCATCAAATTCTAACTCAGATTCTTTTTCTTCTTTCTTTGGTTCAGTTTTCTTCTCAGTCACAAAATTCCAAAAATGATAACCTAAAAGAAAAACCGACATCTGTTGAGACCACTAAAATAATATCAATGGGACAAGTAACATTAATAACATTAGCATAGGCCATGGGTGAATGAGGAAGAGTAAGAAAGGAACTTACAAAACAAGAAAGAACACGAGATAAATTTGTTTGGAACTACAAAACACTGTCCAGACCTCCACAAAAAAAAAAAACCAACCACACTGGAAGATCAGAAAACTCCAGACGATCAGAACGCAGGAAAAATCCTGCCGGACTCACGCACCCTCAAGTGCCGGGGAAAGTTTCTGCCGTTCGAAATCAGTTGCTCCACGTGCTGGCGATTAGGTGCTCTACTAGTGAGTAGTGACACACATCGGCTCCAGTGGTGTGCCTCGACGTCCGCAGTTGACCGGTGGTATCCGATCTGAGTTCGCACGTTAGAAAGACCCTCAAAAGGGCTCTGACAAATCTGGATTTTCACAGATTTTGAGAAAATTCTTCAGAATTTTGAACTCGAGATTCAATATGCAAATTATGAGGCTCTGATACCATGTTATGAATAAATAGCCAGAGAGAGAAATAAAGTTGTATATTGAACTATGTTGTGTAATGTGCTAAATCGCAAGTGTATGATGGCGCATCCAAGTAATAAAGTGGATTTTTTGAGTCAGAATTATCGTCCCACGGAGATTGTAATTAAATACCAAAATTGTGTTAGTTCTCGCCTTATTTGAACGGTAAAATAGTGATGAATTAATTGAACTTAAATATTAAACTACATAGAAAAATAAAAGAAAAAGACATTTAGCTTATCTAAATTGATATTTATAAGTGTTGGAACATCCGATTTTACATAGTCAATACTTTTAATTCCAATTGTCTAGTTTTATTCCTATGTATGTGCTCGATCGAATTCACTTATACATATGAAATTCATCTATCGGATTTAAATCAACACTACCTAATTAGTCGACAGTGTTTCTAGATAGCAGGTTGTAATGACTAGGTGCATGGGATACAAGAATTCATGTAACGATCGCAATAACAACAAACATATATCTTTATCGTTGTTGAATTACCGAATTTTATTCCTAAATCTAAATGTTTGCTCACCTCTCGAATTATGAAAACACTCATGAAATCAATGAATTAGTCGCGAATTAATCCATGCATTAAATACAAAATAAAATCAATACATGCAATCAATAGCACAAAACTAATGTAAAACTAAGTTATATCGAATATCCCAACTTTGAAATTAATAATTCATCAATAAAGAAACAAATATGCGAAAATATAAATAACCACGCATATTAAGTTTATCAAATTAACAAAAGAAAGAAAGTCTTGCACCAAAATTCGCTCCCTGTTGATAATCTTCAATTCCCAAGCATTTGCCTTCAATTTCCTCCCAAGAATTTGCTGTTAAGAACGTGGAATTATGATGTTTTAAGCTCGACAAAGATCCTCTAATTCGTGCATGAAAAGCTGTATATATAGAGGAGGAGAAAACCTAGGCAAATAAGGAAACAAATCAAGTTAAAATCTGCGCATGGGCCTGTGCAGGACAACTGCGCGGCCACATAGGCATAAATGTGGTGGCCGCGCAGTTAGATGAAAAGTGGTTCTGTAAATTTGGAGATTATCGCGCCACCACCAGGTGTTGAAGCCGTGGTCGCGCAATTTAAGCTGTTCAGCGCATTTTCATTTTTTCCCTTGTAACATTTTAGTCTTAACTTTCAAAATTCTTCAACTCTTCTTCCAAATTTCAATCTATTTTCAATTAAGCTCTCAAATTCTGATTTCTTCCACTTAGCTCTCCTTGAAAATCTAGGTTGTCAACAACACCCAATTTCTACTTTTTAGCTTCAATTAGCTTCCAAATGTACATTATTCCACTTTATTGTTTCATTCTTCCATATTTGGGAAAATTCCTACAATATAAACAAATATAAAGCAATTATAAAGTAATTATTCAAGATGACAATAATTTACTCTAATTTAGATATATAGATAAGTATATAAAATGCACTTATCATTGTGAATTGTATAAAGGTCCGTCCCTTTTATAGTAGGAGAATATCATACACGCTATTACGAGATATTCACTATACTATAATTATGGAATACAAAATATATTGAATGTGGTATAATATATTCTATCATAATCATTATGTTCGCTAGTTCCAGCTTATCATTTTGTTTTCCTACCACAATGTCAGAATCCATACTGTCAGTTTCCCCGACCGGAGGCAAAGAAGGAGACAGATCTACATTTATCATCTCGAACCCATGGCATGCAGCTTCATCATTGATCAATTTCAGTTGCTCATTTGTCTTGTTCATTTTTCGAGCCATTTTGCTTTGGAGTTCTTTGTCAGTATTTACATTGTAGCATAACCATACCTCAGCCTTCATCTGGTTCGGAATCTCCACCATAAGACTTAAATTTTCATGGGTGATCTCGTCAAGAACATTATCATAATCTTCAAGTTTCCTGAGCCACAATTCGACAGACTCAACTGTAACTTTGCGTTGTCCCGGCATCATGTTTGGCTTCTTTTTTAACTAGCTTCACATGAGGAACTCAATTTCAACTCCATGTTTGGCTTCTTTTTTAACTTTTATCGACAGTACAAACTAGCATAGCAATCCTTTATACGTAAGAATCATCTATCCAGATAACACACAATATTAAGATCAATCTCTTTGGTATGGTATCAATAGGGATAGAGAGCATATATACACTATTTTGTACAAACTGATGCAACCAAGAGACTGCAAATATATTTTCTACCAGGTATCAGAGAGAAAACACCACACATTTGAATCTACATTCTACACATCTTCATTATCATCCTTTTCCAGTTCAAGACCTTCTGCCGCCAGAAGCCGGCTAATCACCTTTTTCTTCTCTTCTTCTGCTTTTCTTCGCATTATATCCCTTTTCTTCAAGACCAGTGTATGTCGCCTTAAAGTACTGTTGAAATTTTCCATGGACGCCTTCTTTTCTTTTGCCAATATCTTTCTTTCTTCTTCAGGGTCAATCTGAATATTATTAAATTCAATGAACAAATGTCATCTGTCAGCAATCAGTATTATTGGGTTAAAAATATTACTTACCTGAACTTATAGCAGTGTTAAGTTTAGTTATCAAACCTTTTTTTTTTTTTTTTTCCCAAACTAGTCATGTAACTATCATTTATGTTGCAGACTAGGCACTTTTTTTTGTTGAATTTACAGAAATAATGACATGGCTACAATGGAAATTATGAAGTAGCATCAATCTGTTAGTACACTTTTATATCACCTGACTCAGCAAAAATACATCTTGTTGAAGAAGGTTAAAATTTTTTCTCTTTCTACGTACTAACAATCCTTTATGCCACAACATATTTTCCTTCAACCATGCCAGTATTTCCTCTAGTTCAACAGAAAAAGAAAAAGGAAAGTTTTGGACCACAATAAAAATGGATGGCTAAACCTGAACCATATGATCAAGGAAGAATATTAATTTCTGATTTGAGCATATTAATTGAGAATCTTTTACAACTTAACTATTGATGAACTTCAGCACTTCACACATTATTTACACAATGGAACGCAATCCACTAGCATCAAGAAAATGACTTAATACCTTAGAACGAGCAAGACGGCGTGCACGAAGATTCAATTCACGCTGCTGCTGTTCAGCCCAAGCTGCAATTGCCATATCACCTCTTTGGTCAAATGCTTTTCGCTTTTTTATAATCCACTCCATCCATGCTTCAGATGCCTGGTAAAGAAAATAGATTAGGAAGCAAGTATAATAATGAAAATAACGTCAAAATAAAAATGCGAATCAGATGAACTCAATTCTTTGAAGGAGTTTTATTGTTAAAAATGTGCAGTATCTTTCTATGTCTAAGAGTACAAGTACATTCATCTAAATGCAATCAATTAACCAAAGACATGATTGTGTGTAGCTTTCTCAAAATCGTTAATGTAGTAGGAAAATTGCTCATTTCAATATTACAACTACATTCATCTAAATGCAATCAATTAATCAAAGACATGATAGAGTGTAGCTTTCTCAAAATCATTAATGTAGTAGGAAAATTTCTCATTTCAATATCCATTATATAGGCATAATCTTCTTAAAATTGTTTCAGAATAAAATTTTTGATAAGTAATTTTGCCACTGTTTGATGGAAATTAAAATCAAGTTTTTTCCAGATTTTGATAAAAGTTGATCAGATGTGTGAGATTAAAAAGTTGTGGAACCCATGAAATATGTGGTTATAATTAATTGTTAACTTTGACTTTAATAAAAATTGATTTTAATCTCCATCAAACAGGTCCTTCGTATATAATATGTGCATATGCAGTTTTTTAATTCATCAAAAAAATTGAATATGGTTCAATCAACTCATACATGTTATGGTACTTTTAATTGAATTTTATGCAGGCTGATTACTCATACAATTGCATAACATTTTAGTCTTCATTCTTGAGAATTCCATTGAAAATAAAAGATACAATTAAAAAAAAAAAAAAAGCTAAAACAGTAATCAAATAATCACTCAAAACATCATTATGACCAATAGATGAGATAATGTTGAGATTCATGTTTAGTTTTTTGAAGTTTATGTTCGCAAGTTTGCAGAGTGTAGAACTCTGTAGCTTTGTATTTTGAGTAAAAGGCATGTAATAAATAAACATGCTTAACAAAAGCCACAGGATTAGGCAAAAGGCACTTAATAAATTGCAACATGACTTTCTTTACCTCCTGAAAGAAAATAGCAATGAATGCTATAAACATAAAGAGAACACGAGATTTTCAAGAAGACAAACATTAACCACAGTCCATATATAGTCCTTGTTTGATGGGGATTAAAATCATATTTTTAGTTATAAAGGTAGATGGAATGAGTTGTTAAAAGTTGTGTGCCACATGAAATGTGTGGTTAAATTAATTGTTGACTTTAGCTTAGAATAAAATTTTTATTTTAGTTTCCACCAAACAATGGTAATAACATATTTGCATTACCCTTTAAATGATGAACAATCAAACGGTAGAATTAAAATAATTGTCACCTTCATTGGGTTCACTCGATTGTCGTTATCATATTTCTTCCGTTTCTCTTCATCTATAAGGAGCTCATAAGCAGCCTGTATCTTTATAAATCGAGCTTCAGCTGTTTCCCCTTCATCTAACGTCCCTCTGCCATCATAAACTTAAGATTGATACGCAAACATATTAGTTTCATGCCCCAAAAAAAAAAAAAAAAAAATTCAAACTACAGTGATTTTTTTCAGGAATATGAATCTATGTGGCAGAAAATAGCAACTATTAAGTTCTTCGGTGTGGCATGAGGCAGATATCGTGAGCATCGAACATTGAGTGGAATTCTCATCCTCTACTGATCATCTATGAAGTTATCTCCAGGAGTTTGATCCTGTCCAGGCAAGGGGGCGATAAGACCAAAAGGGGAAGAGATTTAAGGGTGGAAGTGTAAGATCCAAGAAGGGGAAGAAAATCAAGCATACAATACAAGGATAAAATTGAGGTCTAGAGTCCACCTCTTGGCCTCCACCTTTCAAACTCAAACAAAATTCTACAAAATCATCAGTTACTCTTAGACGTCTGTTTATGTTTGTAGCCTGGTGAAATGAAAATCCCTCACATTCTGCTTTGATCTATCATGTAATGATGATAATGTCGGATATACAATTTATAAATTTTAGAACCATCCTTTTTAGAGAAAATAACATATTAATGAAATTAACATTTCAAAAGCATCACCTGTAAAAGTTCATTACCACAAGTAAATCAAGAAAAACATAAAGCAACATGCATTAACATTATGGAAACCCCAAAGACATGAATGAATTGCATAAAAACAAATCTGATTTTTCCAATTCTATATCAAGAAGAAACAAAAAGCAGTGCAACGTTCCATGTGGAAATATCACATATTGACATATTGTAATATTCTAATTCCCACTTCTTAGAGATCCTTATTCATGATCACTCTTGGTTATATGCGCAGCTAGATAGTTTGAATGAATTTATTTGATTTCCAGGTCAAGATGTTTATTTGGTTTCCAGACATGATTGTAAAAGGTAAGCATGTGCCTTAATGTGAAGTGAGGTTTTCATTGATCTAAAATTGCTTCACTGCTTCGAATTTCTTCGGTTGCTAAAAAGGGGTAGAGTATAAATAATCAAAAATTGGTAACATGAAAGCCTGCTGCAAGATCACATGCTGATATATAAAATTAAAGAGGAAAAATTATCCAAAACTATAACTTCAGGACTCTTCAGCTTCTGCCCTTTTTTTCTAAAAATATTATCACTACCACACAGCTATCGTCTTTTATCGAGACCAGTACTATTATAACTGAAATTTGTAGAGCCTCTCAATTGTTCCTACCCTTTTAGATTGCAACTGTTTGCCTTTATCATAAGGATCCAGATCCCTTTCGGTGCCTCCAACGTAGATCATTTTCTATCTTCGCTAAAAGAGACTCACCTGAGAGGCATTTTACCGTTTCTCCCTGGATGCTCTCCTTGAAGTTGTCCTTTCTCTCTTAAGTCATTTATCAGTTACATCAGACTCCGTCCAACTTAATAAGTAGAACTAATGAACCTCATTCTTGTCTAATTATCCTGGAGGAACATAAAGGCCAGTTATCAGCATAAGAAGATAAGGGCAAATTATATACTTGGTTTCCTGTGTGAATATATTATTTTCCACTGCCTCATCCAATTATCTTTCTAACTGAATTTTATGCTATGCTTAGTTCATCTTTAATTGTTAGATTATACCCTCGGATTCTGCCAAAAAATGGTTAGATTTGGAGTTAAAATGGAGAAAAGAATTGTCCCATTAACCATTAAATCCTTATCTTATCATTTTGTAATTTGGTTTCCCTTTTGCAATCCCTTTTCTTTTCCATAGAACTGAAGGCAGAACTTGGTATATGCTCTACTCCTCGACTTACAAGAGATAATTGTAACATACAAAACTTGGTATAAGCTCTCCTTATCGACTTACAAGAGATAAATGTAACTGTTTCTGAATGGAAGGTAGCTTTACTGATACGTGGCATTATCTTGATTCAACTGTTGCTTGGCTTTGCCTATTTCAGGATTGAAGTGTCTTCTTATGTAGTTGAGCATCAAAAAGTTCTCAACTCTGGGTTTTGGAGTTTTTGAAATATTCTTTTGTATTAAGCTTTAACCAATGTTTTTTTGATGAGTGGTAGATAATAAGTTTTGCTGCTTTGTGAATTGGGCATCTAGTATTTGTGAACTTTTCACCAGAAGTTTGGGTAATCAGGTATCATTTATGAGCTTGTTCCCCATTTTGTTGAGACTTCAAATGATTTTCCAGTGCTCAGGTTTCAGCCTATTACCATATGTAATTGTGATTGAAAATAAATTATACTGCATCTAAAACAAATTATACTATTTCTAACCTGGGTTCTTACCTAATTTCAGGATTTTCCATCTTTGAGGAGTCAAGCTCCCACAGATTTAAACCACCCCTGCCAATTAGAAAGTCAATAATTTCTTGTATTTTCCTAATATCTTCGTCACATAGCCCATATAAACATTTGTAGACTCCCCAGTGAAAATAACATCCCAAGTTCTCCTTATGGCACCATAGAGTTCAAACTTTTACCTGCCCCATTGAAATCGTGATTCTTCAAAACAAATACTTTTGTCTAGAAACAAATTTGAGTCGCAAAAACTACATAAGAAAGTCCTTAGTATGTATTTATATAGTAGGAGCCAAGACTTGCTTAATGATAAAAATCACGCATATTACTTTTTATCATACATATTTGCCAGGTATCCTGATTCTTTGTCAAACTATTTTAGTTAACATAGTTTAACTTCTTTTCATCATTTATTTATTTATTTATTTTTAGTTTTTTAGTTTTTTGTTTTTCTGTTTTTTTTATATCTAAGACAAAACCACGGATAAAATTGACAAAAAATTGGTTCAGTGTTAAACATGTGAAGGGAAAAAATGCGTAGCCATATCTAAAAGTTATTCGAGAAGGATTAAGATTTTCTCCAATAAGAACACAAAAGGAAACTATCAAGTTAAAATTGTTCCTTCATATTACAATGCAAGCAATGCATAATATGTGTCATGCATTTAAAAAATTTCAAGCAAAGCATATGGACAAACCATCAGGATGATAGAACTTTGCCAAGCGTCGATAGGAAACCTTTATTTCCTCTTCACCTGCATCGCGTTCTAGTTCTGCATTTGAAAAGGTGCAATTTTGTGTGTCAGTACTGACGTCCTTTTACAATAAAACAACATCAAGAAAGAAATGACACTGTCAAGAAGTTGAAAATAAACTACGAGCAGAAGCGCTTCACGAAAGAGAATTCCTGAGAAATATTTGAATGCCAAAAAGCAATCCTTGAAGAGCACTGACAGCAGAAAGCTCTGATTCAGCGTAAGAACATGAATGATTCTGAATGGAAAATAAGTATCCAAATGAAGTGGGCCATCAAAACATAGACTAGGAACACGTAGCAAATGATGATAGCCAAACAGTGAATGTGTATAATCTACAAGCAATTCTCATATTGTGCATGCCGAGTTTATCAACGGTTCTATTCATTCATTTAGTTTTTAGTCTTAAGAGTAACAAAGCACTCTATTAAATGGAGCAACGTGGTTCCCCATTGATGTAGGTACTTGTCCTCTCATTCAGTAAGTTGTTCTCAATAACTTTTCACATTTTCACAATTTCAGTTAAAAACAGTTTATATTTACATACTTACTATTTGTTATCTTAAATTATCCTTTCTTCATTTATCTATAGTTAGCTACATGTAGAATTCGTGTAGGAGCAGCACAGGTGTTCAACATGTTGAAGGGTATTCTACTAAAAGAGATCCTTCAAAACGAGGTTTCAAAACGTAAAGACATAGGCATAGTATGGTGAAAGCTCTATGGGCATTGATCTGAATATCATGCCTGGTTCAAGTGAAGACGACGGGTGGGATTATCCAGGAAGTGTTGCAATTATCTTTATAACCTTATTATAAAGTTGACTACTTCACAATTTTTCCTGAAACCACTAAACCTACAAGGCAAACAGCTGGTTTTGTCTAATATATGAAGCTACCGATACCTTGTTTTGAGCATAGGCAATTTATAAGTACTGTTATTGGTATGAAAAATGTCTATCGAGTGTCCTCTCTTCTCGTAAGCACCCTAGCATTATCATTAGAAGGATTAAATATTTGAATAGAAGTTTTTCACGTGCTCTCCACAACCGTGTCTGTGTTTTATCAGCAGAAAAGGAAGAGGGAATTTTGGCTGATCATTTATTACAGCTTTGACATGATTAGAGTTGATCTTTAATTCAATACTTAATTAATTAATATTTGAGATCTATTTTACTGCAATGCAAAATGGAGTATCAATTCCATATTCATGCTTAGTCTTGGCCAAATTCCATGTGATGAATTTGTGTATATACCTTTCGTCTGTTGTTCAATACATAGATTTTCTTTTGGTTTTATATTTCCAAAAAAGATCTCCTGCAGATAATATTGAAAATAATGAATACTAGACTGAGCATCACAACTGTGGAAATGTCTTACAACTAATAAGAAAAGAAGAGAAGAGAAATGAGAAGATAATGGAGAGTTATCATATTTGTATTTAATTTAATAATAAAGAGAGGTGATTTAGCTTTTGTATGATACTACAGTGAGGGCAATAAGATTGGAAAAGTAGAAAGAGAGATTGCAAGATGGTTGAAAAGATGAAATCCTTCAGTCAAGAAAATGAATTGGCCATTAGAAATGAAGAATTCAGTAAATAAATTATAATTTCTGCATTTAGAGGGCATTTTGGTCAGTTTGGACTAATAATATATCTCTTCACCAAAAGATAAAGTCCATGCTTTTGACATATTTTCTTGCACATAGACGAAAAACTATAAGCATGCATGTGCTGAAAATCATGCTCGCCAATTTATTAATTGAATAATGACAATTAAGTGTGCGCTTTACCAGCTAAAGATGCCATGGTCCAGAGACCAGAGCTATATATGACTAAGGTCCTCACAACCAAAAACCTCGCCTGAGTTCAAGTCCATCTTTGTGGGTCGTTTTTTAATTATCTTAATCCACTGTATTGATATGTGATCCCCAAATTGGAAGCTTTCATACTTGAAAGGCTTAATTAGGAGCCAGCTTAAAGTTGTAGGACTTAAAGGTGCAATTATTGTTATTATGCTTTTATTGTGGATCATCGATCAAGATTCTACGGTTAGGATTAAGTTGGCAATTAATATATTATTTGCTTGGGTTCATTTGGCATAATGAAATAGATTAGCCGTCTCCCTCTCCTCTCGTGAAATCCACCCAAGTGTTCTTGCACCATGTAGAAAAATACTTTGTAAAATAATTGAGTCCTTGAATGAGCTATTTGAAAGTAATATTGTGTAGTATTATATGCGGTGATATTATAGAGAATAGGGGTTGTGATTTGGTATTTCCTTGAGAAGGAATTGTCGCACGGTTTGTGTGCGAAAATCTTGTAATATCGGAACTCTCATTGGATTTGGCTAGTGGAACGGGCTCGATACGGAGCCCCCAGATGTAGGTGCAATTGGACGCGAAATTCCGAACACACTGTCATTCCCATATATCATAAGTAATAATTGTGTAAATAAATCAACTGAATTTCTGTTGTCACTCACTCAAATAAAGGTTAAAGATTATCATTTCATGAGTTTATACTAGACCTGACTCAGTAATTAAAAGTAACCCGGCACATATTGATAAACAATTTCCAACTTAAACATCCTGAACATCTTTCTCTTTTTCATAAATAATTTTTAAAAATTAACTACAAAACAAATAGCGCAAGCCAAAAAATATAAAATAAAATCATTAAAAGAATAAATAAAAGAAAGAAAACAGTTACCAAGGGTTTCATAGGGAGATTTCTGGTCAGTCCAACTAGAAGCCCAAGTGGCCACCATCCTCCTCTGCTGATTCAATCTCACTCGCGCTTCATTCTTCCTCTGTGCTCCAAATCTATCAATCGAAACAGCAAGCACTAAAGGCCTTGATGATGATCGAGATCCGGGATTGGTATTATTAGCGTTTAAAGTAGAAGAAACCCTAAAAATCGATCTGTAACAACATGTCATCGAAGAGAACATAGTGTGAGGCCTACATACTGCTCGTAAATTGCTCATTGAAAATCGAATCAACAAGAGAGAATTTAAAAAATAAAACAGCTCTGATAATTTCTGTCAAAAATTCTGATGAAATTATTGAAGGCGTGACGCAATTGAATAGCTGAAACGGTTGATTATTTTGAAATGAAAATTCTATATTTGATCCACTGAATCTGTGTGGGATTCAGTTATTTTAATTTTTGGTTTTTGCTTTAAATTTTGTGGATGATTTGGCTCCAAATTCTTTCCTTTTTTTTTTTTTTTGGGGGGAGGGGGGGGGGGGGGGGGGGGTTGGGAAGCGTCATTTGACTGTTATGCCCATCTTTATAAAATAGATTTTGCTATTTGGAAAAACCAGTTTTCATTCGTACACGAATATATTCAAACAACACAATATAAATAATATCGAACAGAAGAATTGGATAAAAACTGCACAGAATGTCTTTTAGTTCAAGTCTATATATTTGTACTTGTCGATGTTATTGTTTCATTTTAATGTTAGAAAATTTTATTACAGATAATAATTTATCTATAATCTAAATAATCATCATGTTGGAATTATCAAGAATTAAATAACTGAAGCGGAAGCGTACCTTAATCAAACGCGATTCATGATAAACGATTCGGCGGTATTTGGATCTTCTAAATCGATACGTAGTCCTTATTATCTCTCTGATGATGGGATGTCAGAACAGATGAACAGTACGTAGGATTCAGGGACCATAACCGACTTTATAAACTGAATTGTCAATTAACCTAATCCGGCCCATCATGAATTAGGTAATGACCTGGTATCTACACATAAAAGCCCATACATTATTTTAGATGCATTAAAGTCCGATATTTATTAAATCCTTATTAGATCACTTTAATTGGGCTTAACCAAATTGATACCCTTTTATTCAACACACAATAATTCACATATAAGCCCACACGATTGATTAAAATCCTTACAATCTCCCACTTGGGCTATATGTGTAACCTTACAATTGTGTATCAATCATAACCTTATGAGTACTCAGAATTTTGCTATCATTACTGAATGCATCCCCAAACAATCAGGTCCATCAATTATATCAACATAGGATCAAAGCGGCTTTCGCTACATTAATCGTAAC
Organism: Ligustrum vulgare; assembly: GCA_963555705.1. Classification (NCBI taxonomy): domain Eukaryota; kingdom Viridiplantae; phylum Streptophyta; class Magnoliopsida; order Lamiales; family Oleaceae; genus Ligustrum; species Ligustrum vulgare. The sequence continues at coordinate 41,356,067 of OY743180.1, read as the reverse complement.
TAAACCTTCAATGGTCACGTATATCGACATAACTGAATGACATGGATCAAGTATGGATGTGTAGCATGGAAATTACATGTAATGTGATCTTCAACATGCCTATTTCCAACTGGTCCAACTTTAGTGAGATCATCCTTAAACGAGTTCAGAGATAATAAACATGAAACCTTACAGCTGTAAATAACTTTAACTTTAAACTGTATCAAAAAAGGACAGTAAATGTGTCTAATGCACCCAAAATACAAACTCCCACTGAAACCGAATATCCTTAAGAAATACAACACCCATATGAGTAATGTACTCATGAAAGACCTTATGTTGTAATACTTTAGTAAGCGGATCCGCAATTATGGAGTTTGTCCCAATGTGCTCTTATTGACACGTGTCCACTCTGAACTGTATCCTTCACAACCAGGAACTTATGTCAATGAATTTTGACTTAGTTGAGTTCCTATTGTTACTGGAATATAAATCTGCTGAGTTATTGTCACACTATAACTTTAGTGGTCTTTCTATACCATTCAGAATACGCAGCCCAGTGACAAAATTTCGCAGCTATATTCCATAATTAGATGCCCCTAAAATTGCTACAACTGTGCTGCCAAGTGAAAGAAGTTAAAGTGTCTGTTAAACACTCCATCCGGAAATAGCTCCTCCAACCAGCAGATAAATGTAGCCTTATGTGGATCTTTTACTTTCTAGGCATCATGTAAAAATCGGAATCATAATACCATATGATCTCCAACTGATCCGATTTTCTGTATGTGAGCATGTAATCTTTTGTTCTCTTTAAATACTTTATAACCCATGTTTGGCTACTTTCCAAATGATCAATCCCAGGGTTACTTAAATATCTCCTTAGTATCCCAATAATGTATGCAATATCCGAACGCATACAAATTTGAGCATACGTCAGATTTTCTATAGCTTAACTATATGAGATCCTCTGCATTTCTTTAACTTCAAGATAACTTTTCGGGCATTAGTCGAGACTAAATTTGTCTCCCTTAGCGATAGGGCTGTCCCCTGATTTACTGTCTTGCATGTCAAACCTCTTAAGTACTTTATCGATATAGCCCTTTTGTGACAATTCAAGAATACCCCGAGAACAATCCCGGTGTATCTGAATTCCTAATACAAAAGAGACGTCACCAAGATTTTTAATCTCAAAATTTTATGTGACATGCCTATATCATTAGTGGCAAGCAATAATCAACATATAAAACCAGGAAAATATACTTACTCCCACTGAACTTGTAATACACACAACCATCAACATCATTAATCTCAAGACCAAATGAGATAATTACTTGATGAAATTTGTATTACCCTTAACGAGAAGCTGGCTTGAGCACATAAATGGATTTCTTTAATTTGCAAATCATTTGCTTTGGGTCTACTGACACAAAGTTTTCTGATTGCACCAAATAGATCGTCCCATCAATGTCGCCATTGAGAAACGCCACCTTAGTATCCATTTGATGTAACTCGAGGTCAAAATGTGCAACAACCTAACTTTCCTGAAAGAGTCTTTCATTGAAACCGAAGAGAAAGTCTCTTTATAATCAATGCCATCATTCTGTGTAAAGCCCTTAGATACAAGACGAACCTTATATCTTTCCACATTACCTTTCAAATCCCTCTTGGTTTAAAAATTCATTTAAGACCAATGGGCTTCGCACCTTCTGGTAATGGGACAAGATCCCAAACTTTATTGTCTTGCATATGCTTATACTCCTTATTTATGGTATCAATCCACTTTTGAGAGTTAGAACCCTGCATGGCCTGATGGAATTGATTGGACCATCTTCCACCATTCCATTATTTTCCTTATGTTCTTGAAAAAATACTATTTAAATTATCCGGAATAGCATTTTTCCCTTTCTCTCGTGGATTTCCTTAATGGCTTTAGTTATTGAGGTTGTTGAGTTTGTACTTCGGAAATTTACCTTATTTTGGATGAGAGGTTCTTCAATATTGTCTAATTGAGGTTCCGGATATGCTTGTTGATCAATGACATGCATAAAAACTTGCACATTGTCAAAAGCAACAATAGGAATCGAAACCGATCCTTCCTCAACTTCTTCCTTAAAGACAATATCTCTAACCTTATTTCTCCCCTCAAACTCAACTTCCTCTAAAATATTGCAGTTCCCGTTTCAAAAAATTGACTTAAGTGTGGGATCATAAAATTAATAGCCCATCGATCGCTCAGAATAACCAATAAAGTAACTGCTGACTGTTTTGGAGTCCAATTTCTTTATGTGGCCTATAAAGCCTAGCCTTAGCTGGACATCCCCAAATGTAGAAATGCTTTAGACTAGGTTTTATTTCTGTCAAAAGCTCTTAAGGTACTTTAGCAGCAACTTTAGTTGGTAATATATACGATCTTTTCTTTAAATGTCCAGAGTTATGGCAAAAGAAACAATCCTTAATGTCTTTGTGTGGTTTCTTTTGTTCTGAACCCTTAACAACTTTATTTTCTTTATTTGTTTACTTGCCCTTATCTTTAGAGGTGTTTGCCACGTGATTTCAGTTCTGTCCTGCTTCAACTTTTCTTCCTCTTGCACACAAAATAGAATGAGCTCATTTAGAGTTCATTTCTCCCTTTGATAGTTACAACTGTCCTTAAATTGACTGAATTGTGCAAGAAGCTTGCACACTATGAAATGATCTCATTGAGAGTTTATTTCTACTTTAACAGTTATAACTAACCTTAAATTAACTATATTGCGCAGGAAGCGATATCAATACCAAATGCACGAGCAAGTCATTAGACAAGTCGAGTTTTATTTCCTTAAGTTTTGAAGCAGTATGAGACATCTACATGATGTACTCCCTTATTTTCCCATTGCCTTTATACTTTATTGAAATCAAGCTTTGCATAAGCGTGCTTGTTTCAGCCTTATCGTTTTTCGCAAAACGTTTCTTAATTTCGGCAAGGAATTCATTGGCATCATTTACCTCCTCATATACTATGCCACTAAAGGCTTCCGGAATGCCGCACTTAAATGATCATGAGACTCACGTAATTTAAGCAATCCCACTTCTCAAAGTTCCCCATTTGATTAGATGAACTTTCATCCGTAAGAGGAGCAGGTTGCTCAATCCTTAGTACACGGTCTAGATCCATGCAGCCAACGAAAAGTTAATGTTGTTGTTTTGATCCTTGAAGTTTATTCCATAAATACAGGGATTAAATTTGATCTTGTAGATATACTACTAGCGAAATTTGAAACCGAATAGAGAACACTTAAACAAAATAGCTCACATAAATACCTTATTATGCAAATCATATTTTCAAATAATGGTAGGGCCAATCACAAGATACCTAGCACAACATCAATATTTAGTCTTTGGACAGAAATATTGACTTGTAAGTGGTACTCTTGGCGTAGTAATCAAATACTGACAGTAAGACATGTCAACCAACAAACCTTTCTTTGGACCGATTTATTGATCACACGTAAAACCAAATAACCGTCACGTATTTATCACCACAAGTTCATGTGAAACTCGGGCCAAATATTGACCTTCCTTTGGGCCGATCAATATCCGCATGAGATAACACACAAAGATCTAATTTTCCCTTAGTGTAGTGATCAAACACTGGCAATAAGACATGTTAACCAATAGACCTTTCTTTGGACCGATTTATTAGTTACACGTTAAACCAAATAATTGCCACGTGTTTATCACAACAGGTGCATGTGAAATTCGAGCCAAATATTGACCTTCCTTTGGGCCGATCAATATCCGCAATGAATGACACACACAAATACCTTCTAATATTAAAAGTTAATTAATATCCACAAGAGAGGTTGCTTTGGCAACATGTTGTTTCAACTAACTTACTTTCGAATATTATATCTCTCAAAAGATTCCGATGTACCAAGATTTGAAACTGAAATCCATTGATTTGCATCTATATTTGACTTTATGATTTGAATTATAAAATTCAAAATTTTAGAATAAAGCAATCCTTAAGTTAGGAGAGTCAATTGCAATATTCTTAAACTTTAGGTGGCCAATTATGTAAAATTTTAAGCTTGAAGGGCTTAAATTACAATTTTCATAAAACTTTATTGGCCAATTTAGAGAAATTCCAAGCATTAGGTCCCAATTTGAAAGAAAATCAAACTTTAGAGGTCCAAAATAGGAAATTCCCAATCTTTAAAGTTTGATATTTGAAGATTTTCAAACTTTAGGAGCCAATTTAGCAAATTCCCAAACTTTAGGGACTTAATTTTAAAAAAAATTCAAACTTTAAGGACCAATTTTGAAAAATTCCAAACTTTAGTGACTGAATTAGAAAATTTTCAACATTTTAGGGACTGAAAATGAAAATTTTCAAACTTTAGGGGACCAAATTAGAGAATTTCAGAACTTTAGGTGCTGTATTGGAAAATTTTCAAACTTTAGGGACTGAAAATGAAAATTTTCAAACTTTAAGGGACCAAATTAGAGAATTTTCAAGCTTTAGGGACCAATTTTGAAACTTCTCAAACATTAGGGGCTGAATTAAAAAAAAAATTCAAAACTTGAAGGTCCTGACTTAACTAAATTATAACTTTAGGGGCTCAATTTATAAATTTCAGAACTTTAAGGGCCAACTTAAATGGTTTTATAACTTTAGGTTTAAACATTTAATCCATAACAAAAAAGGAGGACCGAAGGAGCAATTTACATAACTACCTAAAAATTGCAAAAGAAGTCCTTGGAGACTTCTAATTCACAACCAAGGCCCCTGCTCCAAAATCGATTACAGCAGCTAGGGTTTGAAACCCTATCCGCCGCGCCTACGCCGTCGCATCCAAATCCAGCGAACGCGGCACCATTGCCGGGGCGCAACCCCAGGCTCCGATGCGCCAGACCTGGTGCCGCTCGCCTCTGATCGCCCATAGCAGAGGAACCACTCGCACAAGTGGCGCCCGGCTGCCCTTCGCTTGGTTCCCTTCCCAGTACCGGCCACACCTTCTTCTTAATCAGAAAACTCGAGTCCAGACTTAATCAGATTGTTTCGACCAACATCAACAGGCCATATTTCATCCACAAATTCATTATACCCAACTCGATTTCTTCCAAAAATCCGAATCCAATTTCCAAAAAAAAAAAACGTTCAAATCCAAATCAAAGATTCCAACATCCCAACAACAAATACCACAATCCATATTCAACCATACACAAAATCGAATCCAAGCATATATCCATATCAAATTTCGAAGGTATATACATACACATGTTCACACGATTTCAATTTGCAGTTTATGTATATTTCTCAATTTCAAGGAATCAGTAGATTGGTTTTTACATATACATACGCAAAAGTTAGGGTTTTACATATATGCGTTTCAAATTTATCTGATAATTCAACACGATGTTGGCTCTGATACCACTTGTTAGAAAATTTTATTACAGATAATAATTTATCTATAATCTAAATAATCATCATGTTGGAATTATCAAGAATTAAATAACTGAAGCGGAAGCGTACCTTAATCAAACGCGATTCATGATAAACGATTCGGCGGTATTTGGATCTTCTAAATCGATACGTAGTCCTTATTATCTCTCTGATGATGGGATGTCAGAACAGATGAACAGTACGTAGGATTCAGGGACCATAACCGACTTTATAAACTGAATTGTCAATTAACCTAATCCGGCCCATCATGAATTAGGTAATGGCCTGGTATCTACACATAAAAGCCCATACATTATTTTAGATGCATTAAAGCCCGATATTTATTAAATCCTTATTAGATCACTTTAATTGGGCTTAACCAAATTGATAGCCTTTTATTCAACACACAATAATTCACATATAAGCCCACACGATTGATTAAAATCCTTACATTTAAATTTTGAAAGATCTCCTTGTACACAATATTTGTAGTCATATTTATTGAATTATCATCGTTATTGCATATTAATATTTTCGTACCATTGCAATTTGTAATTCTCGATACTGCTAGATACAACTGTCCATTATTTAAATTGTAGACATAAGTGCATTATAACTTTTCCCCCATAAACGGGCTTTAAATGATAGTTTATGGAATTAGTTTGGTCAGCAAAAAAATGTTTACAATCGTTTGTCATTCAACCATTTTATGCACTATTTTTTTTTAAAAAAAAAAATTAATGCTAATTGTATAGGACAACTTATTTTTAAAGAATTAATTATGCAATAAAATAATATATGGCACATGTTTGGTACACATTGAAACCAAATTTTATGCTTAGGCTGCGTTTGAAAGCAACATTTTCTATGGAAAATACACATTTTTCAACCATTTTTTCTCATTTGTCTTGTTTGGTTTGAAATATTTTTTAGATAATTTGATTTTTACCCAGCAAGCTCACGCGCATCTTTTCCCATTTTTGAAAGAATTGGTTTTCTCGCCTAACTAGGAGAATTTATTTTCCAGTCAAAAGCGCGTACCAATCTCGTCACGTTTGATTCATTTTGTTGTTGTTAATTAATTTATTTATTTTTTCAAAAATTAACATTATTATTATCAGGTAAAATTTGTGAAAAAAATAATTTTTTTTATTAAAATAGATAAATTTTACTTTATTTTTCATAGAAAATAATGTCAATCAAACAACAAAAGTTGAAAAATTCTCCACTTTTTCTACCTAGAAAATTAAACTAATCAAACACATTAAACTTTCAATTCCAAGGAATTCAATTCCCTAGAATTCATTTTCTTTTCACACAAATTTCACCATCGCTATCAAACGCAGTATTAGTCAAATTCATCCATCAATTTCAACTACATATATGAGATAACCAACTATTCAATCACACATTTCATCAACTTATAGACTTAATAAAATTTCATTTTAATCTCAAACTAGCAATGGCAAAATTTAATTGTATGTTTTTAAAAATAAAAAAATTGCAATGCGTTAAAAAAAAATTAATTAATTAATTAACACTTGGATTGACTTGTAAATTGTTATGTTAACGGTTAAACAAAAACAAACCAACCCACTTTTTTCTTTTTTCTTTTTTTACTAAAAAAGAAAAAAAAAACCATAAGATGTTTCTAGAATATATCACTATCACTATCATCATTATCACTACTACTTTAAAAGTGTGGATAGGGTAGAATCTTTCCCTTGACAAGTTTGCCCTCACACATTAATTTTACATTAAACCAAGAATACCATTTCTTAATACTATTGCATATATTTAGAGCCCATTTGGTAGTGAAAATTTTTTTACCTCAACTTTTCAAATTCAATGTCAACCATCTATTTTTAGTCAAACCCACATTTTTAGCTTTTGAAACTTTTTTAAACTATACATCCATCAAAAAATAAAAATAAAAATAAAAAATCACAAAAGTCTAAATTTTTCACATTACCAAACGAGATATTATTATGTGTGTGTTTAATATTGTTTAAAAAGAGTTTTTTTGAAATGAATAGTGATTTTTGGAGAATGAATGATTGAGATTTGTTTGAAAAGTAAAATATTGTGGACTTGACTTTTAATAGATTGTTGAAATTGAGTGCCGTAGAAAAAAAAAGAGAAAAAGTTTAAAGAAAAACAAATAAGAGTTATATCATCATATCATCGAGAAACAAAAGGTCACTCCCGGCTCCCACGATCATCACTACTCACTACTACTTTAAAAGTGTGGATAGGGGAGAATCTTTCCCTTGACAAGTTTGCTCTCACACATTTTACTCTAAACTAAGAATACTCTTTCTTAATACTATTGCATATATTCAGAGCGAGTTTGGTAGTGAAAATTTTTTTACCTCAACTTTTCAAATTCAATCTCAACATCCATTTTTAGTCAAGCACATATTTTTTTGATTTTCAAACTTTTTTAAACTACACATCCATAAAAAAGTAAAAACAAAAAACCTCAAAAAATTTCATATTACCAAACAGGATATTATTATGTGTGTGTTTTGTATTGTTTAAAAAGAATTTTTTTTAAAATGAATAGTGATTTTTCGGAGAATGGATGATTGTGATTTGTTTGAAAAGTAAAATATTGTAGACTTAATTTTTAATAGATGGTTGAAATTGAGTGCCGTAGAAAAAAAGTTTAAAGAAAAACAAATAAGGGCTCTATCATCAAGAAACAAAAGGTCACTCCCAGCTTCCACGATTTCTCCCCATTTGAAAACCCACCGAGAACCCCAAGAGTCAAGTAAAAGTAATGAAAGGAAAAATATCATTTGGGCAGTCATCCAAATGAAATTAATCATCATTACAGGTATGTAGTATGTACTTTTTCATTCTTTCTCTTTTTTAAAACCTATCATTCTTGATTTTTGTTCCACCCCGATTTCGTCTGTTCATAGTGGAACAAATCGGAGCTGGAGCAACCTGAATCACCCTTTCTATGGCTTAGGTTAACATGTGCTACTCATCAACCAATTTAAGAGTAAATTTCTCCACAATTGTCGTCGTGTACAAAATCTTTGATTTATTTTTCTTTTTTTAAAAAAAGAACCTTTTGTAGCATGTTTTAGCTCGTATTCTTTAATTACCTCAATTGTCTTAAAATAGAGTATAACTTCAACTTTAATACTCATATCGTGTATTGTTTACGTGAGACATGCAACGCACGTGCTTACTACTAGTGTATATAAATGAGCAGCACACTCACTTGTGAAACCCTAATACTCAGTACACTACATCCGATGTCTAACAGCTCCACCACACTCAGTCTTCAGTATACAAAATACAGCCTCCATCTTCAAGCTCTTTCAACTATCTGTACACCATTAGCGTGTACAAAACCATGTCAAAATTCCTTTAAAAGGGTTATACATCTTAGCCATTACAGATACCATATCTTTAACGAACGACTTCATATTTCCACATCAGATCTACGCACAGCACAATAGAGTAGATCGACACCTACCTGCTCGTTTTTCATCCGCCGAATATCCATCCATTGTTTCTTGAAATTTCTCATCCAAAAGATTTCAAGACCCATATGATATGATGATAATGGGTTCACATCCGAGCTAGATAAGTTCATCAACGTAACTTGTCAAATATGTAAATATATATAATAATATATCATTTTCCTTTTTTTAAACCTCAGATTCAGATATAACACCTAAATTTTCCTAGCCTTTTTAAAACCCCCCCTGTACACTGCTGTTAGAACAAAATTAATGCATACAGAAAATTTTTAAAAAAATTAATTTCTGGAAAACAAAAATAATATTTTAAAAATTCATGCCCATTTCTTGTTTGACATTACCTGTCCAGATTAAAAGTTTGTATGATATATATTAATAATTTTTTTAAAAATCATGCTCTTAGTTTTCAAATTTAGCAAAAAAAATTTATGATGTAGTCCTGTTTGACAGATTCTTTTAGATCTAATAACATAATATTTTTGAAATTAAGATGTAAGTTATATATGATTTGATAGATTTCTTACCTTTTTTTTAATTCAGAATCTGATGATTTTCATTCAAATGTGTTAATTCCGAAGAAGAGTGAAAGTGTATTCCAGATTATTTGTTTATCTCCAGATCGTTCGATATGGTTATGGATGATGAAGAATTCAACTTCTGGTATTGAACATGGCCAATAAAATCTATGCAAATTTAAAAATGTCAGCGTTATTTAGTAAAAATATATATATACAACTTTAGTTCATCTTACCAAATAGACCTGCAATATTATCATAGCTCACATACTTTCGTGACTTGTTTTACGATACCTGCCTCGAGTGTTTTTATAGCAAAATCTTGAAATAAGCAGTTCAGTATCGAACTTAAAACTGCCCCCACTAAATGTTTGAAACTACCAACTTATGTATCAAACTGATATCCACTATTAATGTGAAACTTGGGAAAATGGGAAATGGAATTTAAAAAACGGTGAAACGGTTAATTGCTAAAAAATATATCCAAATATTTAATGTAAGCGATTTTTACTATTTTTTTAATACATATATTCTCGTAGTTATAGAAACCAGTCAAAATACGTGTCAATTGAGATTCTGGTCAAAATCAATTGGTCAGAATTTCAGTTAACTTTATATATAAAAGTGTACAGATTAGATTACTTCACTTTCACGTGGAGGGGACCATATTTAAATCTGAATATGCACTTGGCACTATTCATCCAATCCAATTGCAATTATACACTATTCATAAAATTTATACATGTTTCCAATTGCAATTGAAAACTATTAATTCAATCCAATTCAATTGCATTTAAACATTATTCATCCAATTCAGACATATTTCAATTGCAATTGAACATTATTTATCCAATTTAGGCACTATTCATTCAATCTAATTGCAATTAAACACTATTCATTCAATCAAATTGTAACTAAACATTATTCATTCAATCTCATTTATGAACCATTCATCTAATTCAATTGGTACTATTCATCTAATTCAATTGCAATTAAATACTATTCATCTAGTTTAGAAATTATTCATCCAATTCAAATGCAATTAAACACTATTCATCCAATTTATACACCATTCCAATTGCAATTGAACATTATTCATCTAATTTAAGAACTACTCATCCAATTAAATTGTAATTAAACATTATTCATCCAATTTATGCACTATTCATCCAATTCAATTGCAATTAAATTGGCACTATTCATCCAATTCAATTGCAATAAAACATTATTAATCCAATTTAGGCATTATTCCAATTGCAATTAAACACTATTCTTCCAATCAAACAAGAAATCATTGTTCGAAACTTCTTTGAGAAAATAAGGCAATATACACGCAACGCACGCACCAAAACTAGTTATAAAATTGATTTTGCTATTTATACAAACAAAATTGTATAAATTGGATTAGTCGTGCCCTCCATGTGACGGGGAATAATTCAATTTACACAAATTTTTACATGTAGCATGATCCTTATAAACTAGAACTACCTATTTGCTATCATTGAAGTTGGTGAAACTGATGTGATCCGGACCCTTGACAATCGGAGTCATAGCAGGCTTGACGGGAAAATTTAAATATTCAAGCCAAAACAAGAATTCAGCAGGTTCGACGAGCTTTGAAGATCAAACCGTGTCGAAAGGAACCAAAAACTATGCAGAAGTGCTTTCACGGCCGTAACCAACATATGTCACGGCCGTAACCTCCCCTTGGGTTAAAATGCAGAATTTCAAGATTTTTGATTTACGGCCATAAATAAGGGATCACGGCCGTAACCTTAACCAGAAACACACTTACGGCCGTAAGTGTCATCTTTACGGCCGTAACGGATTAACGGATCAGATTTTTTTCCAGATTTTCGCATTATTTTATTTCCTTATCAGTTTTAGCTATTTTAGGTTAGTTAGAATTCTATTTTGAGTAAATTAGCGATTAGGGTTTTATTTTGCTTATTTATACGCCTTTTTGATTCATTGTAAAAAAGACTTTGATGATTAAATAAAACAGAGATTGAATGTTTTTCAATTGTTTAATGTGTGGATTCACATTACAAACCCAAATTTATCAAGATTGATTATCTTGTGGCGTTAATCCCGAATTTATCAATTATTCGCGAGAATATTTGTGGCGTTCAAATCAGAGACTTATCAAGGAGATTGGGCAAATCCTTGTGGTGTTTCGAAAGTCGTGGTTCTTTATTCCGCATCGTCGAGCCATCGCGTCGTGAATATTAGGTCATGATTCATCCGTCGAACCACAACCTGAGTTCGGAACTTTCCGGCGTTTCTTCCGCGCTTCGAATCCCATCATTTGGTATCAGAGCTGGACTCTGAATTCAGGTTTTTCTATCCAGTTTGATTTTTATGTCTATCATCGAGTCCCATAAAAATCATCCATATCTTGTTGTTGAGTCTTTCTTTTCTTGATTTTCTTGTTCTTCGTGCCAGTAAATGTTTTCTTTGTTTGATCCATATAAAAATCCAACAAAATTCAAAAGTGTTTGTTTTGCTTAATTCTTATCCGAATTAAGTTCCGTTTGTTTTGTCAAATTTTTGGATTTATAAAAAAAAAAAAATTATTATTTTATTTATTCCGAAAATTCATCCTAAAATTCAAAAAAAAAAAAAGAGTTCATTCAAGAACCACTTTCTTGAATTTCTTGATCCTTTGTTTTCATTATTCTTTTTCTGTGTCCTTCCACAAAAAAATTTCACAATGTCCAATTCCCATGAAAACGCCAAAGATCGTACGTGGAGATTTTTGAATGAAGCTTTGGTTAGGTTGGATAAATTAGATGAAAGGGAAGGGAAATTGAAAAAGGGGCGATCTCAAGCAAATCGTAGTGATTATAGGCGTGATCCTAAACATAGGGATGAAATCGGGGTTAAGAGAGGAGCTGAGATTGATCCAAAAGCAATTTTGAAAATTCAAAAAGAAATTTATGAGGAAAGATTGAGGTGTGAACGGGAGGCAGAAAGAAAATATTTGGCTAAATTACGAAAGAAGGAGGAGAAACGTAAGGCGATAATTAGATAGTTAGAAGAGAGTGAAAATCATGTTGAGCCTCGAGATATGAAAGTTGAAAAGAAGGAGGGAGGCTTAAGGCATGAATTAGTTGAAGAGACCCCGAACTTTGTGGTAGGAGTTGAAAATGTGGAGTTGTGTGAACAAACTCCAAAATATGATGAGGAATTAGAAGTTGGGGTAGAAGTTCAAATTTTGAGCTTTGAATTGGAAGATCCACATTTTGGTAGTGATGAGATAGTACATGAACATGGTGATTCAAATGTGGAGGTCGGAGATGTGGTTGAGTTTGAAGATAAAAAAATCGAACAAGAAATTGCAAAGGAGGAAAGAGGCGAAGAGAAGAGCCTCGTGGTTCAAGAAGTGGAGTTGGTGGTGGTTTGTCATGAATACAAGGATCCATACCTTGTACCTCATGAAGCTAACATGTCCCTCCTCATTTTGTTTAAATCTTTTTTGCAGGTTAATTATGACTGGAAGCTTCAACCACACTACGAATGGTAAAGGAAGTTCAAGCTCCATCTCTTCCGTGTTAGCAAATCAAAGGATTCCAATTTATTGAACTCATGGCATGGAAGCAAAAATTTTCCGTTTGATCCAGGAGGTGAAGTGGAACACCAGGAACAAAGCTATGACTCGGGACGAATCATCCTAAAGAAGGAGGGTATGATGTGATCCAGACCCTCGACAATCGGAGTCATAGCAGGCTTGACGGGAAAATTTAAATATTCAAGCCAAAACAAGAATTCAGCAGGTTCGACGAGCTTTGAAGATCAAACCGTGTCGAAAGGAACCAAAAATTATGCATAAGTGCTTTCACGGCCGTAACCAACATATGTCACGGCCGTAACCTCCCCTCGGGTTAAAATGCAGAATTTCAAGATTTTTGATTTACGACCGTAAATAAGGGATCACGGCCGTAACCTTAACCAGAAACACACTTACGGCCGTAAGTGTCATCTTTACGGCCGTAACGGATTAACGGATCAGATTTTTTTCCAGATTTTCGCATTATTTTATTTCCTTATCAGTTTTAGCTATTTTAGGTTAGTTAGATTCTATTTTGAGTAAATTAGCGATTGGGGTTTTATTTTGCTTATTTATACGCCTTTTTGATTCATTGTAAAAAAGACTTTGATGATTAAATAAAACAGAGATTGAATGTTTTTCAATTGTTTAATGTGTGGATTCACATTACAAACCCAAACTTATCAAGATTGATTATCTTGTGGCGTTAATCCCGAATTTATCAAATATTCGGGAAAATATTTGTGGCGTTCAAATCAGAGACTTATCAAGGAGATTGGGCAAATCCTTGTGGTGTTTCGAAAGTCGTGGTTCTTTATTCCGCATCGTCGAGCCATCGCGTCGTGAATATCGGGTCATGATTCATCCGTCCAACCACAACCTGAGTTCGGAACTTTCCGGCGTTTCTTTCTGTAGCGCCCCGAGTTCCGTATACCCGATTCACTACGTCATTTTCTGTCTAAATTTTTCGAATAATATTTTTGCGGAAGAAATAATTGAAATTCATTTTTGGCAACATTAAATAAACTGTAATGGCCGCTAAAATTGAAAACATTTATGAAACCATTTGAAATAGTAAATCGAACCATTAATATTGTAAAGAAATTGCCAATATCATAATTTCTCAAATAAATGAACTTCTATAAATTATTCGATTGTTTGGAAAATACGGAAATCATTAACGTCAAACTTTCAACCGTTCAACGATTATTGCCACCATCATTCATCGCTCGCCACCGTCTCCGAAATCTGCAAAACTGTTAAAAAGTAGGGTGAGTATTTCATGGGGGAAATACTCAGTAGACTCATCGCAAATTAATTTAATTTATAAGATGATTAAACACATAAATCCCGGCTCTTTATAAAACGGGCATTGATAGAGCTTCTTTATAAAACTGCTCTTGATAAAACTCATATTGTGCATTACAGCACGGGACATATTTTACAAATCATAGGCTCTTTGAAAATAGCTCTTTGAAAACAGCTCTTTGAAAACCATATACTTATAAAAACATTTTAATTATGTCAAGCATAATTTCTTTTGAAAGCATAACATAAGATAGGATTTAAATCCTCATAAACATAAATAGACACAAGAACTTTACCGAACTTAGGTGGCAAGAATTCTTATGCAGTAAAATCATAATAACAGTAAGTTTTTATCATAACATAGGATAATATCGAAATCTCATAAACATAAGAATTTTACCGAACTTAGGTGGCAAGAATTCTTATGTAGTAAGTCATAATAACAGTAAGTTTTTATCATAACATAGGATAATATCGAAATCCTCATAAACATAAGAATTTTACCGAACTTAGGTGGCAAGAATTCTTATGTAGTAAGTCATAATAACAGTAAGATCATAATAACAGTAAGTATACCAAAACATAATTCATGAAATTCATAGGGATCATTTCCATCATAACATAAGATAGGATCGAAATCCTCATAAACATACGCGACAGGAATTTTACCGAACTTAGGTGGTAAATCCTCATAAACATATGGGAAGACAGGAATTTTACCGTACTTAGGTGGTAAATCCTCATAAACTTATGGAGACACAGAATTCTACCGAACTTAGGTGGTAAGAATTCTTATGCGTAGCAATGATCCAAAACATATAAAACATTATCGTAAAAACATAGGGTATACTTACTTTTCATAAAAACATAAGGTATATTTACCTTTCATAAAACATACTTAATTTTCTTGAAAATTGACTTTCACAAGTCACATGACATTTATATGAAATCATAATTTAAATCAATTAATAAGTGCGAGTCTACCTCAATTCCGACGAGTGCAAAGTTGAGCGGGAATGACTTCAATTTCTTTAAATTCTCCGTACGCTTCGTCTTAGCCAATAAGTCACTTTAGTCTATCGAATATATAGTTCAAAATGATAAATTATAATTTGAGGACTAAAATTGATGTTTTGAAAGTTGAGGGACTAAAATGAATACTTTTGAAAGTTCAGGGACTAAAATAGATATTTTGAAAGTTGAGGGACTAAAATGACTACTTTTGAAAGTTGAGTCGGAAACTCAAAACAATAGGGTTGAAATAATATATTTTAAAACAATAGGGGCTGATTAAAACTCATTTAAAACTTAAGGGCTGAAATTGATAAGTTTAAAAGCTAAAAGGACTGAATTGCAAAACTTTAAAGCTTGGGGACTGATTTGAAACAATTTAAAACTTCAGGGACTGAAATGATCACTTTTCAAACTTAGGGGGCTAATTTGCAAATTCTGAAAATCATTTTTTTTAAAAACATCAGATTTATCTTCTCTCTCTCACTTTACTCTCACTCTCGACATTACTCTCTCTCACGACCAACAGAGAACGAAGACAGAGAAATGACCGGCGGCGGAAAGGCGAGACACTGCCGGTGCTAAGCCGGCGCAGTACCGGCGCCAAGTGCGGCGAGGGGCGTCAAAGGCAGGGGTTGAAGATTGAGGGTTCAGTGCGAGTTCTTTGGTTGCGAAAAACCGAAACAACATCGCGATTTAAGGTGAGCGATTTTCGGCGGAAAAATGGTGATTGAGGTAAGAAATGAACTCATTGATTCATGGGTTTTTCTTTGGGTTTGATTTGGGTTGTGGTTGGAGTTGGGTTTGATGTTGAGCAGTAGGCAGTGGGTGTTTTGGTGTATCGATTATGGCAGATTGAGGGATTTGATCGTGCAGTGGTGTTAGTGGAAGAGGTGATACAGATTGGTGGTGATTCTGGGGCAGTGACTGAGGTTCGATCGGCAATAGAGGTGGCTGCGAGCCATGGCAGTGAACTGGTTTGGCAGTGATGATCATGGTTTGTGCAGTTAGTGAAAATCTGATGATGATGCTGGTTGATAGTGGTGATGATGATTGATTACAGATTGATGTATATGATGAAGGTTGCGGCGGTTGCAGGTGCGGCATGTCTTGGTTGATTGAAATCAGTGACCATTGCTGGTGGTGGAAATGGTGGAATCCGATGGTGACTTGCTTCGTTAATGGTGGATCAACAGCTTTGGTGAATTTGGGTGTTTGATAGCAGCAGAATTGTTGAAACTCTGTTTGGTGATGGTAGTGGTTTGATATGAAGATTGGGAATTGCAGTTTGGTTGTTTGTTGTTGAATTGACACTAGGTGGTGGTTGTTTGGTTGAGCAGAGGGTGTAGGTGGACTGTGGTTGCACTCGTCTGGGATGGAGATGGAGCTTGGTGCAGGTGATGAAGATGTATGCTTATATATATTGTATTGTGGAATCTAAGTACATGGAAGTGTGAGTTGTGCCATGAGTATTGAAATGAAGATGGGGTAGATGATGATAATGATGAAGATGCTTTGCTTTGGTGTTTGTATAATGAGATGGAATATGAAATAGATGTAAAATTTGTATATATAATGATGATGTTTTTGTATAAGGAATTGTATTAAAACTGATATATTTTGGACTGAAAATAAATTTGAATAAGGAAAATTGAAATATTTTAATAAATTTGGAATTCAAAATAATTTTGAAAATAATACTTTGAATAAACAATTAAAATAACATAATTTTAGAAATTCGGACATTTAATTTAAAATCGAACAAATTCGATATTTCTTGACTTGGCTAGACGAATCCGTCGCGGCGTTAACTTCAAAATAATAGGTGAAATAGTAGCGATACAATTTTCTAAATATTAAAATAATTATTTATTGCATAAAAAATTCTGGGTCGCTATAATCTTACCCCCTTAAAATAATTTCGTCCTCGAAATTAAACTTACTTAATCTTATAATTTCTGAATACTTAATCAGAATCTCTTCTTCTTATCATCGAATATTCTCAAAATAATCAAAACAATTCCTGAATATTTTCTCTACGTAAAATACCCAAACATATCAACATAATATCATCAACTTATCTTTCCAATATTTGTAACCCAAAATTCAGTAAACAAATATCTCCCAAAACTAAGATTCTATAATTAAATGTCACCACATTTCCTGCAAAGTATTTCTTTCACTTGTATATACGTATGAATTCTGATTCAATACGGTACTCTTTCCACGTATCATCACACTATACCAAGATTATCATTATTAAAACAAAATATCAGTACCCATAATCCAAGAAAATATTCCAAATCTCCAATCAAATTTCCTTTATCGATAAAATTTAACAGCGCATTACTTCTTGTCTCCTCTTTTCATTAAACTAATCCTGCGCTTTCTTGCTGGTCACAACATCACGCGGATTCACTCAGATCCTTTACGCTTTTAAATAGTTCATGCTGAGAAGAGGTTGAATCATCAAACAATGGATATCATCCTTTCTAACATTCGCAAGTATTATTCCAGTCTTCCTATGAATGATCTGAGAAAGATCTATAGAATAAGGCTCGAAAGATTGAGGTTGCTAATGGCTCATGATATTCCAGAAGATGTTCGCTGGTTGATAGAAGCAAAGGTTCGACTATCTGGTGAATTACCATCAACATTTCCAAAGCACATGCCTGGTTTAGGCAAAAGCACGTTCGCAAAGAAACGAAGAGCAAAAAGGCTGGGTGGTTGCTACAAATGTGCTCGTTGGAATTGTGATACTCGTTGCAAATCAGTAGGATATTCTTCTACTAATCGGGATGATAAAATCGAATTCATAAAGGGTGGACTGAGTAAGGAGTCTTTGGATGATATTCGACTGACTCTTGAGACGCACCCAAGTGGTTATGTGCAACGTGAACTTCTCTCCTTATACGCTCAGTTTAACGAGGACAAAAATCGTTATAGTCTCCAAAATATAATAGCAAAAGATCCTGTTTGCCAGTCTGTTTTACAAAATGAGGCTTCTGGCAGTTCAGAAATGTTATAAGGTAAATCTTTTAAAATATTTTGCTGCTTTCTTTCACGCGTTTTGAAAATAAAATATATTTTCCTTTTCTCGAGTTTTGATAAAGCTGGAAATAAATATATTTTCCTTTTCTCGAGTTTTGATAAAGCTGGAAATAAATCACCGAAAGGTGATATCTTTGATAAAATAGTCAAAAGTTGGCCGATTTTGTCAAAAAGGGAATCTTTACTTTTTCAGAATCAATCAAAAACAGTAAATTTTTCCGGCTTTAAATAGCCAAACATATTTCATAGTTCAGGCATCCCAAAATCACATCTTATTCGTAAGTTTTCCCTTCTTTACTATCAAAGATGGAAACACCAAAACTTCGACAGATCAAAACTATTTGTGTATTTTGTGGATCAAAAGTAGGGAAAGGCTTCGGTTATCTAGAAGCGGCTGTAGATCTTGGAAAGAAACTGGGGGAAAAAGGTATCACTCTTGTATATGGGGGTGGTAGCAGTGGTCTAATGGGTTGTGTTTCCCAATCTGCTCTTGCAGAGAAATCAAAAGTAATCGGTGTTATACCTGTCCCTTTGGTAGATGTTGCAGGCAAAACACGAGGGCATGAAGTTCAAACCTTATCCATCCATGAACGCATAACTTGTATGTTATATGGTTCTGATGCCTTTATAGCCCTGCCCGGAGGTTTTGGTACCTTAGAAGAAATTTTTAACATTACCTCGTGGGCTCAACTAGATCTCCATACTAAGCCTATTGGGCTTCTGAATGTTAACAATTTCTTTGATGGTTTGTTAACCTTTCTTGATTATGCTGTGGAACAGGGATTCATCTCTCCATTTTCCAGAAGGCTTCTTATTTCTGCTCCTACTATTGATGAACTACTGGATAAGCTGCAGTCATATATCTCAATACAAGATCCAGCAGGAGTTAAGATAGATTGGTCGCAAGGAAGGGGAATCAAGCGAAAATGGAGTCCGGTTAATGTAAATTTAACTCTTTGAATCTTAGAATAGGTGGGGGTAGAGTACGGAGTATTCTCACTCTCGAGACACCCCTCCATTTACTAGGATTTCCTTAATGTTTAAATCTTGTGTGTACTTCAAAGATTCCAGGTGGTAGATTACGGAGTATTCTTACTCTCGAAACACACCTCTTTGAAGGTTTCTTTATTTCCTCAAAAGATCAGAGGTGGTAGGATACGGCTACTCCGGAAACACATCTCTCATTCTGAGGATCTTTTTTTTTTTTTTTCTCTTATGCTTTCGTGTGTTTCATGTATTTCCTTTCCAGTGTGACTCTTGTGTGTTCTCCTTATGAGAAAATAATAAAATCTCTGCTATCATCTACTAAATCTCGTTTGTGATGTAAATGATCTTGCATGTCTAACCTTAATTCCTTTAGTGGATGCTTATCATATTATGCTCTTAATTCCAAATGATAAAATTCTGGATAGAGTCTCCCTTGTAATCTGGACTTATCCAAACCATAAGCATACTTCATAACTCACAATAATAAATAACTCCACATTTGATCACAACGATCTAAAAATATTGAAAACGATTCCAACACTTCAATATCATCAAAATATCCCATAATTCAATTCATAATTCCTCAACATAGAAATTTCAAATCATATTTTTCAATATCATAATATTACTTCCTTCCATACCTTAATTGGCTCAAAAGTTACTCATACTTATAAATATATGCCATAAATCATATTCCCAAAATTTATTCACAAAGCCAAACTTCATAATAAATTTCTCTTCAACATAGAGGCATAATAAATTAACTCAACATAATATCCATTACTTAATTCTCAATAAAATCATATTATTCCCATTATGCTCAACACTCGTTTTCTTTAAAAAAATTTCTCATAATCATACATTAAAGCATATAAGTTATGACAAAGCATAACAACATCATTATTTTCGAAGAAATACATTCTTATTTCTCATAAATCATAAGTATCCGAAATACTCTTCATTCTTTCTCATAAATCAATAAAATGAGTTTTCGAAATACTGAAATAACTTTAAACATCATAAACTTCTTTACCTCGGAGTTGGTGGAACGAATGATGGCAGTGGCAATCTTCATCAATAAAATTTTATAATGGAAAATATTTCTTGAAAATTCTTTTTGAAAATTTTTCCAGTCTACAGAAACGCAGACTAGCTCTGATACCAACTTGTAGCGCCCCGAGTTCCATATACCCGATTCACTACGTCATTTTCTGTCTAAATTTTTCGAATAATATTTTTGCGGAAGAAATAATTGAAATTCATTTTTGGCAACATTAAATAAACTGTAATGGCCGCTAAAATTGAAAACATTTATGAAACCATTTGAAATAGTAAATCGAACCATTAATATTGTAAAGAAATTGCCAATATCATAATTTCTCAAATAAATGAACTTCTATAAATTATTCGATTGTTTGGAAAATACGGAAATCATTAACGTCAAACTTTCAACCGTTCAACGATTATTGCCACCATCATTCATCGCTCGCCACCGTCTCCGAAATCTGCAAAACTGTTAAAAAGTAGGGTGAGTATTTCATGGGGGGAAATACTCAGTAGACTCATCGCAAATTAATTTAATTTATAAGATGATTAAACACATAAATCCCGGCTCTTTATAAAACGGGCATTGATAGAGCTTCTTTATAAAACTGCTCTTGATAAAACTCATATTGTGCATTACAGCACGGGACATATTTTACAAATCATAGGCTCTTTGAAAATAGCTCTTTGAAAACAGCTCTTTGAAAACCATATACTTATAAAAACATTTTAATTATGTCAAGCATAATTTCTTTTGAAAGCATAACATAAGATAGGATTTAAATCCTCATAAACATAAATAGACACAAGAACTTTACCGAACTTAGGTGGCAAGAATTCTTATGCAGTAAAATCATAATAACAGTAAGTTTTTATCATAACATAGGATAATATCGAAATCCTCATAAACATAAGAATTTTACCGAACTTAGGTGGCAAGAATTCTTATGTAGTAAGTCATAATAACAGTAAGTTTTTATCATAACATAGGATAATATCGAAATCCTCATAAACATAAGAATTTTACCGAACTTAGGTGGCAAGAATTCTTATGTAGTAAGTCATAATAACAGTAAGATCATAATAACAGTAAGTATACCAAAACATAATTCATGAAATTCATAGGGATCATTTCCATCATAACATAAGATAGGATCGAAATCCTCATAAACATACGCGACAGGAATTTTACCGAACTTAGGTGGTAAATCCTCATAAACATATGGAAAGACAGGAATTTTACCGAACTTAGGTGGTAAATCCTCATAAACTTATGGAGACACAGAATTCTACCGAACTTAGGTGGTAAGAATTCTTATGCGTAGCAATGATCCAAAACATATAAAACATTATCGTAAAAACATAGGGTATACTTACTTTTCATAAAAACATAAGGTATATTTACCTTTCATAAAACATACTTAATTTTCTTGAAAATTGACTTTCACAAGTCACATGACATTTATATGAAATCATAATTTAAATCAATTAATAAGTGCGAGTCTACCTCAATTCCGACGAGTGCAAAGTTGAGCGGGAATGACTTCAATTTCTTTAAATTCTCCGTACGCTTCGTCTTAGCCAATAAGTCACTTTAGTCTATCGAATATATAGTTCAAAATGATAAATTATAATTTGAGGACTAAAATTGATGTTTTGAAAGTTGAGGGACTAAAATGAATACTTTTGAAAGTTCAGGGACTAAAATAGATATTTTGAAAGTTGAGGGACTAAAATGACTACTTTTGAAAGTTGAGTCGGAAACTCAAAACAATAGGGTTGAAATAATATATTTTAAAACAATAGGGGCTGATTAAAACTCATTTAAAACTTAAGGGCTGAAATTGATAAGTTTAAAAGCTAAAAGGACTGAATTGCAAAACTTTAAAGCTTGGGGACTGATTTGAAACAATTTAAAACTTCAGGGACTGAAATGATCACTTTTCAAACTTAGGGGGCTAATTTGCAAATTCTGAAAATCATTTTTTTTAAAAACATCAGATTTATCTTCTCTCTCTCACTTTACTCTCACTCTCGACATTACTCTCTCTCACGACCAACAGAGAACGAAGACAGAGAAATGACCGGCGGCGGAAAGGCGAGACACTGCCGGTGCTAAGCCGGCGCAGTACCGGCGCCAAGTGCGGCGAGGGGCGTCAAAGGCAGGGGTTGAAGATTGAGGGTTCAGTGCGAGTTCTTTGGTTGCGAAAAACCGAAACAACATCGCGATTTAAGGTGAGCGATTTTCGGCGGAAAAATGGTGATTGAGGTAAGAAATGAACTCATTGATTCATGGGTTTTTCTTTGGGTTTGATTTGGGTTGTGGTTGGAGTTGGGTTTGATGTTGAGCAGTAGGCAGTGGGTGTTTTGGTGTATCGATTATGGCAGATTGAGGGATTTGATCGTGCAGTGGTGTTAGTGGAAGAGGTGATACAGATTGGTGGTGATTCTGGGGCAGTGACTGAGGTTCGATCGGCAATAGAGGTGGCTGCGAGCCATGGCAGTGAACTGGTTTGGCAGTGATGATCATGGTTTGTGCAGTTAGTGAAAATCTGATGATGATGCTGGTTGATAGTGGTGATGATGATTGATTACAGATTGATGTATATGATGAAGGTTGCGGCGGTTGCAGGTGCGGCATGTCTTGGTTGATTGAAATCAGTGACCATTGCTGGTGGTGGAAATGGTGGAATCCGATGGTGACTTGCTTCGTTAATGGTGGATCAACAGCTTTGGTGAATTTGGGTGTTTGATAGCAGCAGAATTGTTGAAACTCTGTTTGGTGATGGTAGTGGTTTGATATGAAGATTGGGAATTGCAGTTTGGTTGTTTGTTGTTGAATTGACACTAGGTGGTGGTTGTTTGGTTGAGCAGAGGGTGTAGGTGGACTGTGGTTGCACTCGTCTGGGATGGAGATGGAGCTTGGTGCAGGTGATGAAGATGTATGCTTATATATATTGTATTGTGGAATCTAAGTACATGGAAGTGTGAGTTGTGCCATGAGTATTGAAATGAAGATGGGGTAGATGATGATAATGATGAAGATGCTTTGCTTTGGTGTTTGTATAATGAGATGGAATATGAAATAGATGTAAAATTTGTATATATAATGATGATGTTTTTGTATAAGGAATTGTATTAAAACTGATATATTTTGGACTGAAAATAAATTTGAATAAGGAAAATTGAAATATTTTAATAAATTTGGAATTCAAAATAATTTTGAAAATAATACTTTGAATAAACAATTAAAATAACATAATTTTAGAAATTCGGACATTTAATTTAAAATCGAACAAATTCGATATTTCTTGACTTGGCTAGACGAATCCGTCGCGGCGTTAACTTCAAAATAATAGGTGAAATAGTAGCGATACAATTTTCTAAATATTAAAATAATTATTTATTGCATAAAAAATTCTGGGTCGCTATACTTTCGCGCTTCGAATTCCATCAGAAACATTCTTGATTCTTAGTCTTGGATGTATTTAACAATTTTATTTATTTTTTGTTATATCACACTAAGCCTAGTTTGATTTGATTCTCATTATAAACAAATCATATTTTTTTCTCTTCTTATTCAATCACATATTTATCAATAAAATAACTAATTTCACACTCATGCAATGTATGAACATATTTTTTTGACAAAATATATTGTAATGATACAGAACAATGAGAAAAAAATCAATAAAAATTAACAACAACGAGTACCAATAATAATAATAATAATAATAATAATAATAATAATAATAATAATAATAATAATAATTTTGTTATTAAGAGAATTTCAAATTTTGGAAAATATTCTTATACACAAATTAGTCGCACATTTGTTGGGTTCCCAAATTTTAGAAAACATCCTTATACAAATTCAAGTCTAAGTATCAATATTTTTTTCTTCGTACAACATCAAATTCTGATAATTAGGTATATTGGAAAGAGCAGGTATAGAAACCCAATGTTTCGGAATTGCTCTTGTATCTCATGCTTCAGTTCTGGCTCACTTTATCCTTCACACAATTTAGCTTCATTAAAGATTGTGCCTTCAAGTCCTCTCGAGGGTTACTAGTGTCATGCTCGGCTTGCTCCAAGTAATTGGCTGCCTGCATATGATAGCGAGATTGTATCACTTGGTGCTAGTAAGATAAAGATGAAAGAACGAAATACGATAGGGCTCACTTTTTTCAATTGTCACGACTCGAAGAACAAAGAGGAAAGTGAAATACAAGTTCTCAACACAATCAGGATACTTCAAATGTCACGATCCATCCCGAATCACCCTGCTAGACCCAGAACGTGACGTGTGCCGATAGCAGGTGTCAGCTATATATTGGACCAACTACCAAGGTCTCCTTGATTTTTCTTTGACTATAAAGAATTTACTGAAAATTTGACATGATCTCCCTTGTAAATTAGACTAAAGTCACTTGAATAGCAATAACATTTCCCAAACATACATATATCTCATAAATAGTGGGAACCACATGTTCCTCTAATGCATACTAATCAATTAAGTATAACCAACTCGATCATTTATATATAACTTACAGTACATCCCAAATGAATATAAAATCAAGAAATCGCAGTGAACCCATAAGCTTAGGTACTTAAATCAATTAAATCATACAATCTTATTATATCTGTGGCTTGACTTGGCAGATCAATAGGCTCCAAATGCTTCTTAACTCTCACATTCACCTGCATTCTATAAAAATATATGGGAAAATATATGAGTTTGTAACTCAGTGAGTGGACAGTTCATAAATACATGTATTTTCTCATTAATACATATTTGCTGGAAAATTTATATGCTTTAACTTTAAAAACTTCGAAAATCAGATAATTACTTTTAAAACTGAAATCACTGGAATCATACTGTAAGCTAAAGTCTTGATTCTGTAAACTGAAAACTAAATTCTTAATTCTTAATTCCGATAAGTTGTGAAGTACTGAAAAAAAAAACCCCACCAAAGGTACCCAAAATCTGATAATCTGATAATTCTGAGATTCTGAAATTCTAAAATTCTGGTCATACACGCGTAGAGCTGCTCGAAGGCTATGAATTGGTTATACACTATGGAAACGCATTCACAATAATGCAAAGCGGGTAAAATCACTATATCTGATCATACACTGTGGAAACGGATTCATATCAGTGCAGAGCGGGTAAAATCACTATATCTGGTCATACACTGTGGAAACGGATTCACATCAGTGCAGAGCGGGTAAAATTACCTGGATACTTTCTGGTGGTTTATAAAATCTCATTACATATATTGGAATATCTATTACTGATGTAATATTTCTCAAAACGTGATTTAACTGAACGGAATCTAACTTTAAAAAGAGTTGCTTATTAATAAAGCTTCACTTTATTCTAAAAATCATGCTGTAAACTTAACACTTGAAAATAATCAAGTTCTGCAATTTATATAATTATGTACAAGCACTCTAATAAATAAATATTTCATAATGCTTTTAGAATTAATATACATTAACAAATACTTATTTTCTTAAGAAAAGTATCGTCCACTCACAGAGTTATTGACTGAAATCTGTCTGTGTTGATAAGCCTATCAAATTTCCTCATCGATCCTGAAATAAAAATATAATAATTTTTTTATTATTATTAAAATCAACTATATCAACCATTGAAAATCGTTTAATATCATCTATAAAGTTATTTCATTTCCATCTATCTCCTTACTAAAATTAAGGAATTCTATATTTTATGCTTTTCTTTCTATCAAAATCCATACTTCCCAAATCGTGATTAATATATAAAATCTCACAAAGCTCTCTTTTAGTCCTTATTCCCCATTTTTCATCCAATCACGTGCCCTTACTTATTAAATTCCCAACATACTTCGCGATTGGCACACATAGAAGATTATATCATTTGAAAATGTACTCATTTGTTTCCATGTATTAATGACCCATTTCCATAACCAAAAGCATGAGATTATGCACAATTATCATATAATGTCATTTCATATCACAACCCCTTTTCTTCTTATTTAATCTTAATACTTAATCCACACTTATATATATATATATATATATATATATATATATATATATATATATATATATATATATATATATATATCAAATCAAGTGTTTAGAATTACATAATCATACCAAAATCAAAGATCAAGGCACTAGTTTAAAAATCCATTCCATAAATAAATCAATTTAACCATCAAAATCCACATACACAACTTCTTTGCAATCTAGTTAGCTTATTACCTCATATCCATGTCAATAAAGCTTAATACTAGCTAAACTTCAAATTTAAGCTAATAATCCATGAACCCTAGAAATTAAATTAACATACCTCTTGGAAATAATGATAAATTAAGAGCCCAAAATAATAAGGTTTTATCCATACATCTTCTTTTTCTCCTTTTTCTTCCTCTTTCCCTTCCTTTCTTCTCTTCTTTTCCCACGTTTTTTTTTCCTTCTCGGACTCTATCTCTCGAACCTGCTCTGCCTCCCTAAAAAAATCACCAGAAAATGGGCTCAAATGCCCACTTATAGGTCTTTAAAATGATCAAATTACAAGACAAGTGACAACCCTTTCTATAATATAAAGTTAAGTCATTTAATTTCAATTATAGAAAACTAAGTGTTTAAATTTCTACTTCTATCATCATAATCCTTAAACTTTCGTAATAATATAAATTAAAATTATTTGTTTGACATAAGTCCTTATATTTGACTTAACTATTTGACTTAGACTAAATATCCTTTGACTTTTGACTAGTATAAACCGGGTTGTTACTGCAAAACTCGATCACACACCAATTCCTGATTTCTACCCCCACTGAAAGAGTAGCAAATTGGTTAGGTTCTTTTCATTACTTTCCAAAGCAAGAACATCCAGGTTTCTATCTTTTAGTAAGACTATGGGTTTTAAAAATAATATCCAAGCATGTTGTCAGGAATGTTTAGAAAGCCGTAATCCGGAATCGATGGGTATTTTCTTCATGGCACAAGACATAGACCCTCAAGGCATAAACCAAATAAATGTTATTAATCTGTTCAAATGGAAATAAGAATGTAATAAAAACCATAAACAATCTTCAAAGTTCATAGTACAAATTTGAAGTGTGCAAACAAAAAATTAAAAATCATCAAAGTAACAAAAAAAAATTTACTTTAGTTAGTTAGGCAATGGACTATTTCCAAAGTGGGTTTATGTGAGAAATACAACTTGGGGTGGGGGCAATGGGCTATTTCAAAAGCTAGGCATCAAAACTTTGAAGGAGAAGCCTCTCAAGACTTGAGATAGTGTATTGGGCATATCTCAGTTGAGGCATTGTCACAACTCACTTTAATTTTACAAGTCAAATAATTATTTTATCAAGTCAACATTTATTTTTGACCAATTTAGTCAAAGTGGGGACTAATTTAAATGAATGGATATTTTGAGGATCATTTAAATTTGGTTATAAGTTGAGGTACTTAACTTATTATCATTTATATTTGGGATTTTATTGGAATGATAAATGAAGGACCAAGCATGCAATTACTATCAAACTTTGCTATGTCTTGATATTAGGGGACAAAACAAATTCAACCAAAACAAAACACTTGCACTTACCAGAGAGGAGCTTCGGCAGAGAGAAAAAACGTGGAAAAGAAGAAAAAAAAAAGGGGGAAAAAGGAAGAAAAAAAAAAGGAAGAAAGAAAGAGAAGGAAAAAAGGGGGAATTTCATTCAACATTCAAGACTTCATTTTCATTTTCAAGAGGTAAGGCAATACCCATTTATTTGAGATATGGTGTTGATTTTAGGGTTTTGATTTTTGAGTTAAATGTTAGATTTCTGGATGGATTTATGGTTCACTTGAAGATATTGAGCTAAATATTTAAGTTTAGTTGAATACATTGTGGTTACATGCTAGGGTTTATAATAATGGTGGATTAAATTCTTGATTTGGGCAAGATTGAGTTATTGGAGCTTATGTTAAATTATTTCAAGCTTAATTTGGTGATGTTTATTTGGAGATTAAATTACCCATGTAATTAAGTTGAAGAATTAGTCAATTACTAGTTTCTTGGAAAGGGGTTTTGGTGTCAATGAGCATTCCATTGAGGTATTGGTTAAATAAATGATATATTAGTTATAATAAAGCTATATCTCACATAAGAGAAGGTTGGTTGGATGTAATGTTGGAGTCATATGAAATTTGTGGTTATTGTATAGGATGTTATTTCATTTTGGGCATTTGTTAAATATTAGTAATTATTGGAGTTGATCCAAGGTTTTAATTTAATTTTCAGGAGGCGACACGGAGATTGACCAGGCCTATCAGCCAAACTAGGTTTCAGTCGCAATCTCTGTGAGTGGAGAAACTTATTTTTCCTTAAAGTTAAATTTTAATATTTAATGGCATAAATTTTCCATATGATTCATGTTTTCAATTAAGTAGACAAGTTACGGAAATTACTACTTTTCGCAAATACAAGTTTAGAAGCATGATTTTAGACTTCTTCTTTTAAAATTTCAAGTTAACCAATTTATAAATTTAGTACATTATTCTATAAAAGAATTTGTTACATGTAAATTATTATTGTGAAAAACCATCAGAAAGTACCCATGTGATATTAACCGCTCTGCACTGATGTGAATTCGTTTCCACAGTGTATGACCATATTATCAGAGGTCTTTGGGACCCACTCTTGTGCACATATAGGCTTTGGGCCGTGTACTAGGATGCTTTAGCCTTTAGGGCAGTCTATGCGCATATGACACAGTTTATCAGATTATCAGCTTATCAGATTTGAATGGCTTTGCCTTGTACATCGAGAGTACTCTGTACTTGAGTAAAGTTGTTCATTGGGTACACTTTGATGTGATTCTTTTCAGTACAGTATGATATATTTATTCATAGAAAAATATTTCAGCTTCTCATTACAGTTCAACGAATTTTTAGTATTATCAGACAGTTATCACAATTTATGCCATGGTTTCAGTATTTATGAATTCTCATTTCAGCTAGATGTGCTTTTCAGATAAGTAAAATCTTTTCTTATGTCAATCAAAAGTTATAGTTACAAAACAAATAGTGATTTTATAAAGAATTATAAACGAGAAAAGTATGACTAGTTTTCAAACACTCCACTCACTGAGTTAAAATCTCATATTTTTGTAACATTTTCCTTACCAGGATACTTTTGAGTTTTGAGAGGAAGTTGGAAAGCCTGCCAAAGATCATTTAGTTGTATGTTTCTAGTCTTCATCATTCTTTTGAGATCCATGTATATATATTTAACTCGGTCCATTCTCGAGTTATTGTTTTGTCAAGTGCTTAGTTGATTAGAATGATATGTTGATGTATTAAATGTAAGTGGAATGGATGATATGTAGTAAGAACTAGATGGGCAGGCATAAGCTCTTTTGATTTTTGATATGATGATGGGAAGGGATATGGATTCCCAGTATTTTACATGTGGTGGTTTGAGGATTTGTTGATTTGTTACAGGGAGGTTATATCCAATATTTAAAGGGAACTCTGTCAATTTTTTTTAAAAATCATGGGGTATTACGAGAAGTTTTATAGAATTTGAAAAGTTTCAGTAGCCTTGGTGGTGGGTCCAGTATCTAGCTGGCATTCATCATCGGTGCACGACACGTCTCGGGTCCACATAGGGTGATTCGAGACGGGGTCGTGTCAGGCATACTCATCCAAAAAAAAAAAAAAAATGAGGGGGAAAATGATACCAGATTTGTAGTTTTATCAAGTAGATATTCTATGGCAATGTGTATTGAGATCGAGGAGTGCAGGGCCGATATAAACTTGTATAAGATTTTTTTTTTTCTCTCCAGGAAAACTCTTCAGATGCATGATGCATCTACAAAGAAAAATGGAAACACCGTCAAAATTTAAAGTCATACATTATATCTACGAAAGCATCCTTTGATATCAATGAATTTTTGTAAAAACACAGAGAGAATAATAAATGATTTCAAATGTTTATCATTTTCGGACCACCACCAGTCAACTCATTTACATAAAGCGCTCAATCTAATGGAAATTTCCACAAAACAAGGCCAAAAATTGATGGAATTTATGGGATTTCACACCCACATCACACAAGAACAGAAGCAATCTGGTTGTAGTGGTTGTTTTTGTTCTCTATTCTATGTGTATTTGAGGTGGTGGCAGCAGTGGGTTTAGAGTTTTTTATTAGATGGTGGTGGTGGTGGTGATAGTGGTTGTGATGTGGTGGAAAAGGAGGTTTTGATTATTGGTGATTGTGATGAGTTTTTGGTCTTTGTCCTCTTCTTTGGATTTGAGGTGGTGAAGGAGACGAGTTTCTGGATTTTTTTTGTTAGGTCATATGTTAAAGTTATACGTCACATGTTGTCACAAGTGAAAATTCAAGTTACAAGTTATATGTATAGGTCACATGTTAAAGTCACGTGTTACACTTTATATTATCATATGTCACATTAATTAGGTAACATATCACAGTTCATTTAATCATAGATCAAAGAATCCAGTAAACAACTTGTTTGATGCATTGTGTCACAAGTCACACTTCAATTGTTCAGATCATATTTGATGCATTAGGTAACATGTCACATTTGATGCATTTGGTCACATGTCACACTTCAAATATTAAGGTCACATTTCATATTTGATGCATTAAGTTACATGTCACATTTCAAAAATATTCGATCACAGGTGACTTGTTCAGCTCGATCACATGTCACACTTTATATGTCAAACAAATTTCATAGAAGACGAGTAACAGATTTAAGCTCAAATGTCACAATTGATATGTTGCAATTCACCGGTGGTCACCTGATAAGTGTATTTTATACACTTATTTATATCCTAAAAGTAAGATTTTATGTGTTTGTTTAAGAATATTTGCTATTTATTTAGTTAGTATTGTTTGTATTTCAGGAAAAACCTCAAAGTCGGAAAAACAAAGGAAAAGAAGCAA
The DNA here is from genome assembly GCA_963555705.1 of Ligustrum vulgare. Lineage (NCBI taxonomy): Eukaryota > Viridiplantae > Streptophyta > Magnoliopsida > Lamiales > Oleaceae > Ligustrum > Ligustrum vulgare. Next base: position 41,324,734 of record OY743180.1, on the reverse strand, counting down.
AAACAAGTCGTTTGGATGATAAAAGAGCTCAAGTGTGAAAATCAAGAGTTGATGAAGTAAATAAAAAGGTCAATTGGAAGAAAAGTCAAAAAAAAAAAAAAAAAAAAAAAAAAAAAAAAAAATTGAAAGAAATTAGAAGTTCAAGGACTAAATTTTACAAATCAAAAGAAGAAGGACCAAATTGCAAATACTCAATAATTGATTCGGACCATGATACGATACTTGAAAATTTTTAGGAGTCAATTGAATGCAATTAAAAGTCAAAAAAGAATGAATATGATAAGAATATTACCATAAATTCATTCCAATCATACAAGATTTTCAGACAGATTTTTAGTCAGACTTTGAAACTTAATTTCTGGGAAGTAAACGTTCGAATTGGGAAAATCATATTTCAAGAATAATTGTATCCCTTTAAGTTATCTTTCTAACGGACTTTGAATCACCTCAATCGAATAAGGGAATAGAAATATATGATCAAAATACTAAACGTTGTGCAGTGACAAAAATATCTTCTGTGAAGGTAATTTTCCTTGTTCAGTTGGAACTCTTTTGGAATTCAATTTGAACGTGAAATTCAGCATTCTTTCTCCTCAAGTAACATAAATTTCGAGAACATCTATAAATACATTGCTTGGGGCACGAAATTAGGGGTTCCCGGCTCATCATAATTCATGCCAAAATGCTGCCCAATTGTTGAGGAATCCATGCAACGCCAAATCCAAGATTGAAGACCAAGGATCAAGAATATGAATAGGGTGACATCTTTTCATATTTCTTGTAATTTATTTTCGATAATGTATTTAGGATTAGTTTTAATTGTTAGAATTGTGATAATACTTTGTTTACTGGATTCCATATTTTGATTTAGTATTTAATTTAAGCTTTTTATGTATTTGAGTAATTGATTGTGTATTTATTTTCATCTATAATTGTGGACGTATGATTATTTGATATTTGTGATAATTTTCTATGTTCGAAAGAGTAGAAATTATTGGACTTGAGTTAATTTCTACAAGGTTCGATAAGGGATATAAATGACTCATATGCTTTGTGTAATCCAAAAAAGTATTCATAAATCGATAATGTTTTTCTATAGGTTTGGATTTATCATAGAAATATAGTCAAACTCCTTATAGGAAAATGTTTTAATTCACCGTTCGAAAGAGGGTTTTAAAAATATAAGGAACATGGATTTTTAATTTCCCATAAATTGTCATTAAATGTTTAATTCAAAATATGGATAATGGAACAAAGTAGATTCACAATTCTAACATGTTTATTTCATAAGTTTAGTTAAATCAATTTCATTGTTGTCTTTAATTTAATCTTTAATTTACTTTAAAAATCAAAATTCCCAAATTCAAAGCTTTTCTTGTTCCGGTTAAGGATTCGTAATCCAAAATACAATTTACAACAATTCTCGTGGGATGGGATCAATACCTGGATCCACGTCCACTTTATTACTTGCGCGACCTGTGTACTTGCGGAGCGAACAAGTTTTTGGGATCAATCTCAACTGATTACAAATTGAAGAGAAGTGGTCAACGACAATACTATGCTACACATTTTATTTTTGATTAATCTTCACAATTTTTAAATTCTATATGTAAAAAACATCAATTCTCTCATCTCTGTGAATATTTTCAAAATGTGGTGGTGATAAGTTAGAGATGATGGTGGTGGTGGTGGGGGTGGTACGTTGGAGATGGTGGTGGTGGCAACTATGTGTCAAAGGTCTTGGTGATGGTGCGATTTTGACAATGGTGGTTTTAACTACAAGGCGTTGTCTAAATATTTGAATGAGGTGGGGTGGATTTTCATAATATAGTAATTATATTATTTACCACTTGATGGATGAAGTTTTAAACTATTTTTTTTACTTTTGAAATGTGGTATTGTAACCACACGATTTTGTATTTTTTCCTATTTATATTATCTTGATTATATGTGAATTTTTCCCAGAACAAAAATCATACCTAATGGGCTCTATATTCCTTCCATTGTTCAATTCTTCTTCTTTTCTATTTTCTATCATTTCCTTCCCAAGGGAAACAATTTATTTATTCACACTTCCCATTTCCCACCTTTTTCAACATGTTGAGATTCCTAGTTAATGCACGAGATTGAAATCATTGGAATATATAAAATAGTAGTCAACCATCTTGCTCGACTAAAGCTAAAGTCAACATCGTTCTCTAAAAAAATGCAAAATATTCATATCTTAGATTCCTAATTGGAGAGCATGGACGTCTACTATCAATAGATTTATCGACTCAGAAAATAATAACCTTCCTATTATTATTTAATTCAATTATTCACTTGAATTTCAATACTCAATTTGAGTTTAAATATATGATACAAGGAAGGGATCAAAATCCTTTCAAACTGCCAATTTTGGTATGAATTGCTTCCATATGGCAAGTACTAATATCGAGGCCAAAATAATTTTTTTTTTATTACAGTAAATAAGAGCATCTATAATGGATGTGTTAAAATGTGTGCTAGTGTCATATGTTAACTAATAGTTACTTTTATGTCCACATTGAATATGTGAGCATGTTTGTTAAATGAATTTTTTTAGGTGTATTGTTAGCTTGTTTGTTAAAGTTAACAAATATTTTAATATGTGACATAACAATCTATATTGAAAATAGGAGAGAGAAATATTAAATAGTAATTGATAGGTTAATTTAGATATTGATGAGTAAATTTAACACATCCAATGTGACACTCATATAATAATTAAAATTAACATGTAGATGTAACACTTAACACTTATTGTATTATTTATGTGATAGTGTTTAACTAATAAAAGTTAATACATTTATTGTGAATGGTCTGAGGGTGATTAATCGTTAAATTATGGACATACTATAATATTTGAGGAATGTAATTTTGGATTCCACAAAATGAGTAAATTGTCTGGACCTTTACTCTTTTCTGGAAGAAATTGCTTTTTCATTGCCTATTAAGCCTCCTTTTGGTAACGGAATATTTTTGTTTATAAATAACATAATTTTTCAAACTACTTTTTAATCATACATATTTTCTCTCTTCAATTTTTAACCATTATTTTTACCACAAAATTATAAATAAATAAGTTTATAAATGAAATAGTGTTACCAAAATATTAAAAACTAACTTTTGAGCTCTTGCTGAACCGAGTCACTTTTATCCCTAAACCCTATAATTTAAGAGCTTCACTTGTACAATCACGTCTTGCCTCCCCAAACCACATAAGGCCAAGTCGAGCCCGTTTTGATATAGAAAACAACAATTCTACTCTATATACTGAATATTAGATGTCAAATTATTTACCTAATCATTCGACGTAATAGACCAATATCTCTCAGCGACAAGAAGACTCAAGGCTGGGTATACTTGACATCGAAGCTCTCCAAATCCTTGGTGCATAGTACTAGAGCAACTGCATTATACATAATAAACTTATTTCTACTCTTTAATTCATAAATAGTACTAGACCAATTGAACTATACATAATAAGAGAGTGTTTGATTTTATTTAAAAAAAAATTGTTGTGAAAAAAAACTGATTCTTTCATTTGGATGTTCTCGAAATTCCTTGAAGCCATGCCAACACAACAGCCTGCCGTGATTATCGTTGATCAAGATGTTGTCATTTCTAGAGCAATCAACTACTTAATCCCCACTGCAATACATAGATTCTGTTTGTGCAATAGTACCAAAGTTTGGGTAACAAAATTAAGCAATCTCAAACACCGGATGAGTTCGAACACCGCTGGTCCAAAGTGATAGACCACTGACCTGGGGGATAACAAGTGACTACGCAATATGTATGAAATATGAACCGGTTGGGTAATAGCATACGTGAGGCACGTCTTTTTTGCAGGGATGTATAGCGGTCAATGATAAAAAAGTAATCATGCATTCTTCAAAAAATATGTGGACAAGAAAAATACATTAATGGATTTTATCCATAGGTTTTCCAGTGCCTGGCTCACCAATAGCATGGCGAACTAGTTGCAAATCACAATGACCTAAACGAGCATCTTCGAATGAAAAACATCATTTGCAATAGAAGTTCAGATGGCTAGATATATACAAAGACAAATTTCCTGTGCTTTTGGCAAAGTTGGCACAAATTGCACGATGCCTGATTTCATAACATGCAATTGATGAGCGTTTGAGTTCGAATGATATCAATGTCGTCACATGCTGTCACTAATGATCAAGAAACATGTTATGTTGTTACCAGAATATTATATTATACGTCAGTGGACCAAGACTTCAAAAGCAATACCTATTTTCGAACCAATTGTTGATTCATCTACTGGTTCTTCTTTAATTTCACAACACGGGATGTTGTTACGCACTGCATCAAAGTTGGTAGATGAGGGTGCCTTAACTGATGCTCATAGCACATTTCTAATGAATGAGTTTCAATGCTTCAAGTTACAGGTTACGGATGTCAACGATGATGATAATATGTGAATGAGTAGAATGAAGAACAAGAGTAATGAGTGTAACCAACATGTGGTTGATCTTACTCTAGTTAAGATAAAAGGGTGCGAAAAGAGATTGAAGCCGTCGATGGACATAGCCATTTTCCCATTACAAGGAAATTGCCATGAATGTAATCGTAGTGGACTTGACAAAAGAACTTTTCCGACATTACAACCGAGGTGAGTTGATAGAAGATACTATATTTAAACTTTATTTTTATTTTTTTTCCTAAGTGTTTGATCTTTTATATATATTTTTTAATCCAAGCCATCAAGACTCAACTCATAGACGAGCAATATGAACGATAATACAAAATGGAATTATAATCAAGATGATATGTACACTAACATTACTAGTAATGACTTATTTTGCTGAAACAATGCTTATTAATTTTCACAAATATGAAGATCTAATATTCAAAAAGGAAAATAAAAAAAAATTACATCAAAAAAAAAAAAAAAAACTTCGGAATAAAGAAAAATGAAAAAAATAAATAAGTGACAACCCTATAAAGGTTGTTAACTCTTTTTAAACAACACCAAACACACTTTAATTCATAAAAAGTACTATAGATGCACTATACATAATAAACTTATTTCTACTCTTTAATTCATAAACAGTACCGTCAAACTTTCCGTAAAATTAGAATCCAGTCTCGCAATTTGGGGATCAAAAAAGCTCTTCCATCAACAAAATGGAAGAACACTAGTACTAACCAAATGTAAAATCCAAACATGCAGCTCGAAAAATGAAACTAAACAAATGTAAAACCCAAACATGCAGCTCGAAAAAATGAAACGTGCAAAAGTTATAACTAGACAACCATGTATGAGTGATCACTGATACAATTTGTTCCAACCATCCACACACAAACGCTTACTGCAGAAAAGAGAGATAAATTTCCTCTTCCATCACCACTTGTAAAACATTAACACTACATCACATATAATATGGTACTTTTTTTTTTTTCCTAAACTGTGTATTCACATGCAGGGAATGTTATAATCAGTCTGGTTGAGAAACTGTGCAGGTTTTTCTCACCACCGGTCTTGCTACTGAACATTTGTCAGCCTCGTATACCCTATAAAAATAAAGATGTAAAATCAGATTCATTAATTTAATAACTCTGAAATAAACTGAAAACAAATGTACAATCAACCCAAAATATTCACTATGACAAAAGATGAATTAAAATTTTCACCTCTTGATACTGGAAAAGCTAATTAACAAGCGTTGTATTTTGCTGAGATCCCAGAGGTAGCAATATAATCATTACTAACTATCGTAAACTATGGAAAAGTTCAGTTAATGGTGAAATTTCATAAATAGCAATGAAAGAAAAATGCACAAAATCATCGTGGTTTTTCTTACAAGCTTAATATAAGAGAACTATATTTTAATAAGCACACTGGTTAAGATGTGTAGAACTTCCACAGGATAATCACAAATTAGTCTATAAAGAGGCATTCAAGTTCCAATTGAACACACTGCCCCTTGATAAGATATGTTCAACTTCCAATTCGACACTTTAGTCCTTAAGTATTTTGATTTTGTTCCATATGGTCCAATTTCTGATGTTCTATAAAGAAATACACAGAAATGCCTACAAGTAGTCTCATTTGCATATGCACGAGGAAATTGATATAAAAATAAAAAAATGCTTGTCTACAGGGTTAATTTTCTTCTCCAGAAGAACTAAAATGAAGGCCTGTGAATTACTTCCCTCCAGCACGTGCAGGGACGGATCTACCCCAGGGCCAGGAGGGTTGTTGGACCCCACTGAGATTGGGAAAAAAATTAAGTCCAATTTAAATGGGCCAGCCCAATCCCACGCCCAGACCAATTCTCTGACCCATTTAACAAATAATAAGCCTAATTCCTTCATTTCCTTCCCAATTCACCCCCGCTCCTTGCCTCCTTCCTCTGTCGTGCTACGCCGCGTCCTCTACTCCTCTTCAGTTCAGCAGCTTCAGCTCTTCTCTTCTTCACTCTTCTAATCTTCTTCCTCGTCGTCGCCTCACGCCTGTCGTCCGTCCCTGCGTCGACCGACTAACCGAGTCACACCGACGGCGCCGGCTTCAAAAAATCAGACCGATGGCGCTTGGCGGTGGAGTCCACTGGTTCAGACTTCCGTTCCAAACTTCCACTGTTCCAGTCTTCCAGACTCCAGTGCTGTGCTTCAGACTTCAGTGCTTGTGCAGATTTCCAATTTCATTTTCCATATGTAAGTAATTTTTAAGTTTTAACTAGATTTTTATGGAATCTTGTCTTGTTATTAGTTGTTCTTGTGTTTGTGTTACTGTGCAGTGTGCACTGCATACTGATATAGTGATATTAGTTGTTCTTGTTATGGGATTCTTATGGGATTTTGTTTGTGTTCTTGTTATTAGTTGTTCTTTAAGTGCACTGCATACTAATTAGTGATTACTGTGCATTGTGTTTGTAATTGTAGAGTTTTGGTTTTGATTTATTGGATGATATTTACTTATTTAGGATTTTAGGTTAAAATCTTTTGATTAGAAATTTAGATTAGGTGATTGTTAAAATAAAAAAGTGGGTTCAAATTTCTGAATTTCATAATTTTCATTATTATATTTATTATAAGATTCTGATTAGTGGTTAGATGATTTAGATCAACATATTTGAATTATTGCTTTGAAGTTTGAATTAATTATTGATACATTGTTATATTCCAGATTAATAAATAATGGAGAGATATTTAATAAAAAGACATCGTCAAGAAAATGTTGTTGATGAGAGTTCAAATAGAGTTGAGAACAATGAGATTGACTCAAATAGAGTTTAGAATTGATTATTGATGATATATTGTCATATTTGCTTCGTCATTTCAATCATTTTTGTTCAAAAAAATTTCGGGGGCGGAGCCCCCGAACCCCCGGGAGGGGACCTCCGCCTCCCCCCTCACACCGTTTGAAAAATTTAGCCCCCACTCACTCAAATCTCTAGCTCCGTCCCTGAGCACGTGCACCATGGCACAACTTCACTGCTCAAGGGCATTTATAGCAATTCATCAAGGAGATGATACAAATTGGACCATTTTGATAAAACTAAAAATTGGAACTTGACAGACTATAGATAGACCATTTTGAAATAATAGGCATTCTGATGAGTGATATAAACAAGTTTTGTTGATTAGTCAGACTTCAGATTTTGTTTTCCAAATTCTACATAAGAAATCGTGAAGCCGCAGCAAGATTGGAGACTTTTACTGCTGTTTCATCCCAGCAAAAAGATGTACTATTTGGTCCGTGGCAAGCTAAATGTGGAAAGAGGCATGATTTTAAAATGTTAAATGACGGAGGAAACTCCAAATAAAAAAATCATAAATTCAAAGCAGGTATTGTCAACCATAAAAAGAGCACAAAATAAGACAATAAGTAACATCTTCCAATTAATATGGTGTTTACATGGTATTTAAACCAGTGGTGACAAACTTTTATTGGTTAAATCAAATTAACTACCTTATGCTGCAAAGTTCAATACAACTAATACTTCCATCTATATGTCCTTAATTAGGATCAGAAACCTTAGAAACCGAATATAAGCTCTAATTCAAAGTAGGATTTGTTATCTAATGAAAGTATAGCTTCAGCTTATAAAAAGTTGCTTGTAGAATAATAGGAAAAATCATACATGTCATAAATAATATCTACCTTTATGGAATATATATAGCCAGCTCAGAAAAGTTTCTTCAATGTTCAGAGTGGAAGATAATTCCTACCAATTATCTAAAGCATTATAAGGCAAAATTTCAAAATAGTGCTTACCAAGTTTACAGATTAAGTAATATAAACCAAAATGTTGAGGAATCCAATCCTAATTTCTATATGCGTTCAATGGCTTTTCAAGCATGAGTTGTACTTACATAAGCATTCAACCATTGAAACTTAGAATCACTTCTTCGTTGCATCAATAAACATTGCTCGAGTCCAATGCTCTACATCTTCCGTTTGTGATGGAGGCGGCGGCAACGTAGGACGCTCAACAAAATCCCATTCTTCAATTAGGTTTTCATTCTTCCCCATTTCAGGAAATTCAGGAGTAAAAAGGTAACTTGCAGCTGAACTTGGAAGCTGGTTATTGAATGCATTTCTCTAAATCAGTGCAAACAATAACAAATAAATTTTTGTGCAAACAAGACAATAGCAATTAAAATCTATACCATAACCTTGTTAAACAACATTTTCTACAGTGTGTGTAAGAACCAATCAAACTAACATATTTTCCAACTCAAATAACACCTCAAAATACAGTGAAATGCAGCACACAATTCTCCAACCAATTTCATTTGTTTGAATTCGCCAGCAACAATATTACATATCCTTAGGACAGCTTTAACTCGGAAGAAAACAAGTTATTTTCCCTAGCATGACACTTTCTGCTCACATACTTTTGATTGTTCAAGACGCAGAAAAAACAATCTCTTACAAACCTTTTGTATCTTTGCAATTAAATGAGGGACTGAAAGTAAGTTAGAAAACAGGTAGAATACAAATAACTGAATCAGAACAAGATCTCATGAAATTGTATCCACGTATGATACAGAAACTGGAGCTGTCCAATCAACAGCAGGATCCAAAAAAAACTAGATTTTTATAACCGAAAATATGAAATCCTGGAGATCTCTGTCACGTCAGAAAGGTCCTCTTCTATTCATAAGAGATGATCCCAAGGTATTTCTCTCAAGATTCATCCTCATATTCATAATTTCAACACTTGAAATATTTATCTCTAGAAAAACACTCATTCTCAGATCGGGGGAGAATAGGGGAGAGTTTCTTGCCCTCTCTTCATCGCTGGAGAATCAGAGGACCATTCCCATCCATCAGAGATATAATTCCAGAGACCCCATATTTTAAGGTAACATCACTTGCATTTATTTTCCACATCTTCTAAATGGAAAAATTATTCGGGAGTTTGGATTTAAACATGTTGAATACTTTGAAAAAAATGTAGATATGTATAACCAAATTGGATTGTCCAACATCAACAGAAGGATGATTCGTTGACTATTCATAGATAACAAAAAAAAAAATTATTTATCTCAAGTCAATTAAATGTCTGCTTGCAATGAGTAACATAAAAAAACCTATAAGATACCCTACCTCGTCCCCTTTCTCTTCCCAATTGCAATGAGTAACATAAAAAAACCTATAAGATGCGCTCCCCTACCTCGTCCCCTTTCTCTTCCCAATTTCCATCGGTTGAGGAATAGCATGGTTGTATATATGAAAATCATATCACATAAGTGGACCAAACACTATATACCTAAAATTATAACTAATGTACGCTTCAGCCAGTATTTGTGCACTCATAGACCATTTATTCATGCTTGCATTCTACAGACTTTTCTAATCCTGGTAAAAGTTAATTATCTACAGATATACAAGCAGTTCCTGAAAAATATACCGCTCTAGGCAGAACATGAGAACTGTCCATCAAAGTGCTCGATGAAATGGCTGAATCCACATTCCATACAGACTTACTGAATTCTGGGACTTGCTTGGTTGACCTGCAAATTCAAGTCGACAACCACCATGTTAATGCATCTTCTTGAAAGATAATCGCAAACTAAAAGTATATTTCAAGGCGTAATTGACAGGTACATTTAGAAGTATTGGAACAAACTTGCATTCACCATTGACTATAGTAACTCGATAAATTTGAATTGAATTTTGATACAAAAACGAGAAAAGATCTAATAATCATACAGGGTGTGTAAGTGTTTGATTTAGAAAGGTGGAAAAGAAAATGAATTCGATGTAAGATGGAAAATCACCACCTCCCCCATAAGAAGATATTTTCTTAGAATTAACCAAAACATGTATAAAAAGCTTGTAGCTTGAAAAAATTTCCATAGAAATTAAAACTAATAAAACAGTCAAAGTGGAAAATGGGGTGGAAAACCTTCTCGTTTTCCATGGAAAAAGGGTGAATCAAACTCACCCTCAATGGAAATAGATAGAATAACCACCTCTTTTTCCTGTTGTTTACATAGCAAGTATACAATAACTATACAAAATGTCCTATAAATCTGCAATAGAGTGCATTCATCTTAGCCAAAACCTCTTCCAGACCTTTTTTTCTCCTCTCCCCTTAAGCAGGAAATAGAGAGAGAGTGGTTTCCCTTTTTTTTTTAATAACCCAAAACCTGGATCACTTATCTTATGCACATTTTTCACATGACAATACTTGTGAAAAACAATATCAATGTGGCACATGGACCCATTACAATCGCTAACAATGGTTCTTAAAAACCAGGCTATGAGCACGTTTAACTAAGACTAAAAAGAAAATAAGTGTTTTTCCCAATTCCAAGAAAGAAAATGGGGTATATACCTTGATGATGCCCTATTCAAAGATAAAACAGAACTAACTTGTATATACCTTGATGATGCCCTATTCAAAGATAAAACAGAACTAACTTCCTTGGAAGAAGAAAGTGTTGCCAACAACCTAGCAAATGCTTCAAATGTTGAGGCCTCCACTGGAACGTCTAAAGATAATGTGTTATAGCTGTATGCAGTTATGCATGCCACACTTTTCTTGAGGAGTGATATGCCTTTCTGCAAATCCTGGTGTGTTTCAACTGAATGTGGGGAAGCAGCAGTATAACTGAAACTACTTCTATTAGATGAATCTAAACGATGTTTTCTCTCAGACTCCATTGAAGTGACACCAAAATTAATTGAGCTTCTATCAGACCATGAAGTTTCTCCTCCTGTGGAGCAAAAGTTTTGGCGAGGAATGAAAAGCGGGTATTCGCTGCTGTATGAGATAAATTATATTTAATCAGATAGCTGACATGTGAGTAATTCAGCTTTCATCTAAGTAATTCAGTATATTAAATAAAAACCAAAACCTTCTGGAAGATGGACGTGCATCCCAGAAAGTATTACGCTGCCATATTCGAGAACAGGAACCCTGGTGCAACAAAAGAAGATGCGTGAGAAATTAATTGTTATGTAAACATAGAAAGATGCAATATTCCTAATAAAGATGGAAATAATAAAAAAGAAATAAGCAATAACTGCAACAGATAACATGAAGTTTCTGAATGCAATTTCAACGCAAAGCTTCATACAATTTAACATGAGGTTTCTGAATGCAATTTCAACGCAAAAGCTTCATACAATTTCATTCAGAATTTGACCATCATTGCCCATCCCAAAACTTAACAGGCATTACTGATTTACGTATTCACAAATCTGATGCAATTTCCACATTATTAGTGCAGTTTCAAACCTGTAATCCATAGAATTTCTTGCTCACTACGAATTCCGATTTCAGATCTCAATTTTACCAAATGTTAATCTTGCTTGTTTGATGGTGGGTCCCATGAAATGTGTTGATAACAAATGGATTATAAGTTGTGGATCCTATTAAGCCCCTGTTTGAGACCACCCATTATTGAAATAATGTGGTTTGTAATAGTAGATTTTTGAAGAATGGGTGGTTAAAAAGTAAGGAATATTTTTGAGTTTATGTGTAGATATTTAATTGGTAGAGTGTCGTTGAAAATGAGTTTTGAAAAAGAATGATGTTTTGAATAATGGATACCAAATAGGGGGTAAATGTGTGGATAAAAAATTATGTTTGATCATTTTAAATCATAAATTAAACTTTCCCAAACATGCTATTCATCTGTGTTCACAAACTTGGTACAATTTCTACAAGTAGAACGAACATATTAGACAAACTGCTTATCCCTACAGAAATATTTTCACATTATGTACATCAGAAGCAAAAACACAGATGTACAAACATAGGTTACTGCAAAGGTGCAACTGAACATACCGCAAAACCCGAGTTATGAAGTGCAGGAGCACAGACATTGCGAACAACAAGATTTAAAAGTTGCACCATATAGCTGCTTCCAAATTATTGAGAATGAACTATTAGTTATTATACAATATCTCAAAGAACAAAAAGCATTTAATCAAGAACATTTCTCAAAGGGGAAAAGACAATAGGAACAATCACTGATAGTACAAAATATGATGCACAAGAATTCCAGCATATGCCCGCGTCCCAAACACTGTTACATCCCTATACATGACCCTCCACATTCCCCCAACTAAAAACTATAAACGGAAAGGAGAAAGTATAGGAACCATAGAACCTAGCATGAACTACGAGAGTGATAAAGGACAACGGAGCTATTAATCATTGAAATAGCCCAAAAATTAGAAACTCAGAGGATGTTAATCAACAAGAAACTAAATGATGAACTTCAAAACTTATATACAACAAATCTTGAACTAGCTTTACTCAGTGAAAGCATACAGACCTCAAAGAGGCAGCAAGCTCATCAGATGGAACCGAATGGGGATCGAGGCCTCTTGGCAAGCGTGCATTACAAATGGTATCATATAGACCAATATACCCATCTTTTCTTTCTCCTTCCACATTCACCTGCAAAAAAAAAAAAATTCACCATGGAGAGTTGTAAAAGGCCCCAATCATTACCAAGAAAACTTAGAACACCAATAAAATTCAGAACAAAATTAATAATAACATCAAGATGGATGCACATATAATGTTCGCTCACAACAAGCATTTCTTGACCACAAAGCCAGCCTACACATTAGTTTTTTATACTGATAATGAAGCCTTAATTTAATGAAGTCAGAATAGATAAACAAAATAAGCATCCTCAACTTACTTGACCAAAAAGAATTCAAAAAACATGTCCGCATTTCTACAGATAGAGATAGGAAGTTAAAGGTGAGTGTCAGAATTATTCAAAATGTAAAAGTAATACGGTACGCATCATCATCACCTAGAAAAATTAGTCCCGATGTTGATGAGAAAAAATTGTCAAGACAATTATGCCAAGTGCCATCCCGAACAAGGGTGAAAGACAAATACTATGGTGTAATAAATCAATAACAGTTGAGACGTGAACTTCTAAAAGTAAAACCTTATTCCATGGTTTTACGTAGAGACTGGATCACAATAGTTAAATAATAGTTTATGGCTTACACGGCGCTGAGGGAACAACTTGCAGATCTGCTTTACAATAACAGATTGTTTATGAAGACGTTCAGAGGTAATTGCCATCTGCAATTCAGATATCAGAAGTATTTAACTTAGTTGATCAACAGCAACTTTTGCCAAAAAATTAAGTAATGCTAACTAAGAAAACGCTAATCAAAAAATTTTTCAACCAGAACTTAGAAATATTGAAAGACAAAAAAATACAAATTAAAATAGCATTTCTCACATGCCCCAAACTTTGTGTGCAGATAAGATTAGGATAATATTTCTCAATTTTTTCAGCACGATTCTTCTCCAACTGCAATTGAAAAATAAAATAAAATAAAATCTTAGATAAGCTAGCGAAGAAAACTGCAATACTGGCTTTGAGGAATTCCAGAATGAAAGAAGACACAGAAGAAGGAAAAAAAAAAAACATTGCAGTCAAACCAACCATCAGCAGTCGAAAAGGGAAGGTAATAGTAATACCATATCACTTGCTGATTCAAGCATCTCATATTTTACTTGAAGATCACGAGACATCTTCCCAATGTTAGCCTTCCCTGTAAATAATCAATCAGACTTTGGGTGCTGTTAGTGAAAGTGGAGACTATATGCAACCAACATTATTGTGCAACTGAGACTAATGGGCAGTTAACCTTGCAGAAGCTGTTCCTTACGTAGTTGAAGCTTCTCCCTTAGCCTCGCCAATTTCTCATTTTGAAGCACCTTCCAACCATGCTGATCATCAGCTTTACCCTGAAGCATGTTACAAACCGATTACTATGGCCAACATATATAATGTACACCATTTTAGCTCATTGCTTTTGCTTCTTCAAAATTTTGATTTGTAATCTCACCCACTCTTCATCCCGTCAAACAAGAAGTATAGCATGAGAGAATAAAACATGCTAAAGGACTTCATCTTGGATACATCTTATAAAGCCATTAGTAACTAAAGTAAAATGATGAGGGCTTGGGGTAAAGCCTTGATGTTAACTTTTATCCCATTGAACAACGAAGAAAAAATTTCTTCATGAGGGAAGCTTTACAATCTAAAAATATCATCCTTTTGTTGAATTTGAATAACACACAAATTGCTCCAATTTCCCCCATTTTTCTCCCCTGTAATCTTCGTTTATGAAACTGTCGCTCTTATTTTCTTATTCATATACAGTCAAACTCATATTTGTTGGGAAGAAGACTTAAGTCTGCCGGTATTTCATGGTGCATTAATTAACTCATACATGGAGCAATTTCTTGAAAAAATTATTGTCTTTTGTAACATAATATAACAAAAGTTCAAGAGGCTTCAGAACCTAAACTATAAAAAGTCATTCCCATTGCTGATTAGAAGCATTAACATTCTCAATCTAATGATAAATGTTACTAAAGCAGCTCTGGTTATATAACTAAGCTAAACAAACTTGAATTCAAATGCCACTCAAACAAATGAAATTAAAATCAACTAAAGTAAAATGGTGTTGATATTTTACCTTAGCTACGAGAACTTCACTCAACCGCGTATACAATTCATCCCTCTTACTTTTCAATAATCTTAAATTAGAACTGTACTTATTCAATCTGCACATCATTACACAAATACCTTGATTCCATCAGCTATATCTATAAAACTGTGTTATATATAATAAAGTATATTACTCCAATTCATTATAAAATACAGGCAAGCTATAAAAACTTGAAAACGCTGGAAATTTTTGGTTTTCTTTTTTTGGGGAAAATCTACCTGTAATTGACGCAAATAGGGCAAATAGAAGCAAGATTGTAGTTTTCACAAACTGCACAGCAACTAACTTTTCTCGTTGTCATCATCAATTGCGCATTCATTGATCAAATTTCAATTCCAGGGTCCTAAACACGAGCCGTTTCCTACGATCAATTACCAATTGAAAATTTTCGAAATATAAAATGGTTTTGTGAATTTAGAAAGTCAGAGCTCGCATAGTAAGAAGCGAATCAGGGTAACGTAATTAAATTAAACGAATCTTCTGTTTTTATCTTTGGGTGTGGGTATGGAGTTCCAAAGCTTCTGAAGTTAGGGCTTTGGGGGAAGAGTAATTATAGAGTCATCGGGACATTTTGAAGTGGCAGGGTAACATGTTGATGTCATTCAATAAATATACATTATATCTTAATATCACTTAAAAATATTCAAAAAAAAGTGACCCCGCATCATTCTTTCGAGAATGAATTTTGCTTCATTTGAAACCAAATTATACGACAACTTATCCATTAAGTCCCACGAGATTTAGTAAAATCAAGTGATGCATAAAGTTTGTTAAGATCTATAGAGAACCATATGTTGGTAAACTGTAGAGAAGTCTTTAAGAGCTTATTTGGTAAAGGTGATTTTTTTACCACAATTTTTCAAACTCAATTTCAACAATTTATTCTTAGTTAAGCTCACCATTGTTGACTTTTCAAACAATTTTAAATCACACATCTATCAAAAAACTAAACAAAACCTATAAAACTCAAAAAAATTTCCATTACCAAATATGCTCTAAATTCTACAAATGGAGTTTTGACCAAATGCTTTGATTATTTATGTTAGGATGATTTCAAGGAGGAGTGGACATTCTTCAATTTTGACCGTTTGGCAACATTGTTTAGATTATAAACTGGTTTATTTATAATTTTAAGATAAAAAAATAATGGTTAAAAATTGGAGAGATAAAATGTGTGTGATTAAAAAGTGGTTTGAAAAATTGTATAGTTTATAAATCGGTTTATAAACAAAAAAAACTAGTTTATCGAACACTATTAAAGAAACCGCAATCAAATTGAAAGTTTTGATTTGATTCAGTTTGATTCGATTTTTTAGGCTTTTTTTTTTTTTTGTTGGAGTGGAGGGAAGGGGTATGGGGACTTGAACCTTGAACCTAGTCAAAGATTGGGCACCTAGAACAACTACTAAACCACTGTGGAACAGCCCAAGTCCCCCTCTGTTTGTTAAAGTTCTGAGTTTACAAATACCTTTTTTTACATTTTCTAGGTAAAATATATGGTTGAAAATTGGAGAGAGAAAATATGTTTGGTTAAAAAGTGGTTTAGAGAATTGTCATATTAAAAAACATATTTACCAAACAGATACTTAAATATCACACAGATATAGAGCCTCACCTTGAATTGTGGGCTTCAAGCGAAGTAGAGTCTAAGATCAAGGGTAGTAACTTGGCCAGTGCCTCAACTAGTTACCGTCCGCCCAAAGAGGTCCGACTTATTCACCCCAGCTCTAAGTGCAGACCATGTAGCCCTACAGAAGGTCGTGTAGCCGTTCTGCGTGATGCTTTGGGTGTGGAATGAGGCTTCCTCTCCACCCTTTTTTCAGGGCTCTCCTTCGAAGCTATAACTTGTGCACGTACTAGCTTGCTCCTAACTTTTGGACCCAGGCAGTTGGCATATGGTTGGTGTGGCAAGAGGTTAGTCCGAATTATTCCATATCCTTGTACATCATCCATACCTTGTACACATTGAAGAAATCTGCCAAACCGGACAAGGACACCAATATTTGATGTGAAGGATTAGTATTACCTTATGCCAAGGGGCTCTTACTCTCCAATCATCACTGTGCACCCTCAGCCTTTGAATAATTGGAGGATTCAGTGGTTCTGGGCTACCAGAGAGTGGCAATGTTTCCCTTCTGAACCTGCTCTGGAAATTACAGTTCCCCAAACTCTTTCTTACCTGTGTGAGTCTTTATACTTTTTATGTCAATGCATGTGGTGAGCGAAGTTTTATGTGTTTCAATGCTTATGTGTACATCTCTCATTGATTTTTACAGGCCAAGTATATGCACACCTTCTCCCGGAGAAAGACTTGGTTGTGGTGAAGAAGCTCTTTGCTTACCGCGCTACTTACTAGGAAGTTATTGAGAAGAACAAGCTCTTTATGAAGCACCTTATGCAAGCAATGAGTAAGTCTTCCAAGGTGTCGTTGAAGGCCTTTAGGGCAAAGAAGATCCCCCAAGTTCTGACTTGGGAGTGAAGAGGAGAAGAAATAGAAGACCGTCTTTGTCGGTGTGACCGTTGAGTCCTTGAAACATGAGATGGAGCCTTCTTCTCGGACATACTATGCTCCTGAGATATCTTTCGCCCCGGCTCCCGAGCTATCTGCCCAAGAGATAGTGGCTGTTAAGAAGGAGCTTGGCTCCAAGTTGACCTCTAAGGATGAAAGAGAGATTAAAGAAGGAGGAGGAGGAGGAGGAGGCTATGAAGGGCCCCAAGTGGGGTTTGGATGATGAAGTTGCCGATGATGATAATGTGATGTAAGTTGAGCCGACTTCACTGAAGAGGTTGAAGAGGGGTAAGATTGAGTCTTCTACTCCACCTACAGAGCTGTCAGAGAAGGTTGAGTGGCAACAGATATCCTTGCTTGGAGTGGACGAGGAGATCACCCTTGCTATGGTTGATGAGCTCAGTGCAATCAAGGTCAGCATCATTCCTAGGCCAATTGTTCTTGACCAAGGAGCTTTGTCATCTCTTACTTCTCCGTCCGCCAAGTCTATCTTAGCTATGAACTCTTTCTGGACTCAGGGGTGGCAAATGTACTCCTCTAACAGTTCTCCTACTCAGAAGTTGGCTACTTCCAAAGCTATAAGCGCTAGGGCTTTGGATCTAATTGATAAGACAGAGTTATTCATTAAGGAGCTGGAGTAGCAGAAGAAGAATGTTGAGACACCATACTGGATGCAGATAAGATGGTGATGGAGATTTAGCTCATCTGCAAAGGACGGCTTAATGTGAAAATGTTTTTAATGGGTATAGCCACTTTATGACAACAGGTGTAATCCTATTATAGAAGATAATGTTATCACCAAATAAATGTTTTACCTCACGAAAGGTAAATCTGGTTGGACCTTAGATCAACACATTTGGCTCCTCCCTCTTAAACACATACGATTTTGGGAAAGATTTTCAAAATCGATTTCAATTTTTTTTCAAATTTTTTTAAGAATCGAAGGGTTAAGCATATGTTTGATAATTTTTTTATTTTTTTTTTATAAAAAAAGAATGTGATGTTTTCGAAATAAAATATGTGGTTGAAAAGTGGTTTAAGAGAATATGTGTGTAGTTAAAAAATGGTTTGTGAAAATGTGTTGTTTATAAATTTGTATATAAACGTTTTACCAAATAGAGGCTAAATAGCATTTTAACCTCATGGTTTATTAAAAAATAAATAAATAAATACTGATATCTACCTCATGTTTGGTCTGAACTAAAATTCAATTAAAATCTCAAGTCAAAGTCATTATATCATTTTTTATTAAAATCTACTAAAATTAGGATTTTAATCTTCACCAAACAGGAGCCTAATATCAATTGCGTTGAATATCCATCTAAAAGTCAACAAATCATAAGTCCTATTAAATGAGTCATAAATTCTTGTATATATTGCACCTATAATTTAATAGCACAAGTGTTGTCACCTAGACTGGTGTTAAATGTTACTATTTTAAAGGCTTATAAGCCCTTTTTTTTAATCTAACATTATCCCGTTAAATGAGATTCAAACACAAGTAACTGAACTGGTAAGTCTTTGTTATTACAACTTGAGATAACATTTGATCTCATTAGAAGGCCTATATTTACAAGATAATGACATTTCATTAGTTACCTAATAGAGCTTCATTACTTAATAATATCCAAGTTATAGTGGATATGCAAATAATACATAAGTAAGATAGTTCAAAGATACATTTTTAAATCTAACAAATTTGTGATTTTCATTAAAAAAATCAGGTCATAATTGTAGACGGGGTAAATTCTACAATTGAAAAAAAGGGACCAGTTGGGTCCACCAAAAATCCATAGAACTCAATAAAAGAAAGAATGACCCTTTTAAGATTTTAAGGGGACACCAGTGTGGTGCCAAACGAAGACCCTCCGATGGTCTAGTCAACAAAGTTTTTTGAGAATAGTAATAGTTCAAAGTATTAGAACATACCTAGACGCCTGGATGGCAATGGAATTTATAGGAGTAATATAACCATCTAATCGGGATTGACGAAGACCAATTAACATTTTAATTGACAAATTGAGCATATTTCTACTTATAAATCATACTTATCTTGTACATTTAGGTACACCTTCAATTGAAAAGAAAATGGACAAGACTGAAGAGAAATTGAGTTAAAAAGAGAGCAAATTTGATGTCCAAGAACCAAATTGAAAGAAATTAAAATTTTGAGGACTCAATTGCAACTAGGGCTGGGCAAAAACCGACCCAACCCGATCGGTTTGGGTCGGTTTTTCATGAAAATCGGGTTGTGTTGGGTTTTTTTTTTTTTAAATTTTTTTCGGGTTGGATCGGGTTGCGGGTTGGGTGAATAACCCGACCCAACCCAACCAAAAAAAAAAATACAGTTTTTTTTTTTGTTTTTGTTTTTGTTTTTTTTTTAATTTTATTAGCAAGTGTTCAATTTATTGAATTTTTGGTTATTGTAGTGTACATAATTGATTTGAATTAAAGATAGATTCATGAGTTTTTTTTTTTTTTTACTAATTGGGCCAAAGCCAAACCGACCCAACCTGACCGAAATTTGGTGGGTTGGGTTTGAATTCGTAATTGGGTTGGGTTGGGTTGATTTTTTATCAACCCGACCGTGGTGGGTTGGGTTCGGGTTGGGCAAACTCACACCCACCCCTAATTGCAACATCCCAAAAAGCTAAGGACCAAGGTTTAATACTCAAAATCAAGGAAAAAATCACAAGAGAAAGCAAAATGATTGCTTAATTGATGATTTTGAGTGAAAAGAGACCAAAATCATACAAAAAGTGAAGTGGGGACCAAAGTGTACAAGTGCCAGAAGTTGAGGAATTGGGCTGCAAAATCAAAGTTGAGGGACTTGGCAGCAGTTTAAAATTTGTTTTCTTTTTTTTTTCCCCACAAAATTATTGTGATTGGGCACGTGAATTAAGAGGAAAAAAAGAGTTTGGGGACCTTTTGCACACATTCCAAAGTTCTAGGAGTAATGTTGCAATTTCCTAGGTTTTAATGTTAAAAACCTGATTTTAACAAAGCTACTAGAGATATATTCTACTTCTTCTTGCTGTCGAGCTTCTGTCGTGGCCGAGTCTCTTCCGTTTTTCTTCCTTTCTTTTTCTTTTCTTCGTTTTTCTTATATTTTGTTGTTTATTTTCTCGGTAATTTTTGGAGTGAGATCAAGAGCACAAGGAGAATACATTTAAAGTGGAGAAATATTTGGGAAAATCATAACAAAGCTTCAAAAAGGGTTTTATTTATAACTTTGTATTTTCTCATTTATTTTCCCATATTTGTGATGTATTGTTATAAATATTCTTCTTTGTATTATTTATATAACATGGGCTAATTTATTTGTTGGGATTTACGGTATTAGTTTAACTTAGCTTGGATTAATTTCAATATTTGCTATTTGATGATTAAATACTTATTCTCATGTGTGTTTGTTATTAGAATTATTCTATGTGTTTGATTGATCACCAAAAATGTGATTTGTGGAATGTATGACAATCGAGAGATATTGTGTATTTTAGATCAAATAACAAATGCTCTAGGTATTAATTTAGGAGATAAGGATATACTCATATCCATAGGTGATCCATTAAGCTATTTTCATAAAGAGTTAATGCAATTGATTGGATTTTAATCGACATAGAGATATAGTAGGTTAAACCAATTCATTAGGGTTAATTTCACTCGAGAGAGGTAATTAGCTAACCTTGAAAAGTCGGGTCTAACATTGTAAATGAGTAATTTGTTAATTTGCATGTTGAAAAATTAATTAGGCAACGGTGAAATGACACTATGAATCCCAACCACGTTTTCCTCCAAAAATCTCAAGTATTTTTTATATTTCCTTCTTTAGTAGATTTTTAGTTATTTTCCAAAACTAATTTTTAATTGTGTATTTTATTTTTTAAGAATAAATTAACTAGAGTATACATTCCTCGTAGGATCGACAATCCCGACTCAAAAAGTCCACTTTACTACTTGTATGCGACCCGCGCGCTTTCCGTACACACACTTTTAGCAAACAAGTTTTTGGCGTCATTGTCGGAGAATGTTTTTACTTTGATTATTACTTTAGTTAATTTTAGTTTTAAAAATTTGTAATTAATTTTGTTTTATATTTTATTTTATTACCTTTGGTTAACAACCACAATTCTAATCTCTCTTGTATTTGGTTTTATTTCTATGCATATTTGATTCTAACATTGGAAAAATAGGAAAGCAATTGCAATGAACAATCTCAACATGGGTGATGAATACATGCTTGAAGAATATTAAAGTTGTAAAATTTGTTACAAGATGCATTATAAAGGACAATATTTGTATTCGGGCAATACATTGCTTACGTCGAAACCTATTGGGTTTAGACAATACTTGAAATGCAAAAAACAACCAATTGACACATCCGATGTTAGTTACATGCTCCCAGAAGATTGTGTATCTAATGAATGGGATGAAGACATCACTCTTGTGGGAGATGGTCCTCCATTATTGAATGAGAAGGTACTTGCAAAATATTACAACGAACTTGTCAAATTGGATGAGGATGATATGTTTATGGGAGATGCCATGTATTGGGAAGGATTTCAAAGGTGGGAGGTAAAATTCACTATTGGGGATTAATAGGAAAAACTTGCCATTGTCCATGAATTCAAATTTTGGATCGGTAATTCAATCCGAGGAGGCATCAACTAATGGAGATGAGTTTGAAGAGAATGACAATTTAATCACACAAGAGTCACATGGAAAAGTGATAATTAATGAGGAAGAGATCAAATCAAATTCTCTCAACTTCATTTATTTTCCAATAATAGAATTTGTGATTAAGCCACTTGAGGAGGATCAAGTCTACGTAGTTGAGTTTGAATTGGATGGAATAGGCAAGTCTCATGACATTGGAAGTGGCAAAGTGCAAGTATGAAAAATCAATGAAGAGTGGAGCATAGTCAAAATAAGCAAAATAGATAAGGCATCAAAAGCTATGTTTAAAGTGCCATAAAGTGATTATGCGAAGATCTAGTTAATGACTTTAAAATAAGCGTTTAATGAGAGATAACCCACTCTCTATCTTTTACTTGCTTTATTTTTATTTTTGCATTTTATTTACTTTCTTGCAAATAAGTTGGTTAAGCCTAAATCTCTATCTTCCACATTTATTTTCCTCAAGTGGGATAGTGTGAAATAGCTCCAATGTATTCTCGTTTAATTCTAGCATATACTCATATCTAACTTTCAAAGTCAAATTTTGCTTAACACTCATTTTTAAATCATATGGTGCATATTGTATTTTATCTTCAATGTGATTTAATGTTGAGGTGGATGGGCAAATTGTATTGGATTTATGAGTTAGAATTGAGTTATTGAATGTGATTTAAATTGTTGGGTCATTCACCACTTGATTTCAACTCTTTTCTTGTGTTTTCATATGACGCTCATATGCTGTTCAGTGAAATGTCTCATTGGAGAAATTTGTGTTCAATCGATTGGAGGCTTCAATACAAATTTGGGGATGGATTGTTGGTGCTTGTAATGAGATTTTTACATGCCCAAGACTATTTATGAGTGCCCTCGCCACATCATGGGATGTTTAGTAACTTCTTTCCTCTTACTTTGATTTTATTTTACACATTGATGACAATGTCCATTTCAAGTTTGTGGTGATTTCTTATTGTATATTAACATGTTAGATAGCCTTGCCGACCAGGATTACTTGATGTTTAAAATTGTTATTGATTCATGATTTACGACCAATATGCTACTTGTGTCTATTTCTATAAAATGTTTATCCATGTAAGATCCTATTTATCTTGAGCACAATAGTCATGACTGATTGTTGGTGAGTTTGGGAATTGTGGAAGGGGAAGAGGTTAATGGAGTAGAAGAACTGGCTCGTAAGCTTGTATTTTAATTTTTATCAACCTATCCAATTTTTCCTAATGCTCTAAATCTCTTGATCCTACTATGAAATAATTTGGGGATGGTCGATTCGGTAAAGGAGATGGTCTAGACGTGTGGTGATCCCATACATGTTGAAAATAAAATATTTGTGTGGAGTTTCTTTTGCCAAGTATAAGCTAGGTAATAACCATATGCTAGAGATCTAAGCTCGTTTTAATTCTTGCATTGCCTTATCTCGGAGTCTTTTTGACTTGAGTGATTAAGCCCGTAGGAGTATATTAAAACTTGGTGTTAGGCGTGGGCTTGGTTCCATATGGTTTTGGTTCCTAGGGAACCAAATCGAACCAAAAACTGATGGTTCTTTTGAAAAAAAAAACCTTTGGTTATTTTTGTAAGGGAAGAACCGAACCAAACCAAACCTCTGGTTCAGGTTCTTTTGCTCAGGCCTATTTGGTGCCTTAAGTTTGAGACTTGGGAGACACTGGCCTAAAATTCGCTACATGAGTCAATTAGAAAGTTTAATGAGTAGGGTACATACACAACCAAAAAAAAAAAAAAAAAATCATTGCATTTGCTTAATAAGTCTACCTCCTTTTGTAGCTTTTTTTATTCGAGTTATTAAGTCCGTATGGGTACTTTAAAACCTATTACCCTTTGATCTTAAAACAATCGAGGAGTTACTGACCTAAAGCTCGTTACATGGGTCAAATAGAAAGCTTAAGGGAGTGGAAAAGTCACGAGCATCCATCACGTTAGTTTTTAGAAATCGTGTATTTGTAGCATAAGAGCTTAGATAATAGTGGGTTCGAATTGCTTAGTATAAGCTTGAATGTCGAAGTACTCATTTAGTGGAGAATCAGTGCATTTCTAGATTGTCGAAATTGTCGATAAAAGACAACCAAACTAGAGTGAAAAAAGAAATAAGTGATTTGAGAGTACCATCTAGAATTGTATCTCGGAAAAGAAAAGAAATATATTGAGGGATGAATGATACGAGTGGAAAATGAGAGAATTGACCACGAATGGTGGGTTAGTTTCGACTTGAAACCTCTTTACTCATCTATATTCTCAAATCTAATTGATGATTGAATGTGGCTATGTGCACACGCACACACCGATCGAACATAAGATAAGCTTAACTTCTTTTTGGTAGCATTATTTGGATGCATATTTTTGAATTGATTATACAATTTTACACTCATAAGTAATTTGGAAGTTATCTAACATTGTTGATCTGTATTCCATGTTACTTGATTGCATTAGTGGATAATTTTACTCGAGACGAGCAAAAGCTCAAGTTTGGGGTTGTGATAAGTGTGCTTTACACACTTATTTTAGTCTTCAATTAACATTTTAATTGACAAATTGAGCATATTTCTACTTATAAATCATACTTATCTTGTTCATTTAGGTACAACTTCAATTGCAAAGAAAATGGACAAGATTGAAGAGAAATTGAGCTAAAAGGAGAGCAAATTTGATGTCCAATGACCAAATTGAAAGAAATCAAAAGTTTGAGGGATCAATTGCAACATCCCAAAAAGCTGAGGACCAAGGTTTAATGCTCAAATTCAAGGAAGAAATCACAAAGAGAAATCAAAATGATTGCTTAATTGATGATTTTGAGTGAAAAGAGACCAAAATCATACAAAAAGTGAAGTTGGGGACCAAAGTGCACAAGTGCCAAAAGTTGAGGACTTGGGCTGCAAAATCAAAGTTGAAGGACTTGGCAGCAATTTAAAATCTGTTTTCTTATTTTTCCACAAAATTCTTGAGCTTGGCCATTATCATATTACATTTCAGGATCAAACTCGATTATAATCAAGTAACATGTTGATATGCACATAAAGATTTGATATAAACAATCCGTACGTATGGAGTTCCAGTGATTACTTAGATGTCTAGGTCACACTGCATTATTAGAAAATGTGCTTTGATCTCATCCTGATAACTTATTCCGTCTCATCCTCTTCAAGTCACAGAGACCATACAATATTTACTAAAAAAACGATACAACATATTAATCATTACATTATGTGGTCACATTTCATTCACATAGTTTACCACATCGAGTTGAACTATGCCATTCAAGTCATAAGGTCATAAATATGATCTGACGTCTCAAACCACACTTTACCCTTTCATTCGAATTACATTGTTAATGATCACTATCAAGGTCATCTTTTGCATTTTTTCCTGGTAAAATGATTACTAAGAGTTTATTCTTAAATACCGAAAGTGTTAAAATAATAAACAAAATAAACAAACAAATAAATAAAAATTCACACCACAAACACCAGTTTACTACATCAAGTTGAGGCATGCCATTTCAAGTACGAGGTCACAGCAAGGACCTACCATCTCACACCACATTGCATTTGACGTCACAAAGGACTTTCAATATCACGTGACGTAGTAATCTACACTAAATAAATAGTAACATACATTATTGTGATGACCCTACAACATGAATAAATAAACTTTTGGGCTAAATGATTTTTTTTTTTTTTTTAAATTTGAAGTGAAAATAATAATAAAAAAATAATTAAAATATAGTAATATTTGAAAATTTTTGTACAATTGCTACACAGCTCGGAACCATGCAATATTTGGCATTACCGTAGAGCTTGGCAGTACCATGCGGTAATTACTTCCACACTGCATCAGTAAACATGAAAGTGGCATGCATGCTACTTGATGCAATGCATGTACCAAATATGCATGCTCACCACTTCGCAAGTTTATTATTTCGATCAGATTGGACCATAAGGTGTACCTTGTTGGGAGTATGGCTAGTTGTTAAATGTGTCTAAATGGTTGAGTACATCCATTTGATTGACGATTTTGGATTCATTTTTTTCCTCTTCTTATGACATGCCTACTTTCACAATTCTAAAGGGTTGATTTTTCATTTTTCACATAGCGCACATTCCAAGGAGTTTTAAGATTTTGGCAACTCTTTCATTTCTTCAAGTTCATGCTTTATTTTTTAATGTTCCTTGAACTTCCTTCGAATGCTCTTCAATGTTCTTGGGAGCATGATGATGAGAAATGTCGTTTTTCCTTGAATGTGAGAAAGAATGCTGATCGATTGATAGTTGGCTTTTCTTCTGTAGATAAGACCTTGTTTTGCAAAGCTAAAATTTTTTCCACAATTTTTCAAAATCAATCTCAACCATCCATTCTTAATCAAGTCCATAGAGTTTTACTTTTCAAACATTTTTAAACCACATATCCATCAATAAACCAAAAAAACCAAAAATCAAAACTTTTCACATTACCAAATAGGCTCTAAGAGTTGGAAATGGTCTTATTTCCTAGCGTTAGGTGATTTGGTTTGGTTGGAGGGTTATTGTTCTCCTTCAGCGTGATCATACAGTGAGTTTCGTAGATTATTTTCTCATAATGCATTTTACTGATTCAAGTTTCTTATTCCGTTTTCGTGCAAGTCATCGCATCAACGTACAGCCTGTTGAAGGCCTATTTATGAATGTTTATTTCAGAAAATCTTAGCAATACCTGATGATCAGAGGCATTATCAGTTTCTCTTGTGCTTGAAGGTCCAGTATTTGAACAACTTGTGGGTCATACTTAAGTTGAATCAACATGTATTCCTTCTAATTTCTCGAGGCACATAGTCCATATTATAATGTCTAAGAGAGGTTTGGAAATTATTGATAGTAATGAATTATCTTTGTATGACTCATTTAATTCGGTTGATTATGAGATTACAGTCTACAGATCGAATCATGTCAAGTGTAGTAGGATCTTCGCTCAATGCTTTAGAGAGGAGAAAGGCCAAGGAAAAGAGTTCTAAGAAGGGTTCTTCTTCAACGATACTAGTTGACACTCTAGTCTCATCCTATGCTTTTCCATATTAGGTCGAGCTCTTGACGGTTCCTCTGCATAGCCTAAAATCGCGATCGTCTAGGGCCATCACTAGTGGATGATGACTCAATCGTTCTCACTTTCCCTTTGATTCATTTGCATTCTCTAAATAATGAGTGGTGGCACTTGGTGATGGTATTTATTTCCTAAAGATGAAACGAGCTATAAGGAACTCGGTCAAGTGCGACGGAGAACACGATGGCTCAAATTTTCCAAGTATAGTGTTTTTTGTATACTTCATTTTAGATAACTCACTTGATTGACCTAACATATCTTTATTGATTCTAGGGATTGCAAGTTGCTATTTTCCAGAAGAACGACGCCATCAAACATGGCAGAAGAGTTGGATCACTACAATATGTGAATGTCATATTGCGTGGAGAAGTCGAAAATATGAGCCTAGGAAGAAAGATGCCGAACTGGATGCTAAAAAGGCATTAGATGAGTTAGCTATGATGGTTAGAGAAAAGCTTGCTTTAGAGCAGAAACTCTTGATCAAATATTGGACTTTGAAATTTACAAAATTTTGATTAACCAAATCTTTTATGAATAAAAAGTATTTTACATTCATACAAATGATTCGATTAGCATGGTCCATTTGTAGTTAAAGAGCAACTATGTCCATCCGATATGGTGGGTAATGTTATTGATTGTGTACTCTATTTTGTTCTTCTCAATTTAGAAACGACTTGCCTGTTTGAACTATAGAGAGAATGTTAATTGTTTTTCTGATTTATAATTGAATATTATTTTGTTTTGCTTCATGAGGCACACTTGTAGACATATTGAACATAATTTTCTTGAGACTCAATTTAGATGCTATTATATACATAGTTACTACTATATCCTGTGCATCGCATGTAAGGATGTCAACGAGTTGAGCCGAGCCAAAGTTTGACGAAATTTTTTAGACTCGACTTGAGCTTTTGGCTCGGGCTTCTTCGAGTCAAGTCGTGCCAGGCAGGCTCGTATTTTTTTAACATATACACATGGAAAATGAAATGTGTTTTATTTAAAATATAATACACAAAATAAATATAGTACAAAAATCTAACATAACTTTATAATACACACAATAAATATAGTACAAATATCAACACGAGTCAATTTTGGTCCGCCACACCGGTTGGCCCGTGTAGCTCAGCCGGCCATACCAGCTGACCTTAGCTTGAGCCTTGTTGCATATTTTAGGCTCGACTCAGTCCTCCGAGCCACGAGCCAAGCTTTGTATGAGCGAAACTAGTCCCTATTATAAAGCTCTCAAAACTTAATTGAGGAAGAATTATAATTATGATGAATTTAGGGGGGGTTCCTTTTATTTAATTGATAGTTGGACTCCCAGGTATAATGCATATTCTAAATCTTTAACTACAATTTTTGTTGGATAACAATATTAATTGTTATATTTTTAAAGGATGCGAAGTTCAGTAAATTAATTTTTTTAGATGTATATCAAATTGTAATACTTTTAAATAATGCAAGTTTCAATTGTGATCCAAAAATCTAGACATTTTTGTAGATGTCCCAACTTTTTATGCATTGGACCTAACCCACTTGGCGTGCCATGCCAAACCTGAGCAACCAAGACAGGGATGGTAAGTCAAGTCGTGCACAATACCATTCCGTTATAGCCCACTTTACATCAAATGGAATATTCCAATCAGACTTCAACAACCCATTTCATCAAAGCATTAAGCCAATATTTTTGCAAATCTCCATCCTGGCTCAATGCTCGTTGTCAATGTCACATCCAATAATAACAAACATGAAAATTTCAATTAGAGTAGTGTTTTCACCTTTCAAGACATAACAACATGAAAATTTCAACTAGTTTTCAAGGCATCTCTCATAAGATTCATCAACCTAGACTCAGTGAACTAGGAAGTGTCAGTATTTACCCAATATGTTGCCTATTCTATCATACATTCAAGAAACAGCTTAACTGTCTTGCAGCATAACCACATATAAATTGAGCAATTTGCAAGATCTACTTTGCCATCACCATAATGATTACTTTAGGTTCACTTGGAGGGGCTCGGGAGACGAGATGCTGATCTGAACCAGATGATAGGAGCAAGATTCTAAACAGTGCATCGTGCTTACATGAAATTATCCAGGATCAATTTTCTCAATTCTACCAGTTTCTGGATAATATTTGGATTCATCAAATCTCTTGCTTCTCTTATAAGAGTGCCCTCTGTGCTGAATTGATATGAATCAACGACAGTCGTAATCCAGGCATGTAGCTGCTCCGGAGTCCTGTAAAAATTTTGTCATAGGGAAGGACTGATTGGAAAATAAAGTAAATCATTTGAAATCTGCCAGAACAAGTATGTGCCACTGCCAGATCGGCATATGGAAAACTGCTATACACTCACT
This sequence comes from Ligustrum vulgare, assembly GCA_963555705.1. Classification (NCBI taxonomy): domain Eukaryota; kingdom Viridiplantae; phylum Streptophyta; class Magnoliopsida; order Lamiales; family Oleaceae; genus Ligustrum; species Ligustrum vulgare. The sequence goes on along the minus strand of OY743180.1, from coordinate 41,295,068 downwards.
TCATTTCGTATCTTCTACCAAGTTTATACAGATAAATTAAGGTGTTAAAAAAACTTCGGTCTCCCAATTCATGGGGTTGTTTAATTTTGATCAAGAAACTTTTTTGCCCCAAATTAGTCCCTCAACTTTTATTCCTGTTCAGGTTTAGACACTCGTTTGACCCCTATATGCCAAATAAACAAATACTTTCATGGTTGATTGAAAATATAAGAAGAGTGCTAAATCTGTTTAGTGCATTGTGTTTATCCTCCAGGTAGGCAAAAGCCTTTTTTTTTTTCCATTATTTCTTACAGAGGTGCATTTTGAAAGCACCACTAATCCAACAAATAAGACACATTTCTCCAACTAGACGATAAAAACAATGCACTAATGGTCTTTCCAATTCTTGTCTACTTTCCATTAGCCATTTTAGCATTTCGTTAACTCAGTAGACATGCGCCAAAACTAAAACAAAACTACGAGTTCTACACTAATTTGGATAATTAAAAAAAAAAAAACTACTAGGCAACCAAAATGAAACAATGTTAAAAATTGGGTTAATAACAATCTTAACATGGGTTAGGTTCAAGATGCATACGTGTATAGATCGCCTATATCCTTTCCTTCAAGTTCTTCTCCCGGAGTAAAAGCATCCTTTAAAACACTAATGCGCTCCTCAGGGTCTTCGATTGTAAGCAGGTATTTGAGTATTCTGATTTCTTTTGGCACAAGTCTCTGAAGACTACCTCTTGCCGTCATATATAAATGATACAATATATCTTTCGCCTGATAAAAGAAGAAAACATGAGAATAAGAAACACATTATCTGCAGGAGGATGAGAATATGCATGTCCTTTGGGAAGTTTTGACAAATGCTTGACCTTTATAATTCCAACAGCAGCGAGGTTTTTAATCCAAAAATTTCCGTTGATACTATATATTTTCTCTAACAACTTCAATTTTTTTAAATTGGGAAAGAATAGCATGCATTAAGGAGATCAAAAAGCGTACCTCGTCTTTCATCATGTTTGACTGTTTAGCAGCTGACCAAGCTTTTGTAATCATGAGAACCAATGCCGAATCAAGTTCATTTTTCTTAGCCAAATTATCTATCTTCTGGCAAGCAGCATCTAAAGAAGGAGAATTAATTATATCTTGAAATTTCAAATCTGCAGCATTGATCGCTTCTATACTTTCGGTAGCAGTATCATAAGTTTGTACAGCATCTAAGCACATATCACCAAGCTTTGCCACAGCTAGTCATCCAGAAAGAGAGAAAATATAATGTCAAAAATGATCTTAATTGCAACTATAAGCAAAACTTCTAAACTCCGCCCCAGTCCTAGTCAGCTTTAGGATGAAAGATATACTGGACTGGCTTCCAAATAGTATAATTAAAAACATTGCATAAAAATCTGAAAATAATTCAAAACTAAGATCAGGTTCCACCAATTCAAGGATCAATCAACAGGCTGAAAGGCAGATAAAGTTATGAGACAGAACAAAATTCCAAATCTTAATGCCAAAGAAATTTACAACAGATTCTGCACCACTACCCGAGCTTTGATTCAAAGAAAATATCTTGTTTCCAACATCCAGGTAAAGAAAATATTTTCACGAATAAATAAATCCAAGACACTACTTTGTAGAGTTTTCAGAACACCTTATTATGCCACAAATCTATTGGGCCATTGATGATAAGTATTGCATAATGCAATAGTTAGTTTACTGAGATACAGCCAATTGAATAAAAAGATGTAGAGTTCATATGTGATTCTTATTTCAGGATTTAAAGTTAAGTCTCCAATTTATAGAGCAAGTAAAGCAAAAATAGCTTGATACTTGAATGAAATTAAATAAATTCTTTAATGGTAAAAGGAACATAAAAAGATATCTATCAACTTGTTTTAAGCGCTACTAGGTTAATAATTGACGAAATATTTTTTTGTTTTAATTCATATCAGAAACATGCAGTAACCAGATTCAGCATGTCTAGCCTGGTAAGCTAATCCTTGCTCGATGCAAATATCAGTGAACAAAAACAGCCTCCATCTAAATTATAAATCACATTAAAGCAGCTGGGCTTGGCAATGGGTCTCATGCTCTTTTAAACAAGTATGGTAACATATAGTTGGGCAGTACCAGGGAATTGTGTAACAATAGACTTATATGAAAGGTTTTCTCTAGTCCTAATTGCAGACAGGATGAGCTTAAAGGTATCCAAGAACGGGTTTGTAGGGTTAACCGGGGATGAATTGTAAGGACATTGTGAGGTCTTTTCTTGTAATTGGTGCAATACCATAACTTTATTATTTACAGAGTCATTCTTTCATGAATTGTTGAAAATATATTAATATAGTAATAGAACTTTAGAATAGCACTTTGGAATCAAATGAGGTCTTGTAGAACAATTGTAAGGACATTGTGAGGTCTTTTCTTGTAATTGGTGCAATCATAACTTTCTTACTTACAGTCATTCTTTCATGAATTGCTGAAAATATATAGTAATTAAACTTTAGAATAGCACTTTGGAATCAAATGAGGTCTTGTAGAACAACTATATAGTACATAAAAAATCATTTGTCTTACTAGGAATAAAGATGTAGGTGGAGCTACAATAAAGGACCAATTATCCCAAAGGTCAATTATTTTAGATAAGTAGATTTAATCGGTAAGAATAAAGGAGGAATTGAAGAGAATTTAATGATTAGAATCAGGAAGGGTTGGAAGAAATGAAGATATAAGTATTCCATATGATTGGAAGATAACCACTGTTAAAAAGGAACCTCAACAATATAGAACAGTTCTTAGAACCATCTTAGAATCACAAAGCATCGTGGTACTGACTGTTAACCAATTCAAACATGAGTAATGTTGTTAAGATGGATTTGAAACCATACTATAATAATGGAGAAAATAAGAAGTAAGTTTATTTAATTTAACAATTAAAACAAGTGAATATACTCCAGCAGTGAATATGGAAAAAATAAAGGAATGACGTCTTTAATGTTGAGGCATGCAAATATAAAGAAGAACTGTTTAGAAGTGTAACACAATCTCATAAGAAATTGTTAGAAGGAGATATGAACAAGCTTAGCATCTGTTGGAGGCTGTGAAAGATTTGACTTCTTCAAATGATTCAAAAAGAAATAATTCCAGATTATAAAATGGTAAATAATGATTCATGTCCACGACCTCAATTGTTAATAAGATTTCCAAATTATGAATCTTTTACCCAGAGAATGAAGAACAAGAGGACAACGACACAAGTCTGATCCTTTTTATTTTTTGGTCGTGATTCATTCTGTATGATTCTGGCATGTAAAGCAACCTTCATAACATTACCAAAAAACTAATAAATCAGCCCTTGATGTAAGCCGGATCTATATCAGCAACCATGTAAACATTAAAGCACACAGGACAAAAATAGAATATAAAAAAGGCTACAGTCACCATTTTGTTCAGTTGGATTATCATAGTAAGATTCTGCCACAGCCTGGAGATGAACAAAAAATTCTTTTGTGAAGTCTTTGCGACGCCTAGCAACAATTTCACCAATCTCGGATGGCGATTTCTTGACCACATCAAGAAGCTCATTATGCCGTTGAACATCATCATCAATCTGAAAAGAAAAAATCAAATAACTCCCATAGGAGGAGTCCGATGTTTAGCTATGAACTATATATATATATATATATCATGCAAAAAGATTAAAGCTTTCTTATCTTAACACGAGTAAGAAAATGATCAAACATCCTTGAGGCTCATAAATCCATAAAATCTTCTACTCAGTCCTTTCTCTTTGCAAAGTAAAAAGCAATCAAATTGGTCAAGAAAATCCCTAATTCAAGAAGGATGATTCAAAATTAATCTTTTCTTCTGAACAGTACAGCTAAACCCACAAGGCAAGATTCAATGACACTGTGACAGGCATAAATATTTTAGAGTTAATAGAATAATGAATCAACAACCTCTAGCATATAGTTTGAAATTGATTCTAAAAGTACTGATTTTTCACCAAGTAGAATCTGTCATTCTATTTGAAGTTCTTGAAAAAAAAAAATGAACATTAAGAAAGTTTGAGTTCTAAATCAACTAACTTTAGGCCAAGGAAAAAAGTGACACCTCTTTCAGCTTTCTTGCAAGGCGGAGTAGCTTGTGCTTCATCCCTGGATCACTTTCATTATCCACTTGGTCCTGACACCGCTTATAAAAGTGGGGTCGGATATTGCTCCACTCCTTGCTAAAAGTCAGTAACCTTCTCCAATCAGTCGGATTGGGTTTGTCAATCAAAAAGACGTGGATTAGCTTATCACAAATGCGGATCATTTTGCCCTCACTGAATCTATCAGCTGTGACATCCTTATCCTCTTGATCTTCCTCATTTGATATTGAAGGATCATTGTCAGCTGTGGAATTGAGGTGTACACCATTTGTTGTATGCTCTTCAGCAGAATCATTTGCTATTGCAGTTGCATTACCAACAATAGCTCCAATAGAGGAACATCGTAACCAAACTGTATCATATGACAATACAAAATCTGTATTACAAAGGAATAACCGTAGACTTTTGCTAAAAGAGAACAATCTTTCCCTCAGAAAAAATAAAAAATAAAATAAAATAAAAAATTGAAACAGTAGTTCATGGATGAACTATTCAACCATCCATTCAAAATTATTTAAGCATGAACGAACAAGTTCATAAGTTGTAGAGTAAAATCACCATCAAGGTTCGAGGTTAACCTATATCAGAAGATGAAATAAGAAAACTAAAGGACTAAACTAACATTTGTTCTTAGGTAATAAAAAATTTGAATAAGTAAAATACTAATAATGCTCTTTAAGCATCCACAAGATGAGAGCACACCTTAATCATGAGAATTTCTTAAGTTTGTGAAGATTCATACTCATGAAACGAGAGCATGGTCTCAATCAATGGTACCTCCCTCAGTGAATTTCCCACCTAGTCTTCTCATAACTAAGCTCGCATTCAGGAACTTGAAATTGTATTCTTTCTCCCAAAATTACTCCCAAGAATTCACTCTTTTTCTCCCCCTGTAGGCTGTAGCACTTCCATTTCCATCTCCATCTCCATCTCCATCTCCAAGACCCTCGTTTCAATCTCCTAACTTGAACAAAATTATTTCTACTTCATATTCCATAATCATCTTTATTGAATATATACGTTAGGTGTCTGAGTTTGAGCCTAAAAATTTGAAATTAGATGGTCCCATTCAAATTTGAATTGATTAAGGCCCCAAATTTATGACCTTAAATACTGTGCAAATATTCCTATAACTCCTTAGCTCAACAATGAAATCCTAATACTAAAGTTAAATCCAAAAAAATAATAATACTCACATTAATCAACTAGCCACACCGCTACCACAGAATTAAAAAAGAGGACGTTCTACAAAGTCATAACAAACTCCAGTATCCAAAACTTAAATCAAAATCCAAAAAATAATTGCTAACAAGAATTGAATGGTACCTGTAGATTTAGAAGGAAAATATGAAGGTCTGAAAAGAGATTGAGATGGATAGGAGTTTCTGGAAGTGCGAGGTGGCGGTCGAATGGAAAAGACATTGTACGAGTTGAGCGAAGCAGAAGCCAACTCCATTGAAGATTCAAATGCGTTTACAAAATTGATAACAAGAAATTTCTGAGAGAAAATTGTTCTTCGTCAGTAAGAATTCAGCCGACCAGAAGCTGGGAACTGAGATTTTCGTGGCTTCTTCGATTGGCCTTCATTTCCCCTTCCATAAACGATTTTTTTTTTTTTTTTTTTTTTAAATTAACGTTATTTGTACTTGTAGGTCAGTAAAGAAAATAACAAAAAATAAGGTGATGTGATTGTGTAAGTTATTTAGGACTTAAGAGTTATTACGATGGGTAAAGTGATAAGATTGTATTATGTATGTATGTATTATATTAATTTCTTTGTCAATCTTCAAGTACAATTGACATAACTTTTTTTTCACAAATTTTCATTAAAAATGTGAAAATAATTTTCGAGAAATTAGGACCAAATCTCAACCTAAGACTTTCAGTTAGTGTGAAAACAACCTCCCAATAATTAAAGGTGAGACTTTAACCCCCTAACATATTTAATTATGTAAAATTAAGTCTCAAATGTCGAAACTGAAAAAACAAAATTTGAAATCTCACATGAATTTTACGATGAGGTTTGAAAAATGTTTGATTTTATGGTTTTCTATGCATTTATAATATTCATATATTATCAGCTCTGGAGACATGAGGACTCAATTTCACAATATTAATTAGGTCAGGGGTTAAAATGTTACTTTTAGAGGCTGAGGATATGATTTCACACTACTTCAAAGATTGAGGGACACGATCCTATTTTTCTTATATTTTATTATTTTATTGTCACTAGTATTAGTATTTTCATTCGTGCGATGCACCAGAATATGTTTGTGATACTGATTTCAATTAAAATTTATGAAAATATGTTAATTACACAATCATATCAAATTAAAACATAATACAACAACATATTAATAAGAAATATTTTGAAATATAATATAGGGGTCTTTGGAGTGAGGTAACCTCACATTGTAACCTGAATTGGACACATGTAAGTTGGTTTATGGGAAAATGAAAAATAGTAACAAAAAAAAAAAAAAAAAAATTGCATATATGCCTCAGTTACGTGAAGGTTGAGAGATAAGGCAGGTAACCTATAATTTAGGAGTCTCAGTTAATGCAATCAAAAATAGTAACTAAAAATCTATAGCATGATTCTCTCCAAAATCGACTGAAACTGCTCCATAAAAAAAACGGCAAGTATCACTGCAGATTAACAAAATACCAAGCTTTGTTATTAATCTCGATCGTATTCTCTGACTAACATTGATAAACTTAGTAACCATCATTAGAAAGGTGGAGTAAGTTATTTCATCCGCTAAGTGCCAAGTACGATTATCAACTTTAGACTTTCGTCATCGGCTGTGGAAGGTAATTTTCTTCAATCTGATACCATTTTTTTAATAGTTACTATGTCTATCTTCTTGGTAAACTTCGGAAAACTCAAGACTATATTAATCTTCTGGGGCATTCTATTGGTTGCCATTTGCCACTGTATTCTGATATCATGCATATGTACGTGTAAAAATATTGAGAATGGATTTCAGAAAAACCAGATTGCTCTACATAATTTTAGAAGACACTACTCTCTACTGATTTAAAATTCTGAATAAGTGAGCTTTTCATATTTAGCTTTTGGTTCATGATTAGTTTATCCCATTTTTTTGTCAGAATCATCCTAAAAAAATAGTAACATCTTTAGGGAAAAAAAATAATTCAAATTTGATATCCCCCATAGTCTACATTGTTACTCATAATGAATGTTTCACACAACAGTTTCAACAATAATTCAACATCTCTAAAAGTAATTAATAATCAGAAATGATTTTGTAATATCGGTAATGGAAATTTGATCATTCTAATAAATAATATATTTTGAAACTTTGAAATGATCATTGGGCAGAGAAATAGGATCAGTTACAATCTTTGTTTATTTCGATGGGGAATGGGATGAATGTTCCAACTTTTCTGGGTATACTGTGTTTGGGTTGATAGTGCCGCTAGACTCCTCATTTGAAAGTCTTATCGGATTGATTGCTCACCGGATAGACAAAGAACCAGAGAAACACAATTACATTATGCATTACCAGACAAAGTTGCAGGGCAATATGGTACATATATCAGATGATTATTCGTTGAGCTTTTATCTAGAGTTGAAAAGGGGTGAAACTGATAAAGATATTTATCCGCTGTGTGTTGAGCTCACTGAATTAGAATCATTGTCAGCCGATGCCCGTATTGCTGGACAAACTGAGACAGATATTGATGCTTTGCATTCACTTGTGTTGGTTCAGCCAGCCTCTGTTTTAGGTGAGCATTTTAGTTTGGACTTGATGGATAACAATCCGACCGTGGAAGAAATGGGTAATGATCTTGCAGATTACATAAAAGTCCCCGCTGAGGACGAAGTTGAAGATTCGAACATGGTGATAACACGGCCCAAAACTAACGAGGTTGCGGTTGGAAATTTTTTTTTTAGGAAGAAGACCGAAAATGAAAAAGTACTATAATTTTATTACAATTGTTCTCTATGCGTTTTCATACTTTGATAACATTCCATAATTATATCATTGTCAATATTAAGTACACATCATTCTCAATATTTGCTACATCAAATTCAAGAGTGTCACTCCTAAAATCCCCAACTTTATCCCCGACGTTGAGACATATCTTCAATTTCAACATCAGTTTCTTCACCAAGTTCCTCAACCCTTTCATTCTAACTTCATTTTCATTACTTTGCTTATCAGAAGAAAACATGGATTTACGCTTAAAATATTTTTTCAAAACCGATACAAACAAATAAATAAATAATTGTAAACACATATTAGCCCTTAAATCTCAAATATTCAAATATAATTTTAGGTAATCAGGTAATAAATATGTACAAGAATCAACTAATTTTTTTTATTAATTTAAAAAAAAAAATCGAAATTTTACTGGGGCACGTGCCCGGCGGGCCCCTAGCTGGGTCCGCCCTTGCCGGCAGGTCAGTACATTAGTGATTTCCAATTGTATAAAGTACAGGTTCCTATCATCTAGGAGAATATATACACCTAGAGACATAATGCAGGACACCCGAGAAACATATGGCATAACAATAAGCTATGATAAAGCATGGAGATCTCGAGAACGTGTAATAGAAATGATTAGAGGCAACAAAGATGATTCATATGGAAATCTTCCATCTTACATGCATATGATTGAAAATGCCAACCCAGGGTCATATACAAGGATAGAAACTGATGATGAGAACAGGTTTTTGTTCAGTTTTGTGGCTTTGGGTGCATCAATTGCAGGATGGATGCATTGCAAACCAGTAATCGTAGTTGACGGTACTTTTCTAACAAATAAGTATGGAGGTACACTTTTCACAGCATGCACACAGGATGCTAATAATAACATATTCATCCTTGCATTTGGGGTTGGTGATGGAGAGAATAATAATGCATGGGAATGGTTCTTGTTAAGAGTTCTAGAAGCATTTGGGAATCGAGATGAGTTGTGTGTATTGTGTCTGACCGTCATAGAAGCATAGCAAATGCAGTTGAGAAGGTGTTCCCGGATGCTTTGCATGGAGTGTGTACATTTCATTTGCTCCAGAATATAAAGAAAGAATATGGTAAGAAAGTGAAGGGTATCAGATTACCTTTTAATGCTGCAGCAAAGGCCTATACGAACCCTGAATTTGAGACACACATGAGGAGGATAGATGCAATTAATGAGCACGTTAGGAGTTACTTGGTATGCGTCATCAGTGTGATATTATGTTATGTGTGCTTAATTTTTGTGAAGAAATAATATTTATGAGCTATATTGGATGCAGGAAGGTGTTGGGTACGAGAACTGGTCATGTGCCCACATGAAAACAAACAGGTACTCAACCATGACCTCTAATATTGTAGAGTCAGTTAACTCAGCAATCAAACATTCAAAGAATTTCCCAATTGAAGCATTATTTGAGTGCTTGAGGAGCACCATTCATAAGTGGTTCTTCCAAAATCTAAGTGACGCAATGTCAACTTTCACGCACCTATCAACTCGCTATAATGCTATTTTGAACGAGAAGGTGAAACTTTCAAAGCACATGCAGGTTAGACATCAAACCTTTGTACAAAAAAAGCCGTATTTTTTTTTCATGCATTAATAATGATAATGTTACATAGGTACATCCATCAAGTGACGTTCTATACCAGGTCAACGATGGGATAACTTCGTACGTAGTTAACATGGATGAGAAAACATGTTCTTGCAGGAAGTTTCAACTAGACCATTTACCCTGTCCACATGCAATTGTTGTGATATCATATCGAAGCTACTCACTGGTGGATTACTGTTCATCATACTTTACCAAGGATAAATACATTGAGGCTTATCAAGGAACTATATATGCATTGGGAAACAAGGATGAATGGTATATACCAGAAGCAATTAAGCAAAGGTTAGTACTTCCTCCAGAATCAAAGAGAGGCCCTGGTAGACCCAAGGAGGCGAGATACAAATCTTCATTGGAGTACAAGAAGACTTCCCATTGTGGGAGATGTGATAGCTATGGACACAATAGTAGGACATGTAGCAATCCAGAACCATTGAAGGAAAGGTGTAACAAGAAGCGAAAGAAAGGTGTTACTAGTGTGATCGAGTTTGTGAGTTATACTTTTTTGCCTAAGAATTAATCTGAAAATTGAAATTCAAATTACATTTTGATCTGATTTATTATGGTATTGGCAGGTGGATGCTGTGCGTGATGAAGATTTAACGCAATGAGGAGTTAGACAAAATAGCAAAATTGGACGAAACTTGGTGAATCTCCACATTTAGAATTTTATTTTCATCTGTTGCAAAAAACGTGTCCTTTATTTTTATTGGATATTAGGTAGGAAAATAGATATTGGATCATGTTTTCATTTCATTTTTATTTAATTACATTTAGATGCAATGATGACTGATGGATATGCTACTAGTTTTTAGAGCAAGATTATAAATCCAAAAGTATTGATGTTATTGTTGATAATATGCTGGTGTCATGTTTTTAATTTTACATGATGTATTGATTTGTGCAAACAATCTCTGATACAGGTTGGTAATCTGTGTGGAATATTTTAACGTAGAATGCTGGGAAAAATCAGCAAAGCAACATACTGATTGCACATTCATGATTGTTTCAGTATAGCCATTTACTTATTTGATTTAACAATGGTGTAACTGATATCTGCCCTGATAATCACCAGCCAACACAGCAATAATTACACCAAGGATCTACATTGAAATATTAGGTTGAATTTTTAATTCGAATTTCCATTAGTTCGGAACAACAGCAATTCTGTCTGTTTTTCCTCAGGTCCAATTAAATGCAAATAAACAAATTAACAACTAATTTAATCATAATATTATGCCCCTATTCCATCTTATCTTCTGCGTAAAGAAGTATAAGTGTAATAATAAAGAAATCCAGCCAAGGCAGATCATATGCTACTATCTGATAACCATGATTGGTTCACGTGTGTCCAGATTGGGTGCGTGGTTGGTTAGTGCAAATGTAAATTTAGGGATAGTACCATGTGGATGGCAAAACCTTTGAAATGCAAGCATACTAATTCTGCCGATCCATTTCTACCTAGCCACGAAAATGGAATTATAAAGATCAGTCATTGAAATGCATGACTGATTTGAACGAAGACAGTGAGAAATTTTATGTGTCAAGTGATGTAAAATTATGAAACTGAAAAGCAATTTCAGACTTTTATCATGAGTGGCATTCAGTATGACGGTGTTCCGCATTATAATGTAACACCTGGTAGCATAATGGTGTCTAGGTAATGTGTCTAGGGTCCGATTAGGTATTCTCTGAACTAGGGTAGTAACAATACTAGAGAAATGTTGCAGCAGGTTTTATGTTCTGTAAATGTTAAATCAAATTGAAAATGTGGTTTACCTGCAGCTTGGGTTTTTTCTAGTATAGCCTTCAATGGAGTTTGCAAATTTATGTAAAAAATAATAGGAAAATATCACTTTGATGTGTGTTATGTGTCCAACTAAATCCCCTCAAAGAATCTGTATTTTGCAACAGTTTTATAGTCTCTGGTGTGTGTCAAAATTTCTGCAGTGTATTCGAAATCAAATATTCATCTAAGCAGTACAGTATAATGAGGTTCACACACATGGTATAATGTGAACTTTGTGGTACCTCTCAGCACAATGAAAGAAATGTCCACAGTGTCATGAAATGTTGTTCCTACCTTCCGTAATGCACATGTTACTATCTCGGTAAAACGTCCATTTTAAATTTTAACACTAGAGTCAGATTTTCAGAATAAAAAAGCACTCAACTAGTTGAATAAATAAATAAATAAGAAATTCAATGGTATTAATGAAAACTAGAAGGTAACCATCAGCATATAGTGGAGGAAATCGTCAGTTTATTTCGTTAGATATCTGAAACAAAAATTCCCTTAAAATCATTTAATAACAAATATGGGGTACTTCAAGAAAGAAACTGTCACATCGTCTGACATCGAAATTTGTCCCTCCTAAAAAACAGCAATGCTACTTTCCCAATTGCCTTCACAATCTGCATGACAATTGGTGATATATCGCGATAAATAAATTAACAAAATATCGCGAGATATTGACCAAAAAATCTTAAAAAGTTGCTGGACAGCTATATTTACGCAGAAGAGTTCCTTTCCCAGCAGAGCTTCCCAATCCCTAACAAATCAACTGCGTAGCTTAGTTTGACCACTGCATTTTTCCGACAACTCACCGGCAACCCATCGGAGCAAGTCAACGACGTTGATGTGCCAGGTTTCATTTGCACTTGGAATCATCGTAGCTCCCGTAGCTCCAGTCGGCGGCACTCTTACGTTTTCTGGGAACATATGAAAGAACAGAGAAATCCACTGTATATTTGCGAAGATGTCGGACCAAGGTAAGATAAATACCTCATCTTTGTGTTTTTAGGTCAATACCTTTGCATTTTGAAGTTGATTTCAGTAAGCTTTCTAGGTCCATGGAGTTGTTGTTTCTCTTTCCATTTTCCTTGCAAAAGAAGCACACATATCAAAATCAGTAGGCTTGCTATTTCGTATCATAATCAGTTGTTATTTCAGTACAATGGAATTTGATAACCCCAAATGTTGAATTTAATCATAGAAAAATTTTCTTGCTGTAAATTAGGTTCTGTTTATTGATTGCTGTAATTCTGATTCTATTTTCTGTGTTTTAATTTAATGTCGCAGACATTGTCATAATATTTGTGAACAATTGGCAGGAATTCTAACCCCAAATGTTGAATTGAATCAAGTATGTGAGGATGAAGATTTTGTGGAGAATAATCAGCTAATTTTGGGAGATTGGGTTGGATTGAATAATGAATTGACGGAGGAGGCTACTGAGATTATTACTCCAGAAGTTGGGATGAAGTTCTCTACCTATGATGAGGCATTTGAATTTTATAGGCAATATGCTAGTAAGGTGGGGTTTCTAGTGCGTAAAAGAAACTCTAAAAAGGGCGTAGATGGAAACTTGACTAATGCCACTTTCACATGCAGTCGAGAAGGGAGAAAGGCTAGTACAAGCAATTGTATGAAACCTCACCCGACAATGCAAACGGGATGTAAGGCGAAGATGACCAATTAGCGAATTCAATGAAGAATCCCTTTTGTTGATCCATTTTGTTAGTCGAATTGAATTGAAATTTGGGTCTTCAATCCCAACATTCTGAGGGTCATGATTGCATGCACTAAGACCACCAAGGTTCAATAAATTAATGCATAAGAATGCAGAAGCCACATAATACAGCCCATAACATCATGGTTGATGAGCACAAGCCAACCTTCTTGACCTAAAAATGACGGTCATTTCAAGCAGCTAATCCCATCCTACTTTTAAAGCAATTAACTTTCCTAGCCTGTTACAGAATGCTGCAGACCCACCACCTCTAAATGGCTTCTACCAGCAAAAGAGATCTATTTTATTTGGGTCCTTGATTGTTCATCCATTCCCTCTACTAACCCAAATTCAAGCTACTCAATCCCCAAATCAGGCACCAAGCACATAAATTGATCATTATAACCCTCCTGAGACACAAACCTTTACAGGGACGGCATATTGCAATCTTAATGACTGCAAAGGTGAACCTGAATTTCTTTATGGATTTTGTAGGTGATAATGCCATAATCATCTATAAATTTTAATCGCTGGGATTGAATACACAACAGTGATACGTAAAGGATCTGCATACAATATTTGATATGAAATCCAAACTTCATAGTTCATTAGCTTCTGGTTCAACAATTCGAACCGTGAAAGCTTTTCGATCAACATTTCTAAAATAGCCGCGATACTACTAAACATAAAGTTCTAAATCTAATACAAAACACATGACACAATATTAGTACCTAAAATTAGATGGAAATAATCCATTGGTTACATATGATGATAAGAAATTTAGAAACATTTTCCCAATGTCACTGTCTCATTCTTCCACCTTCTCCTTGCCTTTATCAGTTCGGCTTCGTTCATTGGGACGAAAGTGCACCACGGTCACTTCCACCTTGTCTTCATCTGATATACGTGCACACGTCTTTAGTAGCTGCGATAACTGATCCGTCTCTTCTTTAACCGAGTTCTTCACTTTAGCCCAGCTGCTTGACACTTCTTCCTCCCAAACAAAAAATCGAAAATCCATCCTAGAACAAGAATAGAACAACTTCCCTAAGTACTTCGAAGACGGTTTCAAGACATCTGATTACTCCTTGTCCACAAATATGGCATATCATCTTTGTTGGACATTCACTCAACCAATGTCCCGCTTGTCGACAACCATGACAAATTCCATAGTTCTTCCCCTTCATTTTGTCTACCTATCAACTCAAACGTGTCAAATATAAAATAAATTGCTCAAAACTATCTCACATTTTGTGTAACAATAATGTAATATAAAGCACCTGCACATGAAAACCAAAGAATGAAATGCAAATACTGTCTGTAATGCAAATATTTGACAGATATCCGAAGGTAAAAAATTTCACACATTTGACAGAGTTCTACTATCTCATCCAATTTGAATTTCATATAACAAAAACTCCAAAATCAACCAAGAACGCACACAACATGCGAAAATACCAACTGTACCAAACAATAAGTCCCAAAAAACTCCAAAAAATCAAGCAACCACTCACTGCATAACAATTCCAACCATACCAAACATAAAGTCCCAAAAACTCCAAAATCAAGAAATAACAAACTATAAATTACACAACACCCGAAAATACCAACTGTACCAAACAGAAAGTCCCAAAAAAGTCCAAAATATAAAGCAAAAATCGAGCAAACCTCACTACATAACAATTCCAACCGTAAACAAAAAAGTCCCAACAACTACAAAATGAAATAATAAATAACGAACTATAAATGAAATTTGGCCGACATTTAGCCACAACGAAGTCTCCATTATTGTTTATCATCATTCATCATTCATATCAGATTCAAAAAATAAACTAGGGTTCTCAAATTTGTCACTAATAATTTTCGCAAAATCTGAGGACATACCGTTGGTGCAGCAGCGCCAATCACCTTCTCAAAATGTACTCCTATGCTACGCACTTCAACAAATCGCGAAAATGAAGGAAAACTATATTAGCTTCAGTTCTTTGTTTTGGAGATTTATTGAGAATGAAGATAGAAATCGAACTCTTACCTCAGTTGGAAATGGAGAAGATGGTTGTAGGAGCAGTTGATTTTGGGATGGGGGTGAAATGGGAGCTGATTTTGGGGAAGGGAGGGAACATCCGGATTTCAGAAGAGTTCAGAAGAGCTGATTTTGGAAAGTTCTGTGGTCCATTCATTTGTTTATAGTTTGTTTTCATTTGACTTAGGGGTAGTCCGGTAATTGTACACTATTATTGTCATGCAGATTGTGAAGGCAATTGGGAAAGTAGCATTATTCCCTAAAAAATGGTGAGGATGCTTGAATGCTAGCTGCCAAGCATTAATGCGCCAGGATGATTACACCATATTATATCAGGCTCCTGAAGAGAATATTTATAAAGTTGTGTGGCGATGTTAGATCAAGTAGTGTCGGTATCAAATAAGCGTGGCATTTCTTCTATACATCCTTCGATCAGATATTCTGCATACTTAATAAAAATTATGCCCCAATCGCCCTTGTAAGGAATTTTATTGAAAATGAGCATTTGAAGAATAAATAAGTTGAAATAAATAAAATTTTTGCTTCATACTAAATTTACTCACCCATTCATTTGTTGTGGACACTGGTCGATAAGTCTGCACTCCAGGGGAATATCGGGCAAAATGCGAGATTCAGATTTCACGGATCTTGCTAATATGGAGATGGTGAGCACCATTGAATGCACGACGGCATATATAGTTGCATTCTTCACGATACTTGTGCATGAGTTGTACACATCAAACCTCCAGTTAAGAATATCAAAGTGACCAAGTATCCAATGTTCGGGATTTCCAATCCACATCGGGATAAGAACATGATCTACTTGATCCCACGGAACATTGAATTGAATTTTCCTCCCATTTGCATAAGAGAATAGAGATTCATGTTTATGTATTGCTTTAGTATCAGTTGCAATATCATTTGATATTCCCCTGACTTTAACATCAAAGTTAAAATCTGTTAATGTTGCCCGTATTTTGTGCCCAGATCTCAGCTTTAACAGCATCCACATAAAGTAAAATGAAACATCTATGTGCTGAAAAATCGACAAATGAGGCGAGATAATTGACACATGTTTTTGGTTCAAGCATTTAATATATCAATTGAACATCACTCATACAGGACTTACTGAATCATTTAGTGGCTTAGTAACCTCGCGAAGAGCATGCCACCATTCGTTTGAATCAATTGTGATATGAACTAGCTAGTAGATGTCTTCTTATGCAGGGAAGAAATAATTAGAAGATCCACGATTAAAAAATGTTGAAAAGATAAACTAAAATAAAAAATGAAAAAGACCTATTGTAATCCCTACGTACCTATCTTGAAACTTATTGACACCACGGTAGAATTTGTTAAATTTAATGATGTCCATAGTTGTTGGCGAATTCATGCAGGTTTTATAGACAAAGATGTTAACACTAGATGATGAATGGACCTTTTCCATGCCTGCAACTTCTTTCCCTGATATCTTGAAATGTATATCACCAGCCCCCAGGGCACATCTCCAAGTGGCAAAGGGGATGGGTGGTAAGTGCTCAGCGCAGCTGTGTGCTTGGTTCGATTCCCCGCAAGGTGGAATTGGCCTTGTGGCAAGCGGGAGTTATTGAGCGTTTCTCATGCTTACCATAAGCCCTTCCACCCTGGCTCCTTGGAGGCATAACCTGGATTTACCTTCCCGAACCAATGACCTTGGGCGTGGTCGGTTCGGGCCCTCAGGGTGTGGGCTACACCTTTTTTTTTTTTTTGAAATGTATATCACCATCCACCATGGTTCTTGCATCTTGGAAATTAATAGGTATAGGTGATATCTGCATTGTAAACGTAATGATTATATGGAAAATTGTTTGAATAATAAAAAAAATGCAGTATAAATGAACACCTTCGTTTGCATGGGTTGTGGCCGCCTTTGTTTTTTGGCTGGGGCACTTTTAGTATTGAGTTTTTCATTTCCACCCCGATTTGGATAGGTGGAATCAACAAATTTAGTTGTTGGAGCTGAGCATGTACTGTGCGCATCAACCAATTTATGCTTGGCTATGTGTTCTGCAACCCATTCTTTACAGTGCTCCTTGTCACTCCTTGAATGCTACAATAATGAGAATTAATGGTTATGGGATTTATTTAAAAAAAAAAAAAAAGATGACTATGAAGACAATGACTATGTATTAATATATTAAGTTTTCGTATGAAGCTATTTACCACTTCTTTCGCGAGATCATCCATTTAAGCAATAAACTCACTCATCAGCACGATGCCATCGTCCAACACAATGTCCTCGTTCTTTACATCGAATTCCATACCTAGGTTGAAAGAAGGTCCCTCACAATCATAATGATGTATTTCCACAGGTTTGATGAAATCCATTGAAGGTTTAAGTTGAACCTTGTTAGCATTCGATCCCTAAAAGAATAAGGTTTTAATCAAGATACCTGTACAATTCAAATATGCTGAAATAATACAGTATGATACTATTTCCAAATTATTTTGACACAATAATATTATTCTATCTATTTTCAGATAATTCACCTTATCATGTGGAAGGGGGGGGGGGGGTTTATGATTGTATCCACATCCATGGCGTTGATGGATGAACTATTGCCAGACAAGTTCACAGTTGGTGCATAAGGCGAGTTCATCTGTTTTTCTAGTAAATTGTTTAAAAAGATTCAGAATCAAATTAAAATGGTGGTCATTTCGTAGATATTTTAAAGTCAATGGAGGGATTATGTGAATTATGAAAAGAAAAGTAGGAAAAAAATAATGTAACACATATTTAATTGTTTTCATGAAACACATTACATTGCATGTGCTTGAAATAGGCTTCGTGTTGCTTCCACATCCGCTACCAGAATGAGCCAGTGTGTCATTTTTTAAAACTTTGAATGGGGAGCATGCAGGATGCATTGGAATGTCAGGGTAAGAATGGGATTTGTTTGGACTATGCTAGAATGGAAGTATTTTTCTATAGATTTTGGGTGTGAGGAAGTCACTATCCACTGTGTCCTGTCATCAGTAGAGGTTATATTGTGAATAATCGATATCATAATCACTAATCTTTGAATATAACTCTCAGTCATGTATAAAAAGAATTTTCACCTTGTGAGGAATCTTTCGTGCATTCAATAATTCCGGAGTCCCTTTAGCACTATGTGTATCCTTGTAGGCTGGGGTCGATTTGGTAATATCTTCAGATGTAATACCTTGACATTCTAGTGGAATCTGTATTAAAAACGAAAATTTATGTTAAGTGAGATGCATGAAAAAAGAAAAGGTATTATACCTGAGGATGATAATCATTATTGTCCTGATCTAGTCCCTTTTAAATGTTGAAACATGAAAACCTGAAATATAAAAGCATCTTCATCCGGCCCTCCTCTCCACCCCCATTGGTATGCAAACTTAACTGTCAAAAATCAGCAGGTTAGATTCAACATGTCATAACTTGATAATACCTTTTGTTTGCTGTCCCATTTATCCAAAAAACTTGGTATTCCTGGTGGCATGGAAGCTGATATTAGGTGGTATGTTCTCCTTTCTGTTGTATTCAAACACATTGATGCCACCAGCAATAGTAACTTGTATTCCAGTACCAAAGACATCATTTTTAAATGTGATTTCTGCTATGTAAATTATCAATCACAGGTTGGTATCACGACATGTACACATATAAGTTTGATCCCAGTAAACCAAGTCATTCAGGCCAGTTAATTTGAATACATAGATGTCCATTATTATCAGATTTAAAAACAATAAATTTTCCGAAAATCCCAATTTATTTTGCTGACGTGTGCATTTGTACAACCAATAGATTTAAAGGGATGAGATTTTGACAAGTCACTATTATTTGAAAGGCAAAGCCGAGGTTTATAATGCGTATGTCTTTTTACTCGTACCTTTCGATGAATGGAAACAACTTGATATTCTGGGCCTTGGTTAGGAAAAGTACTTTGCGAACATAAAACATTTGATCTGATCTTGATACCTTCGAGACCCTCATCGATCATATTCTTGGCAATGGTCATAAGCTCCTCAACTTTCATCTTCAGCATGAACATGTCCACGGCTAGGTTACCATGTTCACGTTCAATCATTTTAAGACATTCTTTGTACTTTTGAATGTTGAACTTCTGGCTCCAATATCAAAGGAGTATAGTGGGTAAAAAAAATTTATCAACATCCACAGTGGTAACTACGAAAACATCCTAACACTGCATCAATTCGCATGCAAATGACCCATGAATAATGAATTTGCTGCTGGAAAAATAAATAGTTTTGGACAAAATACAGAAATAACAGTCTTGTACCTCATAGTTACTAAACCAGGGTTGGGGTAAGTTTGAAACATGTAATTGAAACACACAATAGCGACGAATCGAAGAAAGAAAAGATTTCAAGTCTATGATCATTGTTTCAGGGAAATATACAAAATCCTGAGGTCTTAATGGTGATCATTCAGTTTCGAATAGGTCTAATTCGTTGATGTACCAATATGTTATTTTCTGGTAAGGAAAAATAGATGTCGTCAACTTAGACTTGGATACATGTGTGTGACAAAAAAAAGGTTCCAACAGGGGGCAAAAAAAAAAAATAGAGCGAAAAAAATGCAAAAGGGTGAGGAAAAAAAATGTTAGTACTGTCATGTATGCAGTACACTGATATGGTAAAAAAGTGAAGGGGGAAACTGATACCTGTGGCTGACTAATTTTACCAGGAGCAACAGATATATCCACATTTGATACCTTATTCTGGGGACTGATCTCTGTATGTGCAGTCCTAGGGGTGTTCCCATTAACTTCAGCATTCACATCCTTTGGTGAACACGTCTCAAATACTGCCTGAATCCCATTATCCAATCCTTCATTTCCAGTTCCATAATGGTTGGTTGGTCCGCAGGCATCCTGGAAAACTGGCAATGATGATGCCATAACAACATTGCTCTGTTTGGAAGATTCACCTATATGATAATGTGAACCCAATGGATGATGTACAACATCTAATATTTTGCATTCATCGTCGCTATCATCCACGTCATAAACAACCTGTTTGCCTTTCCTACCAGCCAAACTACATTCTTGCAACTGGTCTTCAACAAAGTCATCAGCAGAAACTAATTTTTTGCTATCATCACATCCATCGATTATAGTTTTTGCGGCTGCTACATGATCACCACCATTTGAAGGTTTCCCCCTCTCATTAGTAGTGCGTCTACTGATTTGATTTGCAATTGGTGGTATCACAAAATCATCTTCATCGTTGATGTGGATAGTTGTAGCAGCAATGGGTATTGGACGGTTAGACAACCAAAACAATCTTTTTAGTTCGACATAATTGGGGTCTAGAGCTTCCCCAACTTGTGGGATTAAATTCTGCACACGAATATGTAGAGGGAAGTAGGAATTTGATGTGACAATTGAATAAATAATTGTTCAAAAAGTTTGATAATTAGGTAAACGGTTATTAATGATCAATAAAGTAATAAGAGAGTAGTAACTAATGTCGGAATGGCTGAAAATATCAGTTGCTATATTAAGCATCGGTACGTCATCATGAACTTCGGTTGTCCAATTAAGGATCCTTGGACGTTTGAATGTAACTTTAGATCACAATTTATTATCAAGTACAGGAAATATCTCACAAATCCAATTTGATATTATGAATATGGTCATTTAAGTTGCAAACAACTGGGAAAAAATCCTGATTCTTCCCATAGCTTTTCCAGAAAATGATGGTGATTGACGATATTAGCCTGCCATGACACTAATTAAGGTAAATCCTGAAATATGATACACCAGTGAAATATCAATAGTATTGATATTAATAAAATCTGTACTACGATAGAAATAAAAAATGAGAAGAGTTGGAGGAAACCCAAAACAAAAAATTAATGTAGAAGTCATAGTTTGGCAGGCCTAATATATGTTGTGATCTGAATGATATAGTTATATTTGTTGGTTGTTACATTCCACGCGAGGATAATCTGAATCAACACCTGACAATCAATACCCCATAAAACCAAATAAATTAACATCAACCATCATTCCTGTAGATCAGTGACTTAATTGACAAGTACATATCTGGTAAGATTGTTTGGTATGGTGCAAGAATCAACAACAATGCATTATGTTTCAAACTGATGGGGAAAACACCATCAACATGCCATGGTGTGGTATCAGCTAACTTGAAGAGATAGCTCGAATAAAGATTACCCCTCTTGCATTTAATTAGGAATCCTGCAGATGCTGAACATAAGACATGTAACTATCCTGCCTTCTTGATACATCAATTCGTTGAATTGATGAACTCCATTTCATTACTGTGGGTTCTTTGTTGTTGCTTAATAAAAATGTCAATAGGCTGATACATTCCAATTTTCCTTGTTTCATTGTCCATGTAATGAAATCAATGCAAGGTATTGTGGATGATTAAAAATACTCTCAGTTCCATTTTACGATTCCTCCGCTGTACATTTATGAATGTGAGATTTCTCATTAGTTCAGGACTCTAAATATTTGGGAGATGAGTAGTAGTGAATGAATAAAAGTACTCTCAGTTTTTGTGCATTGGGATTCAATATTTGTGAAATGACTAGTAGTATATCCTATTTTGTTGACACAACTTCACTATAAAATGCGTGATTTTACAAGAAAAAGCAGCATGATATAATTTCACCTCTGACTCAACTGTGTCACAGTTAGTTAAGATGATATTTCATATTACCATCAATTTATGATTAATAAAACATTTAGCTTGCAATGAAGATATAAATTTTGAAGCAACAGCAATAAACAGGGTGGAAACCTTTATCTGAGTTAGAGATGGCAAAAAAATCCGATCCGCCCCGTCGATTCATTGACCCGATCCGATCCGAAAAAATCCCGATCCGTGGATCGACGGATCGAAATTTATGTGATCCTCCCCGATCCGAAAATTCACAGAGCGGATTTGGATCGGGGCTGATCCGATCCGCCCCGATCCGCGATCCGAGATTTTTTTTTAATATAATTTTTTTATCATGTATAAAAATCTAATATGTAAATTTTGTAGCAAACTTTAATTTCTGGGAATAACCTGCAATCTTTGCATTTTAAAGAAAACACATTTTTCATGTTCTTCATTTGAAGAAAGAATTCCAATAAGTGATGGCAAAAAAACTCGATCCGCTGAATCGGTGAATTGGCATCTATACGTCTCGTTTCAATAAAATAAATAAAATTTAATAAAAAAAATAATTTTTCTAAATTTTTTTAAAAAGATTTAATTTAAAATATATTTAAAAAATTTTAAAAAATTAAAAAATTAAAAAAAAAAAATTGGCGGATCGATCCACAGATCGGTGGACCGATCCGCCCGACCCGAACCCGATCCCAATCCGCCCCGACCCGACCCGAAATTTGACGGATCGCGGGGCGGATCCGGATCGGACCAAAAAACTTCTGGGCGGGGCGGATCGGGGTCCGATCCGCCCCGTTGCCAACACTAATCTTAGTTGGAACAACTTTTATGATTTTGTTCTTTCACGGTGTCCGTTTGCCTTTGAGGTGATTCTTGAATGCATTGAAACCTGGTGCCTTCCTTGATAATTTGACTCCAGAGCTCAAATTTTTTCCGGCACGAAACTTGCACATCGTAATGTTATCTGATATCAAATATTACCATCAACATTCAATTGAATTATTATATAATCCCTTTGAGCATAGGTGAAAATACGTTTTTTATCAAAATGATTGTTGGATTAGAAAATGGAACTTCATTAAAACTGAGGGAATGTGATACGGGCGACCAAACTCCAAAAAATTATTTCTTCCAAATTCAACTCTGAGTAGTTGAAATTTATAAGAAAAGGAAATTGGAAAATAAAATATAGCAAAAATCTGAGTAAGATGTCAGTGCAGCTCACCCTTGATACAGAACTTCTTGAAGAACACAAACTCGTGCTGAGCTGATGCAACCAAGTCCTGATTGTGTTCAGCTTCGAGGAAAAAAAGAGTCTGAAATTGAATTCGTTTCTTCAAATGTAATTCTGAGATATCTAGTTCTAAGTATCAAATATGTAATCTTGGATGTGTCTGAGTTAAGAATTGATGAATATTTTGACTTACGAGTACTTCCGGTGAGAATGATGCCACCTGCGTTTATGATGCTGCCGGTGAGAATGATGCCAGTCCGTTGAATATGCTGCCGGTATGCGAAATGGGTAATGTAAGGAAGGTGAAATGAATGATTGAGATTTTGAATTTCTTGTTGCAGTCCTAATCCATTTTTGATTTGAGGAAGATCAGGGACCGTTACATATTTTGATTGAATATTTTGAATTTCTTGTTGCAATCGTACTCCATTATTGATTTGAGGAAGATCAGGACCGTTACATATTTTGAGAGCGTGAATATCTCTCTTTCAGTTATGAAAATATCATAATTTAATTTATTATTTACTTTTTTACCTGGTATTTTCTAAATATTCAAATTTAAAATATGAAAGATCTATAATTGCAATACTATTATAAAAATGTTGTATTATTCAGTTTTACAATTATGAATTGGGTGCCAGGTCTAATTTCCTCATATAATATAATATAATAAATAAAATTAACAACCATAAATCTATATTTATTTTGAATTGGTAATTTTAAAATTAAAGAATATTGTTGTTGTATTTTTATATATCTAATTTTATCTCCAAATGAGTAAATTTTGCTTTATTATTTCTAAAATAATTTTTTAGGATGTTTGTGATCTTTGAAATAATTATTAATTTTTTAATTGAAATCGATTCGACCCCGATTCGACCTTCTGGCCCCTGACTTGTTGCCTTTTTCGGGTCGAACCAATTTCAGATTTTCTGAATACTGATATTACATAACTTAAATGATATAATTTAAAATGAATAAGATATTGCGAAAAATTTAAAAAATATAAAATAAACTTTTACATTTGATTTTTTGGACCTTTTTACGGACAAAGTGTTTATAGTTTGCTCTTACTTGTTATCTTGTATTAAAGTTCTCGTTAAGATCTTTAGTTTAACACCTGTATTACATAATCCTCAACTTCAAAATGATACAATAATTATAAAAAAAATAATTATTACAAAAAAGTAGTTTATAGATAGTTTTGTAGAACTTTAATGATATATAATTTAAAATGAATAGAATATTGAGGAAAAGTGAAAATTATGATGTAAAAACTTTTACATTTGATATTTGAGAGGATTTTACGAACAATATATTTTCAGTTTGCTCTCACTTGTTTAAACTTCTCGTTGAGATCTTCGGTTTGACACCTTACATATTTTTTCGACTTCAAAATAATATAATAATTATAAAAAGAATAAGAATTAATACAAAAAAAATAATTTATAGATAGTATTATAGAACTTAAATAATATAATTTAAAATGAATGATGTGTTGAGGAAAAGTAAAAAAATATAAAAAAAATTTTACATTTCATCTTTGAGACGATTTTACAGATAATATGTTTACAATTTGCTCTCATTTGTTAGCTTATATTAAAACTTCTCGTTGAAATTTTCGATTTGACACTCATATTACATATTTTTCGACTTCATTATAATACAATAATTATCAAAAGAATAATAACTATTACGAAGAAAATAGTTTATACTTTAAAATAAATTAAAATCTTGATGTCACTAATACCATATCATGGACTCTAATGCTATTAATGACACATGTATCATAATAATTGCTAAAATATTTATTACTTCGGCCATCGAATAACATTTTTCGTCAGAAATCTCCGACGGAAATCTCAGCTGTCGAAAATTTTCAACGGAATACACATTCCGTCAGAAATTTATATTATTCATTTCCTCCTATTTTATCAGCCTATTGATATATAAATAAATATGATAAAATATAGAGATATTAATGATTTCTTTATTTTTAATGATATTATAATTTAGGACAACTAGATAGCTAGCAACCTAGTTAATTGCAAAAAAAAAATAAAAAATAAAAATGAGTAGTGTACTTTACAAATTCTAACATAAATTTAGATTTTATTTCATAAATTTCTATTTTGTTTCAAATATAATTGCTCAGTTAATTGAAAAAAAAATGAATAGCATATTTTTACAAATTATAACTATCTAATTTAATTAACAAGTTATTTTTTACAAATTATAATTATCATTTTTAAATATGTAATTAGTTTAAAATAACTGAGTTCAATTAACTAACATAAATAACTAATAAATATTTATGAAAATAAACTCATTTACAAAAACTCAATTAGCCCAATGGTTGGGTTGCTTCCTCTTTACCCTTTAATCAAGGGTTCAAATCTCCCCAACTTACCAATATATATATTTTTTAATTTTCTGGAAATTTTCGACGGTATTTAGTAGCCGTCGGAAATTGCTGTGGAAAAAACCCAACGGATATAAATTTTTTCGTTGGAAAAGTATTACTGACCTGTGCTTCTTCGACGGATTTCCGTCAAGTTGAAGTCCATCATAAAAAGGCATTTTCGATGGAAATTGACATTTTACCGACGGATTTGTCCGTTAGAAATAGCCCTTTTTGTGATTGTACTATTTGAAAAGAGGGGGGAAAAAGGAAAAAAAAAAAAAAAAAAAAAACTACATAAGCAAATTTGTAGCATATATTTTTTGAAATTTATATTTGCGATAATACATGAATAAAAGAGAGAAAGTTTACAAATAGATGAACTAAAAAAAGAACTTTACTATCTCATGAAAGAAATTTTGATGAGTGTAATCATCACATACAGTAGAACATATTTACTCATCAATAGCACTACGTTCAATAGCATTCTCATGTATTTTATTATTAATGGGGCCATTAAAATCGAATCTCTATTATAGCATTCTCTAAATACTATTAATTTGCTCATCTATAGCATTCTAAGCTATCTATCATATTTAATAGCATTTTTTTGAATGTTATTACTCGTGGAGTTATTAAAAGCTCGGTTTCTATTATAGCATTTTTTGAATGTTATTATCAAGTGCTATAAAAACATTAATATAGCATTCACTTCGCATTACAATGTCATTATTTATAGAATTCTTCAATTTTTATATCTACATTTTATAGCATTCTAACACTTGTTAAAATTAAAGAAAGATATAAGACAAATCAAATTTATTTCAGATATTGATTAGAAGAATACTTTATCTCATTATAAGTTGCTTGTTACATATCTCAACAACAAAAATAAGAAAAAATAGGAAAAAAAATACAAGACCACTTGTGACAATAATATAAACAAAGACCATTTTGGAGAATTGGATTACAACTAGCACTAGCACCACAAGCATAATCAATGTCCTTGTGAAGAACTTGACACTCAATCTATCATCACAAATACAATATGTAGCATCTATAAAATAACTGAAGGAAAAAAAAAAATCAATTTGATTAATGGTCAAACGTAATAACAAAACTTGATTTGAAAACGTATCATAACCCTCAATTCTAGAAGAAAATTTCATACTTTTGACAGTCCCCTTTACTTGGGTTTCAAAACATATTTCCTTTGACAAATGTACCAATAAAAAATACAAGACCACTCCAACATATTAAAACCTTACTCTTCATTTGGAGCTCCACTGTACTCAACATAATTTCCAAGTTCAGATGAATATGCCAAATTTCCAAACTCTAATTTCATTAAAAGAAAAGGGGAAAAAGACAAAGATTTCATAACCTGAATGGGCGGGTGGACATGTCAAGTAGAGGGTGAACCATTATTAATCTGTGTGTAAGCTCGTTTTGATCTCTGATTCCGTTTTACTCAATATTGCTATCATAGTTGAGATTAAGGCTTAGTACCTTACAAAGTAAGTCAATTTGTACCAAAAAACATATCAAGAAATAGCCACTTGGGAGGTTCCAGAAATCATAAGAATAGCTTGAAGGAAATTAGAATGACCATAGTAAGCAGCATGGTGCACGCAAGTCCTTCCATTTAGTGAGTCGAACATTAAAATATGGCCCAATATTCAAGATTAACTCCATGAATTATGAGCAACACACATAAATATTACTTGAAAATTCCTTGATAGAATATTGATAGAAAACATACATTTTTCCCAGCTTCAATGAGTTTTTTCGCATAGAAGATCTTTCCATGCATTGCAGCCAACATCAACGGAGTTTAATTGATTCACCTCACAAATATCAAATAATAATTCTCAATAATTAATAACAAGATTAAATCAAATATTTACAGTCATTTTGAAAGATGAACATACATGCTTGTGGGAATTCAATAAATCAAGATTGACATGACGTGTGTATCTAGGGAATACTCGCTTTCCAAGAGCATGTAAAGAATATGAAATCCCAAATCCGACAAATCAAAACAAGAAATGAGAAAAAAATAAATATTTCATCAACAAAAAAATGCCAAGAAACCCACCTCAGTTTGGCTATTAGCTACACCCTGAAGCAATACGCAAAGAAGAGTGATAATCATACACTATAAAGTAATGAATAAGAGTTGGATCCCTTTCCAAAATAGCCTCAAAACTCTGAAAATCCCCCAACCGCATAGCACTAAACAACCCCTACTCCTCACTGGTCCTGCAACTTTCATCCAATGAATACATGCTAACTTAGTAACATGGTCACCAGGATCTATGTTAAAAACTTTTATCTTTGGCGTTTTTATTCTTTCTGCATCTCTGCCATGTAGCACTCCAAGTTGGGTTTTTCCCATAGACGTCTCCGAATAAGATCTTCCTTGGTAGATTCATCTAGAGGACACAATCAAAAGAATTAGATTAAAAAATCAGAATCGGACAATTAGAAGTTTTCACTCAACATATAATAAAAGCTACTAGTGTACCATGTCAAAATTATGACTTGGAAATTTGTTCCCCTCCACGTTAGGAGAGTCTCCTAGGCAAGGAGGCATGTGATATCTAAAATCATCAATCATGCCAAGGTACCAAAATCAATTATCCAATACTCTATTTTCTTATATCTTCTTCTTTTTTTAACTTTTTTTTTTTCCTTTAATGGCGGCCATTTGAATCCCTTAATCCATGTCACATCAACCATATTTCCAGGTGGGTCCAAATAGGGGAGGACCCATTAATGGTCTAGTGGGTGCAATCGCACCCACTGGATCTAGCCCAAATGGATTTTTTTGCCCATTTTAAATATGCTTCAACCCAATTATTTTTGAATTTCCTCCCAGTTCCTACAGCCCAAGTCGAACACCCCCTCATTCACTTCTTTTAACATTTTCTCAACCATGAATTTGTCCATGCGGTTGCGCCTCACCTTCGTGTCCCCAACATCACTCACCATGTGTTTATTGTTCACTGAGTACCGACCACCATGCAGCCGCCATTCCGCCACCAAGCATGGTGTCAGAGTGTCGCTCGAAGCCTCGAACCTACTGTAAACAGATTTCTTGAAAAAATAAAATAAGGGTTCTTGGATAATTGGATTAATTAATTTAAGAACCTAATGTAAGCATTTTTTTGTTGTGTTTTCTGATATAGTAATATGGGTTTTCCAATTTCCAGGATGGGAGATTGTATTGTTCATTGTTTAATTTGTTTTGTAACTTCATTTTGTGATATAAAATAAATGTATTAGGATGGAATTTTTTTATTTTTAAGGATGGACATTAATTCTAGAAGGTTTATATTGTTTTGTTTTGAATTTTAATTTCAAGTATTAATGTATATTTAAGTATTTTGTTTGATTGCTGTGAGAAGATGGTGGAGAATTATGTCATGATTCATTAAAGGGGGTTTTCAAGCTAGCCAAATTTGATTTGTATTGCGTTGGAAGTAATGTTGAGACATTTTAAAAGAATGTCTCAAAATTCTATTGAAGAAAATGTCAAAGCAATGAAATCACGCATTGATGAAACCAATGAAGCAAAAGAAGAAAATATGTATGAAATGGATGAAGCAAAGGAAGCAAGTATTGATGATATCGATGAAACCAATGAAGCAAAGGAAGCAAACATTGATGAAACAGACTTTCCAAGAAATGTTAGGTAATGGAAGCAAGTATTGAGCCTATTGATGTTACAATTGCACTAATTCATACTGACCTCGAATTAAGAACTCCAACAATGAATTATAATATTAATCTTTGACATCAAATAAGAAGAGAATACTCGCAGAGAGGTCCGTGTCAACCTCAGATTTATGTGTTTCCACGAAACAAAACAAGGAGATTCATTCATGGTTTGTTTAATGAATATGGTGACTGGTTAGAATATAGTATAAGTAAAAATGCTGCATTTTGCTTATACTGTTATGTGTTTGGACCAAACAATGGGGAACAAGGAGGAGGTGATGCTTTTGTGAAAGAACGGGTCCATAATTTTAGAAAGAAGGATGACATGGAGTTGGTGATGTTAATAGTGCACACAATCAAGCTCGAAGAAGCTGTGAAGCATTGATGAATCAAGAGCAACATATTGAGACCGTTTACTTCAAGAAGATAAAACAAGCATGGAGTGCATATGAACACATTTCTAGTACTACATCTATGTCACTTAAGGTGGCTATAGATAAATTATTTTCAACATGTAAGTTGAATATATCTAGATTGCGAGGTCAAGGCTATGATGGGGCTAGTAACATGCAAGGTGAGTTCAATGGTCTCAAAGCATTTATTTTGAAAGAAAATCCAAGTGCTTTTTATGTACATTGTTTCTCACATCAACTTCAATTGGCTTTTGTAGCTATAGCAAAGAAGCATAAGAAAGTTCAGTTACTCTTTAATTTAGTTTCTAGTGTGGTGAATATTGTTGGAGCTTCTTCTAAGCGTTGTGATATTCTTCAAGGGAAAAAAGAAGCCATAATTTTTGAAGCACCTTGTAATGGTGAGATTTCAAGTGGACGAGGTCTTAATCAACAAAGTAATATTGCACGTTATGGTGATACACGTTGGGGATCGCATTTTCATACTTTGATTAGTTTGATTTTGATGTTCTCACCTATAATTGATGTGATTGAATTGATTTCTGCTGATGGCTCAATATGTGAACAAAGATTTGAGGCTAATAATTTGTTAGACTCGATGCAATAATTTGAGTTTGTGTTTAATCTACATCTTATGAAAACCATCTTAGGAATCTCAAATGAATTGTCTGAGGCATTACAAAGAAAAGATCAAGATATTGTTAATGCTATAGGTTTAGTGACATTATGCAAACAAAAACGCCAAGAGATGAAGGAAAACAGATGTGATTCTTTTTTGGATGAAGTCGTTTCTTTTTGTCAAAAATTTAATATTGATGTTCTTGATATAGATAGTGAGTTTATACACCCAGGTCGCTCACGACATAATATCTAAGAAACAAAATATTCTCATTGTTTTCGTGTGGATTTATGATTTTATTCTATTCTATCATTGATATGCAACTTCAAGAGTTGAATGGTCATTTTACTGAGGTAAGTGATGTAAAGAATCACAAGTGTACGATATCCCGTTCAAGTAATAAAGTGGACAAGGAGTCCGAGTTATCGTCTCACAGAGATTTTGATTAATTACCGAAGTTGTTTTAATCTGAGCTTTATTTGAACAATTGAAAAGTGAGATTTTCGTCTAAACTAAATGATTCATAAAAAAAAAAAAATAGAATGCCAATTTTATTTTAGTAATTTATGACTGAAAAGTTGGGAATCACCATTTCACATAGTTAATACCTTTAATTTCACTATTCAAGTTTTAATCCTAATAATGCAATCGATCGAGTTCACTGATGCATGTGAAATTCCTCTCTCAAGTTTAAATCAACTCTACCAATTAGCCAATCGTGTTTCTAGACAGCAGGTCATAATGATTAGGTGCATTAAACACAAGAACTCAAAAATAGATCATGATAACAATAAATGTATATCTCTATCATTCATTCAATTACCGGGTTCTATTCCTAGATATAGTTTGTTAGCTCACCTCTCGGCTTATGAAAATAAACCATAAAATCAATGAATTAGTGGCCAATTAATTCACGCATTAAACATAGAACAAAACCAACACATGCAACATATACGTAAAACTTGAACAATGTAATTAATAAAGGCGTAAAACTATGCTACATCGCTAATCCCAAGCAGAAAATTTGTTGGTCATGGTATTGGAATTCAAAACACAACAAATAATAAAAGTAATTATCATGAGTTTATAGAATTCAACAAGTAAAAGAAATCTTGCACCAAGATGTAGTTTCCATATGTTGATCTTCAATCCTCACGTCTTTGCCTCATAATGAAATTTGATTCTTGAATGTGTATGCAAAGGTCCTTTCTTCATGCATGAACAATTGAATATATAGGTTTTCAAGGAATCTAGGCAAAATAAGACAAAAATCTGCGTATGGGCCTAACTTCACGCTGGGCCGGATAACCACGTGGCCGCGCAGTTATAGAGTTGGTCACCGCCCAGGCCAATCTGAACCGAATTTGTTGAGTTGATGTTTGAATGCTCGACTACCTAGTAGGGTAGGCGTGGCCGCGCAGTTGAATACTTTAGATTTTTCATCTTTCAAATGTGTTTAAGTAGGTCCCTTATGTATTATTTACCATGAGTCCTTCATCTTTTGATTTGCAACTCTTTATCCTCAAATCTCAAAATCTCTTCAATTCTTCTTCCAAACCTCAATTAAGTCCTTGATCATTGCTAATTTGCATTTGCTTTTCTTTGCTTTCCCGATTAAGTCATCAACATCTATTTTGTCCAGTTTTAAGTTTTTAACTCCAAATGTCGTCCAAAAGCTTATATTCTCCATTAATTGCTTCATTCACATGATTCTGGGATGATTTCTGAAATATGGACAAGTAATAGACCATTAAGTAGAATTTATTCAAAAAATGACAATATAACATTGTAATTTAGACATATAGGTAAGTGTATAAATGCACTTATCAGTAAGTACAGAATTGCTTCTTTGTTACGCATGTTTATGTCTTGATGGTTCATTTTATGCTTTTGGAGAAACTATTAGTCTTGCTAAGCATTATCCTGAAGAATTTTCATAAGTACAGTTTATGGCACTTGCTGATCAGATTTGAAACTATATTGTTGATATAGGATCTAGCAAGGAGTTAGAATTGCGAGGCCTTAGTGAACTTGCAATGAAGTTGGTTGTAATGAAAAAAAATCAAGTGTACTTGTAACGACCCGGGTCCCACTTAACGGGCTGTCCCGGTCATTAGATGACGGCGTACTGTCCCCACTGTACCAACACGAGTCTTTTCAGCATACTTTGTCCTCACTCGCATGCTCCCCGAGAAAACTTCTCAGGAGGTCACCCATCCCAGAATTGCTCCAAGCCAAGCACGCTTAACTGTGGAGTTTCTAATGATGGACTTCCGGAAAAGAAGGTGCACCTTGTTGGTATGAGTAGTACCTATCATCTCTTTTAAGCTTTCTTAGTCGGGGTATTACAATCATCCCTTGTTAGACTAACGACGTCCTCGTCGTGCTTAACCCATTTGAGGATCTGTTGCCAGGCGTTGAGATTCTAGAGGTGGTTCCCGCCCTATGGCGTAGCACTTAGTTCCTGATTTCAGGCTGGCTGCCGGCTCTGATACCATTTGTAACGACCTGGGTCCCACTTAACGGGCTGTCCCGGTCGTTAGATGACGGCGTACTATCCCCACTGTACCAACACGAGTCTTTTCAGCATACTTTGTCCTCACTCGCACGCTCCCCGAGAAAACTTCCCAGGAGGTCACCCATCCCAGAATTGCTCCAAGCCAAGTACGCTTAACTGTGGAGTTTCTATATACATGACTTGAGACATGAAATTAGGGGTTCCCAACATGCTTGATTATATACCAAAATGTTGCCCAATTGTTGAGGAATCCATGCAACATCGAAGGAACTATTGAAGACCAATGATTAAGAACATGAATAGGATGCCATCTATCCATTCTTCTTGCGAATTATTTTCAATTATGTATCTAGGCTAGGTTCGTAGTGTTAAAACTATGATGAAGTTTTGACTTTTTGAATCCATATTTTAATCTATTATTTATTTCATGCAATTTATGATTTTGATGCAATTGACATGTGCTTTAAATTATCATGCAATTCTTTGGCCAATTATTGTTTGATTATGATGATAGTTTTCTATGTTCAAAATAGTAGAAGATTATTAGACTTGTGTTAATTACCGCAAAGTCCAATAGGGGATAGAAATATATCCCTATACTTTGTGTTATCATTGAAAGTGTTCATAGATCCTTTAATGTTTTTCTATATGTTTAATTTTCATAGAATTATTGTAATGATCCAAAAATTTTGACATCCTTTATTGTCCCTTATGACAATAAAAGTATTTTATAATTTATGTAATTATTTTGAAGTGTGAAGAAAGAAAAACGTGTTTAAACGAAAGAGAAACGAAAATATTAAATAAAAAAAGTTACGTCAAAAATATATTTAAGTGTCCATTTGTTCGAGACTTTTTCTACTACTCCCGATCTCATTTGATTACATGTCGTATACGTACGAGCAAGTTCTTGAAGTGAAATTCGAGACTATGAAAATGGTTTGTCATTCCGACCAACGGATAGCCCTCAATGAATTTTTAAAGTTAGGACGGTAAAAACGGTTAACCCGAAAACTATTTTGAGTGGCCAACTTCGGAAGGCCAAAACTTCCTCCTTTGTTATTTGTTTCTTGGGCCGTAAAAATTACGAGAAATTACTTTTGAGTACTTCGAAATGGTACCAAGAACTCAAGATTTTGACATCGTTTGATATCTCAAAGAGGAAATTACATAAAATGTCCATTTTTACATTGTTGATTGCAAAAATTTCCAAATTTTTAGTGATGTCCATTTTCCTTTTTTTTGTGTGACTAAAATGCCCTTACTACAATTTTCAAATTCCATATTGGGTACAAAGTGTTGACTATAATATTTTATTTTGAGTGAACCGATGAGAATTTAACACATAATTTACTCTATATATTAAACTAGTACAAATGTCAATCAGATTGGGTACAATATATTATCCACAAGTTATTTCGAGTTTACATTTGAAATGTCAAGTGTCTAAAAAAACAAGTCTCAAATGTCAAGAATGACATGTGAAAATGTCGAGAACTGTAATGAATGTCTAGATTTTATTTCTCTTTCACATTGACTAACCAATCATTTTTAGTTGCAATATTATGTTCGATTCTTGACTTATCCTATATGTATCAATTGAAGCTATTCAAAACATATGGTGAAGAAAAAAAATGTATACTTTTACCTTAAACCTTAGTGGTTCAATACTAGGTAATTAATTTTTTATTGACATAACAGTATAGTTCAAACAAAAAAGAAGGATTTAGGTAATCTGAAATGTAAAGTATACGTCACTTCGAACAACAATGGACGTTGTTCGATTGCCAAACCACTTTCAATTGTCATCAATGTTGAGAAAAGTTCCACCGTGCGAGACAACAAACCTTATTATATCTGCCATATCTAGATGCTAGGAACAATACTATGATAAGCTACAAGAAATAAGCGGACACAAAAAAACTATTTAGAAGAAGGTGTTTCAAACGATTATCATTTTTTAGTTCATTACCCACAATCTCGACATTTTAAAACTGTCTAGAACAACATTTTAAATGTCTTTCTTGATATTATAAATATCGAGAATGACGTATTGAAATTCCCTCAACACTTGCATATCTCATCTTCTTCAACTACCATTTTTTAGAATCATTTCATATCCACCATTAATGACATATTCAAAACAAAACAACCTCATATTACTAATATAAATGATTAAAAAAAGTGATATGATTTGAGAATAACACAATACAATGATCATAATATTGACAACAATACTTTAATAATTTTAAAAATTAGTTCAACTATTTATCTAGTATTTTTCTCCTTTTTTTAAGATAATGCAAAATAAGTAAAAGCAAGTTCTCAATGAAAACAAAAATTTGATAATAATACATTCTAATGAAATTTCTTGTATGGCAAATAGATTCCACAATATGTTGATAATTTTTTTTTCAAAATTATGTTTCATTAAGGGTAAGATAGTTAAATTACACCCAAATTTAAATATTTTTGCAAAAACTATCAAGTTTAGACACAACTTTTGTGATTAACGTGGAATTAGACATTTTTAAAAATTCCATCGTCTCAAATATGAACTCAAAAATGGCCCTGCAAGCTGAATTTTGTTAACGTCCCATGCATGAGGTGGACTATAGGTTTGCCACTACTACTTATAGCCTTTATGAGTCATCTAATGTGGCCACTACACGTGCTTCTTGGTCTTTAAGTATGCATCTCCACCTCCAGCTTTGGGATGGATGAATCAATTCGTATTTTATTCCAATAATCTCCTACGACCGATTTTTGTTCTTCTCTTTGCAGCCAATCAAATCTATAAATAGCCATGTAAAATGAAGGAATACACAAAACCAAAATTAAAGGAATTCGTTAGTTAAAATAATTTCTCCTCCCCTTGTTTAAAAGACTATAAATTTTCAAGGTTAGGATTGTGTTCGAATATTGTATTAGGATTAAGACACGTTAATATAATAACATGATCTTCATATCCTAAAATGAGATTCTGTTCGAATAAATAGTTAAAACCCTGGAGAAAATCTCAGAAAGCCAGTTGATAGTGCTAAACTGACTGCATTGTATCATACATGATTCATGAACTATTGATACATTAATAAGCAGAAAGTACAGAACTTCGTTTTAAACACTTCTGGACAGAGGTGAGTGGAATATGCTTATTTATTTACTTGATATAAGTTTGATAGGGTCTCGTTATAAGTATTCCATATTTGACTTCAATAGTGTTATTATAATATTGCAAATCTTGTCGTAACATTAATAGCTATTGAATATTGCTATCTACTTGTTTAGAGTAAAATAATGACTAATGAGATTGATCATCATTAATATTATATTACTTGAATTGTTTGATTATCATAAAATAATGATAACACAGTTAACTTGTATTAATTGGATATCTGGAATGAACCTTATTCTTATTGATGTGTTATTAAGTTCATTAACTTAGAAAAAATGATAATAGTAAAAGAAAAGTAAGTTTACTATATGTATCTATACATTGAAGTTTTAAAATGTTTCTGTTATCTTTTATGTATCGATACATGCTCATACATTGA
The DNA here is from genome assembly GCA_963555705.1 of Ligustrum vulgare. NCBI lineage: Eukaryota > Viridiplantae > Streptophyta > Magnoliopsida > Lamiales > Oleaceae > Ligustrum > Ligustrum vulgare. The sequence continues at coordinate 41,258,656 of OY743180.1, read as the reverse complement.
GCATGTATCGATACATATAAACCTGATACTTGAATCAGTATTATTTGAATAGTATGATACTTCATGAATAATCTTTATTCCAGCTATTTATACAAATTGTAGATAATACTTGCACTTGTTTTAAATGATGTAGCACTTGTACTTGATCTTAAATGTTATTTCGTGATATGTTTTTATTAAACATTGCATTAAAAGGATTTTCATGTTTTTCCTTATATCTTGCATAGAAAGAACTTCTTGCATGATATTACAGTCATACTCTATCCCGCTTGTTAACATACCTATGAAGTTTATCTTGATATACGTGCCACGAAGTCCAGTAATTGGATCACGATGTGGTTACGCTTGTTAATGAATTTCAGGATCTCGGCTCCCTGCTTGAAACGGTGAAACTCGTGGTATAGAAACCAAGCTTGTAAAAGAACTCGTGAAATAAACTTCGTTCTTGAACTTGTGATTACATTCCCTGCTTGTGCGCGCTCGGGATAATAGTTGATTTGTAATATGGGCACCATTAAAAGTCATTATCTCTTGAAAAGATACACATTTGCACCAGTCATGATTATATGAACTTGAATACATTAATTTGACCTCAACTGGAATATATGTCTTGTCTTGTCTTGATTATATAACTTGAGTATAGGAATTAACTGGTTTAAATATGTAAGACATGAATTTACATTGATGTTAAATATATGAAGTTGGCATGACTAGAATATGTGAAACTGACTTGACGGGACTGGATATAACTCGAAATACATATATTCTAAATTGACTTGACTTGAAATTGACTTAGGACTGGACTTGATTTAGATATATGGCTTGACTGAAAATATGACTTAATGAGAATAAAGAGTTGATTGGTTTAATAAGTAAAGCTTGCACGAATTTTGAATATGTCAGGTCGACTTGTCTACATGCAATAGCACAGGGCACCCTATTCCACTCACTGGGCAAGTGTATGCTCATTCCACGATATATTTAATATTTCATATAATAATAGAATTGAAAAGGGGAATTGGCGAGGATCTTAAGAGGTGAGACAGATAGTGCTGCGCTAGGTGACGACCTATTAGTTGTGGACTCATTGAATAAGGTCTTGTGTTTAATATTGCCAAACTCACCATTTATTATGGTTAATTTTTATCTAAAAGATTTTAAAGTCAAGATCTTAAATTAAATATTTTAAAATTACTTTTTAAATGAATGAATTTTATTTTAAAGTACTGTGATTTTGAAATCTCAGTTCAGTGACATCTTTTGCGTCACTGATTTATGAAAAGAAAGTTAAAAGTATTTTCGTAAGTTACCATGCGTCACGTGTTGACATCAGAACTTGAAATTAAAAGAAAAATTTGGCCGCGCTTCTCAAATATAGTCAATTTGCATTTAGAAAAATGTTTTTATATTTCGCTCGAAAGGGGACTTAAATAACTTTAAGAACACGAATTTTCAAAACTAATGAATTGTATTTAAATGATTTGATTAAAATATGGATGATAGAGTCAAAATGGATTCATAATTCTAACGAGCTTGTTTTCGTAAGTTTTAAAGTCAGATTTTCTCGCTTTTTAGTTTAATCTTTAGTTTAATTTTCAAAATAAAATTCAAATTGATTGTCTAGTTCCGGTTAAGGAATAGTAATCTAAAACACCTCATGGCCTAGTGCAAGGATTGATTTTTTATACATTAACCTTTGTGTAAAAAAGCTTATTTTATGGGTGAACTCTCTTTTCTTTTTCGCTTTGCACTCATGCTCCCTTTTTTCTAAGGTCGTTGTCTCAACTCTCATTTTCTCATTTTTCACTGCATCTCCTTTTTATGAGGTCATGGCCTCAGCTCTCTCATTTTTCTCTTCAAACTCACTTTTTATTTTCAGATGATCCTCTTGGACCTCCTTAAGTGACAAAGGAGTAAGAATAATTTTCTTTTCACCCTCCATAAATGAATACTGATTTTTAAACCCATCATGTAACACCCTCCTATCATTTAGCCACGGCCTTCCCAACAAAATATGCCCAATATGCATAGACACCACATCACAAACAACCTCATCCTTGTAACCCCAATAGAAAACTTAACCTTAACCTGCCTGTTCACCTTAATTTCCCTCAACTCGGTCAACCACTGCAATTTGTAAGGATTATGATGTTTCATTTTAGGCAACCCCAATTTTTCAACCAAAAGAGTACTAACTATGTTTCTACAACTTCCCCCATCAATCACCGATAAGTGTATTTTATACATTTATTTGTATGTCTAAATTAGATTATTATATTGTCGTTTTAGAATAATTACTATTTAATTTGTGTTTACTTGTTTACTTTTCAGAAAATATCCCAATAGATGAAGAATGAAAAAATTGATGGAAGAAATGCACAATTGGATGCTAATTGGAGCTATATTGAGCAATTGAGGAGTTTATGACATCAGCCGGGAATCATGCAAGGTGCCAAAATGAAGAAATCAAGAGTTGGAGGACTCAATTAAAGGAGTTGAGAATTGAAACGAGCAAATCAAGAAGATTTGAAAGTGTGGAATATGATAAGAATATTACCATAAAATTGTTTCCAACCGTACAAGATTCTGGATAGATTTTTAGGCGGACTTTGACCTAATTTTGGGGTAGTAAACATTCGAATTGGAAAAATCCTACTTTAGAAAGAATTATAGTCCTTTAAGTTATCTTTCTGACGTACTTTGAATCACCTCAATTGGATAAGGGAATAAAAAGATATGATTGAAACACTGAACGCTGTGTAGATACCAAAAAAGACTCGCCCGCGCGTTTGACAATTTGCTTTCTTTTTTCGACTAGGTCTCTTCTCCACTTATAAATACAACATCTTGGCACAAAAATCAGACCTTTGCCTCACCTAGGAACAAACCACAACTCAGATTCTTACATTAAATTCTTGGGAGATCAAGAACAGCAAGGGGGCGAAAGTTGGAGATCGCACGAAGAACTGAAACTTGGTGGATGCTTTCCATTCTTCTATGTTATTTTCAATGAACGTTTTATTTTATTGTTCTTGTTGTTTAATTATGATTTGTAACTAAATTTCATGTTGGAATGAATGATGTAGCCTAGTTATATTATTTTAATTTCATATTCCGATGTTTTAAGGATTCGCTGCATGTATTGATTTATTATTGTCTTTAATGCGTGAGTGAACTAGCTACTTATTCATGATTTAATGAGTTATTTATATAATCCGAAAGATGAGTTGATAACTTAGATCAAGGTAATAAATTCGATAATTGGACAAGAGACAGATATATACTTTTGTTATTATTGTGGTCATGTGTGAATTCTTGTATTCTATGCATCTAGATAAGGAATAATTCGAACTCGCTGTAGAGATACATGGTTGACTTATTTAGGCAGAATTGATTTTAACTCGAGAGAGGAATCTCAATATACATTAGTGAATTCGACCGAATGCATATTTAGGAAATAAAACTGGAATTGGAGTTAATTTAATTGCCTAGATGAAATCGTGAGTCCCAACTACTTTACAATCATTCTTGAAAACAAGACAATTCTACAAATTTAATTCTTTAGTTTATTTTCTTAGTTTTAGTTTAATATTCTCAAAACAATTCGTCTGTTCAAGTAGGGCTAGGAACTAAAATATTTCGGTACTTAATAACATTTCTCGTGAGAACGATAATCTGGACTCATTTGTCCACTTTATTTCCTTTCAAGATCTGTACACTTGGGGGTATAATTTCCATCGCAAAATAAAGTGATCAAGTTTTTGACGTCATTATCGGAGACTGTTAATTAATATCGATACCAATTAGTTCTTGCTTTAGTTTGAACTTTATCTTTATTTTTATTTCTTAGTTTTGTTTTTTGGAACATTTAAAAGTCTATGAATCGTTTCCTATTTATTCAGGGATTGAACGGATTTTCAAATAGTTGGAGGCAACACGGCAAGATGTCAGCAAACATTTATCAATGGCACTTTGATAGAAAAGCAGTTCAAACTTATCTGATGTGTGATTTCTGTTGGGGAAATCATGTTGTATTTGATTGCCCAATTGCACCTAAGGATGCTAAATGTAAGGTTGATTGTGTGGGGAAATTATTATATGGTAGAGCAGGGGTATCCACCAGTACATGCAGTTCAAACTAAAACTAAAGATTTTGACAATCAAGATTTGATAATTCAGGAATTGCAAAATCAACAAGCTGAAATTAATGAAATCAAGAAGTTGATGGAGCAGTTGACAGTAAGCATGTCAGAGAGACAACCACTACAGTTTCCAGAAAGTCAAGTGAAAAGATCAAAGGAGTTAGAAAAATTGGTTGAAACAACTGAAGAAAAAGAAGAACAACGTGAAAGGGTGGATCAATCAGAAGAAAATAGCTTCCATGAATTGTCATTGTCCAAATGTCAACAATTCAAATTCCAAACATCGAACTCGAGGAAACTTCAATAAAAAATAAAGATCAATTGGAGAAAGAGGAGTTGACCACAAAAGAGCAGACAAACAAAGAGACACTTAAGGGTGCCAACTTTACAATGCAATCCTCTAACTACATAATTGATTTCATCATTGGCACCGATGAGGTAATTGAAGTTTACATATTAAAGTTCGAATTTAGTGGATGTCAACATACATGACATGAGCAATGTAAGATTTTGGAGTCTAAATACAAATTGGAGCAAGTTCAACCGTTCCAAACAAAGAAGGTCATCAAAAGCTTGGTTTAGAATTCCTTGAACAATCACTGTAAAAATTCGGGTTTTAGACTATAAACGGAGCACTCATTGGGAGGCAACCCAATTTTCTTCCCTTTTATTTATTATGCTTTAAGTTTGTTATTTTATATTTGATTTTTGATACATGCATAATAGGTTATATGTTAAAGTTGTTGTTAACTTATTTTAAGTTCTGTTTATTGACATTTTCTATTTTCCTACAGGTTTGCAATTTGATAAATTTAGTTTATTACTAAATACTTTTATTTAGTAATTTATTAAGTTTTAATTAAATTACTTCATAATTATTTTGACGTATTGTGAATATTTATCTCCTATATTGTTGGAATAATTATCTTGTGATAATTGATATTTTTTGGAGATAAAGTGTGATAAGTATTGTGATAATGGTAAAAGTCTATCACTTATCTTTTGTGATAAGAATTGTGATAATATTTTACTTGATTTGAAATTATATCTATATCACTTATAAGTATTTTGATTATATTTTAAGTCTTGTTAAAATATACTGATTGGCCCAGTATAATATTGTGATTGGTCGAAAATCTCTTAATGGCCGAGAATATTGGACCTAAAATCTTGGTGTCCAAGATAGTGTTTATCACTTCATATTGTAAGATCTTTTATTCCAAAACCAATTTTCATTATCTTACCTTATCTTCTCTTATGGTAAGATTTGCAAACAATCTTGATTATCTTACCTTATCATCATTTATGGTAAGATTCTTGATTTATCATACCTTATCTTTCTTGATTGTATTGCAGTAAATCAAGATTTAGTGCAAGTAGGATTCTTGATGGCCAAGAAATCCAATTGCATATAAATAAGGGAAACGTGGATGGTTTTCCTTGAGACGTGTAGAATACAAGAAATTTGTGTAGTGCCTAAACATACACGTCCACTACAAGAAGAAGTTTGGAAGCCAATTTTCGTGTGGTGCTAATTATACACGGCTTCTACATCATTGTAACTTCGATTCTCCGGGAGGAGATTATCAATCACTGAGAGAAGAAAAGTCCTTCATCCTGAAGATCAAACGGGAGGTTTGGATCAAGATTGAACGGGAGTTCGTGTTGTTGAAGATTCTTGCAGATACAAAGAAATCTACTAAAGAGTGGTGGGATGCCAACTCGTATTACATGCCATATAAGGATTAGGGAGTGATCTATTTCTTGGATATTTGATAAGTCTATGCGTAGATTTATCCTGTAGTTTAGATTGATCTTTATAAACTCTTTTCTCATATAGTGATTGATTTTTGTCGCAGGGTGTGGGCCGTGGGTTTTCCCTGTTAGGGTTTTCCCCACGTTAAGCTCAAATTATTGTGTTCTTGTCTGCTTTACAATTCTGCATTATTTAATTAATTTATTCACGAATTAATATCCAGACGAATCTGGGTCACCAGGATTCATCTGGATCTGCACTAAACAAAATTTGACGTTTCTGTTAATTTGTTACTGTCCAGACATATCTGTGACAGTCTGTTTGTTTAAACATAAAATTTAGGCAACTTTAAATTCTCAATTGGTATCAGAGCGGGTTCACTTCTAGAAAGTGAGATCCGGTTGTCTAAAATGGAAAATTCTGTATCTCTTAGGCCACCTTTGTTAACTGGTAGTAACTATGCATATTGAAAAATTCGTATGGAATTTCTTATTCAGTCTATTGATGAACGTTGTTGGACATCTGTCCTTGAAGGTTACACAGCACCCATTGTCATTACTGGAGGTGTTGTAACAGCTGTACCTAGAAGTGCATATACTGAATATGAATTAGAAAATGCAAATTGGAACTTAATGCTATTTTTTCTTTGGTTTATCCAGGTCAATTCAAGCTGATCTCTTCCTTAAGGACCGCCAAGGAAGCATGGGATGCCTTGAGGGTAGCAAACGAAGGAACTAATGCTGTCAAAACCTCCAAACTGCAAATGATCACTCTAGAATTTGAACAACTATCTATGGATGAGAAAGAAGACTTCAAAATCTTATACGCTAGATTAAGTGATCTCACCAACTCAACTGAAGCTCTTGGGAAAACCTACTCAAATAAGCAGATTGTACAAAAAATCCTTAGATCTTTACCAGACAGGTTTCATGTAAAAGTTACAGCAATTGAAGAAAGCAATGATCTTTCTACCATGCGAGTTGAGGAACTTTTAGGGTCATTAATGACCTATGAGTTAAATCTGGCCCGAAGAAAGAAAGACAAAAAACCAGGGATTGCTTTCAAGGCAAGCAGTGAAGATCCAGACGAATCTGGGAAGACAGATGAAGATGAAAACTTCGTACTTCTCACTAGACAATTTAAAAAGTTCCTCAAGGAAAAACAAAAAGAAAGATACACAAATCTTCAAGGCCAGAATCAAAAATCACAAAAACAATGGAGGAAAAATAACTTCTATCCCAAAAATAATGCTAATATGTCTGAAGGAAAGCCTAAGAGTAGAATTCAATGTAGAGAATGTGAAGGATATGGACACATTACAGCAAATTGTCCTAATACTCAAAAGAAGACCAAAGGAAGGAAGGTCATGAATGTTACATGGAGCGATGGAGACACGGATGAATCTGAATCAGAATCAGACAGCGATTCTGAAAAACAGGTAACTACCCTTACTGCTCTACAGTTATCTGGTACTGAATCTGGTAACTCATCTTACGCAGATGAGTCTGGACCAAACACTGAAAACTTGAGAAAGGAACTTCAAGATGCCGAAGAAAAGATCCAACTGCTGTAGGCCTTCACTGAACAAAGCACGGAAATACATCTGGACGCATCTGCATTCCCAGATGTCAAACAAGATTAGGTAAGCAGGTTAACCTCAAAACTTGCTAATGCACAAAACAAAATCAAGGAACTGGCACTTGGATCTATCCAGCTTGATGAAATCCTGAACAGTGGTAGACCTGTCAGCTTGAAAACAAGTCTTGGATGTGAAGGTAAAGGTAAAAATCATGACAATAAAACAAACTTTGTTAGAGAATCTGGACACGGATACAAAGGGCAAAGTAGAAATTATACAGATGCATCCACCTCCTATCATCATCAATTCAATGTTGCTAGAACTCAAAACTCACATCTAGCCAGGAACTATACAAGAAGACAATTTCAGCCGAATCTGTACAAGCCAGATGAGTCTGTTCATCAGGTCGACAGAAAATTTCAATCTCGTCAGAATAGGCATGATACATCTATCTTCCAGGTATTCTATAATTTTTGTGCTAAATCTGGTCATGTTGTATTTAAGTGTCATGAGTACTTAAAATTGATCAATTCGCACAAAAGAAGACTTGTTTCTAGGCAAGAAAAGAAAATTAGAACTAACGCTTATGTGGTTAAATTATCTTTAAGTGCTTTGATTCCTAACACATGGTATTTTGATAGTGCATGTTCTAGACACATGATAGGTGATCTCTCTTTGCTAACACATTTTGAAAAAGGCGAGACAGGTATTGTTACCTTTGGTGATGTCCAAAATGGTAAAATAGATGGATCTGGTATTATCAACATCAAGGGACTGCCTACATTAACCAATGTCTTATATGTTATAGGACTTAAGGCAAATTTGATCGGTGTAAGACAATTGTGTGATGATAACTTGCTTGTCATGTCTTCTAAAGAATATTGCAAGGTTTTTAGTTGTGACAAGAATTCTAATCCGTTAAAAAGTGTTTTGTTTAAGGGAGTTAGATCCAGAGACAAATGCTATATACTTGAAAGTCACATAACATGCAATTCTGTTAGGACCAAAAATGGGAAACTGTGGCATAACAGATTAGGGCATCTAAACTACCATGATCTCATGAAGCTGACTAGACTATAGGCTGTGAGAGGCTTGCCTAGCATAAAAAACATTCTAGATGAAATATGCGGTGACTGTCAAAAGGGTAAGCAAATCAAAAGTCAACACAAATCAGGTACATCCATTAATACCTCTCATATACTTGAACTAATTCACATGAATTTGATGGGTCCTATTCAAAAGGAAAGTATTGGTGGCAAGAGGTATATTTATGTGTGTGTTGATGATTTCTCCAGATACACCTGGGTCATATTTATTCGTGATAAATTTGATACCTTTGACAATTTTGCTAATCTATTTCAGAAATTGAGCAATGAAAAGGAAGACGAACAGGTAAGAGTCAAAAGGATCAGAAGTTATCATGGAAGAGAGTTTGAAAACTTTGAATTTGCTGATTTTTGTATCCAATATGGAATCAAGCATGAGTACTCATCCCCGAAGACTCCTCAATAGAATGGAGTGATGGAAAGGAAAAATAGAACTCTACAAGAGATGGCTCGTGTCATGCTAAACAGCAACAAATTGCCTACAAAATTTTGGGCGAAGCCATAAACACTGTTTGTTATATTATCAATAGAGTCATGTTTAGATCAAGAACAAATCAAACTGCATATGAAATTTGGAAGGGTAGAAAACCTAGGGTTGATTACTTTCATGCTTTTGGAAGTAGATGTTACATTTTAAAAGATAGGGAACATTTAGGAAGATTTGACTCAAAATCGGATGAAGGAATATTTTTGGGTTATGCTGAAAATAGTAGGGCCTATAGAGTTTACAATCTTAGAACCCAAACAGTACTTGAGTCAGTTAATGTGAAAGTGGATGACACCAATAGTTTAAACTGGGATTTGCAGGAAGCAGATGCTGATCAACTGAAAATTCCACCAAAAGAACAAGTCGGAACTGAAAAGTCAGAAGAAGAACAGTATCAAGCTGGAAGTCTCAATGATACTGAAGAATGCAACTAGGATGAGTCTGGGTACCCAGGAACTTCTGCAGATCCAGACACATCTGACTACCCAGATACACCTGATATTGCAGAATCAGATGTATCGAGACAATCACCTGCTAGGATTCAAAAGGCTCATCCACTTAACAACATTATCACTAATTTGTCTAAAAGAAATGTAACCAGAAGAAAATTTGCTGCTGATATGGGAAACATCTGTCATATGTCATAAATTGAACCAAAAAATGTCAAGGAAGCCTTGACACACGAACACTGGGTACAGGCTATGCAGGAGGAGCTCAACCAATTTGAAAGAAACAACATCTGGGAGTTGGTACCACGTCCTAAAGAAGGTAATGTAATTTGAACCAAATGGATCTTCAAGAATAAATCAAATGAACAAAGAAATGTTGTTAGAAATAAAGCCAGACTTGTTGATCAAGGCTATTCCCAGACTGAAGGGAGAGACTTTGACGAAACATTTGCTCCAGTAGCTAGACTGAAATCTATCAGGCTGTTGCTAGCTGTGTCTTGCTACATCAATTTCAGACTATACCAGATGGATGTCTAAAGTGCGTTCCTAAATGGTGTACTCAATGAGGAAGCTTATGGGGAGCAGCCCCAAGGACTCACAGATCCATCTCACCCAGACTATATCTTTAGACTCAAAAAGGCTTTATATGGGTTGAAACAAGCCCCTAGAGCTTGGTATGAAATGGTCACATCATTCTTGCTAAGCAAATGATACAAAAGGGTAGGAACTGATAAAACTCTTTTCATTAAGCGTCTGAATCCTGGACTAACTGTAGCTTAAATATATGTTGATGACATTGTATTTGGGCCTACATCTAAGTCCAAAATTGATAAATTCATAAATACAATGCAAAGAGAATTTGAAATGAGTATCGTCGGTGAACTAACATTTTTCCTTAGCTTGTAGGTACAACAGGATGAATCTGACATATTCATATCTCAAACAAAGTATGCAAAAAATCTAGTGAAGAAATTTGGACTTGAAGATGCAAAGGCCATGAGAACTCCCATGGCAACTGCATTAAAACATTCAAAGGATGACAGTGGCAAGGATGTAGATCCATCCCTCTACAGAAGCATGATTGAAAGTCTTCTGTACCTTACTGCCAGTAGGCTAGACATATCCTTCAGTGTTGGAGTTTGTGCAAGATATCAGGCTAAACCTAAGGAGTCTCATGTTGCCGCTGTAAAAAGGATCATCAGATATGTAAGTGGTACATTGAGTTATGGAATCTGATTTACTAGAGACACCACTGCACTTCTTGCAGGTTATTCATATGTAGAGTGGGCTAGAAATGTGGATGATCGGAAGAGTACATCTGGAGGCTTCTTTTACATTGGAAACAATCTGGTAGCATGGTTAAGCAAAAAGAAAAATTCAGTGTCCCTTTCTACAGCCGAAGCGGAGTATATTGCAGCCGGTAGTTGCTGTACACAGCTCTTTTGGATGAAACAAATGTTGGAAGATTATGGACTTTCTACAGAACAAGCCACTATGTATTTTGACAACACCAGTGCCTTAACATCTCAAAAAACCCTGTCCAGCACTTCAGAACAAAACACATTGACATCAAACATCACTTCATCAGTGAATTGGTGGAACAAAAGATTATCAATTTGGAGCACTACATACTGATCTATAGCTTGTAGATTTGTTCACTAAGGCCCTTGATACTGTCAAATTTGAAAGCTTTAGGAAACAAATTGGAGTATCACCTCCTCCTGAATAGGAACATGCATATTTACAAAAAAAAAAAAAAAAACGCATTTTTTTCTGTTCTTTTTATTGCATTCATTTAGGTTAACTTATCCTATTCTTATACTAAGTAGATCATGTTTTTGCTTGCAGATATATCTGAGTACTTGTGGCTGATAACGAGACAGATACGTTTGGCTGATGGCAGTCAACATGTCTTCGGATGACTCTAACTAGCACTCAAATCCGAAAAATCTTAAGGATAAGTCACTGTTGTCTAAGTCATATGGTTTGCTACTGGATGAGATTTCATATTCTGTGTGTAGACCTATGATCTAAATCTTACTTTTAGCATTGCACGCATTTTTCTTATTATCCAAGGGCAAGGCTAGTGGAAAAGAAGGCTGCCTATCCAAGACAAGTTCATACCCTTTACCTTCAAAATACAATAATTTGAGGTAAATGTGGAAATATCATAGAAGAAAAGGGAAAATCTAGCAAGATAACTTCTGGGAATTGTGTGAATCTATCAATCCAAGCCAAATTCATACCCTTCTTCTAATCTAAAGGGGAACATCTTGTAAGATAACTTTTGGGGATTGTGGGAAACTGTTTCCACCTCCAAAAGACAATGTCATAATATTGAAAAAGTCGGCAAGTCGGATTTGAGGAAATGCACCTTATATAGATATTGATCTGTCTTATTGTGCACGACGGTCACAAGCCAATAAGTCAGGACAATCATATGATTTTTGACAGTACGTGGATGACTTAGGGATGCTCGGATCACACACGTACTTTAATCTACTTAATCATGTACGTGGTGGACTGTACACTGCAGGATGTATCTATCATGACAGATGCCAACAGTAATCAGATGTATCTCAGGTACCCAGATGCATCTAGATGTTTCATTTACGAATTTTAGATTTTTTTTTCTAAAAATCTTTATTTAAGGCAGTAAATTGTGGGCTAATGTGCATAAATCTTGCAGAATAAATCAGTCAATTGTGGAGCTCAATTTTGGTAATTTATTTGTTACCTAATTCTTGAATTATTCTATTTCCATACTTATCCCATTTTTTTGGAAAGGAAATTGGCAGAAACTAGGATTCTCAAGAGATATCTTTGTCTACTAGGAATGCAATTAAAACAAAATCTCTTGAATTCTATTTGTATTCAAATTCCTCAAGAGTCTCTTCTCAAATCCGATTTCCTCTCTCCATTTGTTCTCAAATTCGATTTCCTCTCTCCATTTGAAAACCTAAATTCACAAAAACCCTCTTAAACCACCTTAATATCCAATCTCTGCCTATACCTAAACCAAGCCTAGGCGACTCCACCACCAAGCCACAAGGAGAAATTTCGAGCAAACGGTCTGAAACAAAAGGGGGAGATGCCAAAAGATGATAAAGATGTGGAAGAAGGTAAATCTGAAAAATAAATTGGCAGAAGATGTAGATGGATCTGACCCGGACATAAGTACATCAGATGAATCTGGTGATTTAGAGTCAGAGAATGAAGAAGAGAAAGCAGAGGAATTAGAAGGAGATGATGAGTCTGATGAGTCGGAGAGGTCTGGAAGTGAGAATGAATCTGATGAGAGAGAAGGGCCTGAAAAACAAGGATGATGCTATAGAATCTGAAGAAAAAGAGACTGCTAGGCCAGACAGAAAGAACAGAAAAAGGTGAATAACATAGTGACCACAAAGAAAAAGAAACTGAGTACAAGGGCAAATGAATATACTACACTAGGTGGATCCAGGTATGATCATTCATCATTTGTTAGCAGCCTTATGCAGACTACCAAAGGTACGCTTACACCTTTCAGTTTTAAGTTTTTGTCAACTGGTGCCTATGCTAATTCTCAAAAACCATATATCTGGGTGTCTAGAGACCTATAGATGGATCTGGCCAACCTGAATCAACTGGACAGGATGGCAGAATTGAGCAACTAGAAGAAAAATCTATTTTGCATGTTTTCATGAATTCTATGTTTGAGGGGTAGTTGGGGAGAGACATAGATATTATATCCTACTGCATTAAATTTCTAGGCATTGCAATAAGGGGGAGCATTTTTTGTGTGTTTTCAGAGTTTTCTAAAAATCAACTTTTATTTCCAGTTTATATCGTCTGTAACTGATTTCTGCCTAATTTTTGTCTACTTGTGCTTACATTGGCAGGTTACAAGACGTGGATTGCTTCCCCTATTTCTTCCAAAAAGGAGGAATAGTATTTTTCTCATCTTTTCTGATTGATTGAATGTTGAAGTAACTTTGGGTTTATTTTGATTCTCCTTTATGTGCTTATCATTTTTCTCTCGTTGCATGCATGAATTTGTTGAAGTGAGCTTATTATGATGCATGACTTGAGGGGGAGAATTTTGATAGGGGAAGCTTAATAATTGCATGTTACTTCTTTCTATGTTTTTGAAAAGATGATTAGGTTTTGAAAAATTAGAAAAAGCCAAAAGGGAGATTGTTAACTTATTTTAAGTTATGTTTATTGGCATTTTCTATTTTCCTACAGGTTTTGTAATTTGATAAATTTAGTTTATTACTAAATACTTTTATTTAGTAATTTATTAAGTTTTAATTAAATTACTTCATAATTATTTTGTCGTATTGTGAATATTTATCTCCTATATTGTTGGAATAATTATCTTGTGATAATTGATATTGTTTGGAGATAAAGTGTGATAAGTATTGTGATAATGGTAAAAGTCAATCACTTATCTTTTGTGATAAAAATTGTGATAATATTTTATTTGGCTTGAAATTCTATCTTTATCACTTATAAGTATTTTGATTATATTTTAAGTCTTGCTAAAATATTCTGATTGGCCCAGTATAATATTGTGATTGGTCGAAAATCTCTTAATGGCCGAGAATATTGGACCTAAAATCTTGGTGTCCAAGATAGCGTTTTATCACTTCATATGGTAAGATCTTTTATTCCATAACCAATTTTCATTATCTTACCTTATATTCTCTTATGGTAAGATTTGCAAACAATCTTGATTATCTTACCTTATCATCATTTATGGTAAGATTCTTGATTTATCTTACCTTATCTTTCTTGATTGTATTGCAGGAAAGCAAGATTTAGTGCAAGTAGGATTCTTGATGGCCAAGCAATTCAATTACATATAAATAAGGGAAATGTGGATGGTTTTCCTTGAGACGTGTAGAATATAAGAAATTCGTGTAGTGCTTAAACATACACGTCCACTACAAGAAGAAGTTTGGAAGCCAATTTTCGTGTGGTGCTAATTATACACGGCTTCTACATCATTGATACTTCGATTCTTCGGAAGGAGATTATCAATCACTGAGAGAAGAAAAGTCCTTCAGCCTGAAGATCAAATGGGATGTTTGGATCAAGATCGAACGGGAGTTCGTGTTGCTGAAGATTGTTGCAGATTCAAAGAAAACTACTGAAGAGTGGTGGGATGCCAGCTCGTATTACATGCCATATAAGGATCAGGGAGTGATCTATTTCTTGGATATTTGATAAGTCTATGCGTAGATTTATCCTTAGTTTAGATTGATCTGTATAAACTCTTTTCTTATATAGTGATTGATTTTTGTCCGCAGGGTGCGGGCCGTGGGTTTTCCCTGTTAGGGTTTCCGCACATTTAGCTCAAATTATTGTGTTCTTGTCTACTTTACAATTCTGCATTATTTAATTAATTTATTCACGAATTAATATCCAGACGAATCTGGGTCACCAGGATTCATCTGGATATACACTAAACAAAATTTGACGTTTCTGTTAATTTGTTACTGTCCAGACATATCTGTGACCGTCTGTTTGTTTAAACATAAAATTTAGGCAACTTTAAATTTTCAGTTGTTTTGCATGCTTGCATGTTAAGACAATTTTGCATGTTAACATATTCTTGCATATTTAGGTATGTTTTTTATTTAGCAAGTTTTGTTTACACTAGGCTTTTATCGTCATCCAAGCGCAAGCACGCGCGCACACACACACAAAAGAATTGACAAACATTGAGGAAAATGTATATTTCTAGTTTGTGGGTGAGAATCTCATTCTTTTACACTCATTCGATTCTTTGGGATATGAAAAAAATGGAAGACAATTAAAAAAATTGAAAAATTGAAATTTTTTGTTACTT
Organism: Ligustrum vulgare; assembly: GCA_963555705.1. Lineage (NCBI taxonomy): Eukaryota > Viridiplantae > Streptophyta > Magnoliopsida > Lamiales > Oleaceae > Ligustrum > Ligustrum vulgare. Next base: position 41,243,304 of record OY743180.1, on the reverse strand, counting down.
TCTTTATTGCAAGGGTATGATTTGGATCAATTTTATGTTCTAATTAGAATAATGGTCAACATGAAAACTTGATTTTTATTAACTATTTATCCATGCTAGATTTATATATTCTTGAGCACATGGCTATTGTTAGATTATTACTTGTGTAGGGGTTTGTTTAATACACGTGGAGCTAGTTTTATGCATCTTGAACTTAAGAATGACTTGATAATCCCTAAACTTAGATCATTAGATATCCCGTCCCTAAATTAGAACCAAACATAGCTCACAAAGCAAGTTTGGGGGTAGAATGAATAGAATGTGCATGTATTGATGGGTTGGAGGTCTATGGTTCTTGATTTTGCACTTTAGTTAAAGTAGTTTGATCATCAGGTATAAATCATAACCAGTATAAAAATAGAAAAATACTGAAGGTCTTATTCTACTTTTCAAAAGATTTTTTGACTTGAGTAAGTAAGCTTGTAAGGGTATTGAAACCTGGTAACCTAAATTCAACTGAGTTGGGAGTTATCAGCCCAAAACTCGATACATGGGTCAATTAAAAAACAAGTACGGAGAGTAGACTTATACATAAGACACCAAAACATCTTTCACTTTTCTTTGTCGTCTTTGTGACTCGGGTAATTAAGTCCGAGGGGTTCTCTAAACCTGGTTCCCTAAACCTTTTTATCCACTAGATTCACGATGCAATGAATTGACGATGCAGAACAAGAACCAAGTTTTTCGAATGCCACAAGGAATGTTAAACTCCTTGATAAGTTCAATGAGTGTTCTTCAAGAATAAGAAAAGGAATCCTCCTTTTTTCTAGACAAAACTCTCAATCAATTATCAAAATATCCCAGTTGTCCTTACAATAATAAATGAAAGCACAATAGAATGTCAAAAAATGCGCATAACCTAACTCTAGCCGCAAATGGCTTCAAAATAAAATTAATAATTAATTAAAACAGAAAATTGATTAAAAACTAGTGAGATTTTGGAACAGAATAACTGAGCAATCGCGTGATTATATTTCAAGCGATTGCGTGGAAGGCCTGTTTAGGCTTGAGTGGTGCACTGCAAGATCGCTCCTCGCTTTTCCCCACACAATGGCATGACTTGTCCGGGAGCTTACATTTTTTGATCTTTTGAAGCAACTTGATCCAACTTGATTCTCGAATCGAGCCCAGCACGAAACTTGTCCACTTTCCCTTGTAGATAGCTGTTGCACCAACGGTAACTTGATCTCTTCTTTGACTTCCTTCATTGAATCACATCAAGTATATTGAATAAGAGTATATTAGAAAAAGTGAGTTCAATTACATTAATTGATATTCTTAATTTGTTTGTGTGAAAATAATGGCAATCGTATTTTCACGGGAGGAGGAAGTGTTATCTAAGATCCACCTTCCTTGAAATATCATCAAGGTAATATGATGAACTTTTGTTAGGCTCTTTCCTTCTAAGTACCATAAAAATTCGATATAATTATAGAGATTTAGGCTTTTTGCTTTTGTGGCATATTCCTTCCACATACACGGCTGGCATCTCAAAGTGACGATCATTTTCAACACGTCACATTCATTCATTCCCAAGCGATCGACATTGCTTAGGTGATGTCCAACTAGACTTCAATTTCACGAAAAATGAAAGCCCGTTCTTTTGCTGTTTTGTGGTCGTTTTCTGTTTTTATTTTTGAAAATGCTAAAAACGCGTTCTCTTTATCATTTTCGAAAATGCATTTTGGAAAAAAAAAAAAAAATTGTATACAAAAAGCAAAACGCCCAAAACCTCGTTTTGGGTGTTTTGTGTGTATTTCGACAAAAAATGTCCAAAACGCGGAAAATGTGTTTTGGGAATTTTTTTTTTTTTTTTTTAAGAATTATCTTAACTTGGAACTAAGATTAATATAAATTTTTTATTTTTTTATTATTTTTTTTAGAATTATCCTAATTTGGAACTAAGCCTAAATAAAGATTTTTATTTATTTTTTTTTTGAGAATTATCCTAACTTGGAACTAAGCTTAAATAAAGTTTTATTGAATTTAATATCAACATTACAAAAAAAAATTAAGTGAGAATTCTTGTTATTATATTTCAAAAAATGCACTGATATATGGACTCTGGTGATTTTGAAAGAACTTACATTTTCTGAATTTTAATAGAATTAGAGCTTTCTCAAATCCCGAACCTGACCAAACTGTGTTAATATAAACTCTCAATACTCACATTAGTGTGTTGCATGTAACCATATCTTCAGTATATTGTGAAAGGAAATTTAAGTTTGAGTTAATAGTATTCTGCAAGCAAATTAATTAAAAATAATTTAAGTAGTATTCTGTAAAATTTCAAATAGAACGCGTTTTCCAACTTTTCATTTTCAAAAACAGTTTTCAGAAATGACAAACCAAACGCGTTTTCAGCAAATTTGAAAACAAAAACGAAAACAGGAAACACAAAACATTTTCGAAAATGAAAATACAAAATAAAATACAAACAGAACGCCACCAAAGATTTTGTTGATTGCCATTTTATAGAACATGTTTTTTCTTTCTTCTTTTATTTATTTATTTATTTTAATTCAAATTCAATTACATATTTTATGGGATTGACACTTTTCAGCACAACACATTTTACCTTTTATCAAAGGGTAGTTATATTAACTCCACAAAATTTTATATCTACACGACATTTTAATTACATGAAAGATTTTTTAATATTTGCTCACTTTTGCTTATATATCCTTAATTTTTTTCAAAACATTATTATTCTTAACTTTCAATTCGTTAACATATTTTATTTTTAATCACAATTTATATCCAAATATTCTGCTAATGTGCATTGAAAAGAGAGAGAAAATATTTATTTTTGACTTTTGTATTAATTATTTTCTTCGATTATTTAAAAATACAAGAAAAAATAAGTTTTTTTGCCCTCATATATTAGATATATTTTAGACAAAATTCATTTTTATGAACAAAATATAAAAATTAATAGATGGTTGATGATAAAAGATTTATATAAAAAACATGGGAGCATAGTGTAAAAATAATAATAAAAAAAAGTTTATGGATATTCATTAAATATAAAATGTAGTGTAGTTAATAAATGTTGTAGTGTCAATATAATTACCCTTTATCAAAATATGATAAAACCTAATTTTTAACAAAACTAAACAAGGGAAAAGTATAATAAATTTAAGCCTCTGTTTGATAGAGATTAGCATCAAATTTTTAGCGAATTTTGATAAAAATTAATGAGATGTGTTGTTATAAAGTTGTGGATCCATGAAATACATGGTTGTGATTAATTATTGATTTTGACTTTAATAAAAATCTATTCCCTATGTCCCACAAAAATATACTTGTTTTCCATTTTTTTTTGTCCTACAAAGATAGGTCACTTTCATTTTTAAGAGTATATTAATGTCTTTATTTTCTAATATATTCATATTTAATATACATTATTATCAACAAATATGAACAATTGATTATTTCCCGTGTTTGGTAAATTTATTTTTCTTGGTTTATAAATCAGTTTATAAACCACACAATTTCTCAAATCACTTTTTAACCACACACTTTTCTCTCTCCAATTTTCAACCACTACGTTTACCTCAAAATCATAAATAAATCAGTTTATAAAGCAAACAATGTTACCAAATGTAGGGATACCCCTATGTAGAATGTATTTAATTTTATAGTTCCAATATATATTAATTATATTTTTTTAATCCGTGTGAAAATAGAAGTAAGTCTATCTTTATGGGACAGAGTGAGTAATTTTTTCAAGAAAATATCATATACAAATCTTTCATGTTAATATATATAAAAAAATTCAATGAAATGCGTAGATGAAAAGTTATGAATCATATAAAATATGTTGTTGAAATTAATTATTAATTTTTAAAAATTTTATTTTTAATTTTTATCAAACATATGAGCTTAATAACTATTATTATTTTAGTAATGTTTACACGAACAAACCCTATATATATATATATATATATATATATATATATATATATATATATATTCTACTGTAGTTGTATTTTACTGCATTCGATCTTTATGTTATGAAGGTTTCCATTAGTCATATTATTATGGAGGTTTTGATGAATGCCACTACAATGGTTAATGTACACAAAAATTATCATTTTCTAAAAGCGTCCAATATGTCTAATTTTAGGGTTAAAATGTCTACTTATCCCCAATCCACTTTTGATTTACTTTTTGAATTGTAATGATAAAGCAATTAATGTTTGATTAGATGTATATCATATTACACAAGAAATCAATAGATAAATGTTTGGATAAAAAAATTAGGCAAAAACCAATTCTTAAAATAAACTAAATAATGTAATAATAAAAAATGATATTTCAATATATTCAACCCTTTTAATATTCTTCCTCAATTTTCATTGACATTTGAAGAAGATATAATTAGAGGTTTCACGTTTTATTTGGAGAGGTAAGTATTTTTAATTTTTTACATCTCTTTACATTGCACTTACTATTTTTAACTTGTTAGACAATTCATTCTCAAAATTACTTGAAATTATGAGGAATATTGATTTTAATTTATTTTGCAATTAATATTCTTTCCTAATAATTGGCTCGCTTGGTCTGCTCGATAAGACCCAACTGGACAACTACCCCTACCCTACAAACATACCCAACAAATCTTGCCTGGATCAAGGGCCGCATTGCCGGACGTATGTACTTGTAACGTAATTGAACAAAAATTGAATTACACTTTAACACTTACAAATTTGTAGTGAAGGCTTAGGCAAGTATATATAAATGTATATTAATTTCCATTCATCGATTTACAGTACAGAAGGGATAACAGGAAATATGGATCACTCTTACCCTAAATGATCCTCCGTTTGTGTGTATATATATATATGTATATATCAAAGCGCAGAGTTATCCTGCGCTTGGAGCGCAATTTCACAATATTTAATTGGGGTAGTCAGAAAGCCCAACTTTTTTTTTTTTTTTTGTTTACCGTTGACAGCCCATTTTTTTTTTTTTTTGCCCCTTATATGATTTGTTTCTTCGATCTCATTTTTTATGTATTATTTACTGAGTTGTCTTTTCAACCTTTTTTGTGTAATATTTTTCAATTGAATTATTATGTTAGTTTTTTTTAATTTTTCCTTATATTACTGATTTCTTCAATCTCGTTTTTTATATATTTTTTATTGAGTTGTTTTTTCAATCTTTTTTGTGTAATCCTTTTTCAGTTGAATTGTTATGTCAAATACTTTTTTTCGCTATATGACTTGAATCTTCAATCTCTTTTTTTATATATTTTTTCTATAAATTCTTTTCAACCTTTTTTTGGATAATATTTTTTTAGTTAATTTGTCATTTCAATCTTTTTATTTCGTACATGATTTGTTTCTTTAATATCATTTTTGATGTATTTTTCTATAAATTCTCCACTTCTCAACCATGTTATTAGCAGCCAAAAAATTTCATTCTCCTGCAGCATTTTCTCCAACGGGCATCTTTCTTTCTCTATAAGTTCATGTAATTTTTTTTTTTCTTTCATCGACATTTTTCGAACTAAGATCATTTGGGTTAAGTCTATTTTAATTTATATTTATTTTTTTGTTCAAATAGTTATTATTAATTTCATAAGTATAAAGATCTCAATTATCACAAATTAATGTACAATAATAAATTAAGATAAAATAAAATAGAACATTAAAAACAAAAAAAATGCGTGGGAGATCATTAAAAAAGCGTCAAACGAAATTAAAAAAAATTAAATAAAACTCAAAGTGCGGCTGTCGTGTCAGTAGGGATGACAATAACACCCACGAACCCATGACTCTTGTATTTAAATTTTAACAGTATATAATTTTGTACAAGTAGACTCTTTGATATTTGCTTATTTTTGGACAATTGAAGTCTATTTATTTTTGGACAATGGTTGTTATATTTTTACTTCATTATCAAAGCCAAAAAAAGTAATAATAAAAAAATATTAAAATTAAAATACGTAACGGGTTTTAAATAGGTACCCGCACTCTACCCGCGTCCTACCCGCACCCGACCCACCACTCTTAAGTGGGTGTATGGATAGGGTATGGGTATTATAAATATCTAGTGAGTAGGATATGGATTTTTCAAACCCGTCCTATACCCTACCCATTGCCATCTCTACGTGTCAGCCGCAAAACCCAAAAAAAAAAAAAAAAAAAAAAAAACAATGTAAGACACTCAAAATAATAATAATAAAAAGTGGGACCCTCCCGTTCTTGGAGCGCAGGAGCGAAGGAAATCAACATTGATATATATATATATATATATATATATATATATATATATCAGTGTTCTAAAATGCGCGTTTTAGGTGCGACACGGGCCTCTCACTCGTCGATTTGGCGAAAAGCGCGAAAAAGCGTGCATACGATTTTTTATCTAAAAAACGCGCGAGTGATACGCGAGTAAGCGCGCATAAAGCGTTTTTATGCTTTTTTTTTTTTTTTTACAAGTTAAAGTATTTGTAAAGTTTAAATCTAGTATGTAATAATTGAGAAACGTTTTTTAACGCATACTTCCGCTTAAGATTCAAAATCTTAATTCTCGGACTCCACGCTTTTTAGAACACTAATATATATATATATATACACACACGCACAGAGACACATAATAAAAACGAATCAATATATTTAAGTTGTACAAACTACAAAGAATCAAATACCATTTGAAGAAAAACATACATCAGATCTCCTCAGAACTCCCATATTCAAATGGAACCAGAGAAGATAAATAATTATAATATTCTATTATATAAGACCAACCTCTCTCTCTCTCTCTCTCTCTCTCGTTAATTAAGGATCTGAATCTGAGACAGAAGTAGGATGAACTTTGTTGAACACACGACCAGAGAAGCAGCCTGAAGATCCATCACCGTTCTGTAGTTTCAATGCTTTATCTTGACTTGTACTCTTTTCGAGACGCTTGGTCTTCTCTTTATGGAGTTTCTTCAATACGTAAATTTCAGCAATATCAACAGTAGGACTCAACATGGCTTTGCAGGAATTATGTCTGTCTGATTCTATATATATGTATGCAGCAGGAGAGAGTGGTATGAATTGAACAAACAACAGATGAATGAATAAACGCAACGAACGGGATATATATAGAGAGAGTTTTGATGAACTTTATTCTTACGCAGTGCATGACAATCAACAGCTAGTGCAAGTGTGTAACGATGTGACAAAAGCGTGTGGAACCCAGCTACTTTTCTTGCTTAACAAGAAAATCGATACATCTGCCATTCTCGAATTTCTTTTTATTTTCTAGACGCTTCCATGGGATTCAAGAATTTACTCATCAATTTTCTTTTCAATATCAATAATAAGTTAACCACAAAACATACTACAAAGTAATTATCTCGAATAATTAATGTTATATTAAGTGGTGAAGCGAGGAATTATACAATGTTGGGGCGAAAAGTAAGGGATGGGAGGAGGACCCCTTTCGACCCCGAAATTTTTTTGACCAAGAGGATTGAAATCGACGATATTGAGTATCAAATATAATATAAGAAAAATCATAAATAATAACGATTCTGTTCAAATGAGCGCGGTGCCCATTTCTAAATAAATGGGCACGGCTCACGTACAAATGCCACGTTCCCCTCCCTTTTTTCTTTCATCCATACATGGAAACCACCAAACCCCACCCCCCCTCCCCACCCTTTTTTTTTTTTTTTTTTTTATTATCATACTATGTATAAAAGTAAGGCAATTTTCAAAAATAATTCTTGACCATTTTCCTGCCAATTTTTTATTTTTATAAATAGTACGTTCCCATAAAATTAAATATCTTTATCTTTATTATTTTAAAGTTGATTAGTGTGAATGCAAAATAAATGAGGACGTATTTATTGTCATATATATATTATAGTAAATACTAAATAATGGTTGATATGTTTTTAATCAATTTTAATTTTAATATTAACATTAATACTGAATGAGTTCAGTTAATATTTTTAGTTATCAGTATTAAAATTATTATTATTATTATTATTATTATTATTATATGTGTAGGCATCAATATAAAAATTGTGTTTTAATTATTGATGGTCAAATCATTTGTTATCTTTAATATTAAAAATCATATTTTCTGAAATATATGTAGTTGAAAAAATGCGCTGCTTATAAATAATTTATAGGAAAAGTTATTGAACGAAAACTAATATTGAATAATTAATTCTTTAATTTTTTTCGTTAATAATAAAAATAGAAAGATTAATATTTTTAATCATACTTAATTTAATAATTTTTTGAAGATTATAGGGTATAAGATTTTCAGTATAATTTCGTAATCTCCAACTTTATTCGGTTGTCGTATCATGATAATTGCGAAATTCTCAAATTATTATTTTGACTACTTATTTTAGTAAATAAAGTTTTATTTGTTAAATTCAAATATATTGTTTACTTATTTTCTAATTATTGTGATTGATGTTATTGAATTAAATTGAAAAGAATGTTAAATACGAGAATCAAATGTAGAAGTTATTAGAAATATATTAATATATTTCAAATTCATCAATATTTGTACATAATATTACAACAAAGATGATATACCATTAAAAAAATTACTAAATTTGCATTTTTAATGAAATTAATAATAATTCATAAAAATTATTGAAATCAATAGTCATTTATTATTTAAATATATAAATTGACTTTTATTATTCAAAGAAGTTTTTAATAATTTGAATTAGTTATTTATTTTTTAAATTCTAATAATTATTGTAATAAAAAAAATTATATACATTTATGCATATGTTGATTATGTATAAGCATTAAAATTTTACGAATACTTATTGAAATCGATATTGTAGATAATAACTTTTGTGCATTGCACGAATGAAATAATAGTACTAGCTATATATAAAGGGAGAGTACTTTCCAAAAACAGGTTTTTGAGCTTTTCCTCCTAAACCGTCTTTCCTAAAATGGAAGTATTTTAATGAACCAAAATACTTTTGATAATTATACTATTATTTTGAAATTAAAAAATATGCAATGCGAGTATCAAATCGAAGATCTCAACGATACCTTTATTAAGAATTACGAGTGAGAGTCAACCATAAACATGTATTCACTAAAATCGCATCAAAGATTAAATGTAAAAGTTTTATTTTGTACATTTTACTTTTTCCACATGTCACACTATTTATTTCTTTCTTTACTCATTTTGTTTATTTATATATTTAATTATTTTTATTTATTTATTTATTTATTCATTTAGTTCATTTATTTATGTTTAATACTATAGATTTAAATAATAAAAATATGCAAAATATATATTACTAACTTCAACAATTAGTTTAACTAATTTTTATCAAAATAAAAATAAAGGATTGTTAGCAAACTCAAGATATTTCAAAATAGGGTGTGGTTAAACACATTTATTTAAAACATATAAAAAATAATTTTTTTCTGTAGCATAACACTTTGACTGCTGGGTGAAAAATGAAAAGTCACGTTGTATTAGAGATTATTGAATAAGTTTTGAATATTTTGATAGTTCGTATATATAATTTCTTAATTTTTAAAATTCTGACATTGATAGTGATTTCACGTTGTAGACCGATTTATACGGAATTTAACTATTTGATTTTGATTTTTTTCTTTTCCTTTTCGTTTTAATAAAATTCTGAGTGTATATCATAGATACATATATTTTTTTACTTATTACAAATTCTATTTAAATGTAATTTTTCTTTTCCATTTTAAGTTTTAAATCATTTCAAATTACAATAATTAAAGAAATTCTTGGAACGATGAACACAAGAACCGTAAAAAAATTTAAGGTATGTGTAATTTACATTTTTTGTAATTATTTGTCTTTCTTCGTTTTCATTTTTAATTAAATAGTCATTTCATATGTTAACATATAAATTCAATATATGTGAGTAACAAATGATCGTGCATTTCACGGGTGTAACACTAGTATTATTATATAATAGCCCATTCCTCAAATACCCACCCTCCCAGCCCTACCCATATTATCACTTTTTCATCTTTTTCTTTATTCGTAAATGTTTTAAAATCGATATAAAAATAATTTTTTCGTTAATTTCATATTATTCGATTTAACGAGAACTTCAATATGAGAATAGTATTAATATAAAAAAATATCAATTTTAAAAATAAATATTCATCATATATAAATTATCAGGTCAATTCAAACATAAGCCTATGTTCCGCTTTTTAGTTATAACAACATTTATAATATATTACAATTTTCAAAATCACTTTTTAACCACACACATTTTTTAAAACAACTTTTTAACCACAAATTCAACCTCGAAAACATAAATAACACATAATATATCGGCGGCTTGCGCCACAGAGGCTAAATAATCACAAGATATTTTCTTAATTTTTTTTTAGCTCACTTGGGTTTATATTCTCAAACTTATATATAAATTCCAATCAGTTGCATAAATTATTACCAAATTGTTTAACTAGAGAGTCGACGTTGTAAGACTTTAGAGTTGCATTAATTGATTTTTGTTAACCGGAAAAAAAAAGGCAAACGACAAGAAGAATATTTGTTTGTCATAATATAGAACTCTTAACTACTTAAATCGTGATTTCTTTATTAGTTTTCTTTGTTAAAAATAAGAAAAAATATGTTTAAATTGTATAAATTTGGCTAGCTGTGAATTTAGAACACAATTTTTTAAACCACTTTTTAATCACGCAAATTTCCCACTCCAATTTTCAACTACTACTTTTTATCTCAAAATCATACATAAACAAATTTATAAATCATAAATATATATTTTTAAAATAGAAAAAAATTATATATTGATACTATACTCATATTGAAGCTCTCATTAAATCGTATAATATGAAATCATCGAAAAAATTATTTTTATATCGATTTTAAAATATTCAAGAAGGAAGAAAGAAGATGAGAAGTAATAATAGGTGTAGAGTGGGTGTAGGGTGGGTATTGGGTGGGATAGGGGTATAGATTAAGTTGAAGAGTCAACAATTGTAGGCCAAAAGTAAGACTAGTGGTTTAAATTGAGTACTGTAGAAGAATGAGATGAAAAAAGGGGAACCAAATAGGGGCATAATCAAAATATAATTTGATTCACTATTACACTTGATCCCTACGCGTTTTCATACTATGAAAACGACGTATAATTACATCATTATCAATTCTATCAAATATATCTTTCTCGATATATACAATCAAACTATCATTCAACCATTGATCTCCAATTCGATTGCACAGTCGAGTCTTCACAGGATTCATTTATGAAATACTTTCTTTACTATAGCAGTTGCAACCGGAAGAATTCATGCCAACATCACAAGTCTATAGAGTAATGGATAAATTTCATTTTTTTCTTCAACACCAGCTTTTGTGCAAGATTACTAATGCCTCATAATCCACTAAAATCTTCATCGATGCGCATATCCAAAATATAATCTTCGAGTTGTTTGTCAAGTATTAAGAGATCCTTGGTGAAAGATCTTATGGATAATATCTACCAAGTTGAATTAATTTTCTCTTATCAAAAGCACAAAATAAATCATTTGGACACAAACATCCCACACAAAGATATAAGTCAGTATTAACCTCTGAAAAATGATCATTCAAAATATCCCTTTGATTTTGAACGACCTTACTAACATTAGTACTATGTTCTTCACTAGACAACAGAGATTTTCTTTTCAAATATTTGTCCATAATTCAATAACCGTGATAAGGTATCAAGCAAAATAAAATATCAACATCCTAAATTCTTAGTAATACTATATTACACAGATTAAAAATTTACAGGCAGAAATAAATAACTGAAAGAAATCAATACAATATTTTAAAGAAATCAATACACAGATTACAAGTACAAAGATTACACATTTAATGTTTTAAAATATATATATATATATATATATATATATATATATATATATATATGCTTTAGAATTTAATCTTGACAGTTAAAACTGTAAGAAATCAAAAAAATTAATGAACATGAACTCAAGCTTAAAGAAATCAAACTTAAATGCTTAATTAAGTAATAGAGAAATCAACAATATTAAAGAATTCAAGCTTCATTATTTATTACCTAACAGAGAGGCTGGGAACGAGAGAGTTGAGAGAATGCATTGAGCCATCGTACAGGTGCTCCGAAGAATTGGTGTCTGGTGTTGTGATTTGTGCAATGGTTGCCCAAAAATTGGTGCCATCACGAGGGACTTGAGAGATCGTGAGGCGAGGAATGGGGTTTCACACAGAAATTTGGAGATGTGGTCAGGCGAGGAATTAGTTTAGGCCGATGCATCATGACTGTGGTTTTGGGGATTATTGAGGGGCTAAGTAAATACATATGTAAGGAGTTCAAAAGATGGAATTTAAAATTTAAGAAATTTGTGATTTTAATACAAAAATATGGTTTTTAACTAAAAATATGTAATTAAATAGGTTGAGGTCACAATTAATTTAGTCATAAACATAATCTATAGGCTGCAAATTATAAAATTGTTTGTTCGCGACTTAATTCCTGGTCACAAATAATATATTTATAGGTTATGACTTATTTTCGATCATAAATTATCAAATTAATCAGGGTCAAATCACAAATATTAAATGTCACAACTTATTTCTCTGTTACAAATATGGCTCACAATTAATTTCTTGGTCACAAATTAAAAATTTATAGGCCACGACTTATCTCTCAGTCATAAATCTCGAATTTTTTATGTCACGATTTTTCTCGGTTGCAAATCTTGAGTTAATTAATCACAACTTGACAAATTATGAGTCACAATTTCTTTAATGATCACAAATCACAATTTCATAGATCAAATTTTTTCTCATGAACAAATCACGAATTTTTAAGGTCACAATTTTCAAAAATCATAAGTTTTCTCGATCACAGATCACAAATTTATAGGTCACATTTTATTTTACAGTTACAATTTATCAAATTGTTTTGTCACGACTCATTTTTTGTCACAAATAATTATCGATTTAATTGGTCACAATCTATTTCTTGATACAAACCAAGAATATTATATGTCACAAATTATGATCAGAGTAATTAATTGGCACAACTTATTTTAGGGTCACAATTATCAAATATTTAGGTCACAAATTATCAAAATTCTTAGGTCATATACTATTTACTATTCACAAATTACGTATTATTGGTCACACACCTCACCATCACCACCACCACAGACTGCCACCATTGACCACCGCAGTCATGGACCACCACACCTAACCTCACCATCAACACCAACACCACCGCCATCACTTCCACCACCACACCCGTCACCACAAAAACATGAACCACCCTACCCTACCCTACCCCCCACTACTCCACCATCACAGCCATTACCACCACCACCACCCCCCGACGGACCCCCACCACCACACCTCCAAATTGCCCACCACCATTTCCCCGTCATGGCTACACCTCACAAGTAGCACCACCGCGACAGCCATACCTCACCATCACTAAGCACCATTGTCAAAACATATCACCAAACCACCATGCCACCATCACACACCACCACGCCACCACCATTACCACCACTCAACCAAAGCAAAAAAACAAAAGAAAGGAGAAGAAAGCAGCGACCCCATTGTTGTAGATCGAAGCAGCAGCGGCGAAGGCACTGCTCCCATGGAAGCCACAACGCATCTGCAGAGATCCGGCAGAGATCCAGCGATATCTATTACTGGAATGTAACTCATTGCCGACAAAATCTATGTGGTGGCGCCGCCAATTAGGATGGGGTGGGGATTAAGGAGAGGCTTGAGAGAGTTGAGTGAAATGATAGATTTAGTGAAACTAGGGTTTGAAGTGTAGATGGTGAGGTAGGTTGAATAATTAATGAATTAAAAAAGTTTAAATAAAAGTTAAATAAAATCTGAGTTTTAAATAGATATAGGCAAAACTTGAACTTTGAATATACATCTTTATAAACATGATAGCATGTAATTTCCTCATTATTGAGTGGGCTGTGGGCCTAATTTATTTTTTACCTGATTTTTGTTTTCCTCTCACTCTTCGGCCTGAAATATTACTGGGTCATTTGACCCAGCTTATTCATACACGCCCCTAGTTATAGTAAATTGAATTTCAAATATTTAATAATTTTAATTTGAACACATGGTAGAAAATTATTAGTAGTTGATTTTTGATGTTTATCACTATCAACTATCACCCGTATAGATATCTAAATTGAATTTAATAAAAGTTTAAAATCAAATAGCTGGCCTTTCTCCCTTCAATGGGAAGTCAACTCTAACTTTGATAGCTAACATCTCAAGACCAATTTTGTTGGAATTAACTGGATAAACTCGTGTGAAAATATTGCAACGGGGACAGATATTTTTATTTTGTTTATGTTTCGTTTCTAAAGGGAACAAAGATTTTTGCAATTGAATTCAAGCCAAAAATCTTTAGAAAAGAAACAAAACAACATAAAAATATTTTCATTCATCCAATACTCGACTTCATTGTGTGTGTGTTTGTGTGTGTGTGAATAGCCAAAAATCAAATGCAAAATCATGTAGAACTATACTTAACACAGTGTATTTAATCATTCATAATTAAGCCCAAATCCCATGTTGTCAAATAATGATTTTTTTTTTATTTTCCTTACAAGTTTCATGCATGATCACAATTTTACTGTTTTTCTTTCATATCCCGAGGTCTTTTATATTTATGTGGTTTTCAAATATTCATTTACTATATTTTTCCACACAAGATAATTAAGATTAGATAAGCATGCACAACAGATCAAAGGTAGTCAACTCTCAATCTTACAATCCAGTATCAGAAATCTCAATCAACTAGGCTTACACCATGCACTTTTTTCCTTTCATTTGGACATTTTTTTCTTTTTATGTCAATGTCTTTTATCATCTTTGTGCAATACATTTCTTACTTACTTTCTATATGACCCTTATAGCAAGCTTTAGGTTGATGACTCCCAAGTCAAATGACTTTAGGGCACCAGGTTCAAAGAACCCATCAAACTTAATTACTCGAGTCATAAAAGAGACAAAAAAAAAAAAAAAAGTTAAAGATATTTTAGCATCTTATATATAAGTCCTCTCTCCTTTTTGCTTTCTCATTGACCTCTGTAATGAGTTTTGGAATAATAACTCTCAACTCAGTTGAATTTAGGATACTAGGTTTGAAAGACCCTTAAAGCTTATTTGTTCGAGTAAAAAAGGCTCCGAAGAAAGGAATAAGACTATTAGTATTTTTCTATTTTTATGCTAGCTAGTGTTGGTTTATACCTGTTGACTAAAGCTCCTTTCAATCTAAAGTGGAAAATCAAAAATATAAAACCCTCAATCCATCAATGCCTACAAGTAGGATTTTATATGTTTGTTTGAGAATATTTTCTATTGATTTCCTTATTATTAATTTATATTTCATAAATAATCCCAAAATCGAGAAAACAAGGGCAATAGAGCAAAACAGAGTCAATTGGATGATAAAAGTACCAAAGTGTGAAAATGGAGAGTTGATGCAGTGAATCAAAGGGCCAATTGGAAGAAAAATCAAAGAAGAATTCAAAAATTGAAAGAAATCAGAAGTTTAGGGACTTAATTTCAACAATCGGAAGATGGAGGACCTATTATGCAATAAAAGGATGAGGACCAACTTAAGCACTTGAAAGATGAAAAATCACATGAAGCTACGAAATCGTGAGGTCACGCCTAGCAGAAGTGTACGGTCGCATGGTCCACTCTGCAGAGAATTGAAGTTGAACACGCAAAGGCGTGTGACTGCATCACTTATAATCAGGCGGTCGCTCGATTGCTTTCTGGGCCGTGCAATTGGACTTTTCGCGAATTTCAACAAATTTTTTCTCTTTTTGACCCAAGCTTCGGGGAAATCTATAAAAAAATGACTTGAGGCATGAAATTATGGGTTCCAAACTTGTGAAATTATGTCAAAACGCTGTCCAATTGTTGAGGAATCCATGCAATGCCAAGAGCACAATTGAAGAACAATGATCAAGAAGATGAACGAGGTGATTTCTTTTCATCTTTCTTGTGATTTATATTCAAGCTTGTTTCTAGGCTAGATTTTTAATGTTAGAATTGTGATGAAGAATTAATAACCGGATTATATGTATTAATTCATCGTTTGATTTATTTAATTTTTGAGTTTGAGCCATTGATTCGTGCTTTTATTATCAGATGATTTTCTGGTCAATTATTGTAACGCCCCGAGTTCTGAATACCCGGTTCACCACGTCATTCTCTGGTCTGAATTTAAAAATAATAATCTAGCGGAAGAAATATTTGAAATTCATTTTTGGCAACAATAAATAAACTGTAATGGTCGATAAAATTGAAAACATTTAGGAAAAATAATTCGAACCATTAATTTTTGTAAAGCAGTTGACAATGTCACAACTTCTCGAATGACTGAAATTCTCAAAATTATCCAATGTTTGAAAATACGGAAAACATTAAAGTAAGACATTTCAACCATTTAACGGTTATTGCCACCATCATCCATCACTTGCCACCGTCTCCGAAATCTGCAAGTGTTGTAAAAATAGACATGAGCATTTCATAGAAATACTCAGTAGACTCATCGCCCATTAATTAACCTACAATATAATTGAACACATAAATGCAGGCTCTTTAGAAACATAGGGCGTGGGTAGTCTCTTCTTGTGCATTTAAGCACGGGGCTTATTTTAAAAATCATAGGCTCTTTAGAAAATCGGGTGTTGGTAGTCTCGTCTCGTGCTCATGAGGCACGTATGTTATGCATAACATCATCATTTCTTGTAGCGGATTGGGCTCCCTCAAGGGGCCTTTTCCCAATCTTGCCCGCATACTCATATCTTACTCATATCATCATTATTCCTGACGAGGGAATATAGGCTCATTTTCATGAAAATGACTTTTCACAAGTCACATAACATTCAACCATTATTTCCGAAGAAATACATTCTCATTTATTTTCATAAAAATGACCTTCACAGGTCACATGATATTCACATGCAATCATAATTTAAATCAATTAATAGGGGCGAGTCTACCTTAAACTTGACGAGTGTGGTTGAGCGGGAAACGACTTCCATTCTTTAATTCTCCGTACGTTTCGTTTAGCCAATTAGAAGATTTAGTCGAATTAGTCTTTCGAAATTTATGATAAATTACAATTTAGGGACTGAAATCGAAGTTTTGAAAGTTGAGGGACTGAAATGAATACATTTGAAAGTTGAGTTGAAACTCAAAACGCATATTAAAATATAGGGCTGAAATAATAGATTTAAAACTTAAGGGACTGAATTGATTGTTTTAAAAACTTGGGGACTGAAATGAATAAGTTCGATACTTAGAGGACTAAAAGGTAAATCTTAAAATTTATATAATATCAAATCTTTCTCTCTCTCTCATCACTTACCTACCATCAGAGAAGAGGGAGACGAGGCGGCGAGAGACGGAGGGGGCGGCCGAGGAATGGCGCCTTCCAGCCGGCGGTTCGCCGGCGCAACGCCGGCGCAGGGTGCGGCCGACGGCGAAGGTGGGGTAGGCTGGGTTCTTGTGGGGTTTGGGTGCGAGATGGGTGTAAAACCGAGGCTTGAATCGCGATTTTCCGGCAAGTAGGTGGCGGCGATCGAGGTAAGTTACTGGGCTGTCTATTCTGGGTTTTGGGTTTGTTTGGTTTGGATTGATCTTGGGTGGTTGGTTGTCGAGTATTGTGGTAGGGGAGGTTGTGGCCACGGTGGTGGCTGATGATGGTTTGGAGGTGATTCGGTTCGTGGCTGGGCAGTGGGCGAAAGTGGTGGTGGCGGTTGTGATTTGGGTGATGAAGGAGGTGGCGGTGATGATGGTGATACCGGTGGTGATGGTGGAAGTTTGCTGCAGGTGGTGGTTGCGTCGATGGTGATTGGCCGAGACTGTGGAGGTGTTGTGGTGGTGTGGATGGTGGTGTTGCTGATCGGAGATGATGAAAATTGAGCAATGGAGGTGGCTGGAATGGAACAGTTGCTAGGCTGAATACGATGGCAGTCTGCTTGATTCAATTGATATTGGATGCAGTCTTGATTTTGGTTTATTGATGGTGAATTGGAGAGGCAGGGGAGAGGTGTGGTAGGTATGATGAGTGGAATGCAAATGGTGTGTGAGTGGTGGTGATGATAATGATGGTGTTGGGGAATATGTAAAGGTGGAAAAAAAAACGTGGGGAGCGGATTAGATTTAGGTAGATAGGGTTAATTTAAGATAATTAACTAAAAATTTGACTAATTTTGATTTGGAATCGTATTAAAAACAGATATATTTTGGACTGAAAAATAAATTTAAGAATAATAAATCTTGAGATAAAAATGAATTTCGTATTAGGACTTAAAATAATTTAATAAGGAGAATTGATATATTTTTACTAAATTTGGAATTTAATTTAAAATCGAACAATCTCAATTATTTCTTGACTTGGCTAGACGAACACGTCGCGGCGTTAACTTCAAAATAATGGGTGAAATAGTAGTGACACGATTTTCTAAATATTAAAATAATTATTAATTACGTAAAAATTCTTGGTCGCTACAACCTTACCCCCTTAAAATAATTTCGTCCTCGAAATTTAACTTACTTGGTCTACAATTTCTGGATATTTGGCTAAAATTTCCTCTTCCTTTTCCCAGGTAGCCTCGTTACTACCATGTCTACCCCACTGGACTTTGATTAAGAAATCTCCTTACTTCTTAAGACATGGACTTTTCTCTCTACTATGCACATAAGTGCCTCTTCATAAGTCAAATCTTTCTGAACTTTAAGAGACTGATAATTCACCATATGACTAGGATCATGAACATACTTTCTCAATAAGGAAACATGAAAAACATTGTGAACAGCCGCAAGTTCTGGTGGCAAAGCCAACAATAAGCCATATTATCCACTTCTCTAGTATTTCAAATGGTCCAATGAAACAAGACCTTAATTTCTCTTTTCTTGCCGAAACAAAAAGTACCCTTCATAGGAGCTACTTTCAAGAACACTTTCTCTCTAATCTCAAGCATTAAGTCTTTTCTTCCTTGATCGGTATAACTATTCTGTCTGTCTTGGGCAGCTTAAATCCGTAATCTGACCTTCTTTATAACATCAACTGTTTTCTCAATTAATTCTGAACCCAATAATTTCTTCTCGTTAACTTCATCCCACTCGATTGGCGATCGACATCGCCGTCCATACAAAGCTTCATAGGGTGTCGTACCGATGGTAGCTCGAAAATTATTATTGTAGGCAATTTCCACCAATGATAGATGATTCTCCCAACTACCACTCAAGTCTAGTACACAGGCTCTAAGTATATCATCCAGTGTCTGAATAGTGCGTTCGGACTGCCCTTTTGTCAGGGGATGGTAGGCAGTACTAAAATTTAATTTAGTACCCATTGCCACATGTAAACTCTTCCAAATTTCAAGGGAAAATTCTCGAATCTCTATCTGAAAAATGGACACTAGCAATCCATGAAATCGAACAACTTCTCTAATATATATCTGTACCTCATACAAAGCTATCGAAAAGACGCTTGATAGCTTATTGTGTAGAACTCAATTAATCATCCGACATTATCCAACTTTAATACTCATTCATTGGCCTTCTATTACAAACCTTTCAAGGATCTATACTGATATCGAATCCACGATACAAATATCAATCATTCAAATGCTTAAACTAAAAAATCAAGAAGATTGATCAAGAATAAAACCTTATTACCCAAAATATAGCAATGAAGTATCAATTCCAAAATATTGTGTACAACTCAAACTTGGCGGAATCTTTCTGAAAGATTTCACAAACGAAATCATTTCCAAACTCAACCGAAACTTCCTTTTCAAAATTGGAGAAATTCAAACTTAAATCCTTAGTCCATACTTTTAAATCATGCATCAAGTACTTGTATCACATACTCAATCCAGCTGAGGACTAATGTACTAATTTAAAGTATCATCATAAGAATCAAATATGATACTCTCAAACTTAAGAAATCTCACTATCTTCCCAATCTGAAGTTCATGATACAATTTCCTTGTTCTCCCAAAACTTCAATTCCTGTCCCAATTTGAACAATACTCTGATTAAGTCTATCACCATTGAACAAGACTTCTGTGAATCATATAAGATTCCTCATCAAGTTTACTTAACCCAAAAATACAATTCCGTTATAAGCAAAAGTCACACAACTGATCATCTCAAACTTTCCATTATTGTAACAAAATACCTTGCTCACATCTAAAGTACAACCGAGAATAAGTAATCGAAACTGCATCACCAAAATCTTAAATAAATCCATATATCTTATGACTCAAAATGAAGATTCTCAATCGTAGGTAATATTTCACCATAATTCAATAAACCATCAAAATAAGATCAATTGACTCAATATATTCACACAATCCTTCACGGGATAACCATAACATCTCTTAACCGTCTAGTCACCATATCTTGTAGTAATCATGTAACATGTCACTTATCATCGTATCATATGACCTCAAATAATCATATCAATCTCTCTAAAATTACAATATAATAACCATCATATCTATCACGTGAACCTTATATGTCAATCTGGTCGCTAAGATTATTTATCAATCTCACAAACTCAATAAACCTTGGATTCTACCGTTGTCACTCTTTCTGCACACTACTCCGTAATAAGTCATCACTATGAAGTCTTATTTCCATTTTCCACAAATTCTATCCACAAAGACAAATACATAAAATTTCATTTCTTATTTTCGAACCAAAATACCATTAGTAATAATTTCCAAAATTTCAAGGTATGAATCTTATCATAAACTTTCCTCCGATCAAATGCGTTACTTCTGCAATACTCGAACAATTTAGAATATTGTAAAATTTCTTTCATCAACTTCATCTAACAATTTTCTCTCATGATCTTCTAGTATCAAAAATGCAAACTTAATGTACATCGGTGAATCATTCATATTACGAGGAAACCCTGATTCATTTACATGGTTGATACTCACCTTTCTTCGAATTCTACTTTGAACCAAATATAACATAACTGATTCATGAAAAGTCAACTTACTTCATAATCTCAATACATCGTCACCTTCAGTTCTCACCATAAGAGCAATCGCATTATTCCTTATAATTATCTCTTGTACCTTTAATATTCAAACGACCTTATGACCATCATCATTGTCTCACATAATCTCAAACATTCAATCATATGTCCCCAAAATCTCACTTCGAATAAATGGTTATTCCTTTAAGGCATCTCACTATAAAATATTTCCAATATCTCTCATTCATGACAATTGACTTTCCAAATAATCATATTACTTGTAAATAACCAAATCTTTAACACATCATCTACCAAATCAACTTCCAAAATAATTCAACAGTATTATCGCATACCATCATAGTTTATAATATTTTTCAATACAAGTGATCATTTCCAACTAACAATCAATTCGTTCCCAAGAATAATTAAGATTCTTCCCAATCACGTCATAATATTTGTCTTCACTATCTTTCAAAATATAACTTGACATTTCCCAATGTATGCATCAATTCATCACATCACCTCATGTATACCTTGATATCCCAGTAGTTGTATACATCATCTTGTTTTTCTTGAAATTGTGAAACAAGGAGAGCATTTCAATGTAACTATACCCATTACCAAAATGATTATACTTCGAATAAGCCAAAATGTCTCAAGATTCATTATCCCTTTATATCACTTACTAAATCTTGCTTGCGGTGTAAATGAACTTGCAAGTCTGAACTTAATTCCCTTAGTGGGTTGCTCACCGCACTAAGCTCTTAACTCAAAATGATAAAATTCTAGGCAGAATCTCCCTTGTAATTTGGACTTATCCAACCCGTAGGTATACTCCACATCTGTCCACCACGATTCAAATATAGACAACAATTCCAACAAACTTCAATACCACAAAATATCCCAAAAATTAATTCATCATTCCTCAACATAACAATTTCAAATCATAATTTCCAATTTCACAATATCACTTCCTTCAATACATTAATTGGCTCAAATGCCAACTCATTGTCATACTTATAACATATATGCCACAAATCATAATTCCAAAAATTCTTAATTACAAGACCCAAACAACATTATAAATTTCTCTCAAAATAGAGGAATAATCCACTTACTCAAACATAATATCAAATCCTTAATTCCCAATAATTAAAAACCAAATCTTTAAACCTCAAATTTCATAATTCTTCTCATAAAAGTCTCAATAAAATCACATCAATCATAATCTCAACATCTCATCACAACGTCATAAATCTGGCTTGCTATCTCTCGGTGATTTACTGAAAATGTTGACAACAAGTGATTAATGAATCTTCGCAACAGTTGCTCTAAAACCACTAGTCATGGCCTCATAATGCGCGGCACAATAGTCGATAGTGGGGTCATATATCCCAACATGAGGTGTTGGTCCAAACGATATATATTTCGAAAATATTGTCTAATCCTTTCTGTTGACTCTTCGTAAATGATGCCATGTCTAAAATCAATTATGCAAAGTCCAGCTAGGGTTCATCATTTCTAAGTTCGAGGACAAAATTGTTATAAAATCATTCTTAAATCATATTATTCCCATTATGCTCAACACTCGTTCTCTTTCTTTTCTTTTCTAAAAAATTTCTCGTTATACTTCAAAACTCATTTCTTTCTTTCTTTCTATCTTTCTCATGCATTTAAGCAAGTAATTCTCATGAACACAAAAGTTCAAGTCTCATGAATTTAAGCAAGTAAGTTTTGACAAGCATAACGACATCATTAATCTTCTTTCTCTTTCTCTTTCTCATAAATCATTAAAATAAGTATCCGAAATACTCTTCATTCTTTCTCATAAATCAGTAAAATAAGTATCCGAAATACTGAAATAACTTTAAACATCATAAACTTCTTAACCTCGGAGTTGGTGGGACGAGTGATGACAGTGGCAATCTTCATCAATAATAATTAAATAATGTAAAATGTTTCTTGAAATTTCTATTTGAAAATTTGTCAGTCTACAAAAACGCAGACTGGCTCTGATACCAAACTGTAACGCCCCGAGTTCTGAGTACCCGGTTCACCACGTCATTCTCTGGTCTGAATTTAAAAATAATAATCTAGCGGAAGAAATATTTGAAATTCATTTTTGGCAACAATAAATAAACTGTAATGGTCGATAAAATTGAAAACATTTAGGAAAAACAATTCGAACCATTAATTTTTGTAAAGCAGTTGACAATGTCACAACTTCTCGAATGACTGAAATTCTCAAAATTATCCAATGTTTGAAAATACGGAAAACATTAAAGTAAGACATTTCAACCATTTAACGGTTATTGCCACCATCATCCATCACTTGCCACCGTCTCCGAAATCTGCAAGTGTTGTAAAAATAGACATGAGCATTTCATAGAAATACTCAGTAGACTCATCGCCCATTAATTAACCTACAATATAATTGAACACATAAATGCAGGCTCTTTAGAAACATAGGGCGTGGGTAGTCTCTTCTTGTGCATTTAAGCACGGGGCTTATTTTAAAAATCATAGGCTCTTTAGAAAATCGGGCGTTGGTAGTCTCGTCTCGTGCTCATGAGGCACGTATGTTATGCATAACATCATCATTTCTTGTAGCGGATTAGGCTCCCTCAAGGGGCCTTTTCCCAATCTTGCCCGCATACTCATATCTTACTCATATTATCATTATTCCTGACGAGGGAATATAGGCTCATTTTCATGAAAATGACTTTTCACAAGTCACATAACATTCAACCATTATTTCCGAAGAAATACATTCTCATTTATTTTCATAAAAATGACCTTCACAGGTCACATGATATTCACATGCAATCATAATTTAAATCAATTAATAGGGGCGAGTCTACCTTAAACTTGACGAATGTGGTTGAGCGGGAAACGACTTCCATTCTTTAATTCTCCGTACGTTTCGTCTAGCCAATTAGAAGATTTAGTCAAATTAGTCTTTTGAAATTTATGATAAATTACAATTTAGGGACTGAAATCGACGTTTTGAAAGTTGAGGGACTAAAATGAATACTTTTGAAAGTTGAGTTGAAACTCAAAACGCATATTAAAATATAGGGCTGAAATAATAGATTTAAAACTTAAGGGACTGAATTGATTGTTTTAAAAACTTGGGGACTGAAATGAATAAGTTCGATACTTAGAGGACTAAAAGGTAAATCTTAAAAATTTATATAATATCAAATCTTTCTCTCTCTCTCTCATCACTTACCTACCATCAGAGAAGAGGGAGACGAGGCGGCGAGAGACGGAGGGCGCGGCCGAGGAATGGCGCCTTCCAGCCGGCGGTTCGCCGGCGCAACACCGGCGCAGGGTGCGGCCGACGGCGAAGGTGGGGTAGGCTGGGTTCTTGTGGGGTTTGGGTGCGAGATGGGTGTAAAACCGAGGCTTGAATCGCGATTTTTCGGCGAGTAGGTGGCGGCGATCGAGGTAAATTACTGGGCTGTCTATTCTGGGTTTTGGATTTGTTTGGTTTTGATTGATCTTGGGTGGTTGGTTGTCGAGTATTGTGGTAGGGGAGGTTGTGGCCACGGTGGTGGCTGATGATGGTTTGGAGGTGATTCGGTTCGTGGCTGGGTAGTGGGCGAAAGTGGTGGTGGCGGTTGTGATTTGGGTGATGAAGGAGGTGGCGGTGATGATGGTGATACCGGTGGTGATGGTGGAAGTTTGCTACAGGTGGTGGTTGCGTCTATGGTGATTGGCCGAGATTGTGGAGGTGTTGTGGTGGTGTGGATGGTGGTGTTGCTGGTCGGAGATGATGAAAATTGAGCAATGGAGGTGGCTGGAATGGAACAGTTGCTAGGATGAATACGATGGCAGTGTGCTTGATTCAATTGATATTGGATGCAGTCTTGATTTTGGTTTATTGATGGTGAATTGGAGAAGCAGGGGAGAGGTGTGGTAGGTATGATGAGTGGAATGCAAATGGTGTGTGAGTGGTGGTGATGATAATGATGGTGTTGGGGAATATGTAAAGGTGGAAAAAAAACGTGGGGAGCGGATTAGATTTAGGTAGATAGGGTTAATTTAAGATAATTAACTAAAAATTTGACTAATTTTGATTTGGAATCGTATTAAAAACAGATATATTTTGGACTGAAAAATAAATTTAAGAATAATAAATCTTGAGAAAAAAATGAATTTCGTATTAGGACTTAAAATAATTTAATAAGGAGAATTGATATATTTTTACTAAATTTGGAATTTAATTTAAAATCGAACAATCTCAATTATTTCTTGACTTGGCTAGACGAACACGTCGCGGCGTTAACTTCAAAATAATGGGTGAAATAGTAGCGACACGATTTTCTAAATATTAAAATAATTATTAATTACGTAAAAATTCTTGGTCGCTACAATTATTATATGATTGATGTGATAATTTCTGAAATTCGAAAGATTATGATTTAATTAGATAGGTTTCAATTGCCTCAAAGTCCGATAGAGAATAAAAATATACCCCTATGTTTATGTTATCTGCTAAAGTATTCACAAATCTTACAATGCTTTTCTATACATTCGAATTCGTTATATAAATGTAGTCCGGTCGTGTATAGGAAAATGTGATAATTCTTTTCCGGAAGGGAGTTTTGACAATTTTTGGAATATTGATTTTCAAAACCCCATGAATCATTGTTAGACAATTGGATTAATACATAATTGATGGAATTAATGTGGATTCTCAATTCTAGCATACTTTTCTCATATTTTCTTTAAATCAAATCTTCTGTTTTAAATTAGTTAAGGTTTAATTCAAAAATTCTCAAATAAAAGTTTTCTTAGTTCCGATTAAGAATTCGTAATCTAAAATACAATTTATACAATCATTGTGTGTACAATATCTGGACTTAAATCCACTTTATTACTTGTGTGATCCCTATACTTGCAGTTAGCGAACAAGTTTTTGGCACCGTTGTCGGGGATTGTAGTTTAAATTTATTTTTAGATTACTTTTATTAATTCGAACTTTTTACTTGCTTTATTTTTTTTAACTTTTGTTTTTATTTTGTTCTAGGATTTTAATTTCTAATTTTAGTTTTGTTGCTAGTTTTGTTGTTTTCTTTTAGTTGTATATGTTACGTTCGAAAAACAGGAATCTTTTCGAAGTTGACCTAGAAATAGAACATACTTTACACCGTAGGTTAAAAGAAACTAGGGAAGTAGATAATTTAAAAAACCAAAAGAGGAATAAATAGCAAACAACAATTTGGCTTTACCTGCTCCTGAACCCGTTGATGAGGGAAATAGACTTGTAGGAGGCTTCATGGTCCCACAAGTTGTCCAAAACCAATCCTGCATAGTTTACCCACCCTTTGGTCGTGAAAATTTTTAGTTAAAGACCAATATGATAAACATGTTCCAAAACGGGCAACAATTCTATGGCAAACCTGATGAAAATCCACATGCACATGTGTCTACATTTTTGGACATGTGTGAATACTTTAAATATTAGGGAGAGTCAGATGACGTCATGAGACATAGGTTGTTTCCATACACCTTAATAGATAGAGCAATAGATTGGTTTGATTCTCGTCCTCTTGCGAGTATCACTACTTGAAATGACTTGGCCTAAAAATTTTGTACTAATCAGTCAAAAGCCTCTCACAACCGGTAAAGGACTGGGCTAACCAGTAAAATTCGTTCAAAATAATAAAATAATACTATTACGTGTGCTGAGGCAGCTGTGAAGCTACCTTGACACCTTCAACCCCACTTGCAATTGTGCCTCTTTATAGAGTTGTTTTCCTCTCTCATCCCACATAACTTTCGATGTGGGATGAGAATTTTTGTATATTTTTTTTATTTCCTTTAAGTTATGTGGACTAGGACGAGAATTTTTGTAATTTTTTTTTTTATTTCTTTTAAGTTATGTGGGATGTGGGATGAGATTTTTGTGTGTGTGTGTGTGTGTGTGTGTTTTTTTTTTAATTCTTTTGAACTGAGTGTTAAGTGTTAAAAATAATATTTTTGTTATAGTATTTTGATTATTTTATTTGAATTAATAATTCTAAAATAAAACAATATTTTATTGTAATATTTTATAGTTAATTTTTAAGTAATGTTCTATTTAATGTCTTAAAAATTATTAAATAATAATAAAATACGAAAACGCATTATGACGCCTATTCTTCACATTGACACGTCTAAACTTGTTATTCTTGATGCTTGATCTCAAAGCATCGTAACGCATTACGCATTTTATAACATTGCTTTTAACCCATCTTTTCTTCTCCAAATCACCCAACATTGAGTTCAAAATCATTTCCCACTATTTGCACATCATATTGGCTCAATTTCATACCTTGCATCACAACAAAAACACTCAAAAGGTATGATTTTTCACCCTTTCAAAAGATCAAACATGTGTTTTTATGTTTTTCATATCATATTGTGAAATGTAAAATTGTGAATGTTTTGTGATGAGTTTAGGATGGAGTTATGAAATATTGAATTGTGATTTATAGGTGAAATTTTTTGATTTGATTCAAGCCTCCAACTCTATATTTTCCATTGATTTCTTCATATGCATGCTACGTATTCGATAAAATGCTTCAATGAGTGTTTTGTTGAGTTTTTGCAATTCTTTTTGGATCACCTTCACCACATGTTATACATCATTTGTGCATTATCCACTCATTGTTTACACTGATTTAAGGCATGAAACTCAATTTGAACATCATTGCACTAAATAGCACCTCATTGCAAGGCCACTGCAAACACCATTGCATCACAACTCCTGATTTCACCTTCACTGCACCTACTTCATCACATCTTTTTATGACCTAAATGAAATCCAAATGTAATGAATTTTTGATATGTTGTAAACCATGTTATGTACTTCCATATATCTGGGACATGTCTAGGAAAATTTTCACTTTTTTAAAGCGATGTCAAGGGTCAAAAGTTAGTGGTCGACCATTTTTCAAAAATTTCAAAATGTTTCTTAGTCCTGCTTTTGGTGTGGTGTGTTGTGTTGATTTGTTTCAGTTCATATGTGAGATTTATGCTTCTAATGACAATTATTTCTTATTTGCAAGGAACATATCATCATGGGACACCTCGAACCAAACTTGGAAAAGAAAGAAAATGGTCATTTCATCGAACCAAGCATTCGATTCAAAACTCCAAAATAAGAACATCACATCTCCAAACCCGAGGAGTACCTTACCTCTCTTTATTATTTTTTATTTATTTTATTTATGTTTTTGAAATACATATAGGACAATGTACATTTCTAGTTTGGAGGGTGGAAATCTCATTCATGTGCTTTTATTTACACATTCATTCGATTTTGGGCTAGAAAAATCATAAAAATTTGAAAAAAATAAATTGTTGGTTTATTTATTGCTTATGACATGATTTGGATTGACTTTTGTACTTTATTTAGAAAATTGGATAACAGTGAACATGATTTTTCTTAAC
Organism: Ligustrum vulgare; assembly: GCA_963555705.1. Lineage (NCBI taxonomy): Eukaryota > Viridiplantae > Streptophyta > Magnoliopsida > Lamiales > Oleaceae > Ligustrum > Ligustrum vulgare. The sequence goes on along the minus strand of OY743180.1, from coordinate 41,214,791 downwards.
ATTCATCCATGCAAGACTTTAATCAAAGTTGAGCACATAGTCACTGTCAAATAATAACTTGTGTAGGGAGATGCTTGATATATGTGGGGTAAACTTATGCAATTTGAACATAGAAGACTGAAAAATCCCAAACCTTAAGAATTTAGATCCCAAACAGAAATTTAGAACCAAACTGCAGTGGAAAGGGTAGTATAAGTAGGCAATGATGGATTGAGGGAGGGTCTGAAGGTATTGGTTTTGTATCTTTGGTGAGAAGGTTTTAATCAACAGGTATAAACCAACAATAATCGAAAAAAGAAAATTGCTAATAATCTTATTCTACTCTTCAAGTGCTTTTTTGACTCGATCAAGTAAGCTTGTAAAGGTGTTGAAACCTGATACGCTAAATTCAACTAAGTTGAGAGCTATCAATCTAAAGCTCGCTACAGGGGTCAATTAGAAAGCAAGTACGGAGAGTGGACGATGCATAATACTCTAAACATCTTCACATTTTCTTCGTCGCCTTTATGACTCGGGTAATTAAGTCTGAGGGGTTCTCTGAACCTGGTGCCTAAATTTGTTTGACTTGAGAGTCATCGACCTAAAGCTTGCTATATGAGTCATATAGAAAGTAAGTAAGAAAAGTTCTGCACAAAGATGGTAAAAGACATGGATATACAAAGAAAAAGTCGTCTAAAAGAAAAAAAAATAGAATAAAATGCATGGTATAAGCCTGTTCGATTAGGATTTCTAACACTGGAGTGTGAGATTGGGGATGAATTACTTTTGGTCTGTTGTACATACTTGTCAAATCCTAACTGCATTGTGTGAAAAAATGCAATATATACATATTTAGAAACCACATTAATAGAAAAGACCTCGGGATATGAGATAACAGAAGTAAGGTTGTGATCATCCATGAGAGTACAAGGAAAAAAAATCATTATTGACCACTTGGGATTCTGGCTTATTTCTGCATGACTAGTCACACAATATCAAGTAAATTTTGACATGAGTTTGCATTTGATTTTTGGCTACTCACGTACACACAATGAAGTCGAGCATTGGATAAATGAAAAAAATTTATGTTGTTCATACTTGTTTTCTAAAGTGAATTGTCAATCTGAATTGTTGAAGCATACGACGAATAAGTTGACAAAAACAAAAAAATATTTTGTTATTCGCCTTTTTATTTTATAGTTTAGTTTTAATTTGTTCGAAGACGAACAGTAATTCTAGCTTGAGGGTGTTGATAAGTGTATTTTATAAACTTATTTCTATCCTAAAAGTAGGATTGTCTATGTTCGTTTGAGAATATTTGCTATTGATTTCTTTATTATTTGCTTATATTTCAGAATTAATCCCAAAGTTGATAAAATAAAGGAAATCGAGTCAATTGGATGATAAAAGTATCAAAAGTGTGAAAATGGAGAGTTGATGTAGTGAATCAAAGGGCCAATTAGAAGAAAATCAAAGATGAATTCAAAAATTGAAAGAAATAAGAAGTTTAGGGACTCAATTACAATAATCGAAAGATTGAGGACCTTCTATACAATAAAAGGATGAGGACCAACTTATAGCACTTGAAAGATGGAAAATTGCATGAAGCTACGAAACCATGCAGTCGCGCCTATCAGAAGCGTGTGGTTGCATGGTCCACTCTGCAGAGAACTGAAGCTAAACATGCAAAGGCGTGTGATTGTAGCACTTATAACCATGCCGTCGCACGGTTCGCGCAGTTGGACTTTTTCGCGAATTTCAACAGAATTTCTTCCTTTTTTTACCTAAGCTTTGGGAAAATCTATAAATACATGACTTGAGGCACGAAATTAGAGGTTCCCAATTTGTGAGACTCATGCCAAAATGCTGTTTAATTGTTGAGGAATCCATGCAACGCCAAGAGCACAATTGAAGACCAAAGATCAAGAAGATGAACAGGGTGATTTCTTTTCTTATTTCTTGTGATTTATATTCAAGCATGTTTCTAGGCTAGATTTCTCATGCTAGAATTGTGATGAAGCATTAATTTCCGGATTTTATGTAATAATTCATTCTTATTAATCCATTGCATCACAACTCCTGATTTCACCTTCACTGCACCTACTTCATCACATCTTTTTATGACCTAAATGAAATCCAAATATAATGAATTTTTGATATGTTGTAAACCATGTTATGTACTTCCATATATCTGGGACATGTCTAGGAAAATTTTCACTTTTTTAAAGCGATGTCAAGGGTCAAAAGTTAGTGGTCGACCATTTTTCAAAAATTTCAAAATGTTTCTTAGTCCTGCTTTTGGTGTGGTGTGTTGTGTTGATTTGTTTCAGTTCATATGTGAGATTTATGCTTCTAATGACAATTATTTCTTATTTGCAAGGAACATATCATCATGGGACACCTCGAGCCAAACTTGGAAAAGAAAGAAAATGGTCATTTCATCGAACCAAGCATTCGATTCAAAACTCCAAAATAAGAACATCACATCTCCAAACCCGAGGAGTACCTTACCTCTCTTTATTATTTTTTATTTATTTTATTTATGTTTTTGAAATACATATAGGACAATGTACATTTCTAGTTTGGAGGGTGGAAATCTCATTCATGTGCTTTTATTTACACATTCATTCGATTTTGGGCTAGAAAAATCATAAAAATTTGAAAAAAATAAATTGTTGGTTTATTTATTGCTTAAGACATGATTTGGATTGACTTTTGTACTTTATTTAGAAAATTGGATAACAGTGAACATGATTTTTCTTAACATTCATCCATGCAAGACTTTAATCAAAGTTGAGCACATAGTCACTGTCAAATAATAACTTGTGTAGGGAGATGCTTGATATATGTGGGGTAAACTTATGCAATTTGAACATAGAAGACTGAAAAATCCCAAACCTTAAGAATTTAGATCCCAAACAGAAATTTAGAACCAAACTGCAGTGGAAAGGGTAGTATAAGTAGGCAATGATGGATTGAGGGAGGGTCTGAAGGTATTGGTTTTGTATCTTTGGTGAGAAGGTTTTAATCAACAGGTATAAACCAACAATAATCAAAAAAAGAAAATTGCTAATAATCTTATTCTACTCTTCAAGTGCTTTTTTGACTCGATCAAGTAAGCTTGTAAAGGTGTTGAAACCTGATACGCTAAATTCAACTAAGTTGAGAGCTATCAATCTAAAGCTCGCTACAGGGGTCAATTAGAAAGCAAGTACGGAGAGTGGACGATGCATAATACTCTAAACATCTTCACATTTTCTTCGTCGCCTTTATGACTCGGGTAATTAAGTCTGAGGGGTTCTCTGAACCTGGTGCCTAAATTTGTTTGACTTGAGAGTCATCGACCTAAAGCTTGCTATATGAGTCATATAGAAAGTAAGTAAGAAAAGTTCTGCACAAAGATGGTAAAAGACATGGATATACAAAGAAAAAGTCGTCTAAAAGAAAAAAAAATAGAATAAAATGCATGGTATAAGCCTGTTCGATTAGGATTTCTAACACTGGAGTGTGAGATTGGGGATGAATTACTTTTGGTCTGTTGTACATACTTGTCAAATCCTAACTGCATTGTGTGAAAAAATGCAATATATACATATTTAGAAACCACATTAATAGAAAAGACCTCGGGATATGAGATAACAGAAGTAAGGTTGTGATCATCCATGAGAGTACAAGGAAAAAAAATCATTATTGACCACTTGGGATTCTGGCTTATTTCTGCATGACTAGTCACACAATATCAAGTAAATTTTGACATGAGTTTGCATTTGATTTTTGGCTACTCACGTACACACAATGAAGTCGAGCATTGGATAAATGAAAAAAATTTATGTTGTTCATACTTGTTTTCTAAAGTGAATTGTCAATCTGAATTGTTGAAGCATACGACGAATAAGTTGACAAAAACAAAAAAATATTTTGTTATTCGCCTTTTTATTTTATAGTTTAGTTTTAATTTGTTCGAAGACGAACAGTAATTCTAGCTTGAGGGTGTTGATAAGTGTATTTTATAAACTTATTTCTATCCTAAAAGTAGGATTGTCTATGTTCGTTTGAGAATATTTGCTATTGATTTCTTTATTATTTGCTTATATTTCAGAATTAATCCCAAAGTTGATAAAATAAAGGAAATCGAGTCAATTGGATGATAAAAGTATCAAAAGTGTGAAAATGGAGAGTTGATGTAGTGAATCAAAGGGCCAATTAGAAGAAAATCAAAGATGAATTCAAAAATTGAAAGAAATAAGAAGTTTAGGGACTCAATTACAATAATCGAAAGATTGAGGACCTTCTATACAATAAAAGGATGAGGACCAACTTATAGCACTTGAAAGATGGAAAATTGCATGAAGCTACGAAACCATGCAGTCGCGCCTATCAGAAGCGTGTGGTTGCATGGTCCACTCTGCAGAGAACTGAAGCTAAACATGCAAAGGCGTGTGATTGTAGCACTTATAACCATGCCGTCGCACGGTTCGCGCAGTTGGACTTTTTCGCGAATTTCAACAGAATTTCTTCCTTTTTTTACCTAAGCTTTGGGAAAATCTATAAATACATGACTTGAGGCACGAAATTAGAGGTTCCCAATTTGTGAGACTCATGCCAAAATGCTGTTTAATTGTTGAGGAATCCATGCAACGCCAAGAGCACAATTGAAGACCAAAGATCAAGAAGATGAACAGGGTGATTTCTTTTCTTATTTCTTGTGATTTATATTCAAGCATGTTTCTAGGCTAGATTTCTCATGCTAGAATTGTGATGAAGCATTAATTTCCGGATTTTATGTAATAATTCATTCTTATTAATCCATTGCATCACAACTCCTGATTTCACCTTCACTGCACCTACTTCATCACATCTTTTTATGACCTAAATGAAATCCAAATATAATGAATTTTTGATATGTTGTAAACCATGTTATGTACTTCCATATATCTGGGACATGTCTAGGAAAATTTTCACTTTTTTAAAGCGATGTCAAGGGTCAAAAGTTAGTGGTCGACCATTTTTCAAAAATTTCAAAATGTTTCTTAGTCCTGCTTTTGGTGTGGTGTGTTGTGTTGATTTGTTTCAGTTCATATGTGAGATTTATGCTTCTAATGACAATTATTTCTTATTTGCAAGGAACATATCATCATGGGACACCTCGAGCCAAACTTGGAAAAGAAAGAAAATGGTCATTTCATCGAACCAAGCATTCGATTCAAAACTCCAAAATAAGAACATCACATCTCCAAACCCGAGGAGTACCTTACCTCTCTTTATTATTTTTTATTTATTTTATTTATGTTTTTGAAATACATATAGGACAATGTACATTTCTAGTTTGGAGGGTGGAAATCTCATTCATGTGCTTTTATTTACACATTCATTCGATTTTGGGCTAGAAAAATCATAAAAATTTGAAAAAAATAAATTGTTGGTTTATTTATTGCTTAAGACATGATTTGGATTGACTTTTGTACTTTATTTAGAAAATTGGATAACAGTGAACATGATTTTTCTTAACATTCATCCATGCAAGACTTTAATCAAAGTTGAGCACATAGTCACTGTCAAATAATAACTTGTGTAGGGAGATGCTTGATATATGTGGGGTAAACTTATGCAATTTGAACATAGAAGACTGAAAAATCCCAAACCTTAAGAATTTAGATCCCAAACAGAAATTTAGAACCAAACTGCAGTGGAAAGGGTAGTATAAGTAGGCAATGATGGATTGAGGGAGGGTCTGAAGGTATTGGTTTTGTATCTTTGGTGAGAAGGTTTTAATCAACAGGTATAAACCAACAATAATCGAAAAAAGAAAATTGCTAATAATCTTATTCTACTCTTCAAGTGCTTTTTTGACTCGATCAAGTAAGCTTGTAAAGGTGTTGAAACCTGATACGCTAAATTCAACTAAGTTGAGAGCTATCAATCTAAAGCTCGCTACAGGGGTCAATTAGAAAGCAAGTACGGAGAGTGGACGATGCATAATACTCTAAACATCTTCACATTTTCTTCGTCGCCTTTATGACTCGGGTAATTAAGTCTGAGGGGTTCTCTGAACCTGGTGCCTAAATTTGTTTGACTTGAGAGTCATCGACCTAAAGCTTGCTATATGAGTCATATAGAAAGTAAGTAAGAAAAGTTCTGCACAAAGATGGTAAAAGACATGGATATACAAAGAAAAAGTCGTCTAAAAGAAAAAAAAATAGAATAAAATGCATGGTATAAGCCTGTTCGATTAGGATTTCTAACACTGGAGTGTGAGATTGGGGATGAATTACTTTTGGTCTGTTGTACATACTTGTCAAATCCTAACTGCATTGTGTGAAAAAATGCAATATATACATATTTAGAAACCACATTAATAGAAAAGACCTCGGGATATGAGATAACAGAAGTAAGGTTGTGATCATCCATGAGAGTACAAGGAAAAAAAATCATTATTGACCACTTGGGATTCTGGCTTATTTCTGCATGACTAGTCACACAATATCAAGTAAATTTTGACATGAGTTTGCATTTGATTTTTGGCTACTCACGTACACACAATGAAGTCGAGCATTGGATAAATGAAAAAAATTTATGTTGTTCATACTTGTTTTCTAAAGTGAATTGTCAATCTGAATTGTTGAAGCATACGACGAATAAGTTGACAAAAACAAAAAAATATTTTGTTATTCGCCTTTTTATTTTATAGTTTAGTTTTAATTTGTTCGAAGACGAACAGTAATTCTAGCTTGAGGGTGTTGATAAGTGTATTTTATAAACTTATTTCTATCCTAAAAGTAGGATTGTCTATGTTCGTTTGAGAATATTTGCTATTGATTTCTTTATTATTTGCTTATATTTCAGAATTAATCCCAAAGTTGATAAAATAAAGGAAATCGAGTCAATTGGATGATAAAAGTATCAAAAGTGTGAAAATGGAGAGTTGATGTAGTGAATCAAAGGGCCAATTAGAAGAAAATCAAAGATGAATTCAAAAATTGAAAGAAATAAGAAGTTTAGGGACTCAATTACAATAATCGAAAGATTGAGGACCTTCTATACAATAAAAGGATGAGGACCAACTTATAGCACTTGAAAGATGGAAAATTGCATGAAGCTACGAAACCATGCAGTCGCGCCTATCAGAAGCGTGTGGTTGCATGGTCCACTCTGCAGAGAACTGAAACTAAACATGCAAAGGCGTGTGATTGTAGCACTTATAACCATGCCGTCGCACGGTTCGCGCAGTTGGACTTTTTCGCGAATTTCAACAGAATTTCTTCCTTTTTTTACCTAAGCTTTGGGAAAATCTATAAATACATGACTTGAGGCACGAAATTAGAGGTTCCCAATTTGTGAGACTCATGCCAAAATGCTGTTTAATTGTTGAGGAATCCATGCAACGCCAAGAGCACAATTGAAGACCAAAGATCAAGAAGATGAACAGGGTGATTTCTTTTCTTATTTCTTGTGATTTATATTCAAGCATGTTTCTAGGCTAGATTTCTCATGCTAGAATTGTGATGAAGCATTAATTTCCGGATTTTATGTAATAATTCATTCTTATTAATCCATTGCATCACAACTCCTGATTTCACCTTCACTGCACCTACTTCATCACATCTTTTTATGACCTAAATGAAATCCAAATATAATGAATTTTTGATATGTTGTAAACCATGTTATGTACTTCCATATATCTGGGACATGTCTAGGAAAATTTTCACTTTTTTAAAGCGATGTCAAGGGTCAAAAGTTAGTGGTCGACCATTTTTCAAAAATTTCAAAATGTTTCTTAGTCCTGCTTTTGGTGTGGTGTGTTGTGTTGATTTGTTTCAGTTCATATGTGAGATTTATGCTTCTAATGACAATTATTTCTTATTTGCAAGGAACATATCATCATGGGACACCTCGAGCCAAACTTGGAAAAGAAAGAAAATGGTCATTTCATCGAACCAAGCATTCGATTCAAAACTCCAAAATAAGAACATCACATCTCCAAACCCGAGGAGTACCTTACCTCTCTTTATTATTTTTTATTTATTTTATTTATGTTTTTGAAATACATATAGGACAATGTACATTTCTAGTTTGGAGGGTGGAAATCTCATTCATGTGCTTTTATTTACACATTCATTCGATTTTGGGCTAGAAAAATCATAAAAATTTGAAAAAAATAAATTGTTGGTTTATTTATTGCTTAAGACATGATTTGGATTGACTTTTGTACTTTATTTAGAAAATTGGATAACAGTGAACATGATTTTTCTTAACATTCATCCATGCAAGACTTTAATCAAAGTTGAGCACATAGTCACTGTCAAATAATAACTTGTGTAGGGAGATGCTTGATATATGTGGGGTAAACTTATGCAATTTGAACATAGAAGACTGAAAAATCCCAAACCTTAAGAATTTAGATCCCAAACAGAAATTTAGAACCAAACTGCAGTGGAAAGGGTAGTATAAGTAGGCAATGATGGATTGAGGGAGGGTCTGAAGGTATTGGTTTTGTATCTTTGGTGAGAAGGTTTTAATCAACAGGTATAAACCAACAATAATCGAAAAAAGAAAATTGCTAATAATCTTATTCTACTCTTCAAGTGCTTTTTTGACTCGATCAAGTAAGCTTGTAAAGGTGTTGAAACCTGATACGCTAAATTCAACTAAGTTGAGAGCTATCAATCTAAAGCTCGCTACAGGGGTCAATTAGAAAGCAAGTACGGAGAGTGGACGATGCATAATACTCTAAACATCTTCACATTTTCTTCGTCGCCTTTATGACTCGGGTAATTAAGTCTGAGGGGTTCTCTGAACCTGGTGCCTAAATTTGTTTGACTTGAGAGTCATCGACCTAAAGCTTGCTATATGAGTCATATAGAAAGTAAGTAAGAAAAGTTCTGCACAAAGATGGTAAAAGACATGGATATACAAAGAAAAAGTCGTCTAAAAGAAAAAAAAATAGAATAAAATGCATGGTATAAGCCTGTTCGATTAGGATTTCTAACACTGGAGTGTGAGATTGGGGATGAATTACTTTTGGTCTGTTGTACATACTTGTCAAATCCTAACTGCATTGTGTGAAAAAATGCAATATATACATATTTAGAAACCACATTAATAGAAAAGACCTCGGGATATGAGATAACAGAAGTAAGGTTGTGATCATCCATGAGAGTACAAGGAAAAAAAATCATTATTGACCACTTGGGATTCTGGCTTATTTCTGCATGACTAGTCACACAATATCAAGTAAATTTTGACATGAGTTTGCATTTGATTTTTGGCTACTCACGTACACACAATGAAGTCGAGCATTGGATAAATGAAAAAAATTTATGTTGTTCATACTTGTTTTCTAAAGTGAATTGTCAATCTGAATTGTTGAAGCATACGACGAATAAGTTGACAAAAACAAAAAAATATTTTGTTATTCGCCTTTTTATTTTATAGTTTAGTTTTAATTTGTTCGAAGACGAACAGTAATTCTAGCTTGAGGGTGTTGATAAGTGTATTTTATAAACTTATTTCTATCCTAAAAGTAGGATTGTCTATGTTCGTTTGAGAATATTTGCTATTGATTTCTTTATTATTTGCTTATATTTCAGAATTAATCCCAAAGTTGATAAAATAAAGGAAATCGAGTCAATTGGATGATAAAAGTATCAAAAGTGTGAAAATGGAGAGTTGATGTAGTGAATCAAAGGGCCAATTAGAAGAAAATCAAAGATGAATTCAAAAATTGAAAGAAATAAGAAGTTTAGGGACTCAATTACAATAATCGAAAGATTGAGGACCTTCTATACAATAAAAGGATGAGGACCAACTTATAGCACTTGAAAGATGGAAAATTGCATGAAGCTACGAAACCATGCAGTCGCGCCTATCAGAAGCGTGTGGTTGCATGGTCCACTCTGCAGAGAACTGAAGCTAAACATGCAAAGGCGTGTGATTGTAGCACTTATAACCATGCCGTCGCACGGTTCGCGCAGTTGGACTTTTTCGCGAATTTCAACAGAATTTCTTCCTTTTTTTACCTAAGCTTTGGGAAAATCTATAAATACATGACTTGAGGCACGAAATTAGAGGTTCCCAATTTGTGAGACTCATGCCAAAATGCTGTTTAATTGTTGAGGAATCCATGCAACGCCAAGAGCACAATTGAAGACCAAAGATCAAGAAGATGAACAGGGTGATTTCTTTTCTTATTTCTTGTGATTTATATTCAAGCATGTTTCTAGGCTAGATTTCTCATGCTAGAATTGTGATGAAGCATTAATTTCCGGATTTTATGTAATAATTCATTCTTATTAATCCATTGCATCACAACTCCTGATTTCACCTTCACTGCACCTACTTCATCACATCTTTTTATGACCTAAATGAAATCCAAATATAATGAATTTTTGATATGTTGTAAACCATGTTATGTACTTCCATATATCTGGGACATGTCTAGGAAAATTTTCACTTTTTTAAAGCGATGTCAAGGGTCAAAAGTTAGTGGTCGACCATTTTTCAAAAATTTCAAAATGTTTCTTAGTCCTGCTTTTGGTGTGGTGTGTTGTGTTGATTTGTTTCAGTTCATATGTGAGATTTATGCTTCTAATGACAATTATTTCTTATTTGCAAGGAACATATCATCATGGGACACCTCGAGCCAAACTTGGAAAAGAAAGAAAATGGTCATTTCATCGAACCAAGCATTCGATTCAAAACTCCAAAATAAGAACATCACATCTCCAAACCCGAGGAGTACCTTACCTCTCTTTATTATTTTTTATTTATTTTATTTATGTTTTTGAAATACATATAGGACAATGTACATTTCTAGTTTGGAGGGTGGAAATCTCATTCATGTGCTTTTATTTACACATTCATTCGATTTTGGGCTAGAAAAATCATAAAAATTTGAAAAAAATAAATTGTTGGTTTATTTATTGCTTAAGACATGATTTGGATTGACTTTTGTACTTTATTTAGAAAATTGGATAACAGTGAACATGATTTTTCTTAACATTCATCCATGCAAGACTTTAATCAAAGTTGAGCACATAGTCACTGTCAAATAATAACTTGTGTAGGGAGATGCTTGATATATGTGGGGTAAACTTATGCAATTTGAACATAGAAGACTGAAAAATCCCAAACCTTAAGAATTTAGATCCCAAACAGAAATTTAGAACCAAACTGCAGTGGAAAGGGTAGTATAAGTAGGCAATGATGGATTGAGGGAGGGTCTGAAGGTATTGGTTTTGTATCTTTGGTGAGAAGGTTTTAATCAACAGGTATAAACCAACAATAATCGAAAAAAGAAAATTGCTAATAATCTTATTCTACTCTTCAAGTGCTTTTTTGACTCGATCAAGTAAGCTTGTAAAGGTGTTGAAACCTGATACGCTAAATTCAACTAAGTTGAGAGCTATCAATCTAAAGCTCGCTACAGGGGTCAATTAGAAAGCAAGTACGGAGAGTGGACGATGCATAATACTCTAAACATCTTCACATTTTCTTCGTCGCCTTTATGACTCGGGTAATTAAGTCTGAGGGGTTCTCTGAACCTGGTGCCTAAATTTGTTTGACTTGAGAGTCATCGACCTAAAGCTTGCTATATGAGTCATATAGAAAGTAAGTAAGAAAAGTTCTGCACAAAGATGGTAAAAGACATGGATATACAAAGAAAAAGTCGTCTAAAAGAAAAAAAAATAGAATAAAATGCATGGTATAAGCCTGTTCGATTAGGATTTCTAACACTGGAGTGTGAGATTGGGGATGAATTACTTTTGGTCTGTTGTACATACTTGTCAAATCCTAACTGCATTGTGTGAAAAAATGCAATATATACATATTTAGAAACCACATTAATAGAAAAGACCTCGGGATATGAGATAACAGAAGTAAGGTTGTGATCATCCATGAGAGTACAAGGAAAAAAAATCATTATTGACCACTTGGGATTCTGGCTTATTTCTGCATGACTAGTCACACAATATCAAGTAAATTTTGACATGAGTTTGCATTTGATTTTTGGCTACTCACGTACACACAATGAAGTCGAGCATTGGATAAATGAAAAAAATTTATGTTGTTCATACTTGTTTTCTAAAGTGAATTGTCAATCTGAATTGTTGAAGCATACGACGAATAAGTTGACAAAAACAAAAAAATATTTTGTTATTCGCCTTTTTATTTTATAGTTTAGTTTTAATTTGTTCGAAGACGAACAGTAATTCTAGCTTGAGGGTGTTGATAAGTGTATTTTATAAACTTATTTCTATCCTAAAAGTAGGATTGTCTATGTTCGTTTGAGAATATTTGCTATTGATTTCTTTATTATTTGCTTATATTTCAGAATTAATCCCAAAGTTGATAAAATAAAGGAAATCGAGTCAATTGGATGATAAAAGTATCAAAAGTGTGAAAATGGAGAGTTGATGTAGTGAATCAAAGGGCCAATTAGAAGAAAATCAAAGATGAATTCAAAAATTGAAAGAAATAAGAAGTTTAGGGACTCAATTACAATAATCGAAAGATTGAGGACCTTCTATACAATAAAAGGATGAGGACCAACTTATAGCACTTGAAAGATGGAAAATTGCATGAAGCTACGAAACCATGCAGTCGCGCCTATCAGAAGCGTGTGGTTGCATGGTCCACTCTGCAGAGAACTGAAGCTAAACATGCAAAGGCGTGTGATTGTAGCACTTATAACCATGCCGTCGCACGGTTCGCGCAGTTGGACTTTTTCGCGAATTTCAACAGAATTTCTTCCTTTTTTTACCTAAGCTTTGGGAAAATCTATAAATACATGACTTGAGGCACGAAATTAGAGGTTCCCAATTTGTGAGACTCATGCCAAAATGCTGTTTAATTGTTGAGGAATCCATGCAACGCCAAGAGCACAATTGAAGACCAAAGATCAAGAAGATGAACAGGGTGATTTCTTTTCTTATTTCTTGTGATTTATATTCAAGCATGTTTCTAGGCTAGATTTCTCATGCTAGAATTGTGATGAAGCATTAATTTCCGGATTTTATGTAATAATTCATTCTTATTAATCCATTGCATCACAACTCCTGATTTCACCTTCACTGCACCTACTTCATCACATCTTTTTATGACCTAAATGAAATCCAAATATAATGAATTTTTGATATGTTGTAAACCATGTTATGTACTTCCATATATCTGGGACATGTCTAGGAAAATTTTCACTTTTTTAAAGCGATGTCAAGGGTCAAAAGTTAGTGGTCGACCATTTTTCAAAAATTTCAAAATGTTTCTTAGTCCTGCTTTTGGTGTGGTGTGTTGTGTTGATTTGTTTCAGTTCATATGTGAGATTTATGCTTCTAATGACAATTATTTCTTATTTGCAAGGAACATATCATCATGGGACACCTCGAGCCAAACTTGGAAAAGAAAGAAAATGGTCATTTCATCGAACCAAGCATTCGATTCAAAACTCCAAAATAAGAACATCACATCTCCAAACCCGAGGAGTACCTTACCTCTCTTTATTATTTTTTATTTATTTTATTTATGTTTTTGAAATACATATAGGACAATGTACATTTCTAGTTTGGAGGGTGGAAATCTCATTCATGTGCTTTTATTTACACATTCATTCGATTTTGGGCTAGAAAAATCATAAAAATTTGAAAAAAATAAATTGTTGGTTTATTTATTGCTTAAGACATGATTTGGATTGACTTTTGTACTTTATTTAGAAAATTGGATAACAGTGAACATGATTTTTCTTAACATTCATCCATGCAAGACTTTAATCAAAGTTGAGCACATAGTCACTGTCAAATAATAACTTGTGTAGGGAGATGCTTGATATATGTGGGGTAAACTTATGCAATTTGAACATAGAAGACTGAAAAATCCCAAACCTTAAGAATTTAGATCCCAAACAGAAATTTAGAACCAAACTGCAGTGGAAAGGGTAGTATAAGTAGGCAATGATGGATTGAGGGAGGGTCTGAAGGTATTGGTTTTGTATCTTTGGTGAGAAGGTTTTAATCAACAGGTATAAACCAACAATAATCGAAAAAAGAAAATTGCTAATAATCTTATTCTACTCTTCAAGTGCTTTTTTGACTCGATCAAGTAAGCTTGTAAAGGTGTTGAAACCTGATACGCTAAATTCAACTAAGTTGAGAGCTATCAATCTAAAGCTCGCTACAGGGGTCAATTAGAAAGCAAGTACGGAGAGTGGACGATGCATAATACTCTAAACATCTTCACATTTTCTTCGTCGCCTTTATGACTCGGGTAATTAAGTCTGAGGGGTTCTCTGAACCTGGTGCCTAAATTTGTTTGACTTGAGAGTCATCGACCTAAAGCTTGCTATATGAGTCATATAGAAAGTAAGTAAGAAAAGTTCTGCACAAAGATGGTAAAAGACATGGATATACAAAGAAAAAGTCGTCTAAAAGAAAAAAAAATAGAATAAAATGCATGGTATAAGCCTGTTCGATTAGGATTTCTAACACTGGAGTGTGAGATTGGGGATGAATTACTTTTGGTCTGTTGTACATACTTGTCAAATCCTAACTGCATTGTGTGAAAAAATGCAATATATACATATTTAGAAACCACATTAATAGAAAAGACCTCGGGATATGAGATAACAGAAGTAAGGTTGTGATCATCCATGAGAGTACAAGGAAAAAAAATCATTATTGACCACTTGGGATTCTGGCTTATTTCTGCATGACTAGTCACACAATATCAAGTAAATTTTGACATGAGTTTGCATTTGATTTTTGGCTACTCACGTACACACAATGAAGTCGAGCATTGGATAAATGAAAAAAATTTATGTTGTTCATACTTGTTTTCTAAAGTGAATTGTCAATCTGAATTGTTGAAGCATACGACGAATAAGTTGACAAAAACAAAAAAATATTTTGTTATTCGCCTTTTTATTTTATAGTTTAGTTTTAATTTGTTCGAAGACGAACAGTAATTCTAGCTTGAGGGTGTTGATAAGTGTATTTTATAAACTTATTTCTATCCTAAAAGTAGGATTGTCTATGTTCGTTTGAGAATATTTGCTATTGATTTCTTTATTATTTGCTTATATTTCAGAATTAATCCCAAAGTTGATAAAATAAAGGAAATCGAGTCAATTGGATGATAAAAGTATCAAAAGTGTGAAAATGGAGAGTTGATGTAGTGAATCAAAGGGCCAATTAGAAGAAAATCAAAGATGAATTCAAAAATTGAAAGAAATAAGAAGTTTAGGGACTCAATTACAATAATCGAAAGATTGAGGACCTTCTATACAATAAAAGGATGAGGACCTTCTATACAATAAAAGGATGAGGACCAACTTATAGCACTTGAAAGATGGAAAATTGCATGAAGCTACGAAACCATGCAGTCGCGCCTATCAGAAGCGTGTGGTTGCATGGTCCACTCTGCAGAGAACTGAAGCTAAACATGCAAAGGCGTGTGATTGTAGCACTTATAACCATGCCGTCGCACGGTTCGCGCAGTTGGACTTTTTCGCGAATTTCAACAGAATTTCTTCCTTTTTTTACCTAAGCTTTGGGAAAATCTATAAATACATGACTTGAGGCACGAAATTAGAGGTTCCCAATTTGTGAGACTCATGCCAAAATGCTGTTTAATTGTTGAGGAATCCATGCAACGCCAAGAGCACAATTGAAGACCAAAGATCAAGAAGATGAACAGGGTGATTTCTTTTCTTATTTCTTGTGATTTATATTCAAGCATGTTTCTAGGCTAGATTTTTCCTGCTAGAATTGTGATGAAGCATTAATTTCCGGATTTTATGTATTAATTCATTGTTTGATTTATTTAATTATTGGGTTTGAACAATTGATTCGTGCTTTTATTATCATATGATTTCGGGCCAATTATTATATGATGATGTGATGATTTCTTAAGTGCGAAAGATTAGGATTTCATTAGACGGGTTTCAATTGCCCCAAAGTTCGATAGAAGATAGAAATATACCCATATGCTTTGTGTTATCTGCTAAAGTATTCACAAATCTCACAATGTTTTCTGTATATTCGAATTCGTCATAGAAATAATTTCGGGTCGTGTATAGAAAAATGTGTTAAGTCTTGTCCCAAAGGGAGTTTTAACAATATTTAAAATATGAATTTTCAAAACTCCATGAATCATTGTTAGACAATTGAATTAATGCATAATTGATGGAATTAATGTGTATTCTCAATTCTAGTATGCTTTTCTCATATTTTCTTGAAATATTTTGTTTTAAATTAGTTAAGTTTTAATTTAAAAATTCTCAAATCAAAGTTTTCTTAGTTCCGGTTAAGAATTCGTATTCTAAAATACAATTTACACAATCACTTTGGGCACGATATTTGGACTTAAATTCACTTTATTACTTGTACAATTCTTACACTTCCGAGTAGTGAATAGTGTTCTTCATCGTTGTTTGCCTCTACAACATGAATTGTTTAACTAAATAAAAACATTTTTTGGACCACATAATCCGAATCTTTCGTGTAAATAACTCCAAACCATTAATTGTTAAAGATATATTTCACTAGACTTTTGTTAAACATTTATTTGTTCAAGATATATTTTACATATACGTACCTTCATCGAGGCCACCACCATGTTTCTAAAATGGCATCCTACTTATTTTCAAAAATAAAAAAAAATGGCATCCTACTACTTCCATTACCAACTCACGTGGGCCACCATTGTTCGGCATTAATTGAAAAATCTCAGGTTTGAAATTTTGACTTTTTCCTTAATTTTTCCCCTTTCAATTTCAAATAATGAAACACGCCCTAATTCTCTGATAAAGAACGCCCTAATTCTCTGATAAAGAACGTGGTTTGTATTGTTAAATATGGGTTTGTGGGTGAGTGAAATAATAAGCTATGTTTGGTTTGTGTAAATTTGATAATGCGACCATAAATATGTGAATACATGTTGCCTACAAAGATAACGTTTGCCAATTTATGTTTTATTAAACAAAAGGGAAGGGTTGTAGTCATGGAAGATGGACGAGCCCAATAGTTTAATGAGTATTCGTTACCATTTTAGAAGTTTAGCGAATAAGTAGTTCTACTTATAATGAGTTTTTGTTAATTTCACTCTCATACAATGATACAATCATTCATATTATTCTGTATCACAAGAAAAAGTTTGTTTGTCAAGCGATTTGTCTCCCAAGGTTGTTATTGCTGAAAGTTTATATTAAGCTCATGTTTGGGAGGGATTTTTCACAATTTTATCAGATTTTGATAAATTCAAATTGTCAAAATTATAAAATACAGCATTGGACCCACAGTTTCAGAGTAAGAAAAGTCAATTATATCATGCTAGTTTTATCAAAATCTGATAAAATTGGTGGAAAAATCCCTCCCAGACAGGGGCTAAGTCTTCGAGTTTTATAAATGATTTAAAAATTGGGGTTCTATGTATCCTAAAAGATTACATAGCTAAAATGAGCAGTTCAAATTCTTATATGTTGGTCATTTATTTTATGATTATTCAATGTTGAGTTTATCTCTTAACATACCTTTACAAGATGATAACTCGTTTGACTGTATCAATCTTGAAATACACGTTCTCGTTTGAGTGTTAATTAGATCAAAATGCTAGTTTGAGTAATATTAAGATTGAAATTTCATCTTCAAAGTTAATTTTGTTAGGATGAATAATCCAGATTTTTATTTGTCAATTTATTATTGTGAAAATTCTTTCTTAAAGTTTTATGGGACAAGAAAACTCCTCTAGTGGAAAATGAGGAGACAGGTGAGAAAACATGGCATGTGAAGAAAAGGCAGATTTTGTTGAAGAGAAAAAAAGTGATTATTCGGTTGGTTGCATTTCCATTATTTCAAGAAAGTCAATCCATCTTCTGTGCCAGGATCTGATTCCCAACTTAACGGAGTATATATAGAGAGAGAGAGTAAAATGAGTAAAATCCATGTTTAAAATTAAAGAAAATACTAGACACGCTAACTAATATTTTCATAGAATAATAAGTTTATTAATTTATTATTTAGTTGAATTCTCACTTACAATTTTAATTTAAGAGCTTTTATTTTTTTGGTCTGACCTGCATGTCTTAAACATTTATAATTTTAATTTTACTATTGTTGATGAAAGAACTTAAAGTTGTGAAAAAAATCCTTATCAAATATTTATATATAATAATCTTAAGAGTGTGTTTGATATTGTTTAAAAAGAGTTTTTTTGAAATGAATAATGATTTTGAAGAGAATTGATGGTTGAAATTTGGTTGAAAAGTCAAATATAGTGAGCTTGACTTTTAATGAATTGTTGAGATTGAATACTGTAGAAAAATTAAAAAATTAATGAAAATCAAACAAGGGCTAAAGAAATAAAAAATCTACATCTATTTACATCTACATTTACATTCTAAAAATTTTGCTCTCCTACCCTTGAAGGGTAGGAGAGCAAAATACCCACTCCTCACAAAACCCACCCCCCTATAGGGTGGGTGGCAGTGGGCCCCACGTCCCACCCCCAATTTTCATCCCCTCTCCCACCTCTAGTGGGTATATAACTCTCAAAGCTGTACATTCTAAATCTATCTACATCTACATCTATAAAAATAGTGGATGGAGGAGAAATTTTTGAATTCTTATTTTACCTTCATATATTTAGTTTTATACCCATTTTATCCTTACCTCTTTATTTAATAACGTTAAATAATTCATTACATTTATTGCATAGCAATTCACAAAATTATAATATAATTTAATATTATTATATTTTTTCATTTATTTAGTATGAAGTTAATTTATAATTATTTAATAATTTACAATGTTTTAATATGATTTCATATTATTATTCTAATATTATTATATATTTCATTTATTTAATTTAATCTACATCTATAATAATAATAATAATAATAATAATAATAATAATAATAATAATAATAATAATAAAGTGTGGATGAGTGAAAAACTTTGATTCCCCATTTTACCATTAAATTCTTATGTTTTAGGTCAATATTACATTTAAAATTTATTTTATTTTCATTAAATATTATTAATTTTTTTATTAATCTAAAATACATTTAGATATTTTTATCTTTTATCAATAACACTCTTAAATTTTTTATCAAAACCATTAATTAATTCATAAGAAAAAAATCAATTATATTCTAATTAAGAATATAAATAAATAATTTCAAAACAAAATTTTTGTTTAAATTTACATTTTTTATTAAAAAAAATGCTCCTAAATTAATTTGATTTTTCCGTGGACAACTTTTTATGTATGTGTATATATATATATATTTGCAATTTATTATAAAAATTTTATAAATTAATTTTCGATTTATCTAATATTTTATGATATCAAATTATCTCTTGATATATGACACTTGATTTCTTTATTAATTTTCCATGTTAAACTACTTTTGAAACAATGTTAATATTTAAAAAAAAAAAAAATTATGCGTGTCATTCATCATTTACAAAAGACGTGCGAAGCAAGTACTTATTTCTAGTAAAATATAAATATGGAAACGTGTGTTTACTATTTTGGTATTCTCAATAAGCATAATTTTAAGATGGACATTATTCTACCATTTATTTTACTCTTTACATATCCTATTTAGTTATGTCTCTTAGCATTGTAATTTATAAATTAATTTATTTGTATTTTTTAGTTAAATTATGTAGTTGAAAAGTATAGAGAAAAAATGTATGTTGTTAAAACATATTTTGAGGAATTGTGTAATTTATATAAATTTATAGAATTTTTCTCCTACCAACCGTCTGGCACCATAAGGTGTCAGACTTAGACACATGAGGGTGGGGGCTCACAACACAGGAACACACGCCATTGTGTCTGCGTCTGACACCTTATGGTACCACACGTCTAGTAGGAGTATAAAATCCTATAAATTGATTTATATATTAAAAAAAGAAGGTTTACCAAACGGATGCTACGATGCCCATATCATTTTGACGCACCCGATGATATCACAAATTCATTTGATCCAATCACGAGACATCACTTTCCTTCGTGGGAATGAATGAAAAAGAATTTCATTGAAAGAAGCCCAAATGGTATGGTCCTAAATACATGTTAGATTTCATATATGGTCCGTACGTCAACCTGTGACAGGGACAAAACCTACAGGGAAAAAATGTTAAATAAATAAAAAGAAAAAAATAAATAAAAACCATTTTCTTGATCATTAATCAGGTTAACGTTACTTCTACACACAAGCACCTCATACGTGTATGTAAACATATATAAAACCTTCGATTTTTGAATTCAATTGTTACTTAATTGATATACGTGGATGGCTTGGTTGGTTGGTGTCTATGGTGGAGACCACACATAACTGTTTTATTTATTTATTTATTTGTCATATTGAAAATTAACAATACATTTTCTTCTTCTACAAATACCCAATAATAATGTTCTAAGCTTTGACTACTCCAACCAATTGAGTGTTTCAAGAAATAACAATGTAAATTTCATAGTTTCATGAAGTAGAAAAGATGATGATAAGAAAAATCAAAAGAAAGTTTGCATATAGAAGTCGAAATGTCAGCTATGGAAGAAAGTTGAGCCAAAATTCAATTAGGGCAAAATGATAATTGAAATGATAATTAAGGCAATAAAGTCATGTTGGTCACACAAAGTCACAGTTCATCATAATTACAAATTTATCACAAATTCCACCCGACTCGCCCCTACCCGCAAAGTCATAGTTGATCACACAAAGTCACATTTCAGTCACAATTACAAATTTAATTGCAAAACACACCCCGATCTCACCCCATCCCCACAAAGTCACAGTTATCACACAAAGGCAGTGTTCGGTCACAATTACAAATTTAGTGACAAAATTTACCCTACACCACCCGTAAAGTCACAATAGGCCACACAGTCATCGTTAAAGTCACAGTTCGATCACACGAAATTTCAGTTTGGGCACACAAGGTAACAGAAGGTTACAGTTCAGTTATACATAATTATATTTGACAAAACTATAAGTCACATTACGTTTTCATCCAATTGTCACACAAAGTCACTGTTGACCATAATCTTGAATATAATTGGTCACTGTCTACCATAATTGGTCACTGTCTACCATAATTGCTCATATATTATTTATTTATTGATCACAGCTTAAACATTTCTTCATTAGGTTAGTCAATATTTTTTGTCACGATCACCTAATAATTAGTCACAGTCATCCATAATTGATCACATATTATTTATTTATTGGTCGATACTTACTAATTTTTTGGTTACGATTATTCAATTTTTTGTCACAATTACTTATTAATTGGTCACATTTCGTACTCGTCATAAGTCGCACAAACTCACATTTACTCGACATTTTGGTCATAGTTACCTAATAATTGGTCACAATCACTACTCAAAGTCACATTTAGTTAATAGTTTAGTCACAATTATCTAATAATTGGTCACAATTACCCATAATTGATCACACCCTCACCCTCACCCCCACGCCCAACCGCTCCCCTCCCCTTCCCAAACTAAACAGTTTCCTCATCTACCACCGCACCACCGCTAGCCGCCCTTGAGCACTCCCCACCACCACCACCACAAATCTACCATCACATAAAAATTCAATATCACACAAACCACCATAACCACCATCACTGCCGTCACAAGCACAAGCACAAGCACAATCAAAACCACAAACCACCGCCACCACAACACTAACCACACAACCTAAACCCTTTCCTCCACCACCACCACTGTCACCTGAGCACCGTCGTCCCTGAAGTACCGTTGCTGCCTTCTATTGGAGATCTGTCGGAAAATCAAGTGTCACAGATGAAGGTGCTCCTCAACCTCGCAAATCCAAATCTGGTGTCAGCTTGTTGAACGGAGTAGTAATTTGGTTAGAATATGAAATTAAAGCTTAATTAATGATTCTCTTCTTCGTTCAAAATCATTGCTTGCACCACCCACCGCAATCCCTAGCAAGCTAATACTTGCACATACCATTGCAAGCCACCAAAATCACTGCATGCAAGTCACCGCAAACCACCTCCTGTAAGGTGCCACAAACCACCGCCCGCAAACTATAAAACAACCACCCGCACCACCAACCGCGCACCAAAACCCAAACCACCTCCTGCACATATGACCACCGTGTACTTCACAAATCCTCGCACATACACCCACAAAAATTTGAATTTATGCGGCGACCCTCACAGCAGCAAACCACCGTCGAACACCAAGTCCAAACCCAAATCCTCGTCTCTAGTAGAGACGACCTTCAAATTTTAAGTTGTTAGTGGGAGGCAATTCGATGGGAGAGAGATACTCAGATACGGTAGTTTCTTTTGAGTATAAGAGAGGTAAATTTTAATTATGTTTAATTACTTAATTAAAAACTAATTAGCAGCTGAAAATTAGAAGAAAAAAAAATTATTTCCTACCAGAATTCTGAATTGCAACTTTGAGACAGAAGGCTTGTGTAATTTTCCCAAATCATTTAATTCTTACTTCTTAGGGCATCTCCAATGAAGGGCCAAATTTGGTATGAAATACAAAAATTTGGTGTAAAACATGCTCCAATGAGATACCAAATACAGTGTAAAATTTTTTGTGATGAATATTAGTACACCAAATTTTGTGTAATTTTTTATTTCCAATTTTTCATTTTATATTCAAACAAATTATAATTCCTTCCTTTTTTGTTAGTAGTTGTCTAAATGTACTTCACACGTTAATTGTCCATATAAAATAATTTTTAGAAATTATGTCTGACAAAAATTTTGAATTTTTTCTAAAGTAAATTAGCCAAACATGCAAGAAAAATAGAGTTAAGAAATTCTAATAATTTTTAAAATTTAAACAAAGTTTATGAAACTATATTTTACTCTCTCATTCAAAATTCTGACTAGACTCATTTATTTGATTAAAGCAAATTTGAGTTTCACGTTGAGAACAACATCGATATTGGAATAAATTATAAGTTTTATTTATATAATATTTGAAATATTATAAAAATATGAAAAAAAATTTGTCAATAAAGATTTAATACCAAGTATTTTTCCCACGTAATAAAGTTTGAGACTTGTGAGAATTCATCAATGCATATATTGATAGATGTCATCTTTATTCTCTTCAATATTGTTGTTTGTCGTCAAGTCGAATTTAATTTCATCGTGCACATTTGGAAATGTATGATTACTAATTTTTTCATGATAAAATCTATATATTTCCTTTCCGAAGGGTGGGAGTAAAATTTTCAATTGTGACCCAAAATAGTATAATAAGAATCTGGTACCCTGCAAATATTTAAAACGATAACATATTTGTTTAATATAGTTTTTTAAAAAAAAATCAAGATAGACAAATATAATAAGAAATATCATATCTTGAAAATTTTTATACTTCAATCTTCATTACTTGTGATCAAATTTTGTAGCAACATATGATTGATACTTTTATTTGTGAACAAAATCATTCAATTTATTTAAAATTCAAATTTGAGAGAAATAATGATCAGCAAAATATGATGTTAGGCTTCGAACCCTTTTGAATTAATATTGGGCTATAATGGATTATAGTATATGTTGTATTGAATTCATTTTAGTGAATTCTTGGAATTATAAATGTGTTGATGAAAATTAGTAATTGAGAATTATTTAACTATGTAAATGTATTTGATGGAATGTTATAATGTATGTGATTTTGGTTATAGAGTAGAAGTCGTAGAAATTCTTATTGAATTAATAATATTGTTGGGAAATAAAAAAATAATAGAATATTAAAAGTATAATTCAAAAAATATATTATTCATATTTCTCAAAACTTCCTTAATGATGGAAATATATTAATAGCTAATTAAGAATGAGAATTTCAGTTTCATGAAAAAATCATAACCGAATTTTTTTCAATATTTCCTTTATGATAGTGTATTGATATAATTGTATTTTTGTTTGGTAAGAATAAATAATAATTTGAAATAAACAACGAAAAATAATAATGAGAATTGAAAGTTTTAGGGTTTATTTGAAAGACTTTTAGTGAGAAAGTAAAGAATTTAAATTGTAAATGTATTGAGATTAATGACATTGCTGATAAAATAAAAAAAAATATTAAAAAATAAATATTCATTAATTAACATGAAGGGTAAATATGAAAATACAAAAAAGTTGTAAGGGTAAAAAGTCCAAAAAAGATTCTCCATTTAAGCCAGTTTTAAAAGTTCTATCTATCTATGTATATGTATAGATTTCCTTTATGATAGTGTATTAAAATAATTGCGTTTTTTTTCGTGTTTGTGTTTGGTGAGAATAAATAATAATTTGAAATAAACAAGGGAAAATAAAAATGAGAAATGAAAGTTTTAAGCTTTATCTGAAAGATTTTAATAAGTAAAAAGTTTAAATTGTAAATGTATTAAGATTAATGATATTGTTGTTAAAATGAAATATATATATATTAAAAAATAACTATTCAGTAATTAACATTAAGGGTAAATATGAAAATATAAAAAAATTATAAAAGTAGAAACGTCCAAAAAAGTTTCCCTCTTTAGGCCACTTTCAAAAATTAGATAAACAATTCACATTTGTCATCATTTATTTGTATGCAACTATTATTTTTAATAATATGAATTTACAAATTATAACTAAATAATCAAGGCTTTTATGATGTCCATTGGGGCACTATAAAAATTGCCCACCTGCCACTTAGCGAGGGCGTTGGGTGTCAAGTGGGGTCCATCGGGCTCCGCCAACACACCCAATAGGGGGACTATTGTTGATAGAATGAAATATATATATTGTCAAAAGTAGGATATTAAATTGTCATTTTATATGCCAAAAGTAGGATATTATATTGTCGTTTTAGAATAAATTCTACTTAATTAGTTCTTATTTCAGAAAACATCCCAAAAGATAGAGAGAAAAACATTTGAGTGAATCAAATGCAAAATAAGGATAAATTGAGCTTAGTTCTGCACATGAGGAATCGAGGAAGTTAATTGAGGTCAAAATGGAGTTAGTTTGAAGAAATCAAAAGTGTGGGGACCAAAATACTCTAATTGAAAGATGAAGGACTTCAAATGTAAATAAAGATTGGAGGACCAACTTAAACAGACATTATAAGTTGGAAATTGTACAGCAGTGACAACCATGCGGCCGCAGAACTACAACTGCACGGCCCGTGATGTCCCTTTGAGTGGTCAGAAAAAAAATTATAAAACCACGCGATCACCAACATATCTACCGTGCGGCTGCCCCTCTTTCTCGACTAGGTCGATTGTGGGCTTTTTGCGTGCGGATTCTACATATTTCTTCCTTATTCTACTAGGGTTTCTCCTAAACTATATATCCAATGGAAGAGGCGCGATAAAAGGACCTTGGCCACACCTAAGAACAGCCAGATATTTTAACAATAAATTCTTGGAAATTAAAGCAAGACGAAGACGAGCGAATTGAAAATTATCAAATTGAAATCGATTCTTGGTGCAAGATTTACTTTTTCTCTTTGTTATTTTCAACGAACGCATTATTTTATTATTTTTGTTATTTTATGGCAATGTGTAACTAAATTCATATGTTGGGATGAACGATGTAGCCTATTTTAACTATTTTCATTCCAAACTTCATTGTTTTAATTATTCGTTGCATGTATTGATTTTAGTTTGTGTTTAATGCTTGAATTAATTGGCCACCAATTCATGATTTTGTGGTTTGTTTTCATCATCTGAGAGATAGTTAACAAACTAAACTTAGGAGTAAAATTCAGTAATTTACTAAAAGATAGAGATATACTTTTGGTATTACTGCAGTCATATGTGAATTCTTATGTTCTATGCATCTAGATAAGAAATAATTCTGACGCTCTGTAGAGATACACATTTGACTTATTTAGGTAGAATTAAATTAAACTCGAGAGAGGAATTTCAATATACATGGTGAATTCAACTGAATGCATTATTAGGAAATAAATCTTGAGTTTGGGTTAATTTATTTGGCTAGGCAAAGTCGTGAATCCTTACGCTTTTAAAATCATTATAAAAACAAGACAACTTCGTATTTTATTTAATAGTATAATTCTTAATTTAATTTTCATAAAACATTTTTTATTGTTCAAATAAGGTTTAGAACTAACAAATTTGATACTTAATAGTAGTCCTCATGGGAACGATCAATTCGAACTCATTTTGTTCACTTTATTACTTTTCACGATTTGTACATTTGCGAAGCATTTTTGCACACTGCAAAATAAGGTGAACAACCCAACATAAAAGCCCAATACAGAAGCCAAGAATCATGATGATATTAAGGGGCTTGAGCGATTGAGCGAATGAAGAAAGACTTAGGTAACCAAATGTTGAACGACGCACAAGATGTAGTTCTCCAACTTAACCCACAATCCAAAACAATGATGGCTAAAATATGGTAAGCAATTATCATATTGTGAACGATTGACGAGATCATGAACAGTTAGTGCAAGTGCTGGAAGTTAATAAGAATGTGGGTGACTCAAGTTCATTGATCATGGAAAGTTGTTGTAGGAAGTTAATCAATGCAGGGAAGTAGGAAACTGTTACTAATCTCGCAATTCAAGTAAGTTATGAAGTAGTTTTTTATTCAAACGGTGGTTGTATATATTATAGAAATTTAGAATTTTAGAAAGACCAACAAGTCAAAACTCTCAAACAGAGATGTAATTTTTCTTATTTTAGATTTTACAAGAATTTCCCTAGTTTAATTTGTGTATTTGGGCCTCTTGGAGGTATTTTGTAACTTAAGTTTTTCTAGTTTTATGGACTTTATTTCAAGAGGTTTGTTCCTTATACTTTTTTTTATACCCTTTAAGTTGTTAGTACTGGCAAAACAACACCTGCGTGAAATAATTTTTCACGCTCAGTGGGGTAATTGGTGTAGGAAAAGTTTGAAGCATCATGCCTCATAAAAATTCTGACAAGGAGTCGGTTAAACAGCGATATGTTTCTTCTGTGATTGAGAAATTTGAGGCCCAGTAAAGCACCCCAGACAGAAGGATATTGTTGTTCTTATGAACCAACGACAGAGTTAAGTCCATGTACCATGCTTGCACTATGGGAGATGTAACGCACGCGATTTTTTCACAACATTTTTAAACTCTAATACCAACTTGTGATGTAGAAGACAAATTGCGGAAATATTCTTATATTTCTTTTAGTAAGCTAGTGACGTAAACGACGTCACCGAATGAGATTTCAAAATCACTTCACTTAAAGTAAAACTTATTTATTTAAAAAGTAAGGATTTAATATTTAAAGCATTTCTACTTAATATAAAAGATCTTGACTTTAAAATACTTTAGATAAATAATATTAATAATAAAATATCAAGTTTGGCAGTTCAAACACAATAAACCTTATTCGATGTGTCCGAAACTCATAGGTCGTCACCGCGCAGCACTATCTATCTCGTTGTCTGAAGATCCGTGCCAACCCTCTTTAGTTCTATGTCTACCTGAAATGTTAGGTAGTCGTGGGATGCGTATACACTTTTCAAATGGGTAGAATAAGGTGACCATGTGTTATTGCACATAGACAATTTATCCTCATGTATTCAAGTCAAGTCGAACTCATATATTCAAGGTCAGTGCATATTTTGCATATGAAATTAGTCAATCCCCTATATTCAAATCAGGACAAACTCATATATTCAAATCAGGACAAACTTATATATTCAAGATCAATCTCAATGTATGTATATATGTGTTATCACATATTAATCAAGTCGAGTTGAGTCGAGTCTATCTCATTTATTCAAGACCAGTGCAAGTGCATGTATTTTCAAGAAAACATGTCTTTTAATGGGACGCATATTACAGATCAATTACTATTCCGAGCACGCATATAACAAGTAGGGAATTTAATCTCAGATATCAAGCAGGACCACTCCTAGATAAGAAGCGAGAAAATTAATCCTCGATAACAAGCATAACCATATCGTGATCAAGTTACTAGACTCCGGGAACGAAAGACAAGTGGGATAAAGTACGACTGTAATATCATGCACGAAAGTCCTTTCCATGTCATGCATACGAAAAAGCATGAAAGTCCTTTTAATGCAATGAAATAACTTTAAACGTATCACGAAGTAGCATTTAAGATCATATAATCAAGTACAAGAATTACTTCACATTAACAAGTACAAGTGTTATTTAATAATATAATTAAAAAACTGTTCGTTGCATATATCAATACCAATGCATTGATACATTTAGGTCCGCTTCTAAATAATATTGGTTAGAGTTTTAGATCACGTTAGCTAAGTTTATCACCCTCTTCCACATATTCATATAATCAAGTAGGCGACACATCAAGAAAAATATTGGGGACTGCTGAAATCTTTTAACAAAAGGTTAAGGCATTACAATTACAATTACAATTCTAACATTTAATATAAGATTTATATACTAATTTTCTTTGCTACAAGTATCGATACATAGTATTGATACATGTAGTCATGTTATAATATTTAATCAACATCCATTTTATGCAAGTAATGGTAATTCAAATTTAGGTATAGATACATGTTAACAAACATGACCTTGAAAGTAAAGTTTTTAAGAAACTTAAAATTATAACCAAGGCCAAAACAAGTAAATAATGATAATATATTTCTATTAATTTCAAGATAAGATTAGCAATATTATAATAAAAATATTGAAGTTGTCTACGAAATATTCAGTTTATTTGTACTGAAATCTCATAATAAACATATTTAAGTTATAGCCAAGTAAACATATTCCACCCACCTCAATCCAGAAATATCCTAAAAGAAGTTATGTACATTCTGCTTGGAGGATGTATCGATACTGCATGAAATTGTATCGATACATGTTCATCTTCAAGCTTCAAATATTTTTACATGGTATCAATACATGCAGTCTGTTCAGAACTGTCAATTTTGGTTTCTAGGATTTTCTTCAAGGGCTGTACTATATTTGGAATGTGTGGAATCTTATATTGAATATCAAGATCTTGTTATTATATTAACATGACTTGATCACAAGACGTTAAACCCAAATTCTAACTTTGGTTTATAAGGTTTTAGGAAGAAAGCCATTAAAATTCTAACTTTGGTTTATAAGGTTTTAGGAAGAAAGCCATTATTTCTCTAGCGTTTCTGTGGCAAGATTTTATTTTATTTTTTATTTTATTTTATTTTTTTGAGAATTATCCTAGCCTGAAAATCCAAGCCTAGGATAAAATTTTATTGATGTAAAAAAAACTTACAAACAAGAAGTGGGACATGAAAATCTTACCTTCAAATGAAAACACACATTACAGACAAAAGACCCAAAAAATTCAAATATCAAACAAGGCCCAATTAAAACTCAGATGTAAGGCTTGTAGGCTAGATTACAGAGGGTAAACAAGAAAAAACTACTCCAGCTCTCCTTCTTCATCGTCCAGCTTCAGCAATCAGATTTTTAATCAGTAATCATCCCTCAATGCAGTCTTAGATCGGCCATCCCCAGTCTGTCCATTCTAGCTTCAGCTCTACCATTTCCTATAAAATCTTGAGCAGTCAGAATACGAAAATCTCTTTTCTTTATACCCAGTGTTAGCGAGCCAATCTGCTACCTTATTCCCCTCTCTATAAACATGTGAAAATATGATGTTTTTATTGGGTTTTGGTGAATGATGGTCTCCAGAACATATTGAAGTTCCCATGGTCCTCCAGATTCCTTGTTGATGATCTCAATTCCCACCTTTGAATCAGATTCAACCCATATGTTTTTAGGTTCATCTCCTGGCAGATTCTTAAGCCTGTAGCTATGGCATTAAGTTCAGCCTCCAGTATAGTTTTCTCGCCATAATAATCGAAGAAATTCATAATGATATCTCCTTTAAGATCTCTGATCACACCTCCACCAACAGCAAATTTATTTAGTTTCAGACTTCCATCACAATTTAGTTTCATCCAGTCTTGCTGCAGTTTGATCCATTTGAAAATGGAGAGTTTATGGTTAGTCTGCTCCCTAAAAATCTTTAATTGCCCTGACTTTTGTATAATCTCAATCGCCCTGTAAATTTTCTTGAGAATCCTGTTAGATCTCATAAGAAGGCCTTGATATTTTGCCGTGTTTCTTTCAATCCACAAGTACCAGAATGTGAAAATAAGGATAATAGTCTGGATGGACCTGTTAATCACCTTAGTCTCCCAAAAACACCAATGTTGGAACACCATAATAGGTCTGCTGTGATGGTGGTTAGGCACTCCATAAGTTTGGCTAAGCTCATTCCAAACATCCATGGCAATTTTCCCATTAAGTAGAACATGAGCAAGACTTTCTTCATCATGAAAGAAATGGCATTTGGAGGGTAAGTACAGTTTCAATCTTTGTTTTAGTATATCATCAGTGGGGATGAAGTTGTGCCAAACTTTCCAGGCAAAGATGGACGTTTTTAGAGGGATGCTTTGCTGCTAAATATATTTATATGATGATTGGAGGCTGCTTTTCAATCTAAAAGTGTCCAAGCAAGATTTATTAACAAGAGGTTGGCTATTTTTTCGTAGGAGCGCAGGACTGAATTCCAGTTGTGACTTAGTTTCATATTGTGTTTATGAATTTAATTTAGAGAGTCTGAAGAAAGGAAATAAACCTTAAGTTCTCACTAATTGTTTCTATGACAATTCAATCAGAAGGCGAAGTTATTTATAGATAATTCCAATTACACCAAGTGATTGAAGGTATTGACAGTCGATGATCCAAAGTCGATTTAATATTAAAGGGTCAGGTAATCTATCATAGTAGGAGTTGGAAAGTTTAAATCATGCAAGCAAGAGCTGTCCATTGTAGATAGGATGACTAATAAAGGATATGAATTGTAGCTGTGCCACCTCATGCTAGGAAATGTAGGAATTTCAGTTTCGATGGGGCTGTTTTGAACTCATATTTGAGGTAGCAAATAAAGTCAAAATCTCGAGTTCTTAATACGAATTCAAAGTACTCATGAAGTACTTTAACGCGCAATTTACGATTCAAGAAATGGATAGCCAAGGAGAAAGTTTTGGCTTTCCGAAGTAGGCAACATAAAACAGTTTTCTTTATCTTTTCAGTAAAGTACTAACTTTAAAAATTCACTGAGGACTATCCATTAATCGAACTTAAAAACCATTTTCATATTCTCGAAGCTTGTTTTGAGAACTTGTCCATGCATATATCACATGTAATAAAAGGATGTCGAAAAGGATCGAAAAAGGCTCGAGAAGAGAGGCACTTAAACACATTTTTGTTGTAACTTTTCATTATTTAATACTTTCGTTTTTCTTTCGTTAAATCTCGTTTTCTTTCTTTTCATTCTAAAATAATTATATAAATTATAAAAAAAATTATTACGTCATAATCGATAATAAGTGACGTCAAAATTTTCAGATTGTTACAGGAGAGGTCACTGAGGACAACGTTGAGCAAGTAAACTTACAAAGCATTCAAACTGTAGAAAGACTTTCTCAAGTGAAAATAGACATTATGAAAATATGGTCAAACAGTTGGGTACAATAAATGAACTTATGAACAAACTGATAGGCCAAGTATGTTAAGCAAATCCTATGTGAGGGGTAATTACTTCCAAACTAGGAGCCTAATAGACAATGACTTTCCAAATGCAAATATGAATATTGGTTTAACAACCAAGAACAAGAGTCATGACCTACAAGCACCACATATTGATCCATCCAACATGGGGGGTCTTGGACCTTCTAACGAGAGAGGTGTTGGTACATCCAATATGGGGTACCCTTAATATGAGGAAAAATGTCCAAAATATAGGACCAAATACTACATTTATCAATGAAGGACAAAACCAACCATTCATTAGTACTAATGAAGTGAATAATGGTTCATTCATGGCTAATGTTGGGGCTAATATTTTTAGACCACTAGCAGTAAATTATGTTCCATGGCCAGTAGGAGTTCCATTTGATATTAGTGCCATGTTGAGAGAGCAAATAATGGAGATATTACATGATCAAATGGCCTTTGGAACTCTGCTAGTAATTCACCTTATATACAAAAAACCTTATCCAGACTGGGTAGATCAAGCATATCATTGGCCAAGAGGATTTAGGTGCCTGAATTTTCCATGTTCACTGGTTTTGGGGAAATATCCACTTTGGAACATATATAACTTCAGTGTGGTGAAGTTACTAACTACCATAAGATGAGATTGTTCCCAAGTTCACTAACTGAGGCTGCTTTCTTGTGGTTCACTAATTTACCCACAAATTCTATTCAAACATGATAATACTTGGAGCACTTATTTCATACGTAATTTTACAAAACTGAATCAGATGTTATTTTGGAAGATTTAGCAAACTTGCTTCAATTTCCAAATGAATGTGTTGAGTCTTTTCCTCAAAGATTTAAAATGGTTAGGAGTAAATGTTTTGCTCCATTGCCTGAAAAAGAATTTGCCAAAATCATCCAAATCTATTTCAGTCTTGAATTGAAAAAGAAGTTCCAAGATAGAGAGTTTCTTGATATTTTTCAACTTAGTGCTAATGTCATCAGATATGAGCGATTGTTAATAGAGCACGAACAAATGAGGAACTCTAGTAAATGGACTTATTATAGAGATCCTAATTTTGACATCTATGCCATATATACTGGCCAAGATGAGACTGAAGTGTGTTTTGTCGAATTGATTAAACGAGACACTTAAGCTTGCCCCATATTAAACAAGATAGAAATATCAAAGAAAGATGAACTAGTAAAAGAAGAAAATAAAAAGGTTAAAGTGTTTTCATTTGATGTAACAAAGGCTAATGCAATATATTGACTAACAGATAGATTTGGGCAATAAGCATAAATTTCTAAACACTGAACTAATTAAGGGTAAGAAATATTGTAAATGACATAATGTATAGTCTCATATGACTAATAATTGCTTGATTTTTGCAATGTATTGCAGGATGCATTTGAAACATGGCGAATTAGCTTAGAATTAAAAAAGAAGATGATAGTAGACTAAAACCCATTCCTGCAGCCAGTTGATATTGACATGGTTATTCCTAAGTTCAACAAGCAAGATCTACCAAATTTCAAATTAGTGGTAGATGAAGGGGAGGACGAACCACATCCTAGTTCTTTTCAAAGGTTAAAGGAAAAGTTATAGATGAAGGGGATGGAAATGCGTATGTTAGATGCCAAAAGAAAATTGGAAAAATAGCAGATGAAAGGAAGGCATATAAGCATGCAGCTAATGCTACATAATCACCACTGTTTAGAGAAAAATGGGGCCACATCCTACAAGATCATATAGCACATAGTTATATGCTAGGACATTTGGGATGTCTGACCCATCATAGAATATTATAACTGTAACACCCCAAGTTTGAAATCTTAAACCTAGGCGTGTTAACTTTCCTTTACTTTTAATGCCAAAATAAAACATTTTTAAACACTAAAATTTTCATTTTTCTATTGGACTATTCTAAAGAATTTTCGACAGAGTCTCCCCTATAAATTGGACTTGACCAACCCGTAGAGGGACATCAAATAGTTTTATAACATAAATTTCAATTCAATTAAAATCTGACATTTAACATCCAACCACAACTCAAAATCAAACTTCAACATCAATTCCCAAACTCCTCAACGATAACTTCTTAAAGTAAATAGTTCTTCGACTTATGAAATATGAAATAAACTACTCACCAATGGAAATACCATAACTTATTTAAATTAAATCCAACAAAATAATTAAAACAATATACCAATAAAAGAATAACTAATGAAAAACTTGTAAAAATCCTTAATTCAATTTTTAAAAAAAAATAAACTATGGTACTGTCTGAGTCTGCCGCCAAGTGTTCTTCTTGGATCACCTGGCTTTCATCACCTGAAATTTTGGGGAGGGATTGGGGTGAGCTAAAGCTCAGTAAGTAAAATTTATGCACGTGATGCATGCTCATGATATGCAATGCTTTAAACAATTCGAAACATGTATCCCTATTTACTTTACTTTCCAGAACTTTCAAACTTTCACTTAAACATTTCAAAACTTTTACTTCATTTCCATCGTGAGGTCACTTGATGTACCTTCTAGTAAATCAGATAACAGTGGAAAATTCTTATTTGGAACTAGATCACATTTACAGGTAAAACTGCATACCTATTAACATTTATTCCACCGCAAAGCAGCTCATTCACTTTATTCCATCGCAAAGCGGCTCATTACTTTTGGGTACGACGGTCCCTAGCACCCCATTTCCCACTCATATCTTTCATGACATAGAAGTACACCCATTCTTTCTTAAAAACTTGGGATATATAACTTTTGAACAAACTTGCACCATGACACATTTCTCTCCTTTAAAAACATTTGACTTCCCAATTTTGATGTCAATGCATGCTTGATGATGCAATGACATGATAACGTGCATACTGGAACATTCTTCTTAATAACACATAATTTCATGAAGTAAACAAAATTCACCAAAAGCATGTAAGTTGCAAGACAATTATTTACACATTAATTTCACATTTACATTAAACTTTGATAAAAATAGGCGGAAGTTTACTTACTTGACGTCCTTAGTATTTACCGTTATCTGAATTTGCAAATGGAGGAGCCTCGGCTGCCAGTGACGTCAATGTACCAAAATTCTAGTTGTATCCATTCATTTTATAAAATATAAATCACATTTAAGATTCCTAAATGAGGTTGAGACTTCCATGTGACTTACAATTCAAACCAAATGGGATCTTAAGTTATGTCAAATACAGACCATACTATATTCGGAATAAGAGATTAACTTCAATGGCAAAAATTGATATCTAACTTATCAAATTACACAAAGGTCAAAGATATGGACTATTCATCGCAACTTAAATTTCACAAAGACAATTCCAATTAGCATTCTAACTTTTCATAAATTTGAAAATCGCCATTTATTCAAACTTTACCCGAACAGTTAACTAAACTACAAATTTCATAAATTTCGAAAGTCTGAAAATAGCAACTATAAGTAAAAAATATACACTAAAGTTCAATTAAAACCACCTCATTTCTTGAAATCTTAAATTTGAAAATTTCAATTTAGAACAACATTAAACCAACAGAGAATTCATTAAACAACTTCATCATTTAAAAATATGAAATTTCTCAAAATGGTCGTCAATTAAACCAACTTAATCTATAATTTCATAATCTGCTAATTAATTACAAAATCTTAAAATTAATACAACCATTTATATAATTCTCCCCAAATTTGTAAAATTATAATTTCTAACTAAAAACTAAAGTAAACAATTAAATTAAACTACTAATTAATGAATTTCGAAATCTGAAAATTAATCTACCTAAATTTAGAAATCTGAAAATTAATCATAAACTTGTATACACAGACACACATACCAAAAACATAAACATTAGCCAAATCCTCGATCTAACAGTTAGAATTCGAAATCTAACGAAATTCTGAATCTGAAAATCATCACATATATACAAACATTCAACATCTATACCCAAATTGAAATCAACATATGCTTGTATGTGTTTCATGTGTGTGACGGTGTGTGTGAGAGTGTGAACGCTGTGTGTGGGCACCCGCGATATGCAGGGAGGGGAAGAAGAGTGTTACCTTTGGGGGAGTGGTGGCAGTGGTCGAGAGAGGAGAGAGCGAGGTGCGGCGGGCACTAGTGGTTTGAGACAGGGAGAGCCGAGTGATGGGGGAGATGAGGGATCGGGTATGGGTTTAGGGATTAGGTTTAAGGGTTTAATTTTTGGTAATTTGCAAATCAGTCCCTCAACTCTTATAAATTGGTAATTTAAGTGCAAAACTTTTATTTGACCCCCAATAGCAAGTTAAACGCAATTTGCCACTTACTACTTACGACTTAATAAAAAATAGAATTTAGCAAGTTTAACAAATAAAATAAACAATTAGACATAGAAACAATTTATAAAATTTCTAATTGGTACGTTGATCGAGACGACGTCCAAGTCATTTCACTACAAAATAATTCAAACTTTAAACAATAATTTTATCAATTAACAATATCATAAACAAAATAATTACGTGAATTTCAAGAAATACGTAAAACGAAAAAAGCGGTATTACAACTCCTTACCCCCTAAAAAGAAATTTCGTTCTCGAAATTAAAAATTACCAAAAAGTGTGGATACTTGGAATGCATTTCATACTCGCATTCCCAAGTAGCCTCTTCTATTGAACAATTCCTCCAAAGGACTTTAACTAGTGTTATCTTCTTTCTTCTAAGTTCATTGTCTGCCTTCATTAGGATTCTTACAAAATTGATTCCCCATAAGTCAAATCCTCACGAAGATCCGGTTTATCATAGCCTAAAATATGAAACGAGTTTTGAATATAATTCCTCAACATAGAGACGTAAAATACTTTGTGTACACCATATAATTTTGGTGCAATGCAACCCAATAAGTTTGGTCACCCATCCTTTCTAGTATCTCAAAGGGGCCAACAAAATGGGGACTCAACTTTCCTTTCTTCCCGAACCTCATAACTCCTTTCATAGGAGCTACCATAAAAAAGATCATATCGTCTGTAGTGAATTCCAATGGTTTCCTTCTTTTGTCAGCATAGCTCTTCTGTCTACTCTGTGAAGTTCTCATCTGTTGATAAATCTTTTCAACAACTTTTGTCAACTCTACTATTTCTAGACCTAATAATTTCCTTTCTCCTACATTATCCCAGTGAACTGGCGATCTACACTTTTTCTCGTATAGTGCCTCATTTGGAACCATGCATATAGAAACTTGATAGCTATTATTATAGGAGAACTCAACCAATGGGAGGAATTCATCCCAAGCTCTCAACATGTCTTCCTGGGTTTGAATCATGCTCTATCTGCTCATTTGTATGTGGATGAAAGGCCGTGCTGAATCTTAATTGAGTACCCATGACCATACGTAGACTCTTCCAAAATGAAGAAGTAAATTTTAGGTCGAAATCAAATACAATGGATAAGGGAATTCCATGAAATTTGAAAATTTCTGCCACATATAACTCCTCATACTTCTCCATTTTATTAGTAGACTTTACCGGCAAAAAGTATACTGACTTGGTAAGACGATCAACAATCACCCCAAATAGAATTATAACCCTTTTTGGTTCTAGGCAAGCCAACAAAAAAATCCATGCTTATTCATTCACACTTCCACTCTGGAATAATGAGTGGCTGTAATAGGCCAGAAGGTCATTGATGTTCGGCCTTAACTTGTTGACAAGTGAGACAATTCTGAACATAATCTGCCACATCCTGACTTATACCAATCCACTAAAAATGTCTTCTAAAATTTCGAGCCATCTTAATACTTCCAAGGTGAAATGAGTAAGGAGTATTATGAGATTACTCCAAAACTTCTTATTTCAACTCCTTATTGTTAAGGACAATCAATCTACTTCCGCTAAAGGGCACCATCTGTAGTGATAACGAAATCAGTGCGCTTTCCCTTAGTAACTTCAGTACGAACTTTCAATATTCGAAGGTCCTCAAACTGCAAAGCCTTGATTTCCTCGAGTAATGTAGGTTCCAAAGTCATGTTAGTGAGATAACTTGACTTGCCTTTTGGAATGATTTCTAACTCAAACATTTGGATATCAATCAACAATTATTTTTGAACAACTTGTAAGGCAGCTATTGTTCCATGACTTTTTTTGCTAAGTGCATCAGCTACCACATTAGCCTTTCCAGAACGATACTTAATAACACAATCATAGTCATTGACAAGTTCCAACCATTTGCAATGTCTTATGTTCAATTCCCTCTAAATGAAGAAGTATTTGAGACTTTTATTATCAGTGTAGATTTCACATATAACCCCGTAAAGATAGTGCCTCCATATCTTTAATACAAACAAATTAGTCGCCAACTCGAGATCATGAGTTGGGAAATTTTCTCATGCTCCTTCAGTTTTCTTGAAGTGCAGGCAATTACCTTGTCATGTTACATAAGAACACAACCGAGCCCTTTTAATAAAGTATCACTGTAAATGACCAGCCCTTCATTACCCTGTGGAATGGTTAAAATGGGCACAGTTGTCAACCGTGTCTTTAACTCTTCAAAGCTCAGTTCACAATCTGAGGTCCAATGAAATTTTGTATCCTTTTTGGTTAACTTGTTCAAAGGTGAGGCAATCTTGGAAAATCCCTCCACAAGTCTTCGATAGTAACCAGCTAATACAAGGAAGCTGCGGACTTCCTTAACATTAGAAGACATAGGACAGTCTCGAACTGCCTCAATTTTACTTGGGTCAACTTCAATACCTTCCCTTGATACAGTATCGCCCAAAGATGGCAATCTATCTAGCTAGAATTCACATTTCTTAAACTTAGCAAATAATTTCTCTTCTCTAAGATTTTGAAGCACGATCCTCAAATGTCTTTCATGTTCCTCCTCGGACCTTGAATAGATCAATATGTCATCAGTGAAGATTATAACAAATTGATCCAGATATTCTTTAAAGAATCGATGCATTAAGTCCATAAATGCCACATGAGCATTTGTTAACCCAAACAGCATCACCAAGAACCTACAATGTCTATGTCTAGTATGGAAAGCTATCTTTGGAATGTCCTCTTCTTTGATCCTCAACTGATGGTAACCAGATCACAGATCAATATTAGAAAAATACCATGAAGCTGATCAAACAGATCCTCAATTCTTGGCAATGGATATTTATTCTTAATTGTCACCGTGTTCAATTCTCTGCAGTCTATGCAAAGTTTTATAGAACCGTCTTTCTTCTTTACGAATAGCACAGGAGCAACCCATGATGAAAAGCTAGGTCGATTAAAACCCTTGTCCATGAGATATGTAACTGCTCCTTGAGTTCTTTAAGTTTTGCGGGAGCCATTCGATACGGTTCCTTAGATAGTGGAGCTGTTCCAAGCACTAAATCGATGACGAAGTCAATCTCTCTTTCAGATGGTAGATCATAAAGATCGTCTGAAAACACGTTTAGATATTCTTGAACGATAACAATTTGTTCAAGAGAAAAAGATCTATCTTAGTCATTTCAATTATTGCATCCAAATCAAACTTACAAGTCTTATTCACCAACTGACGAGCCTTCATCACTGATACTATTGAAATGGAAAGTTTCACCTTAACCTCAACAAGGCGAAAATGGTTTCATTTGGAGGTTCAAACACCACCTTAACGTGGCCATTGATTGAAGCCTTATACCGTAATAATCATACCAATCCTAGTATGACATCAGGATCGTGGATGTTCGGTGCTATAAGATCTGTCATCTACTCCTTCCCATTCATCACGATCGGGAAATCTCTCAACACATACCCGAGTTCAACAGTTCTTCAAATGGTGTTGACAATATAAACTTGGTCTCCAGTTACGGAGATGGATAACTCAATTTTTCTATGAATGTGAGACTACCAAATTAGTGGGTAGTCTCAAAATCAAGCATGATAAGTGTCTAACACTAAGTTCGATGCCTTCTAAGCTTCCTGTTTGGACACTGTATGCTCTCGTGCCGGTGTAGTCTTTATGACTCAAAGTACTATTCGTATTCACTTCTTATTTTTCCACATAAGGAACTTTTATCACAACCCAAATTTATGAAAGTCATAGCCTTACCACTTTGTCATTAACATAACTAAGACATCCACGTCATATTCACTAACAACATTCTTAACCTCACTTAAAGCATTACATATTAAAATGCAGGAATTTTCAACACTTGAAACATCAAATAAAATTTTATAATTTAAACAGAAATTAACTTACCAGATGATCGAGGAAGATACACTAGGGCATGACTCGGTACCTGAAACTTTTTCAAATAAATATTATACTGAATTGGTTTAAAAACTCTTAGCTCTGATACCACAAAATGTAACACCCCAAGTTTAAAATCTTAAACCTAGGCATGTTAACTTCCATTTACTTTTAATGCAGAAATATAACATTTTTAAACACTAAAATTTTCATTTTTCTATTGGAATACTTCTATTGAGGTAGTCCCAGAAGTTGAGGAAACACATGAATCGAACGATGATGAAATAAATGATATAGAAGAAAAACTGTACTTGGAGGCAGAGTGCAAAATGAGGAGAGTATCACATGACAAACTTCTCAAGCGACTGTACCAAGAAGACAATCCAACAGTAGGCATGTTGGGAGAGCCATCTGGACGACCATTTGACTATCTCATTCTATATGGAATACCTAAAGGAAAAGAAGGGTACCTCACGCTAAAAAGTATGGGTCACGCCCAAAAAATATATCCTCCAACTACTAGTTGGGGAGAACTGTTAGGAAGTTCCACGCAAGTAGGTAGAGTTAATAAAATCCATACTAAGGACATGTTGCAAGTGGATTTGTCAAGCGAAAATGAAATGGGAAAACGCAAACAAAAAATAGAAGTTAAGTCAATGGAGAATGTTATTTCAAAAAAACTTCTTTGAGTTTGACTAAGCACCTAAGGCCATGGTATATAAATGTCTTAATGTATGGAGTTCCAATAACCACGGTACTCATTGAAAATGGGACAGCCATCAACACCATTCTGTATAGAATGTTAATAAAGTTCACTAAGTCAGACTCTGATATCATCGCAACAGAAGTGGTTTTGACTAGCTTCAATGGATGAGCAATTTCAGCCAAGGGGGTGATGTCTTTGGAGATAACAGTCGGAAGTGCAACAAAGACTACTATTTTCTTCATAATAGATGACCCCACCAGTTATAATGTGCTACTAGAAAGGGATTGGATACACGAAAATCAATGTATTCCTTTATCGTTTCACCAATGCTTAGTGTTTTGGAATAATAAAGGAGAGGCTGAAGCCATCGAGGCTGATGAATGACCTTTTGTAGTAGAAGTTAATTTAGTAGAACGATTCGTGTATAAAGGCAATTATGGACTAGTCAGGGTAGTTTAGAGAGAAGAAGAAGAAAACAAGTAATAGCACAGACTGAAGAGCTGTATTCAGTAGAAGCTCTTACTAATTTGTTTACCCAAATGAGGCCAAACATAATAGCTTTTGAAGAGCCATTAATTGACAAGAAGAAAATCCAAGAATTGTAACGCAATTCCAACAACAAAATGTTCAGGCTGAGGTTATGGCCATCAAAGCTAAATTAATGGTTTATGAATACGAGCTCGAAGAAAAAATGAAAGGAGAAAAAGCACTTGCATTGTTGAAAAACAAAACGACTGTATTTGTCATAGAGTAGAGCTTACAACGTGAAGTCAACAAGTTGGTTGCATGAAAG
Organism: Ligustrum vulgare; assembly: GCA_963555705.1. Classification (NCBI taxonomy): domain Eukaryota; kingdom Viridiplantae; phylum Streptophyta; class Magnoliopsida; order Lamiales; family Oleaceae; genus Ligustrum; species Ligustrum vulgare. Next base: position 41,173,584 of record OY743180.1, on the reverse strand, counting down.
AAGGAACCCCTACAGACTTGGGGGAAATTTGATGAAGATCACAAAGCCTGAATGTGCTAAAGCACAAGATCCATTAGTGAGAGTAAACATTGGTGATGAAGGGGTCGTCCAATCTTTATTAGTCAATTACTCGATGAATAGGTTAGTATCAAGTTAATTTCTTTATTGAAAGAATATACATATTGTTTTGCTTGAGAATATGAACAAGGCTCGGTTTAGATAGTAACTTGGTAGAACATAAATCATCTACTAAACCTAACTTCAAACTTCATAAACAACCACCTAGGCGTTTTGCACCCAAAGTACTACCTGAAGTAAAGAAAGAAATAGAGCGATTACCAGAAGCAGGTTTTGTTAGAGTAGCCAGATATATTGAGTGGTTGTCTAATATTGTGTCCGTTTTAACAAAAATGGTAAAAATGAGGGAATGAGGGTGTGCATAGACTTTAGAAATCTAAATCTAGCAACGTCTAAAGGAGAATACTCAATGCCAACATTAGACTCCATAGTTGATTCCACAAATGAGCACATTATGTATTCTTTCATGGATGGTTACTCAGGATATAATCCAATTTACCTTGACGAAGAATATGTACGTAAAAATGCTTTTGGATGCCCAGGGACTTTAGGATGTTATGAGTGGGAAATCATGTCATTCTGATGGGACTACTTATCAAAGGGAAATGAATCCGATCTTTTATGATATGATTGGTGAATTTATTGATGTTTATGTAGATGATATAGTGGTCAAATCAATCAAAAAAGAAGACTATTTTCACCAATTAAACGGTCATTTGAGTGAATGGGGTAATACAAATTAAGTTGAATCCTTTGAAATGTGCATTTGGTGTAAATTCAGGTAATTTCTTGGGTTTCATGGTGCATAACAGGGGAATTGAGTTTGATAATAATAAAGCAAAGACCATATTAGAGGCCCAATCGCCTAATAGTAAAAAAGAGTTAAAAAGATTCTTGGGTCAAGTGAACTTAATGTATTTTATTTCCAATTGTGCATGACAAACAAAAGATTTTTCTCCTTGATTAAAGCTCAATGAACAAGACAAATCATTTTGTAAAGAAGAACATCAAAATGCTTTTGATAGCCTAAAGATATACTTATCAAGTCCACATGCGTTGGTTTCACCCATTCAAGGGTAACCAATAAAAGTATACATATCAGTGGAGCATGATTGCATAGCTAGAATGGTTTCTCAAGAAGACCAGTTGGACGAAGAAAGAGAAATTTACTATATTTGTAGGCAACTGAATCAATCTCAATATAATTATTCAACTACAGAAAAGTTATACCTAGCTCTTTATTTTACATGTACAAAATTAAGGCCTTATCTTCGGCCTATGACTGTGTATTTGGAATCAAAAGTAAATTTAATAAAGTATAAATTGTGGACTTTTGCTTTATCTAAGTTTGAAATACAATATGTGCCACAAAAAGCCATTAAAAGTCAAGTATTGGCAGATTTCTTAGTTTTTCATCCATGTGTTGATGTTCTGAAGGAAATTAAGTCAGGGATTAACTTATGCGAAGTGAAGCCTAGGAAAATATACTTTGATGGTTCAAAGATCACCAAAGATACAAGAAATGTGCGTATAAAATGATTATTAAAGATAGTTCCCAATAGGTCGTGCATCCAACAAATGATTATCCTAAAGTAGAGTATGAAAAAGTTAACGGTTATTTATCGCACAAGAATATTTCAGCTCAGCTATCCATCTTGTAAGGAGAATGTTTGATATTTAGGAAAAATAATCCTAAAAGAATAAATTAAGATGACCGTTAACAAAAATGTTGATTTAGAGTCAAAGAAAAGATACATTCAAGCCAATTGAATAAAAATTGTTATAACTTGTACAAAAGCAGAATATACAAAGTCTAATTAGGACTGATGAACTTGTTCTAATAGAGAGCAAATGGAACTCCTGATTATATCCCATCCTTCACGAAGCTACACTTATTTCCTTTCCATAATGGATGATTCTTTCTCCTTCTAAGCACTCTAATTCAATATATCGAGCAGTAAGGGTCTTGATATGTTATGCTTCTTGAGCTAAAGCCCATTTCTTTGATGTCTTCTTTATTTCCAAATCAGCAATCTCTGCTTGGATTTCTTTGAGCATTGCACGGGTATCCTCCAAAGATGAGGCTAATTTCGTCGCCTCAACAGTTAGCCCTTCTACAGTTTTCTTGGTCTTGGAGAAGTTTGAAGCTATTTGACTTGTCCAGAACAATGCTTGCCAATTTCCCTTTCCGTTCACAAAGGTTGGCTGATTGATCAAGCACCTCCCGAATTTCATTATAAGTCCCTTTTAGACTAATCCTGACATTACGAGATACTGGCCTAGTGGGATCAGCCAACACCCATTGCAGTTTATCATTAAGCTCTTGGAGTGGCAGAGTTTCTTACTGGAGGCATCCAAACTTACATACTCACCAGTAAATTGAGTATAATCTAGCACAAGTTCAGGCTAGGCCTGGAGCTTAGAAGACGAGGCTACTAAAGGTGGATCCAATCCAGAGGAATGGCTAGTGGAACCAGTTATCATGTTTTCCATCGAAGAAAAAACATGACGAATGGATTGTAAAACATGGTCCAAGTCACCATGTGAAAACTCGAAAAATGAAGATAAGCATTTCACATGATTAGCAAAGTCAATCATTGCAAGAAAGATGTAATTACAGTATCAAGAGGAAAAGATTCATTATAGGAAGACACTGAATTAGGTTGAGGAGCTTTCGAAGCAGATGCTTTTGCATGAATCAATGATGAAGGATTGGTAGAAGTCTTCAATGGAGCATCATATATAGATTCTGAAACCAAGGGGTCTAAAAGAGAACAAAAATCAAGATTAAATGGTGAATTTTATTATGACATGAACTATAATTGGAGGAATGTTAGGTTCAATAATGGAAAGACTATCGGGTTCAACTATGATAGGAAGGCTAGGACGAATGAGATAATTACACTCAAAGTAAGGATGATCATGAGTATTTCTGCTATGGTAGGGTGAATCTTTTTAAAAGGAAAATTATTCAAACTAAGTCGTGCCCCTACCTTGTAGGGCTCCATAGAGCGGTCAAAGTCATCCTCCTGAGTACCTTCAGGATATGAAGGAGCGGATTCCACTGTAAACTCGAGGAAGGAGGTTGATATTGGTGAAAGACTTGCTTCTACCACACTTGTATCAGACGAGCTTGATGGAGAACTTGAAGTAGTGCAAGTAGGATTATGATGAGGCTGCAAAATAAAGAAAATGAGTCAGAGTCAATCTATGAAGTAAAAGCAAGAAAGAGAAGGAATGAACAAGTCTTAACATGGTTACCTTTCTAGTAAATGGAACGTCATCCTCCTTCAACATCTCTTCTGGATTAACCACAATGGGTCATTTCCTAAAAACAAAAATTGTCCCTTGTGAGCGAGAATGAGAGATAGGCCAATGTTTGACAACCTTTGGCCTGAAGATGTGGTCAATGTCTTCTAAAGGATAGAAGTGATTTTGGCTTCAACGGTGTGGAAAACTCGAGAAAGATGCACACCGAAAATTATTCCTTCACGACAGCCCAGAAAATAGCGAATAGAGGATGGACTTATAGAATAAAACGGATCGCATAGAAGTCTACAAAGTATTGTTGTTGGCCTCTACTATGCTTGCCTCTTTAGGGCAAAGGACAGAGAATCGATTCTGGAACCCCATATTAGTAAAAGTAAAGAAAGGGACTGCCCATATCTGCACTAAACCAAACTGGCATGCGACAAAATGACGTGAATACACCTATACCTCAGCTTTTGCGTTGGTACTAATGCCAATGAAATCATGAAACAACTCATGGAAACTTTAGAACTTAATCCATATTACCCGTCCTTAGTAGTCGAAATATGTAGGGTAATGGTTAGCAGACCAAAAGGGAAGATGAAAGTGTTGTAATCAAAAGACCAAAATTGAAGTTCCATAGAGAATAGCACTGAGTCTAAGCTGGAGATTTTCACAGAAACCTCAATAGCATCAAGGACACAAGCCCTCTTAAGGGTATCCTTAAAATTATTGTCTCTTAGCATCACTTTAGTCCAACTCGAGAATGACATAGCAGATTCTGAGGACTTGGAGCCCAACGATTTAGGTCATGTATTGTATGAATACCCCAGGAAGGCAATGTTAAGTCGTGCAAATACTTTGAATGTGTCAAAATTACTGATTACACGTTAATTAAATCATATTGGAGAATTGTTAACGCATAAAAAATACCCAATCCATAAACCAACATAAAAGTCCAAGAATCAAGGCGATGTTAAGGGGCTTGAATGAATAAAGCAAGGCTTGGGCAATCAAATGCTAAATGACGCACAAGAGGTAGTTCTCCAACTTAACCTACGATCCAAAGCAATGTTGACTAAGCTATAGTAAGCAATTATCATAACTTTAATGGTTAAGGAAATCATGGACAGTTAGTGCAAGTGCTGGAAGTTAGTAAGAAGGTAGACGACTTAGGTTCAATGATCATGTGAAGTTACTGAAGGAAGTTAATTAACGTAAGGAAGTAGGCAACTGTTACTGATCTCGCAATTCAAGTCAATTGCAAAGTATTTTTCGATTCAAAAAGTAGTATATATTGTAGAAACTTAGACTTTTAGAAAGACCAACAAATCCAAACTATCAAATAGAGATGCGATTTTTCTTATATTAGATTTTACTAGAATTTTTCTATTTTAATTTATGTATTTGTGCCCCTTGGAAACATCTTGTAACTTAAGTTTTTCTAGTGCAAAGCACCATTTTTTGAGATTTTGTCTCAAGAGGTTTGTTGTTTATACTTTTGCCTGATCCCCTTTTAATTGTTAGCACGAACGAAATAACACTCGTACGAAACAAATAGTATTTACATTTTTTCCTTTTTTCTTGCTCTATTATTAATCTCTACAAATTGTTAGTTGAACTTTTATCGAGCATGGAGTTTTGAGATCTGTATAAGATGTATATATAAAATAAAATATATTACTTTTTAAACCACGTGATTAAATTGAAAGAATTTAAACATTTGGCATAAGTGAAAATTAATTACGGAACTCTTAATCTGAAAGAAGAATCTACAGTAAATTTTTTTTTTTTAAATAATAATTATTGAAAGATGTCAAATATCAATTTTCTTCTTTGACTCCATGGCTCCAAGCTTCACGATGAAGTCATGCATTACGTTGGAATAAAGTTCACCAAGTCTATAAATATCCCAATTCATTCATTCATTCTTCAGTTCATTCATATCGGTTTCTCTCTCGAATAACATACACAGACCAATCTCTTATTTATTTCTGTATCAGAATTGAGGTCGTTTAGTTGAGCTTGAGCAGCCATGTTGACTCCTAATGCAGATATTGCTGAAGCTTACGTGTTGAGGAAACTCCATAAAGAGAAGATCAAGAGAATCGAAAAGAAGGCAAGTCAGGAAAACGCGTCTAAAAAAGATGATCATTGCGCTGGATCTGGTTGCTTCTCCATTTTGTTCAAGAAAGTCCATCCATCTTCTGTGCCAGAATCGGATTCCTAACTCGACCGAGCTTTAACTATATATATATATATATATATATATGAGAGAGAGAGAGAGAGAGAGAGAGAGAGAGAGAGAGAGAGAGAGAGAGCATATGTAATTGTTTTTCTTCTCTGGTCCCATAAAATGGGAGTTCTGAGGAGATCTGAGTGTGTGTTTTTCTGCAAATGATATTCCATTTGCTGTAATTTGTACAACTTTATTTGATTAGTTCATTCTCATTATATGAAATATCTACAAATCTTTCAGGGTAGTATCAATCTTTCTTTTTAGCCACATATTTCAATCACGTTAGAACTCCATGTAAATCTACACCCCGGGGGGGGGGGTTGCGGGCCGTGGCCTGCCCCGCCCCTTGAGTTGGCACTGGTTGCTGGTGTTCACAGTCGAGTGTCAACCAGCCTGAGTTGTGTAGGTTCCCACGAATAGAAAAAGGGCAACAAATGTTACTTTGTCCCTATTTGGGATTATAAGTGACAATCAACAATTGATTTTCATTCGTATATACAAATAATGGGTTCCACAATTCTTTAAGGACATATTTTATCAACTTTTATCGAAATATGCTAAAAATCTAAGGGTTCGTTTGATTGCGATGTTGGAAAATGGGTAGAAAAAAATATTTTCCAAGGAATTGAATTTTCAGTAAATTATTTTCGTGAAAAATATCAATTAGAAGTGTTTGATTGATTAATTTTTTAGGTGGAAAAAGTGGAGAATTTTTCAAGTTTTATTGTTTGGTTGACATTATATTCCATGACAAATAAAATAAAATTTAACTATTTTAATCATTTTTTTTTTACTATTTTAAAAAATTTGTATTATAAAAAATAAGTCAATTAATAATAACAAAAATGATCAAATGTGATGCAAAAGATTTTCCATTTACAATGGAAAACAAAAAATCATCAAAATCTGAAAGAAAATATTTTCCATTAAAAGTGAGAAAATGGGCACAGGAACCAAGTCCAAGGTTTTTTTTATTTTTATTTATTATTATTATTATTTTTTTCATGTAAAATTTTTGCAATGAAATAAAATAGGGGAAAATAGGAAACTAGGACACGCCCTAATTCTAATCCCATCAAACAGGGGTTTTATCTGACTTGTTAGACACGAAACATCTGATGTCTATTTCCTTTTGACGTACTCGGTGATATCACAGAGTCGGCTAAACAAGGGACATCAATTAACCTTTTGGCATGAAATGGACACCAGAAATTTAATTGGAAAACAGCGTGGCCAAAATTTTTAAAGTCTAAAAACTTTGTCTTCAAGTAAAATATATGGTTCTAAACTTTCAAGGTCAGGCAAACGAACACGAGATGTCAATTTCCTTGGTAGGCACGGCAAGCTGACAAAGTGATGGGAAACAAACTTTAACTGGAAAAACAGATTGGCCGAATCAAAGTTCTGTATAGCAAACCATAAAAAAATATGTTTAATTTTAAACAACTCAATTTCACAAATCAAATTTCAATTATATATATTTTCTCTCTTCACTTTTTAACCACATATTTTACTTCGAAAACATAAAAAAAACATATATTTCAACACAATATATTTAACAGACAGAGCCTATGCATGCCTAAACATATGTTCATTAACAACAATAAGAATTTGTTTGGAAAAGATTATTCGAAAGTCATAATTGAAATTTTGGAGAATGTATTTAAAAATTAATAAAATGTTAAGTCAATATGTAAAATAGTTTTATTAAAAGAATATTTAATTAAGAATAGGGATGAGATACAAATTGAGCTACTTGTCGCACTTTGGCTCATGGACGTTTGTGTTTGTATTAAGACAAGCCATAAACCGAGCCAAACTTATTTTTTCACGAGCTGTTCATCTTGAGTTCGTGGGTCGTCTAATTTATTAATTTCCTAAAAAACAAAACATTGACATCCTTACTCGGATTCGACTTGAATCGGTCCATTGCCACCCCTAAATATTGAAAATGAGTTTGAATAAAAAAAATTCTAATAAACTATATCAAACAAATGCTGATAAAAGGTCAACTGATCAACTTCCTCCTACAATGTAGTACACCCTAGCCAAAATCATTTGAGAAATTTACCAGTAAAATCGGAAAGTTATTTTTGTTTATAAACAAAGAATGTTGTGTATCTATGATAAAATATATTGTTGAAAATAATGGGAGAACAATAAATTTACAAGATAGCTATTATAGGAACTATAGAAGGTGAAAATTTAAAGTTGTCTAATCCTGCTATTAAATAAGACGAGACTGACTGTCACAAATTTGTCTGGATAGTAATACGTGAAGTCTTGTTTAATATAGATTCAGATAAATCTAGTTATTACAGATTTGTCTGGATAATAAATTATGAACAAAATTGTACAGTGATGCAGAATTGTAAAGTAAAAGTAACACAATATTTAAGCTTAACGGAGGAAAAACCCTTTTAAGGAAAACCCACGTGTCCGCACTCTGCGGACAGAAATCATTCACTAATTAAAAAAAGTTACACAGTTCAATAAAGTTACAGGATAAATTTACGCATAAACTTATCAAATACCATGAATTAAATGAATCACTGCCTGATTCTTCTATGGCGTGAATATGAGTTAGCGTCCCACCACTCTTCAGTAACTTCCCTTGACACTGCAACAATACTTCAGCAATTTCGAACTCCCGTTCGATCTTGATCCAAACATCTCGTTTGATCTTTTCCTAATGGTCTTTTTTTCCTCTAATGATTGAAAAACTCCTCCCAAAAAATCTCTTAGATTTGTAATTTGAGGATTGATTTTTGCATGAATGAATAAGCTCGATGTCTTTTAGATGTTCATGCAAAGGAGAAGTCATACAATGAAGAAGCCAAGTATGTATTTCGCACAACACTAATTTTTCAAGTTCAATGACTTATAGAAAACGTCCCCAACGTTTTCTATTTATACACACCACATTTCTTGTCCACCAAGAATCCTAGATATGCAAAATCTTTATTTCCTACAATAAATCAAAGATAATTACAAGTTAATAGAGATAAGGTAAGAAATCAAAGATAATAATGAATTAAAATAATCTTACCATAAGTAAAACACTTACCAATCAAGTGATATAAACAAACTTAGACTCTACGTGATAAGTGCTAGAGTTTTTGACCAAGATAACATTATCACAACCTTGAATTCTTATCATAAATGATAAGTGATAAGTTAGTTTAGACTAAGTAAAACATTATCACAAATATTATCTCCAAGTATTAAATCATTATTACAAACATATAGGAGATAAATATGAATTCAAGTCAAAATAAATCATCTATTAATTTAGTTAAACTTAATAAATTAATAAGCATAAAATATTTAGTAATAATTAAATTAAAGACACTAAATTACAAAGCCGTAAAAATAGAAAATGCTAACTTAAACAAGTTAACAGAAGGAAATTTAGTATATCGAAAATTAATATTTACTTGTTATCCAAAATATTTTGTTTTAATAAAAGATAAAAACTTTAATGAAGTTTTAAGTTTACATTTTAAGCTATATAGAAATGATATAATGCAACCAGGAGATCAAATCATAACTATAGAATATAGAGCATCATACACATTTACTAATTCTAATTATGGAAATATTTACTCTAAAAAAATCATATATAAAAGTTCATAAAGAATATAAAGATATTAGTAAAATAGTGGAACCAAATGAACAAACAAACTTAGTCTCAGAAGATTATGAACTTAGCATAACAAAAAATTAACTCGAAATAATAGAATTAAATGAAGAAGATTAGAAGAATACCCTGATAATAAAATAATATTCAAAGATGGAAGATTAATTAGGAGATCAAAAAGTCTTAAAATACCTAATAGAAAACAATTATGAGACACTAATAATACAAAAGAAATAAAGCTTCATTGAAATGAGGAAAATATGAAGATAGAATGTGAATATTTCAATAGAAAAGAATATGTAAGAGGATCAAATATATTAATAGATACTGGAGTTAGTGAATGTTATATAGCTTCAAATAGAAATAAATGATTAATATCTCATAGAACAAAATCATATAGATATGTAAATTTTGATGGACAAATACATACCACTGAACTAGAAGTTAAAGTACCAATATAAAAATAGGAGGAATTAACCTTTTAGTACCATGTTATATAAATAATAGTATGGATATAAATCATCATGTAGTATTAGAAATGAGTTTCTTAAATGGATTAGAAGATTATTGTATAAAACAAAAAAGATTATAAATAACTCATAATGGTCAAACAAATTATATGTAAATAGCTTAATGAATAATCAAATAAGTTTTTCATTAACTATTTATTTACAAATTACCATTGTAGAAACTAGAAACAAATATAACTTATGTATTAGTTGATACAAGAAGTGATGTAATAATATTTAAAAGTTCTTCATAAAGTCACTGGATACCAATAGTAAGATAAAAATAACATGAGTAACATGAGAAAGTATCCAAATAATTAATAGTGTTGATAAAGTCAATATAATACTTGGAAGTAAACAAATAGTAATAAACAAAATATATAGTTATGATAAATTAGAATGTGATATATATACAACAATTTAAATATTATAAACAAAATAATTACATGATAATGTTACAAACACCTTGTGACATTTATTAAAAATTTCAAGAGAATTTAGACCTTATAGAGTTCAATCAACCCAGCGTAGTGGTAAATGAGAGAAAAAACTACTTACAAAAAATAAAATAAAAAATAAGAGAATATTATACAAAAAATTTCTAAAAGCAGGAATAGAAATACTGGTAGAAAAAATAATTGAACAATTAGAAAAAAATTATGAAGAAAATCCATTATTATTTTGGAAACCACATCATCCTACAGCCAAAATAGAACTAACAAAAAATGTTATCATAAGAGTAAGATCAATGATGCATACCATACTAGATATACAAGAATTCAAAACTCAAATAAACTAATTACTAGAACAAAAACTTATTAGACCTAGTAATGGACCCATAGTAGTTCAGTTTTTATGGTCATGAAACATGCTGAACAAGTTAGAGGAAAACCTAGAATAGTAATAAATTATAAAGAACTAAATAAATATATCAAATTTGATGAATACTTTTTACCAAATAAACAAGTATTAATAAACTTTGCAAAAGGAAAACAATACTATTCTAAATTTGATTGTAAATCATGATTTTGACAAGTTAAAATGGAAGAGTATATTATACAATAAACAACATTTAGTACATCTCAAGGTAAATATAAATGGATAATAATGTCTTTTGGTTTAAAAAATGCGCCACAAATATATTTAAAAAATGGATAATATATTTTAAAAATTTAATAAATTTTTAATTGTATACATAGATAATATATTAGTATGTTCTAATAATAAAGAAAAACATAGAAACTGTTGCCCTGCTTGTAACTTAGCTTAGTGGTATAGGGAGGTCTTTGGAATTCTTAAGTTTTATAAGTCCAAGGTTCGAAATCCCCATGGGGACGCGTCCACCTCGGGTGGAACAAATCCACACTACGTGGTAGACAATACACCGTGTTGATGCTCCATAAGCACCCCAAGAGCAGGACAACGTCAACATAAAAACGTTAGCTTAGGGGTAGCAGGGAGGCCTTTTGGAATTCATAAGTTCTATAGGTTCAAGGTTCGATACCCCCTGAGGACGCGTCCACCTCGTGTGGAACAATACACTACGCAGTGGACAATCTGTGTGTTGACGTAAGGACTCAAAGGGCAGGGCACCTTCAACATAAAAATGCGTGTTTTTATGTTGACGTTTCTCTACTCTTGGGGTACTTACGGGGCGTCAACACGGAGTATTGTGCACTGCATAGTGTGGATTTGTTCCACCCAAGGTGGACGTGTCCCCAGGGGTTTCGAACTTTGGACCTTTGGAACTTAAGAATTCCAAAGGCTTAGTGGTACCAGGGAGACCTTTGGAATTCTTAAGTTCCACAGGTCTAAGGTTCGAAACCCCCTAGGGACGCGTCCACCTCGCGTGGAACAAATCCACACTACGCGGTGGACAATACACCTTGTTAATGCCTCGTAAGCACCCCAAGGGTAGGACAACGTCAACAGAAATCATCTAATAAACCTCATAAATGATTGTAAAAAAAAAGAAATTATTCTTTCTAAAAGGAAAGCTATTATAGAAAAATAATAAATTGTCTTTCTTGACTTATCAATAGATAGAGAGGAATAAAATTACAAACTCATATATCTAAAAAGATAGAAAACTTCCCAGATAAGTTAGAATCAAAAGAACAAATACAAAAAAAATTTAGGATGCCTAAATTATGCAGAAGGATTTATTGATTTTTTTTCAAAAAAGAGACATAAAATACTAGTTTTGCTCAGAAAAATAAATACTAAAGGATGGAGTGAAGAAATACTGAAGGATGGAGTGAAGAATATACAGAAATAGTTAAATCGCTCAAAGAAGAATGTAAAGATTTACCAAAATTAAGATTACCAAATGAAAAAGATAATCTAGTAGTTAAAACAGATGCCTCAGATAAATATTGGGTTGCAATATTAAAAACAGATGTAAATGAAATATGAAAATTTCTAGTGAAACTTTTAATCAAGCGGAAATAAACTATACTACTCATGAAAAAAATTATTGGCTATTATTAGATGAATAAAAAAGTTCTCATTATTTCTATTATCTAAAAAACTCATTGTTCAAAATGACAATTCTCAAGTTGTAGGATTAGTCAAAAATAAATTACCGTCAGAACCTAAATACAGAAGGCTCTATAGATGGACAACTTATTTAGCATTTTACAAATTTGATATAATTCATATTAAAGGAATTAATAATTATCTTGCAGATTTCCTCAGTGGAAACGTAGAATTTGCTAATGGATGAGTTCAAGGCCATGGAATTATATCAATTTGTTTTTCATATACAAAAAAAGACTGACTTCCTCAAAGAAGAAGCTAAAGACATAAATACTGATGCGGTACAGGTCTTAGAGATGTTCAACTCAAATATAAAAGTGTTGTTGAATATTACTACTGAGGAACATAAAAATACCATGGAACTTAAAAATCAAGTCGATGCTATTGCAGCACAACTAAAAAATATACTTTCTGAGACAAAAATATCAAAGAGCTCAGAAATGAGTTTTCCAAATCAATATCAAATAGGTACAGCTAGAAGCAGCAATGGACCCAGATGTGACACCATACCAACTCATACAAAAGAAGATGTCAATCCGATAACATCAACTAAAAAGGTAATAATACGTTCAGACTCAAATACAAGTGATTCCAAAACTATCAGCATCAAGGATCAGGATGATATTTCACTTTAAATTCAAAAGAAGAAGAATATGCCAAAATAGTCTAGATTTTTTATGAAATAAAAATGAGTGACTCATACTTTCTCTCTGGGAAATAATGTTTACCCTAGAGTTATAGCCATGGAAGGAGGAGGCCCTACATTCATAAAAATAATTGCAGAGTATGATTTTTGGACTTAATATATCTAGGGAAAAGCTTAATAGAAATCTCAAAATTTGATGACATGTTCATAAAAGAAGTATCAAAATATGCTAAATGACGAAGGATATACTTAAAGTTCTACTCAATAAATCCTGAAAATGATTGAGTTGTTTATTATCCAATTGAACACATAATATTAATTGGATATGTTGCATCAAATTTCCATATAAATGCAAATGAAAATGATAAAAAAGCTCCAAAAGGCACTAGGTCATGGACCAAGCATAGAAGAGCACTTGGGATCAAAGCTATATACAACATTGCCAAAAAAATTTATGATAAAAAATCCACATGTCTATGCCAATATGACAATTGGATGCCGATAACCTTAAATCATAAAGGAATACATCACAAGATTCAATATACATCAATTTCCGAGATGTCCTACCACTATTAATGAATCTTACCAGCTAAGGGAATACCACAATTGCATGTGAAGACCATGTAATGAAGAACTAATAGGACAAAAATAAAGGGACAGATGTCCTTATGATAAAATTTCAAATTATATTGAATAAATGATGTAAGCAATGATGTAAGAGGCTTATTAATTGTGCCTCATGTAGTAGTGTAAATAGAGGCCTTTGGGCGAGGAAATGTAGAACGAATTGAGCACTCAACATGTTAGATTGCCACACTCTTTTGTCCTTAGCAATTCTCATACCAATTATCTTGTATCAATTTTGAATAGATTAATATTATTTCAATCCTTTCACAAAATTATGAGTTTCTAAACTTTCTTCCCATAGATTTTTGAAAGATCTAATAGAAAATTTCTCTTTTATTTTAGCATAAAGAAAGTTTTTCTTCAATCGAAGTCTAGAGTTTTTATCTTTAGAAGCAAAGGGAGGGCAAGAAGTTGAAATAGCAAGGATCCCATTAAAGCAAGAGATCGTTGAAGGGAATAGTTTGTAGATCCAGAGCTCGAAGGTCACTTGATTCAAAGATTAAAGATCCAGATCAAAATTAAGGTAAAATCATTACTTCTACTAAACTTAGAAAGAATTTTCCTAAGATCTTAGAGAATCGTAGGGATTATTATAAAAAAATGATTGAAAAAGATTATACATGATATTTGTGTAAATATTTATTGTTATACAATTTGATTTCAATATAGAATTCCAGGTTATACGAGAAAGAGATCCTTTATTTGAAAATTTGAGGAAGACAACCTTTTAAATGTTGTGAAACTATCAAAATCTTAACAAGAATTATAGAGAGGAAGAGATGGAGAACTTAGAGAGGAGAATTCTTCTCATTCATTCAATTGTAATTCATAATGAGTATAGGCCCCTATTTATAAGGGTGGATAATGGCACAATCGTAATATGTAAATTTTACAGGGGCATAATAGTAATTGGTCATTCAAACCAAACTTTTACCTAATACCTAATTTATAATATATTTTATAACACTCTCCCTTGAATGACATATTACTCGCTTGCTCAATTGTCTGTCTCGTTAAAACCTTGGTAAGAAAATCCAGTGGGATAAAACTTGAGCGAAGGAAAAAGAGTACAGTTGCTCCTCCTGATGTTGGCCATTGTGAATCATTAAGTCTAATGTTCGAAATAACATCCAATGATAAGTAGAACAAATCATGTATTGAAGCTTGAGGTTCTGAAGTGCTGCCTCGTTAAAACCTTGTCAGTAAAACCTAGTGGGATAAAATCTGAACCAAGGAAAAAGAGTACAGCCGCTGTTTCATTAAAAACTTTGTTCGAAAAACTCAATAGGATAAAAACTCAGCTAAAATGAAATCCAGCGTGTGTTTAATTTTCCTGATGATGTTGTTGGAGATCTCTGAGTCGACGCATCCCGATCTTATTTACCAATCTTTCAAATGTTGAAGTAGGTAATGATTTTGTGAACATATCAGCTAGATTATCATTTGAACGAATTTTTCGAACATCAATTTCACCATTTTTGTCAAGATCATGTGTGAAGAAGAATTTCGGTGAAATATGTTTCGTTCTGTCACCTTTAATGAAACCTCCCTTTAGTTGAACTATACACTCGGTATTGTCTTTATACAAAACTATTGGATTTCCTTTTCTTGAAGAGAGACCACAAGTCTCCCTTATATGCTGAGTCATTGATTTCAACCATACACATTCTCGACTTGCCTCATGTATTGCAAGTAGTTCAAGATGATTAGAAGAAGTAGCAGTTAATGTTTGTTTTGTGGATTTCCATGATATAACAGTACCTCCACAAGTGAATAAATAACCTGTTTGAGATTTAGCTGTGTGTGGGTCTGATAGATATCCCTCATCAGCATACCCAACAAGTTCCGGTTTAGTTTCATTTGAATAAAACAAACCCATGTCAATTATTCCTCGGAGATACCTCAATACATGTTTAACACCATTCCAATGTCTTTGTGTAGGAGAAGAACTATACCTTGCTAGTAAACTTACCGAGAATGCAATGTCAGGTCGTGTATTGTTGGCAAGATATAGTAGTGCACCTATAGCACTAAGATATGGTACTTCAGGACCAAGAAGTTCTTCATTATCTTCTTGAGGTCTAAATGGGTCCTTTTCCACATTGAGTGAACGAACAACCATCGGTGTGCTCAATGGATTTGCCTTATCCATGTAAAATCGTTTAAGGACTTTTTCTGTATATGTTGATTGATGAATAAGAATTCCATTTGATAAATGCTCGATTTGCAAGCTGAGACAGAGTTTTGTCTTTCCAAGATCTTTCATCTCAAATTCTGACTTTAAGTACTCAATTGCCTCCGGAATTTCTTCAAGAGTTCCAATAATATTTAAGTCATCAACATATACAGCAATAATTACGAACCCATTCATTGACTTCTTTATAAAAATGCAAGGGCATATAGGATCATTCTTGAATCCTTTTTTCAGTAGATATTCACTAAGGTGATTATACCACATGCGGCCGGATTGTTTCAATCCATATAATGACCTTTGCAATTTGATTGAAAATAATTCTCGAGGTCTCGAATTATATACTTCAGGCATTTTAAATCCCTCGGGAATTTTCATGTGGATATCATTGTCAAGCATGCCATATAAATAGGCTGAAACTACATCCATCATACGCATATCTAGTTTTTCATGTATTGCCAAACTAACTAGATATCGAAATGTAATTGCATCCATTACAGGAGAATACGTTTCTTCATAATCGACACCAGGTATTTGTGAAAATCCTTGTGCTACAAGTCGTACTTTATATCTCACGACTTCTCTTTTCTCATTTCTTTTTCATACAAATACCCATTTGTATCCTACAGGATTAATCCCTTTAGGGGTTTGAACAATAGGTCCAAAAACTTTACATTTCTCCAATGAATCCAATTCTGACTGAATTGCACTTTTCCATTTTAGCCAATCATTTCTTCGTTTACATTCCTCAATGGATTTTGGTTCATCATCCTCGCTATCATTAATAATTTCGAGCGCTACATTATATGAAAAAATATTTTCGACAATTGTTTCTTCTCGGTTCCATCTTTTCCTCGTATAGACATAATTTATCGAGATCTCTTTATTTTCATCATTTTCAAGTACCTGTACTACTTCAGGGGTTTTTATTTGAATTATGTCTTTAGAATTTTCGAGAGATTCTTCCTCCTTAATATGATTATTGATTATATGCTCCTTTTTCTTTTGAGGATTTTTATCCTTGAAATCGATTGGTCTACCACGCTTCATGCGTATCTTAGACTTATTAGCTTTATTTTGTCCTTCTGGGACATCAATTCGAAGCGTGTCTTAGACTCATTAGCTTTATTTTGTCCTTCTGGGACATCAATTCGGACTGGAGCATTCTCAGCTGGAATGTGTGATTTAGTCACTCTTTTTAGGTCAGTAAATGCATCTGGCAATTGATTGGCTATCTTTTGCAAGTGGATTATCTTTTGAACTTCTTGTTCACATTGCTTTGCGCGAGGATCTAGTTTGGATAAATATGATGCATTCCATGTTATTTCTTTTTCCAGGTGTTTAATTTCTCCCCCTAATGCTGGGAACATTGTTTCATCAAAATGACAGTCTGCAAATCGTGCAGTAAATACATCACTCGTATTGGGTTCAAGATACTTTATTATAGAAGGAGATTTAAACCCAATATATATTCCCAGTCTCCTTTGAGGACCCATCTTTGTTCGTTGTGGTGGGGCTATTGGTACATAAACCGCACAACCAAAAATTCTTAGATGTGATATATTAGGCTCCTGACCATAAGCCATTTGTAATGGGGAGAATTTATGATGAGATGTCGGCCTGATGCGTATGAGTGCTGCAACATGTAGTATGACATGTCCCCAAGCAGATACGGGAAGTTTTGTTCTCATAAGTAATGGCCTAGCTATTAATTGAAGTCGTTTAATATATGATTCTGCTAGACCATTTTGAGTATGAACATGAGCAACCGAATGTTCAATTTTTATCTCAATCGATATACAGTAATCATTAAATGCTTGAGATATAAACTCACTAGCATTATCAAGACGAATAGTCTTAATTGGATAATCCGGAAATTGTGCTCGTAGACGAATAATCAGAGCAAGTAATTTCGCAAATGCCAGGTTGCGAGTGGATAATAAGCTCACATGTGACCATCTAGTAGATGCATCTATTAAAATCATAAAATATCTAAATGGTCCACATGGAGGGTGAATGGGCCCACAAATATCACCCTGTATACGTTTCAAAAATATTGGAGATTCATACCAACTTTATTTAATGATGGTCTGATGACCAATTTGCCTTGAGAACAAGCAGCACATGAGAATTCATTACAATGAAGAATTTTCTGATTACTCAATGAATGTCCTTTTGAATTCTCAATAATTCTTCGCATCATAGTTGACCCGGGATGTCCCAGCCGGTCATGCCAAATTATAAAATTCTTTGGCTCGTTGAACCTTTGGCATAATATAACATTTGATTCAATTGTACTAATTTTTGTATAGTACAAGCCAGAAGGTAAAGCGGGTAGCCTTTCAAGTATATATTTCTTACCAGAGACAATAGAAGTAATATAAAGATATTATTTATTACTTTCTTCGGTAGTCTCAGTATGGTACCCGTTACTTCGAATATCTTTATAACTTAGCAGATTTATAGATGACTTAGGGGGAAAATAAGGCATTTTGGATGGTCATTTTTGATCCTCCACTTAGTACAATATTTATTTTTCCCCATCCTTTAATAATAGGTGCAAATCCTATTACTGTACTCACATTAGTTGTTATCATTGTCAGATTCAAGAAATATTTCTCATTTATGAGTATTGTATTTGTTGATGCACTGTCTGTTAAGCAAATATCTCCATCAATGATCTTAGAGCCATTCAATAAATCAGAAGTATCAATTTCTTCATTAACAAAGAGAAATACGGTTACACACAAAATAATTATATTGAGAAGAAAAATATTATATTATCACACATATTTTTATTAAAAACAACGTGCAGAAATTATCAAAAAGTACCGTTAACACACTGAAATACATGAATACATAAAATTACAAGTAATAACTTTTCAATTTCGATCATTATCATGTTTAGTGATGTTCTCATCAGGTTCAATGAAATCATCAACATCAAGATGTGTTACTTCTGATGAGAACTGGTGCGCATTATTTCCTTGAAAAACAAAGTTTGTTTCAACATTTTTTCCTTTCTCATTTTGAGAGGCTCTATATAATTCAACAAGATGTTTTGCTGTCCGACAAACACGTCCCAATGGTCTTTCATACCACATCTATGGCATGGACTGTCTGTCAATCTTGTTGACATCTTTCTTTTCTGGGAACTTTCCCCACTTTCTCCATAATTTGTTCCTCTAAAATTGAAGGATTGTTTATTATGACCATTGTAAGGACGAGCATGATTTTGTCCTCCACGATGCCAAGTGTAGCTTTGTCCTCGTCCTCGATCTTGACTATTGACACGACCATGACCACGACCACGACCACGACCATGATTGTAACTGCGACCATGGTCTTGTCTTTGTTTATTATATGAAATGTTATTCGCTTCAGGTAGTGAAGCTGATCCGGTCGGTCGAGATTCGTGATTTTTCATTAAGAGCTCATTATTTTGCTCAGCCACTAGAAGACATGATATCAGTTCTGAATATTTTTTAAAGCCTCGTTCCCTGTATTGTTGCTGCAAGATAACATTCGAGGCATGAAAAGTAGAGAAAGTTTTCTCTAACATATCTTCTTCAGTAACTTTTTCTCCGCATAATTTTAATGTGGAAGTTATTTTAAACAATGCAGAATTATACTCAGATACTGATTTAAAATCTTGTAGCCTCAAATGCATCCAAGTATAACGAGCTCTTGACAGTATGACTGTCTTCTGATGGTCATATCTTTCCTTCAAATTATTCCACAATTCAAGAGAATCCTTGATTGTAAGATATTCCGCCTTTAATCCCTCATCAAGATGATGGCGAATGAAGATCATTGCCTTGGCCTTTTCTTGATTGGATGCAGTATTTCCTTCTTTTATGGTATCCCCAAGGCCATTAGCTTCAAGATGTATATCAGCATCAAGGATCCATGAAAGATAGTTCTTTCCAGAAATATCAAGAGCCGTAAATTCTAATTTTGTGAGATTGGTCATGTATGTAAGACTACAAAATAAAATCAAGTTAAGAAATATAGCTATTTGATGAATGATTAACAAATATAATAAAGTTATAATATGAAAATAATGTACATATAAAATCAAGATAAATAACTTTAATAAATTATCTTTAATTTAGAATGATAAACCCATAAGTTCAAAGTTCATAACAATCCACGGTGCATAATTCCAAGGTCTATAATATAGCATAGATTATAATAGTCCAAAGTCCATAAGTCCAAGATCCATAATAGAGCATAGGTTATAATAGTCCAAAGTCTATGAGTCCAAGATCCATAATAATTCAATGTTTTGTAAGGGTACAACAATAATTCGTATTTAGTTAATTCAAATATGGTTATTTAATTGTTTCCATAATATGATATTATATTGGTAATTAAAAAGATCGTTAAACTAAAACAAAAATATAAACAAGAAGAAAAATAAATATTTAATATTGTATTATCACATATTATATTTATATCTCTTTTTCTTTATTTTTAACTTTAGCTTTAACTTTAACTTTTTGACTAACACATCATTTTATCATGCATAGAAACAATAATTTAAGAGATTCTAAAGCACATAAAACTATTAAATAATTAAGCAATAATTTCAATAAACAATAATTTCAAAATGATGAATATGGACAACTAAAAAATAAGTAATTTCAGAATTATTGTATACTTAATAAAAATCGTAAATATTTAAAATGATTATGAAATCTGGATCGAGAAATATCAATGAATTTGATTCTTATAAAGATATAAATTTGAAGACTTACAGTTGAGTAGATGTCTAAGGATGATCTCTTCACGGGAATTCGGTTTAAGTGTGTGTTTGATTAGTAATAATCAGGTTTCTTACGCAGAGAATCCTACTAGAGGCAACTGCAGAGCATAATTCCTTCAGATTACTCAAATTCAAGGCTCAACTGGTTAGAGGCTCGTGCTGATAACGTGTTGTGAAACTATCAAAATCTTAATAAGAATTATAGAGAGGAAGAGATGGAGAACTTAGAGAGGAGAATTCTTCACATTCATTCAATTGTAATTCATAATGAGTATAGGCCCCTATTTATAGGGGTAGACAATAACACAATCGTAATATCTAAATTTTACAAGGGTATAATAGTAATTGGTCATTCAAACCAAACTTTTACCTAATACCTAATTTATAATATATTTTATAACATTAAAAATGATTTTCACGAGTTCACAAACTACACTACAGTACACTACACTGCTCAAATTATATTCCAGCCTGAATCCATCAGCATCTTAGATTCGGATTAATTTATTCGTTTTTGCTTATTTCTGGGGACTTTGTATATACTAATATAAACTGGTAACACTTTTTATTGAATAATAACTTCAATTATGTTTATAAACAATTTGACCGTGCAATTCAACCATTTTCAGATTGGAATGTCAGATGTCTACAGCATTGCAAAATTTCCCACATTACCCTTGCAATTTCAGAAGTTATCTCATAATATCTTTTTTCCAATTTTCTGTGTTAAGAAATAATTTCTCAAAAATGATAAACCAAATGGGTTTTTAACAATCTCAAAATAGGAAATTGAAATGAACTCAAAACTGAAAACCGAAATACAAACCAAATGGGCCCTTATTTTTTTGTCATCAAATATATCAATTATGTTTGCTTTCCCAAATTCAAACCTTTGAAGAAGATATAGCTTCTAGATTTGAATTTTTTTTAAAACCAATATAGATAAAACTTCCAATATGAATAATATTTGATCTTAACATTTCTATGGCAATATTTGCAACTAAGTCATTTTTATAATTTAAGTTTATAAACTGATTTATTTAAAATTTTGAGATAAAAAGTAGTGATTAAAAATTGAAGAGAGAAAATATGTATACTTAAAAAGTAGTTTAAAAAATTGTGTAGTTTATAATATGATTTATAAATCAATTTATTTTAATTACCAAACGAAGGTATTTAAATAAGAATGCTATGAAGAGAACAAAACAATTAGGATCCCAAAAAGTTGGCCTAGCCTGGAAGTAAAACGTGGCTCTTGCCATACGAGGTCTGCACTGCACCAGGTCATATCGCTTTACACCTCTACTCGTTTGAACATAATAATTCTATGGGGATGGCAAAAAAGTTAGCCCAAATCCAAACCCGACGAATACCCGTCCTGGGGCAAATTTTGGCTGCCCCACGGGTTGGTGGACGGGTATGGGGTCGATATTGTCGTCCCGAGTCGGGTATTGGTTCGGGGAGGGTACCGACCAACATATTAATTAAAATAACATTTGATTTATGATTTAAAATTTCATTAATTATGATGGATTATTAGAATGTACAAGTAAAACAAGTAAAAAATAATAATTTAATAGGTTGTTTACATAGCCAAAAATAAAAATATGTTGTTTAAAAAAAAAAAAAAAAACTGGTTAATAACGGGACGAGTATGGGATGCCTCGTCCCGAACCCATACTCGCCCCGCAATGACATAGCGGGTCATGGAACAGGTTTGGGGTTCTCCTAGTGGGGCGGGACACGAGTTGGGGGAACCCACCCGAACCCGCTCAATTGCCATCTCTATAGTACTGGAAGAAAACCATAAATATCTTGCTCTATATCATTAGCCATTTCGAAAAACCATTTAGAAACAATATAATTCAATATCAAATAGAGACATGTTGAATGTTGTTCTAATCCATTTTGTACTATGAATCTTAAATTTCTACTACACCAATTTCTTTGTGGTATTCTATACTTGCATAAAGACTGCATGATATTCCCACATCAGCACAGGGTCAAAGTACTCAAACTGAAATGAATAATGGCAACAAACAAACAAATAAACTTATCGTCTGTGCTTGCAGTACTCCTGAATGCAACCCAGCGACATCTAAGCGCCCTTCATCAATCTGGTCGATTACATAATAGAGCACCAACACCCATCTTTCTTCATGGCATTATCTTGCAGTTTATCTGAGACGAGCATTGCAATATAACTGATTAAGCAGAGATTTGTGATCTTAAATATCTACGAAGCACGCATACAAGGGTATGGAATCCTTGACTCGAGAATTCCAATGATCACAAGTAGAACGAGCTTTTATACTATACGGAATTATTGGATCCAAGTTAACCATGCTTTGCATGGATATTTGGACTCGACAAGATTGGAAGGGATTAAGAAAGAAAAAGGAAGCTAAAATTTCATGTGCCCAATATTTTGTACCAAACATACCCAAAAAGTTTACTAGGAAATGTTGGTGAAAAGAATTCTCTGCCTCGGGACCTTTATACCATGTCGAACAACCTCATGCAAAAGCTTAAGATTTTAAATGAAGTTGAGACCAAGTAAACACAATCAAGATTTTTTAGCTCCCATGCTCTCCTCTATAATCAGATTTTAGCTTTACTAAAAATCTTGTAGGTTCTTGTCGCCATATTTTCAGTACTAGAAATGTGGCGACCCAAAACCTAGCGCTTATGCTCTTTCTTCAAGTGCTTCCAAGCACTAGACTGATTGTAATTCTTTACTTATTTCGCCTTTTATTCATAGCGATCTTAATGATAAACAAAGATTGCTTCGCTAAAGAAGAGGAAACAAAGATTATGGTTTTATGCACACATATGACCAGAATGGCAATTCAATTGCACTGTACAGAAAAGTAGATACAAGGCAAAAAGTTAAAAATGGGTGAAGGGATGAAGCTTTCCTTGAGAAAAAGAATAAGAAGCACAGAAAGGAAGTGTTGCTGTAAGTAATGCAAACAAAAAAATGACAGAAATCATACTACTGTCATTTCTCAATTATTTCTAAGTTTATTGATATTATTTCTTTTCATGCTCCATCTATTATTCATTTGAGACACGTGTGCTTTTGCTCTTGTTTTCCAGTAGTCAAAAATACTACTTAAAAGTATTATTCCAAGGTACCCCCTCTTCCCCTTAAAAAGGGATAAAAGGAAAAATGAGGGTGCATAACAGCATAAATTCAAAATCTTACGCATCAAACAGCAAAAAGATAAGAGCCAGTTGGTTATTCTCAAAAAATGTGAAACATGTTTGGATAACTATTTTTTTCTTCCTTTTAAATAAAAGTAGCTTTTGCCTCACTGTCACATAAATAATTTACTTTTTTCATTCACATAAACAAAAATATTATTTATTTCCAGAACATAGTGACTTACAAATAACTTTTTTAAGCTCAACCAAAAATGCTCAAATTCTTGTTCTAAATAAACTTGGGATCGGCCGCACAATCCTTTTTCAACACTCCTTTTGGTTCAGTGAAATAGTCATCTACCGTATAACACGAACATAAAAATATATCTTATATGAATTACCACTATTTTTGTTTGGAAGAGGAGGACGCACGACAACATGCATAGTGATGACACCTCCTGGAACTTCAGTGAGTGGAAGTCGGGATTCACCAAGTGTTCTGTTGTTTTCTAATATCTTTCCAGCATTAATAAGCTTTAAATCATTCATAGATTTCGGCCCATTTTCATTATCTGCAAATATAAGAGTGCAAGGATAATGGATCATCAGAAACCAAAGAACAAGTTCATGATAAATCAGACTAGAGAAAATAACTGAAATTAAAATCATTCTTAGTGCAAAAAAAAAAAATGTTACAAACAAGCCTACAACAGAAACTAATATATCCAATTTTTTACAAGCCTACTAAATATTCTCCAAAAAGTGGTTTTCTTCTGTTTATACTCTATACGTCTCATCATAACCCTTAAGCACATTGAGTTATCATAATTGATGCAGAAGTGCTAAAGATCTTAGTAAGATTGACAATGTTGAAAGTTCTAATGAATAAGTTCTCAGTAAGTACAAGAAATCCAAAAGTAATTTCTACAAATAATTTTGTATTCTCCTTTACTAAAAACAAGAAAGACAAAGATAACTGCATTTGTAAGTTCTGTACAGTCATTGCTTGTTAATAAGGTGGATTTTACATTGCTAGACGGTGTTGAAAAAGTAAAAGAAGCTAAAATCTTGTAAATTGCAATTCCATTTATTGTCACAAGCTATGTACCAAACATGCCTTTAGTGACTAAAGAATCATATGGTGGTATAGTGAAATTAAAATTTTACTTTAATTTTAAAAATCCCCAGAACAGGAGTTGGCATTCCATCCAAGAATTCATGCGTATATTAAAAATCACCAAACGGAAATGAATTTAAACTTGAGCAATGAATTATTCAGTGAAAAACATAAGAATTGCTTCTACAATCTCAGTTTACCAAACAATACACGCATAACAAAAGGAAACTAAAGCTGCAGTTGCCCCATTAGAACACCCCAACATGCTGGATTAATAATAGACCGCTATAATCAAGCCCCCAAATTAAGTTTTTGGAAAAATATAAAAGAGACAGAACATTAGGATTTACATAGTTCAGCATAAGGCCTAAATTCACAGGCAGAGAGGCCAGAAGAAATTTCGAGTGATGACCAAAAGCAATACACGAGTACAAAGTACTCAGTTTGTGAACCCTGAACATCCCAATGTTTATGCTACAGGAAAGATCCAAGTCTCGTAAAAGTTAGCTCTCTCTGCTCCTTCTACGGAAGAACAGACGAAGAGGCTAATTGGTCCCCATTTGATATGGTGAATGAAATTTAATATATTACATGTGAGAAAATCAAGTCTTATTTTGTGTAGGATTGTCTCAAAGACACAGTTAACAGATAACAATTATCAAGATCAGGAACCATACTTACATAGCTCATGTCTACAGACAAATATTAAATTTCAAAAACAAACCCTCAAGAAAGCAAATCATGAAATATACTAGAAATCCCCAGCACCCCCAAAATTTTACATGATCTCATAAATTAATAAAAGTAAGATTATCGCAACCTTTTGGCCATAGTGCAATATCTTTTCTTTTACAGATCCCACAGTTGTGCTAGAACTATACTTGCTTGGTCCAATATCGCTACCATCTGCAAGCCTGAATTTGACTTCAATCAATTCCTCCACAGCCATTTATTTAACAATCTTACAACAACGTTTGACCTCAAATTCTTATAACCCACAAGCCAAATCTCTAAATTAAATTGAAAAAACAAAGATTTAAACTATCCAAAATCAGAATTTTCAAAGATTGCCACACAAAATGACTTGGGCAATTAAGAAATAAATAGATACGAACCACCAAATCAAATAAATTCTTTTCCAAATACAAATATTTTTAAGAACCCAGATCAACAGACAAGATTTCAGTTGGAAAGAAAAAACCAATAAAGTTTGATATGTGAAGGAGATAACAAGATTTTCACTATAAGCGTTAAGGAATCAATGTTTTGGGAGATTTCTAATCAGTTATTAGACTGAGAAACTTTCTTGTGCTGAGAATTTTCTAATGTTTGATATTGGTAGACAAAAAAATAAAAGGAGTTAATAGTCCAATAATCATTGAAATTATATATATATTTTGGATTGATCATCTAAATTTAAAATGTCAACTTTTGATCCTTAAATTTAACTTAATTTTTCTAATAATCACTGAACTTATGACTGTTTCTTTGCCATATAATTGAAGTTTAAGGTATCGAATTTTGGTCCTAAACTCATCAAAAATTTGGATGTTAATCATTAACTTAACTTTCATAATGGAACTGATGACGTGGCAGACTAATGAGTATGTGACGCCACGTCATCTTTAACGAACATTCACGACACATCAAATTATTAAATAAGAAATTTTTAATAACATTTTCGATTGGTCACTAAACTTTAAAAATATTTTCTATTATTGGTTTATTGTACGCAAGCGATAATTTGGAAGATTATCTATAAATTTGCATGTTATTTGCGTTATTTTTATAAGTTTAATGGTCAAAACTTAACCACAATAAAATTTAGTGAATAATCAAATACATTTTTAAAAGTTTAGTCACTAATTGTAGGTCTTTTTAAAACTTTCTTATGTTACAATTTGATGTGTTATGATTGATCAATTAAAGATGATTACAATTTGATGTGTTATGATTGATCGATTAAAAATGATGTCACGATGCATGTATATTCATCCGCTGCGTCACTAACTTCCTTTACAAAAGTTAAGTAAATGATTACTCTCATCCATTTTGATACATTTAGTACTTAAAGTTGACACTTTAAACTTTTGATATTAGTCGACAACATATATATAAGTTCAGTAGTTATTGAAAAAATTAATTCATAAGTTTAATGATTAAAACTCAAAACTTTAAGATTTATTGATCAGTTGAAGATATAAATATAGTCCGGTGATTATTAACACATCATTCTTTTATGCAATCATTACAATTTATAAACCAATTTATAAACGACAATTACAACATAATTTTCCAAACGACGTTTTAACTAGGGTGAATGATAAGTGTGTTTTATACACTTATATGTATGTCTAAATTAGAAGAAATTATTGTCGTTTTAGAATATATGCTTCTTAATTTGTGTTTATTTGTTTACTTTTCAGAAAATGTCCCAAACGAAGAAGAATGAAGCAATTAATGGAAAAAAAAGGGCAATATTGGATGTTAATTGGAGTTTAATTGAGCAAGTGAGAGATATGTGACGTCAACCGGGAAGGTCCATGGTGCTCAAGTGAACAAATCAGAGGTTGGAGGACCTAATTAAAGGATTTGAGAGCTTAAATGGCAAATCGAGAAGAAGATAAAGTTTGGGGACTAAATTGCAACAACTGAAAGTTGAGAATTGAAGGTACAATTAAAAGTCAGGGACCAACTTACACAGCCGAAAAAAGATGGAAGTCGAGATCCCTGAATACATAACACGCGATCGCGAGAAGATGCAAAATTGTAACCCAAGAGTTTAAACGAAGTCTACGCGATCGCTAGGGTTGAAGCCACGCGATCGCGTGCTTATCCGGCTGGGCCGACTGTGGGCTTTTTCTCGCGATTTTCAACAGAATTCTCTCTTTCCTGACCTAGGTTTCTCCAAAACCTATATATACAACACATGAGGCACGAAATCTAGAACATTTGCCTCTCCATAGAACGAGCTACAACAGAGATTTCAACATAAAATTCTTGGAGATTCAAGTATCGCGGAGGGGCGTGAATTGAAGTTAATAGAAGAATTGAGACTTGGTGCATGCTTTCCTTTCTTCTTGTTTTCAATGAATGTTTTATTTTATTGTTATTGTTCTTTAATCAAGATGTGTAACTAAATTCTATGTTGGGATGAACGATGTAGCCTAGTTAATTATTTTAATTCCATATTCCTTGTTTTAACGCTTCAATGCATGTGTTAATTTATTATTATGTTTAATGCGTGAATGAACTGGCCGCTCTTTCATGATTTCATGTGTTATTTTCATAATCCGAGAGGTGAGTTAATAACATAGATCTAGGTAATAAATCCGGTAATTGAACGAGAGATAGAAATATACTCTTGTTATTATTGAGGTCGTGTGTGAATTCTCGTGTGTAATGCATCAAAATAAGAAATATTCGGACTCACTGTAGAGATACAAGGTTGACTTATTTAAGTAGTATTGATTTAAACTCGAGAGAGGAATCTCAATTTGAATTAGTGAATTCGATCGAACACATATTTAGAAAATAGAACCATGAATTGGAATTGATTTAATTGACTAGGTGAACTCGTGAATTCCAACTATTTTACAATCTTATTTGGAAATATAACATTTCTGCAATTTTAAATTATTTAGTTTAATTTATTAATTTTAGTTTACAATCACAAATTCTTTTTTTCTGTTCAAATAAAGTTTAGAACTGACATATTTCGGTACTTAGTAAACAGTCCTCGTGGGAACGATCACTCGACTCAAAAGTCACTTTATTACTTGATTGCGATGTCGTATACTTGCGATTTTACATAACAACAGTGAACGCGGTTTGGTTTGAGCTGTTTGTATCAAAATTTCAAACTTAAAAATTTTTCCAAACCAAATTAAACCACTTTTTGCGATTTTGTGCAGTTTGAAATCACGATTTGCAATCAAATAAATTAATAGATTCCAAACCAAGCCACAATTTTTATAATTTGTTTAAAATTTGGGGGGTTGAAACTGCGATTTCGACAATTGAAACCTAAACCAAATCGTTTATAGATATTTAAAATTTTTCCAAATCAAACCAAATCATTTGTTGCTGTTTGGTTCGATTTAGCAGGTTGACTGCTTATTTGTTCACCTTTATTTTTAACCACACATTTTTTCTCTTCAATTTTGAACCACAAATCTTATCTCGAAAAATAAAATAAATGGCAGCTGAAAATTGCCGAGTAGTCTGATAAGACAATTAACTCACAAGTACTTTAGTAGTAAAAATTCGACATTTTAAACTTCAATGACCAATCGAAGACATAGACATATTTTCGTAACGATTTTGAGTGGTTTAGTAAAATCAAAACAAAATCAAATCCTTTTGAAATAGTTTGGTATAATTTGAGGCGAAAAAACTTCGAATTTATGAGAATTCAAACCAACGGGTTCAACGCAACATGTTCGATTCGTTTTGGGATTTCTTGATTATATTTTTTTTATCCAACCCTACTTTTTAGTTTTTACCATACGGGACAACAATTCACTAGATTTGACGTTGTAGCCAAGTACTTAGAATTCATTTTCCAGTTTACTAGTTTGATATGTCGGTCACCTTTCTACGTGCAGACGGACTAGTTTGATATGTCGATTACCTTTCTTCGTGCAGACGGACAGTTCAGATCAGATCTGATAAATTTAAAAATAATAATTGAAATTTGTGTCTCTTTATTGAAGAAGATGCCATCATTTATTGATGCGCATGGTTGATATTCTAGCCAAGTGCTTGCTAATTGCTATTGGTGTTGTGTACGTGTCGTTTTGACAAATATATCTTTATTGCATGATCACAAAACAATCAGCTGATATTAATTTTGTGTTTAATTAACCTAAAATTCAATGTCTTCGGCTTCAATATCTTCTAGTCTTGGGTTTCCATAAAGAGTAATTTTGTAGAGACATTTTAAATTAATATTTTTAAGTGACATTGTAATATGTTATACATATATTGAGTGATGTAAATAATAATCCATCACTTACTTTTTTATCACTCAACGTAAGTATGTCATGTCAGAACGTCACTTAAAAATGACAATTTAAAATGTCTTTCTAAAATTATTATTCCATAAATAATCAAAGCAGTTGAGAAAAGAAAAATCTATAAGTAAGCCCCGTTTGATTTTTTTAAAATTATTTATTTGAAATAAATAATGATTTTTAAGAGAATATTGATTAAAAAATAGAGAATTTTTTTTGAATTTGTATGTAATATTATTTTATTGATAAATGTGTTATTAAAAGTGTTTTACGTTTGATACTCATTGTGGAAAACGTCCCAACGTATCCAATTTCTTGTCTGAGATATCCTTTCTATTAAACTCAGGCATTCCTCCGGTGTTAATTTGGATTTGAACAGCCAGTCTTTAAAATTTTGAAGGGTATTTTTGTCCAAACAAAGTATAACCACTTCCAAACACAATTTTCATCCCTCCTCCTCTCCGGCCATGGAGATTTGACGAAAAGTTCTTCTGCTACCATCTCAGGAATCGAGTAGAAATAAAATGTCACAACCCCAACTTCAAGCCGTAACTCGTCTTTCTAAAATACTGAAAATCCTGTCTGTGGAAGCACTTTCACTCCTCAATTCCTTGACACAGCAAGGCCTCTATCACACCCATCACTCCAAAATAATGATTCTTCACCACTTTCTCTCATTCGACATGGCCTTAGGCTTAGTATCTTATCCAACAAGTACTTTGCGACTGCCTCACATCCCGGTTATTTATGCTTTCTTCTCTTCTTGGCCATTTAACCCAATGAGCTATGAATTTCAATTCGCTGCTTGTTTATGAAGTGATTGTTAATGTCCATGTTAATCCTTAATTGCAATTGGAGCAGGCCTTTTTTTATTTTGATCATATGGTTGATAAAGGGTTTGTGCCCAGTCGACTACATTGAATAATTTACTGAACTTGGAAAAAAAATTCATCCTCATGGTCAAGATTCCACCTATTGAAAGTTGTAATCTCACTAGTGTAATTCCGACTAGTCTCGGGAATCTATATAACAAATTTCCCCCTGTTGCTTCATTATTTGGTAGCTAATACCCCCCCCCCCCCCCCCCTTGTTTTGCCATTTTGGCAGCTTCAGAAATGGCAGCAAATGGGGGCTTCTTATTCTCCATATACCAACAAATCCCTATTTTGCTGCAAAAAAGAAATGGCTTTGTGCTAGAAATTTCTACAAAGGTGATCGTGCAGCGCAACAGCGATCGGGAAAGTGGTGATGGTGTGGTGGAGCATCTCTGCATATCTGGCATGAGTTATTTTTGGAAATTAACAAATAAATAATTATTTTTGATTAAATGGTTGATGGGGTTTGTCGAGGAGGAAGGATGAAAGTGGTGTTTGAAGTTGGTTATACTTTGTTCAGACAAAAATACCCTTTAGAATTCTAAAGGTTGACTGTTTAAATCCAAATAGGTGGTGGAGGGACGCCTGAATTAACAGAAAGGACGTCTTGTGCAAGAAATTGTATACGTTCGGACGTTTTGTATCAAAAATTAGAATGTTGGGATGTTTTTCACAATTAATGTCAACGTATGGACGTTTTGTACCAATTACCCTTAAAAGTTGTACAAATTAGGCGTGTTATCCAATAAAGATAAGACTTACTTTCTATTTTCGTCTGTCCCAAATTGTAGATCATTTTTCATATGGTTTAATTGAAAAACTAGTTTCCAACCTTTCAAAAAAGTAGCAAATATGTCCAAATCTTTGAGTTTTGGCATCATACATCCCAAACATATGGTTTTATTAGTAACTTTAGTCCAGTTTTGACAAATCTATTAGTTTTTTCGTTAAGTAAACGGTAAAATAAGAAAGAAAATTAAAAGATTCAATAAATGAAGGATTAAATGTAGATTTAGTCCTCCATTTGATTTTGGCAACATACGTATCTAACATTTCATTTATTAGCATATTGTATCCATTTTGATAGAATCCGTCAATTCATTATTGAAAATAAAAAAAATAAAAAAATCAAATATTTTTTTTTTTTAAAAAAAAAAAAAAAGAAGAAGAAAATTACAGTACAAACATTATTGTTCAATTAGACAATCAAATTTCCAATTCAAATCATTTTGAACACAATTTATTGTACACGAGCACAAAAAAATGAAAATTTTACTATTGAGTAATTGAAGGTGCTTTGAAATTGAATTTGAGGAAAGCAAATTCATAGGTCCGATTTGTTTTTTGTTGAGATTGAGGTAATTGATGTTGTAGTTGAATCTACATATGTTATTGCCACTGTTCAGTTTTTAACATCTTCATATCCCAAATGCACTAAACAATGGCTTCTACTTTCAGATTCTAAGTTTATATTGTCGAAATTTTGTACCAAGAAGAAGTCATTGGTGAGTGCATCTAAGAAAGATGAATGATTAAATTGACAATAGCAGCAACATTTACATATTCAACAACAAAAACATCAATTACGAATTATATGCTTATGTGTGGAATTATGAGTATAAGGTATTCAAATTGATTTGAATTGAGAATTTGATCGTTTAATGGAACAGTGATGATAGTGTATTGTAATTTTCTTTTTTTTAAAAAAATGTTTGAATTTTTAGTAATATTTTTACTTCCCCATAATGTCTTGTGATAGTACACATATGTCAGTCACCAATAAAATTTGATTGATTATATCAAAATGTATGTAATTTGCAAATAAAAAAAAAGGGTTAGCGATGTATGATGCCAAAAATCAAAAGTTGAAAACTAAATTTGCAACTAACCCTTCTTCTATTTTGGATTTTTTAAAGTGAATTTTACATTTTTCACTTCACTTAACGGTAAAAGCTAATATATTTGTCAAAATGTGACTAACGCTGCTAATAAATGGTACATTGGAGACGTAAAGTGTGAAAATCAAAGATTTGAATATATTTACAAATTTTTTCAAAGGTTGATGAGTAAACCTGCAATTAACCACTTTCTTATTGATAGTGCAGTAGAGTTTTTAATTTTCTAATATGTTCTTACTTCATATGTTTTGTCATCAATAAATGTGAATTATTTCTAAGAGTCCGTTTGGTGTAAGATATTTTTGAGGAAAGTTGATTTTTTTGGAGAATATGCGGCTGAAAAGAGGTTAAAATGCGTGAAATTGGTAGGTCCCATAAACAAATGGTTAAAAATGAGTTTGAAGGAAAACTTGTCCAAGAGTTCCTTGACCAAACAAGGGCTTAAACTCTTATTTGATACAAATTTATATTAGAAAAATGTAAGAAAATTTATATTTCCAACTCTACTAATTACATTTTCTTAATTCTTGTAAAATTGGAAGCAATCATATCTTGTGGAACATAGAAGGTAATAAACTTTAATAATATGGAGAATAATTTGAGAATATCTAAATATTTTGGGCTTATAATGAGCTTTCACTACTAATTGAGCAACATATATTTATATTGATCGAATTCATTGTTCTAACTAATCCACGAAAATTTTAGTGCTCAAGGTATTTAAAACATGTTTGTTGTCCTTCAAATTATCATTTGATTACATAGCAGCCTTTGTTATTGATTTTTAGTCATTACAGTATTAAATTGTTGAAGACTTGTAGCTAAGTGTCATTAAGCAAAGAATTTGTCAACGTATTTGGACAAGCAGCCATCTTGGGTCATCAATATGGTTTTTGACTAGTTTGCTCTCCTTCTCTTATTACAGAAAAAAAAAAAAAGAGTTTGAAATGCTCCTTGATCACCTTAAGCTTCTTCCCATATCAAGACTTAGCTGCTCTATTCATTTTGTTCAGGCTTGTAAGAGAGTAGAACATTCATGACGTACCTATGTTTTTTAAGGCCTGAGACGAATAGTTCATCATTGAGGAAATGGGCCCTAGGCTTTATGGAGGTGTGGTTAAGAGACAGCGGGAATTCACTTCAGCCTTCACATTCTTCATAGGCTTTTTGAGAAATTAAGTGGGTTGCAGTTGGGCTGTAACTAAAAAAAGTGGGCCCTAAAAATAAATTAGGTCTGTGGGCCTTGAGTCGGTGGACTCATTAGCCTCTAAGCAGGTTCGGCCCTACGCCCATCAAAGCTACTTCAATCTTTGTTCGGTGCTGCATTTCTTGAGAACTGAGTGTTGTAATGTAATGGAACGGAGAAGAGGAAAACTTAATCAAATTGGAAAAGAGCATGAACACCAAAATAAAAAAATAAAAGAAAAAATAATTGGCTTGAACATGTCGTCTTTGTCCTCAAACTATATATGTCCCCTCTAGATGGATTTGAGTGCTTATAGGGACTCTATGACAAATGGTTTGTACGATTAATCAAGCTCTAGAGAATAGAATAACTTAAGCCTTTTTTATTTCTTTTAAAAACTTGAAGAACACTATGAAAAAGTTAGAATGTTGGAGAAAAATTCGGATTAATAGCACTTTTGATTGTTTGGGAGTTGGTAATTATATATTTATTGATTGAATTCAATAACCTATTTATAGATTTCAATAAATAATTCACGGATTGGTTCCAACTATTCACAATAGGCTGTGTCCAAAAATTGAAAAGCCACCGAAAATGAATTTGAGAAACTAGCCATTATAATAGCTAGTTTTTCACAACCATACAATCGCACGGTTATGCTCCATGCAATCACATGGAACAAATCATATGGCTTTTGTTTTACAAAGCACAAGCCACGCTATCGCATGGAAATAAGCCCAAATAATTTTTCAATGAAAATAATTTTTCTAATTTCTCTAATCAATATTATATTGAACAATATTTATAATTATTGAAATTAATATTCCATCAATTACCCACATGTTCAAAATTATATTGATTACAATAATTCAAACAACCAATACTTATTCATTAAATATCTTACGATTTAAATCTACCATAGTGTAATTCCCGTAAAGTATTATTTGAACTAGTTATTTGTGATAATACCAGTGAGAACATACACGCACAAGTGTCATGTATTCATAAGTTCTTCAAGCTTCCTTAGTGCTTTTATGATGTTGCATTTGTCCTATTAATTGAACTTTAAGAGACAAATTTCTACTCTCTATTAAGGCGACGCCACCTTGAAATTAATCTAAGTGAATTTCTTCTAGTATGTTTGTTACTTTTAGAGATACTTGTACTTAGTACTGAATTTCATTAAGAGTTTAAAGCTCACCCCTCATTTAAATGACAACCAGCATTATATTGTTTAGGATATGGTTCTTTACGGAATTAATAATGTAAAAACTATCCAGTTATCGAATGACTTGTTTTTACCTTTTAGAACTCATAAATTACTCTTTTAGTAATGATAGGTAGGATTATCATCGTTGGTAGATCTTTTAATTTTGAAAATTTTAATCGCACCCTACTTAACGTAGAAATTATTAAATTTCGATTAGGAGACTTAGTTAAATGATCAGCTAAATTCTCATTAGACTTAAATTAATTTAGGAAAATTATCCCCTCTTAATTAATTTTGTTACGTAGCCATATCTTAGACTCATATGTGTAGACCTTCCATTGTATACCTCATTGTATGCTTCAGCTAATATAACTTGATTATCACACAAAATAGATGTAGTAGATGTATTCTATAGTCCCAAAGGTATCTCATTCATAAGATCTTTAAGCCGCTCAGCTTCTTTCTCGTTGTTGAATAATGCCACGAATTTAGATTTTGTGGTTTATTTTCTTATTCATGTTTGTTCCTAGATCCTTCTAATATGGCCGAGAATTTTGAATATCATAGACATAGGTTTTCGATTTTCTAAGTACCCAAGAACTCTAACAATGGCCCTCCAATGTTCCTTACTTGGATTATTAGTAAACATACTATGTTTACTAATCGTAAATGTTATATCTGATCTTGGCATTGAGTTCTAAACATAAGACTTCATATAGAACTTGCATACTCCTATTGAGTAATTGCTCTTCCATCATTCTTTGTGAGTTTGGAGCTTGGAGCAACATGACTACTATACTCTTTTATATTCAAGTGTTTAAACTTATTTATCACATTCTCTACTTAATGTGATTGACTCAAGTAACAACCCCTGTTTGCTCACCGCAAGTGTACGAGTCGCACAAGTAATAAAGTGGACTTGGAGTTCGGATATCGATGCCACGAGGATTGAGTAAATTTATGTTCTAGACTAATTACCTTAATCGAAACGAGAGAATTGATGTGATTTTGAAGTTTTGAATAAAATAATCAAACAAACTAAAATGAATAAAATCTTGTGAAAAGAATTCAAGTTATGATTTTATTAAGTGATTTTTAAAGGTGTTGGGACATTCGATTTCACTACGTTAATACTATTAATTCCAATCATCAAGTTTTACTCTTATCTATGTGCTCGATTGAATTCACTTATGCACATGAAATTCCTCTCTTGAGTTTAAATCAACTCTACCTAATTAGTCGATCGTATTTCTAGATAGCAAGTCGTAATGACTAGATGCATGGAATACAAGAATTCATTTAGCGGTCGCAATACTAATAAATGTATATCTCTATCGTTTATCAAAGTATCGGATTTTATTTTTAAATCTAAGTGTTAGCTCACCTCTCGAATTATGAAAACACTCATGAAATCATGAACAAGTGATCAATTCATTCATGCATTAAACACGAAAATAAAATCAACACATGCAAATTATATATAAAACTCAATTCATGAAACTAATAGCGTAAAACTTATGCTATATTGAATATCCCAACTAACAGTTCAGCTACTCATCACAAAATAATTAAAAATGCAAGAATAATATATAAACATGATGATTTTATCTAATTAACAAGAGAATAGAATTCTTGCACCAATATTTGATCTACATTGATCATCTTCAATCCCCCTCCCCTTGCCTTTATTTTGCCTTCTTTGATTCGAATGATAAAACCAAGAATTATGTGTGGTAAGGTTGTGTAAGGTCCTCCAAGTTGTGTATGAGAGGTAGTATTTATAGGTTGATGAATAAACCTAGGTAATTGTCACAAGAAATCGGGTATGGGTCTGTTCTCGCACTGGGCCGGACAAACTGTGTGGCCGCACAGTTGAAATTGTGGTGGCCCCACAATTTGTCAAAATATGGTTATGTTAATTTTAAGTTGAACGCACGGCCACCAAGCACAAAAGGTAATCTTCCAGTGAACTTCCATTTTTCAAAAGTGTTTAAGTAGGCCTTTGATCTTTAATTTCCCATAAGTCCTTTGACTCGATGTTAAATCTACCCTCCATGTATAAAGGGGTCAGGTTATAGCCTAGGAATAATCCAGGGTCATTCTTCCTAGGGATTTTATTGGTATCTTAATATTTGCTAAATTCGAAACTTAAACTATGATTTCAATTATGTTAAAATGAATTTGAAGAGAATATAATTAAATTGCAATGAAAGGGAAATTTGAGTGGAGTTATTCTTTCGCTATCAATTGGGCTTTTCAAATAAGATTAGTGTGAATTTCTTGAGATCGATAAAATTTGGAAATATTAGTGAGAAAATTACTCAATTCATTCTACCGCGTTTTGTCGAGCATGTTGTGTGCATTTTCAATACATACCACATCAGCGACACTAATCCAAGTAAAATAATTTGAAAACTTAAAACAATTTATAAACTCTTATCAATAACAACAATTCGCCCATGAGAAATTAAAACACGCCCATTGAAGCTAAGAATAACTCCCCTAAAAAATAACTTAGCCGGACATCATTAAATTAATCGGAATAAAATTCAAATAAACACTAACCATTAATCAAACGAAATTCAAATTCGGAAATGAACTTACAATACTAAATATATCTAAAATCAAATCAATGCCAACAATCTGAAAATTCTATAACCAACATTATAACTCAAACTAAACTAATGTCAAGAATATGAATTTATATAAACTAACAAATGAAACAATCAAAATCAAAGCAAACTAAGAATCAAAACTGGAAAGAATCAACCGAAATCGAGAGCTGCTGGGCATGTGCTGTAGCTGCTAGTTCGAGGGAGCTGCTGGCGAGTCTGCTGCGTGAAGATGAGTTGATGTGCGGAGGCTGAGGGCTGCTGGTTGTGTGAGGGAGAGAAGACAGAGGCAGAGAAGATGAGAGATACGGGTGGGAGATGGTGAAAAGGAGAGAAAACGGAGCTGTGGCTGGTTTGCTGTTGGGATTTAAGGTTGGTGAGGCTGAGAACGGTGGCGTGAGAGAGGAGAGGTGTGGCTGGCGGTTTCTGTGCTGCTGCGTGGCTGCTGGTTGTTCCTTGAGGAAGAGAAGGCTGGCGGCTAGAAGTGGTGAGGAAGAGAGATAGAGCTGCGTGAGAGAGGGAGCAGGTTGGCGGCTGAAGCACCGGTTGAGAATGGTTGGCTGCTGGTTTGTTTTCAGGGAAGGGAGAAGACAGAATATGCGTGAGGTAGAGGGAATTCAGAGGGAGGTTCTGTGTGTGTAGTTGGTTGCTGCTGGGACAAAAACAGAGGCTGAAAATGGTGGATTGGAGAAGAAGATAGCGAGAGAAAGAGATGGAGAGGGGGCTGCTGAGTGGTGTGTAGGTTTTCTTCTCAATTTGGGCTTTTTCGGGTCCATTAAACTAGGGATTTTTGAGATAAAATTGTCCAAAATGTACCTGCAATTAAATAAATGAAATTATTAACAAATAAAATCAATTTAGAGTTTAACAAATAAAATTGTATCTTTAATAAATTTTATTCTAATTTATAAAATTTAAATCCCCAAAATTGTATTTTTCATTTATTTGTCTACCTAAAATACGTAAAATTGGACAATAATCACACTCTCCAACTAGCTTTTTGCTAGTCTCTAGCAATTCAAGCGAATTAAAAACATGATTAGCTCAATGAAAAAACTTCAATTGTAAAGTCAAGAATGAATTTAGATAGTTGAGCACATCAACTTCGCACAATCAAGAGATCAATCATTATATCCAACTTAATCCATAAAAACATTCCCAAAATTTTGTGTGTGTGTGTTTTAATCCGATCCATCAAACCACTAACCCCAACACATACAGTGTCAAGTATTCACTCAAGCCAAGTATAAACTCCATATACTCACGGGTATGTGTATTTTGTTTCTGGATTGGTTAGGGGATCACTCATGGAGTTTGAAAATTGATCACTCAACATTCAATAAAGGCCATATATATGTGGATGACAGCAATGCAAATATTGACCTCATGAAAAGTTCACAACCATTGGGACTCAACCGTTCTTACCACAAGCCTACTTAAGATCAAAATGTCAACATCAACGTAAAGGTAATGATGGTGTTCTCAAGAGAATTGATACAGAGTGATGGAAGAAGAGGTTTGCATATTTCAGTGATAATAATATAACAAGAAATTCCAATGGAAGTATACGACGCAATGGTAGCATTTTTTTTGAATAGGATAAGGAAATAAAAGAGGTGAGTAGAATTTGAGGACTTCCAAAATATAAGCAAGGATAATAATTTTTCACTTTTAATTACACTTCAAGCTTGCTTTCTTCTTCACATCCTTTACTTTCTCTTCAATACGTCTCCTTTTTCTTTCTCTCTTTATTTATTTATTTATTTATTTTTTTAAACTGAGATCCTCTCAAATAATTTTTCAACATTTTCCTCTCGTCTAATGACTGTCAAATACTTTCCAACTTCACTTTTCTTTCTTTTTCATGCACTGAACGTTAGTTTCTCAAATATGGAGCAAAAATAATCATCCTCACTTATACTTGAAAGTAGAAACAAGGTTATGTATTTATGGAAGCAATGTCTGGATGTAATGTCATTTTTAATGTGAAATAAATGAAAGGGCTTTGTGGCTATGAAGGAATTTTGTGGATATGAAGGAATTTTGTGGATATGAAGGGATTTGTGATGGGAAGAGAATATGATAATATTAGCTTCAAAGGATCAAAATTTTATTTGACATTGACCTTCATCGTTTCTCAAGTGTAAACCACCAACAATCCACAATCCGTGTAATGATGCCCAATGGAAGTAGCAATATCAAACAAGGGCAATATAAGAAAACTACCAATCGCTCAACTCTCATGATGAACAAATAAAATTACTTAACTTGAGAGAGCTCTAGTTGTATGTGTTGACTATCCATCTTACCACAAGGCTTAAATTCGTGCATAAAAAAATTTTTTTTAGGAGGGAGGTCTTTACAGAATAACAAAGATATAACTCAAGACTCAAGATGTACTCAATTTTAATGCTCAACTATTACAAAAGAATTTATGCAAAACAAGTACATTTTGAGTCACTCTCCCCCCAACTAAAATCAGACATTGTCCTCAATGACTCAAAGAAAAGAAAAATGAACGGTGAATAATAAACACGACTCAAAATTAAATCAAGCTAAAGGAGAAGAGTGTACCTGAGAGGAGGCTTATGCACATGAGCAATTATTCAAGAATGAAAAAAACTAAAAATGAAGAAAAGAATAAAATCTGCAAAAGAAAAAGAAAATATATACATAATAATAAAAGTTAGTTCCAAGAAAATCAGCTGCTGGAAGCAGGGTCCAGCAGAGGTAGTTCATTAATATCAGCAGAAAAATTATCCAAAAATGGTTTTAGACGTTGTCCATTAACTTTAAAAACAGTACCAGTTTTTGGATCCAAGATTTCAACTGCTCCATAAGGGTAAACAGTTTGCACAATGTAAGGACCAATCCATTTAGTTCTCAACTTACCAGGAAACAGATGAAGTTTACAGTCATATAGCAATACTTTTTGAGAAGGAAAAAATGATTTTCTAAAAATTTTCTTATCGTGAAAAACTTTCATTTTCTCTTTTGAAAATTTTGCATTCTCATATGCTTCCAAACGCAATTCATCTAACTCATTCAATTTTAATTTCCTAAACTCACCAGCTTGATCTAGATCAAAGTTGAGTGTCTTGATTGCCCAATAAGCTTTATGTTCGATTTCAACCGGAAAGTGACAAGGTTTTCCAAATACAATTCTATAAGGAGACATTCCAAGAACAGTTTTAAAAGCAGTTCTATAGGCCCATAAAGCATCATCTAATTTTATAGGCCAATCTTTTCTATTTGGATTCACTGTTTTTGTCAAAATGCCTTTAATTTCCCGGTTGGCTAGCTCAGTTTGACCATTAGTTTGAGGGTGATAGGGAGTGGAAACTTTATGCCTAATGCCATATTTCTTTAACAGAGTTTCAAAATGTTTATTACAAAAATGTGTTCCACCGTCACTAATTATGGCCTTAGGCATACCAAACCTAGAAAAAACATGTTCTTTCAGAAATTTGAGCACAACTTTATGGTCATTTGTTCTACATGGAATAGCCTCTACCCATTTTGACACATAATCAACAGCAACCAATATATATAGATATCCAAAAAAAGGGGGAAAAGGGCCCATAAAATCTAATCCCCAACAATCAAAAATTTCAAGAACAAGGATTGGTGCTAATGGCATCATATTCCTATGGCTGAGACTACCAAGTTTCTGACATGCTTCACAATTTTTACAAAAGGTATGAGCATCCTTAAATAAACTAGGCCAATAAAAACCACATTGAAGTACCTTAGCAGCTGTTTTCTGCGAAGAGAAATGGCCTCCGCAAGCATGAGAATGACAGAAAGTAAGAACTTGTTGTACCTCGTCATCAGGAACACATCTTCGAATGATCTGATCAGCACAATATTTGAATAAGTATGGATCATCGTAGAAAAATTTCCTTGCAATAGCTTTCATCCTCATTTTGTCTTGGACACTCCAATTTGAGGGCATATGACATGTGACAAGATAATTAACCAAGTCAGCAAACCATGGAACAGTATTCAAGCTAAATAACTGTTCATCGGGAAATGAATCATTTAAAGGGTGAGAAACTTTTGAATTATCAGGATTTAATCTGGATAAATGATCAGCGACAACATTTTCTACCCCTTTTTTATCCTTAATTGTAATGTCAAATTCCTGCAATAACAAAATCCATCGAATGAGTCTAGGTTTAGCATCTTTCTTTGTGAA
The DNA here is from genome assembly GCA_963555705.1 of Ligustrum vulgare. Lineage (NCBI taxonomy): Eukaryota > Viridiplantae > Streptophyta > Magnoliopsida > Lamiales > Oleaceae > Ligustrum > Ligustrum vulgare. The sequence continues at coordinate 41,131,841 of OY743180.1, read as the reverse complement.
CAAATATTTAAGAGCAGAATGATCAGTAAAGATGGTAACAGGGGTCCCAATAAGATAGTTCGAAATTTTTCCAGTGCAAAAACTATAGCTAGCAGCTCTTTTTCAGTAGTTGTGTAATTTAATTGAGCTTGATTCAAAGTTCTGCTAGCATAGTAGATTACATAAGGTTCCTTACCTTTCCTCTGGCCAAGCACTGCCCCTACGGCTATATCACTTGCATCACACATTAATTCAAAAGGTAGAGACCAATCAGGTGATCTAACTATGGGTGCAGTGGTGAGTGCCTTTTTTAAATGTTCAAAAGCTGCAGTGCATTCATTAGTCCAAACAAATTTTGTATCATGCATTAAGAATGTAGTCAAAGGTTTTGCTATGATACTAAAATCTTTTATGAACCTCCTATAAAAACCTGCATGACCTAAAAATGATCGCACATCTTTTACAGTTGAAGGAATAGGCAACCTAGAAATTGAATCTACTTTTGCCTTATCTACTTCCATGCCTTTAGCAGAAATTATATGACCTAAAACAATTCCTCTTGTTACCATGAAATGACATTTCTCCCAATTAAGGAGAAGTTGCTTATCTTCACACCTGCATAAAACAGCTTTCAAATTTGTTAGGCAATCATCAAATGAATTACCATACACAGAGAAATCATCCATAAAAACTTCCAAAATGTTTTCTATCATGTCACTGAATATGCTAAGCATGCATCTTTGAAAGGTTGCTGGGGCATTACAAAGACCAAAAGGCATTCTTTTAAAAGCAAACGTCCCAAAATGGCAAGTAAAAGTAGTTTTTTCTTGGTCTTCTAATGCTATTTCAATTTGGTGATAGCCTGAAAAACCATCCAAAAAACAATAGAATGCGTGTCCAGCAACTCTTTCTAGCACTTGATCTAAAAATGGTAAAGGAAAGTGGTCTTTTCTGGTCATAGAATTCAATTTCCTATAATCTATGCACATTCTCCAACTAGTAGGTACCCTTTTAGTTATCATTTCTCCCTGTTCATTTTCAACAACAGTAACCCCAGTTTTCTTAGGAACTACTTGAGTAGGACTTACCCATTTGCTGTCTGCAATAGGATAAATAATACTTGCATCAAGTAATTTTAAAACTTCGTTTTTAACAACCTCTTTCATGTTAGGGTTTAGCCTTCTTTGAGATTCCCTTGAAGGATTAGCATTTTCTTCTAGGAAAATTCTATGAGTGCACACTAAATGACTAATTCCCTTAATATCTGCTATAGTCCAACCTATTGCAGATCTATGATCATTCAATACTTTCAACAACAAATTTTCCTGATCACAAGTAAGAGTAGAAGAGATTACCACAGGGTATGATTCATTAGGTCCCAATAATGCATACTTTAATTCAGATGGAAGAGGTTTAAGCTCCAGAGTTGGCATCTTTTCTGTTGATGTTTGCATGGGTGTCTGGCTAACATTTAGAGGCTCAATGTTGGGCTGCCAAGCTCTTACAGCTGTTGTTGTTATACTTTTTGAAGGGTCTTGAATGCTGTCCAATTCGAGATTCTGCTCAAGTTGCTCATTAGGATCTTCTAACTAACTAGCAGCTCTTCCAGCATATTAACGTCCTGTACTTCATCAAAATCTTTTGGTTGCCTACAAGCATTGAAAATGTTAAGCTCCAAAGACATATTTCCAAAAGTCAACTTTAAAATACCACTCCTACAATTTATTAAAGCATTTGAAGTTGCAAGAAATGGTCTACCAAGAATAACAGGGATTTGAGGAGAAGTTTTAGGTGTACTTTGAACATCAATAACAACAAAATCAACTGGATAATAGAATTTATCGACTTGAACCAAAACATCCTCAATTATCCCTCTAGGCATCTTAATAGATCTATCTGCTAATTGTAAAATCATGGGGGTAGGCTTAAGTTCACCTAGACCAAGTTGTGTATACACACTAAAGGGCAAAAGATTCACACTCGAACCTAAATCTAGCAATGCATGACCAATACGAGTGGTTCCTATCATACAAGCAATGGTTGGAGAACCAGGATCTTTAAATTTTTGAGGAGTCTGACATTGTATGATAGAACTCACTTGTTCAGTTAAAAAGGCCTTATTCTTAACAGCTAACTTCCTCTTCACCGTACACAAATCCTTAAGAAATTTAGCATAGGCAGGGACTTGTTGAATTGCATCTAACAGAGGAATATTTACCCTAACTTGCTTAAAAATCTCGTGAATTTCTGTTTGCTTTTTGGTCTTATTATCAGGTTGTAATCTTTGAGGAAAAGGGGCAGGGGGTGCACCTACTATTTGCTTAGGTGGTTCCTGAACATCAGATACAGATTTTAGTATAGTATCATCGACAGGAGGTTTAGCTTGCTTACCCACCAAGTTCTCTTGAGGTTCAGGAACTTGGATTTGCTTACCACTTCTCAAAGTAGTTACTGCTTTCACATGTCTTAGATTGGATTCATCGACCCCATTGTATTGAGTTTGAGGATTAGGCATTGGTTGAGCTGGAAACTTACCTTTTTCTGCTGCACTTGCCTGAGTAGTCAGCTTTGTAAGCTGAGATCGGATGTCATTGATGGCCTGAGAGTTTTGATTGTTGATGGCAGCTTGGCTTTGCATGAATTGTTGGATTTGGTCTTCCAGACTTCTCTTCTGCGGTGGCATATATGGTGTTGGTTGTGAAGGTCCAGCATTGTTGCCAACATTATTGCTTCCTCCTTGATCATTCCTCCAACTGAAATTGGGATGATTTCTCCAACCTGGATTATAAGTACTCGAATATGGATTAGAATAAGGTTTGGAAATCATATTAACAGCAACAGATTGATCAAAATACATTTCTTTTAGTTGGGGAAGTGCAGGACAATCAGAGGTTAAATGCTGTGCATCATCACAAATTGAACATTTTTCTAAAATAGTGGAAGAGGAATTGACTTCATTCACTTTTTGAGTTTCCAAATTTTCAAGTTTTCGAGTGATGACAGCCAATCGGGCATTTATGTCATCATCTGCTCTAAGTGAATGAATTCCATTTCCAGATGCAATTTTTGGAAATTCAGCTTTTATTGCAACACCCCTATCAAACTCATCAATGTTATCCCAAGATTGAGCATTTTCAGCTAAATCATCAAAAAATGTAAAAACGTCATTCGGGTCTTTTGCAAAGAAGTCACCATTACTCATGGTTTGCACAAATTGTCTCATTTCTGGTCTGAGCCCTTCATAAAATTTTTTTGTTAACATCCATTTTTCATAACCATGATGGGGACAAGATAACAACAAATCCTTAAATCTTTCCCAACTAGTGTAAAAATTTTCATTATTCTTTTGGGAAAAATTCATGATTTGTCTTTGAATTGCGGTGGTTCTTTGTGGTGGAAAAAACTTTTTAATGAACTCTTTCCGCATATTTGCCCAATTTGTAATTGAACTAGGCCTCAAGGAGTTAAGCCATGACTTAGCTTTATCCTTTAGTGAAAAAGGGAAAAGCTTGAGTCGAATGACTTCCTCAGTGCAATTTCTTTCAAGAAAAGTAAAACAAACCCCTTCGAATTCCTGGATGTGGTGATATGCACTCTCTGATGGCATCTCATGGAAGCGTGGTAGATGATCAATCATTCCCGTTTTGAAGTTGAAGACTACCGCATTTGCAGGCGTCACTATGCATGACGGAGTGCTTGTCATCGTTGGAAAAATGTAGTCTCTAAGACTTCGAACGACTGGCGCCTCATTTGGATCTGCAATATTTTCCATTAGTACCTGCTGATTTTCAAGAATTAGAAATTGGTTAGTAGGTTCCGATCTTACTAATCGCTTAGAATTATCTCGAAACCAAACGGACATAAACAAAGAATAATATCAAGAATAGTAGTCGAACAAAAAAATAATAATAAAATAAGAAGAATTCAGCAAAAATCAATTAACACCAAAATAATCTCCGGAAACGGCGCCAAAAACTTGACTCGATGTTAAATCTACCCTCCAAGTATAAAGGGGTCAGGTTATAGCCTAGGAATAATCCAGGGTCATTCTTCCTAGGGATTTTGTTGATATCGTAATATTTGCTAAATTCGAAACTTAAACTATGATTTCAATTATGTTAAAATGAATTTGAAGAGAATATAATTAAATTGCAATGAAAGGGAAATTTGAGTGGAGTTATTCTTTCGCTATCAATTGGGCTTTTCAAATAAGATTAGTGTGAATTTCTTGAGATCGATAAAATTTGGAAATATTAGTGAGAAAATTACTCAATTCATTCTACCGCGTTTTGTCGAGCATGTTGTGTGCATTTTCAATACATACCACATCAGCGACACTAATCCAAGTAAAATAATTTGAAAACTTAAAACAATTTATAAACTCTTATCAATAACAACAATTCGCCCATGAGAAATTAAAACACGCCCATTGAAGCTAAGAATAACTCCCCTAAAAAATAACTTAGCCGGACATCATTAAATTAATCGGAATAAAATTCAAATAAACACTAACCATTAATCAAACGAAATTCAAATTCGGAAATGAACTTACAATACTAAATATATCTAAAACCAAGTCAATGCCAACAATCTGAAAATTCTATAACCAACATTATAACTCAAACTAAACTAATGTCAAGAATATGAATTTATATAAACTAACAAATGAAACAATCAAAATCAAAGCAAACTAAGAATCAAAACTGGAAAGAATCAACCGAAATCGAGAGCTGCTGGGCATGTGCTGTAGCTGCTGGTTCGAGGGAGCTGCTGGCGAGTCTGCTGCGTGAAGATGAGTTGATGTGCGGAGGCTGAGGGCTTCTGGTTGTGTGAGGGAGAGAAGACAGAGGCAGAGAAGATGAGAGATACGGGTGGGAGATGGTGAAAAGGAGAGAAAACGGAGCTGTGGCTGGTTTTCTGTTGGGATTTAAGGTTGGTGAGGCTGAGAACGGTGGCGTGAGAGAGGAGAGGTGTGGCTGGCGGTTTCTGTGCTGCTGCGTGGCTGCTGGTTGTTCCTTGAGGAAGAGAAGGCTGGCGGCTGGAAGTGGTGAGGAAGAGAGACAGAGCTGCGTGAGAGAGGGAGCAGGTTGGCGGCTGAAGCACCGGTTGAGAATGGTTGGCTGCTGGTTTGTTTTCAGGGAAGGGAGAAGACAGAATATGCGTGAGGTAGAGGGAATTCAGAGGGAGGTTCTGTGTGTGTAGTTGGTTGCTGCTGGGACAAAAACAGAGGCTGAAAATGGTGGATTGGAGAAGAAGATAGCGAGAGAAAGAGATGGAGAGGGGGCTGCTGAGTGGTGTGTAGGTTTTCTTCTCAATTTGGGCTTTTTCGGGTCCATTAAACTAGGGATTTTTGAGATAAAATTGTCCAAAATGTACCTGCAATTAAATAAATGAAATTATTAACAAATAAAATCAATTTAGAGTTTAACAAATAAAATTGAATCTTTAATAAATTTTACTCTAAATTACAAAATTTAAATCCCCAAAATTGTATTTTTCATTTATTTGTCTACCTAAAATACGTAAAATTGGACAATAATCACCCTTCATCTTCTAATTGCTACAAATTAGTCCTCATACTTTCAAATCTCTTCAATCCTTTTCTTCCAACTTCTCTTCCTCTTCGATTAAGCTATCCAACTTTGATTTCTAGCACTTTTCACCTCCAGTAAATTCCGGTTGATATGACCTTCATCCATTTGTTCGTTTTAGCTCCAATTATCATCCAAATGCACATTATTTGCCTGAACTTTGGTGAGCCCTTTGAGGATATGGAACGTGGGGGTAAATACACTCTATCACATGGAGCAAAATGGATCCTCCCAGGCACATAATCCTCTTCTTCCCCTACAACTCCAATAGTCATATCCTGCTCATTTGGTTTTTCAATGTATTTCCAAGTAGCTTTCCAGGTGCTCTATCTGAGCAATTTGTCCCACCTTAGTTTCCAAATTTTTGATTGAAGATTGATGACTTTGCAAGACCATCTCTATTTTCTGCATGAATTGTTCTTTCTTGATCATGAATTGGTCTGTCTTACCCATGTACTTATTTTTCTGCCCAATAAACTGGTCTGTCTTTTCCATGAGCTTCAAAACTATTTCTTCCAATTATGGCTTCTTCTCTTCTTTCTAATATTGAGGAGCCATCTATGTATCATTGTTGTCACACCAAGAAAAGCTGGGATGATTTCGCCAATAGGGGTTATAGATGTTAGAATACGGATTGTTTTGGCGTTGATTCCCTTGCATGAAGTTAACTTGCTCCACTGGACACGCAAGAATAGGACAATCTGAAGTTGCATGATTTGCTTCACATTCTTCGTAATTCACCCATAATTTTTCACTGAATTCTCCACTTGTGTAGATTGCAAGCAAGTCACCAAAGAATCAATTTTCGCAGTCAATGCAGCAACTGAGTCTACCTCATACACCCCTGTTAGTTTCTTCTGTATTACTTTATCTGATCCCCACATAGCATTGATGTTTGCTATTCTTTGAAATAGCTCAAGTGCTCCACCAATTGTTTTTGTAGACAATGCCCCGTTGGATGAAGTGTCAACCATACTTTTGAAATGAGGAAGTAGCCCTATATAAAATAATTTGATTGGTTCACCCTTATTGATGCCATGATTAGGACACTTCCTGAGCATGCTCTTGAACCTGTTCCAAGTGTCATCAAAGGATTCAGAATCATGTTGGAAAAAAGTAATTCTCCCAGCATGCGCGAATCCAACAACTCCACTGTCTTATCCCATAATATGTATAGGAACAACCTAAGTCTGGTAGCATCATCGGATAGTCCTTGGTACATGTCTCAGAGTTCTGAGACATGTGTACGGATTTTCATTCGATTTCCCATAAAAGTATTGCCCATTTTGGAACGTATTGATAACATTTTTCTTCAGCTGAAAGTTTGCAACCCCAAACGACGGATACACGATGCTAGATTGGCTTTGTACTATTTGAGGAGTCATGAAATCACCAACTAGCATGTCATCTTCATTAATAGGTGGCCCAATATCTAGTAAACCCAGATTGTTTGCCATGTCTTCCTATTTTTGATTTTTCTATTTATCCGATTCCTTAGCTTCCCTTAACTTGGGGTGCAAGGTTATTTAGATTTCCCGATCACCTTCTATAAGTTCCACGTTCCTCAAACTTTGCATGCACAACCTGAAAAAGAAAACAAAGAAAAAGTGAACGAAATGAAATTAAAATATAAAAATTACTAAAAAATAAAAATAAACGAAAGTAAGCGGTAAAAAGTCCGAATTAGTGAAAATAGCCTAAAAATAAATTTAAGCTATATTTCCTGTCAACGGCGCCAATACTTGTTTTTGCTCACCGCAAGTGTACGGGTCGCACAAGTAATAAAGTGGGCTTGGAATCCAAATATCGATCCCATCAGGATTGAGGAAATTTATGTTTTAGAATAATTACCTTAACTGGAACGAGAGAATGATGTGATTTTGAAGTTTTGAATAAAATAATCAGACAAACTAAAATGAATAAAATCTTGTGAAAAGAATTCAAGTTATGATTTTATTAAGTGGTGTTTAAAGGTGTTGGGACATTCGATTTCACATAAGTCAATACTATTAATTCCAATCATCAAGTTTTAGTCCTATCTATGTGCTCGACCGAATTTAGTTATGCGTATGAAATTTCTCTCTCGAGTTTAAATCAACTCTACATAATTATTTAATCGTATTTCTAGACAGTAAGTCGTAATGACTAGGTGCATGAAACACTAGAATTCATTTAGAGAAGGGAATTTTGGTCAATTTAGCTTGCTTTGAAATATTCGAGTTGATCGACGGGGGTAACATGTAAGAACGATAAGTCAGAGGATATAATTATCGATTAGATGTTTCAGTAATTTCAATTTTATTAAGAGTGCAATCTTGTTATTTTAGTGTAATAAAACGCGATTAATAAATTAATTTTGACTGATCAAGAGTTGATTAGGTCATAATTAATTTATTGGATCTTAGTTTAATTGGGTCCGATCTGGTTTCCCTCTGTGGCTTCAGTATAATAGGCTTATACGGGCTTATAACATGTATTGGGCTGTGCAGAAATGAGCCTAGGTTATAGTACTAGGGTTGGTAGAGTTTTGGAATCGTAAAGAGATTACAAATAGTCTTCTAAGACTATTTTTCTTAACCTAGTTTGCAAAGTGACGAGACATACACTAAAGTATGTAGTGTGTGTTTACTCTTTACAAAGAAAATTCTAACCCTAGTTTAACCTAGGCCTGGAGTGATGAGAATCATGGCAAATTTGATATAAAAATATACAAATCTATGAATCATGGCATGTAGGAAGAAGATTGGAGGCAAAAATTATGGTCAAAGAAGACTTGAGGTGAAATTGGAAATAAAAAACCCGCAAGGATTGTGATCTAGATTTTTAGTTAGAGATTGAAGCTCAGTTTTCGTATAGAATACGTTCAAATTTGGGAACATATATTTCAATAAGAATTGTACATATTTGGGTTTTCTTTCTAACAGGCTATGAATCAACACAATTAGATATTAGAAAAGAAAGTTATGACCAAAATACCAAGAGAGCGTACGGTTGAGAAAAGTGCAAAAATGATACAGCTGGACACTTACGATCGTAAACACAGTACTTACAATCGTAAATCATATTTTACTTAAAATTACAGCCGTAACCAACATCCATCACGGCCGTAGCTGCTGTTTTGGCCGCACGCCAAATTTTTTAAATTAGGGTTCACTTTTTATGTTTAAATTCTGTTATTAATTATATTAATTTTATTTTTGGGCCTCTATAGCTGCTAGGGTTAATCTTAGTCCGTTTTTTCATTATTTATATCCTTTTTTTCATTCATTATAAGATGAGACTTTGATGTTAATAAACAATGTTTATTGAGGATTCGATAAAATTATAGGTCAATTCCTATATTCCTTTTTGAACTTATTAAGATTATTTCATGTAGCCTTCAATCGAACTTATCAAATATTCGGGAGAATATTTTTAGCATTCAAAAAAAGAAACTTATCAAGGAAGCTGGACAATCCTAGTGACGTTTCGAAAGTCTTGGTTCTTTCTTCTGCATCATCTTTCCTCATGTCGTGAAGTTTGGGTCAAGACTCCTCCGTTCAAAAACAAACTTGGGTTCGGAACTTTCCGGGGTAATCATGGCAGGCTTGACAGAATAATCTACAAATCAAGCCAAACAAAACTTCCAGGGCATGTTCAAAGGGATCTAAATCAATAATTGCATGTGGGAAGAAGATTGGAAGGAAAAATTATGGTCAAAGAAGACTTGGGGTGAAATTGGAAATAAAAAAACCCATAAGGATTGTAATCCAGATTTTTAGTCAGAGATTGAAGCTCCGCTTTCCTATTGAATACGTTCAAACTTGGGAACATCTATTTCAAGATGAATTGTAGATATTTGAGTTTTCTTTTCAACACACTTTGAATCAGTATAATCGGATATTAGTAAAGAAAATTATGACCAAAATACCAAGAGAGCATGCGGTTGAGAAAAGTGCAAAAACGATGCAGCTGGACACTTATGGCCATAAACACAGTACTTACGATTGTAAATCATATTCTCCTTAAAATTACAGCCGTAACCAACATCCACCACTACCGTAACTGCTATTCTGGCCGCACGCCAATTTTTGTAAATTAGGGTTCGCGTTTTTAGGTTTAAACTCCGTTTTTAATTATATTAAGTTTATTTTTGGGCCTCTATAGTGGCTAGGGTTAATCTTAGTCCGTTTTTCATTATTTATATCCTTTTTCATTCATTATAAGATGAGACTTTGATGTTAATAAACAGTTTTTATTGAGGATTCAATAAAATTATAGGTGGATTCCTATATTCCCTTTCGAACTTATCAAAATTATTTCATGTAGCGTTCAATCGAACTTATCAAATATTCGTGAAAATATTTTTAGCGTTCAAAACCAGAAACTTATCAAGGAAACTGGATAATCCTTGTGGCATTTTGAAAGTCTTGGTTCTTTCTTCTGCATCGTCATTCCTCGTGTCATGAAGTTTGGCTCAAGACTCCTCCGTTTGAAAACAAACCTGCGTTCGGAACTTTCCAGCGTAATCATGGCAGGCTTGACAGAAAAATCTACAAATCAAGCCAAACAAAACTTCCAGGGCGTGTTCAAAGGGCTTCAAATAAATAATTGCACGTGGAAAGAAGATTTGAGGCAAACATTATGGTCAAAGAAGACTTGGGATGAAATTGGGGAATCAAAAACCCGCAAGGATTGTGATCCAGATTTTTAGTCAGAGATTGAAGTTCAGTTTTCGTATAGAAGATGTTCGAATTTGAGAACATCTATTTGAAGATGAATTGTAGATCTTTGAGTGTTCTTTCCAATGCACTTTTAATCAGTACAATCGGACATCGGAAAAGAAATTTATAATCAAAATATCAAGAGAGTATGCGGTTGAGAAAAGTTAAAAAATGATGCAGCCGGACACTTACGGCCGTAAACACAATACTTACGGACTTAAATCATTTTCTTCTTAAAATTACGCCTGTAACTAACATCCATCATGTCCATAACTGCTGTTCTGGTCGCGCGCCGATTCTTGTGAATTAGGGTTCGCGTTTTTTGGTTTAAATTCCGTTTTTAATTATGCTAAGTTTATTTTTGTGCCTCTATAGCGGCTAGGATTAGGCTTAGTCCATTTTTTACTATTTATATCCTTTTTCATTTATTGTAAGATTAGACTTTAATTTTAATAAACAGTTTTTATTGATAATTCAATAAAATTATAGGTGGATTCCTATATTCCCTTTCGGACTTATCAAGATTATTTCTTGCAGCTTTCAATTGAACTTATCAAATATTCCCTAGAATATTTGTGGCGTTCAAAACTAGAAACTTATCAAGGAAACTGGACAAATCCTTGTGGCGTTTCGAAAGTCTTGGTTCTTTCTTTCGCATCGTCGTTCCTCGCTCGTGAAGTTTGGGTCAAGATTCCTCCGTCCGCAAACAAACCTGGGTTCAGAACTTTCCGGCTATAATTCCAAGCTTCGAATCTCATCATTTGGTATCAGAGCTGGACTCTGAATTCAGGTTTTTTATTTTATCCCAGTTTAATGCCATGTATTTATCATCGAGTTTGCATGCGAATTATCCATATCTTGTTGTTGAGTATTTCCTTTCTTGAGTTTTTTTTCGCATTTTTCATGCCAGTAATTTTTTTTCAATTTTTGATCCATATAAAAATTCAACAAAATTCAAAAGTGGTTATTTTATTCGATTCTTATCAAAATCCAATTCCGTTTATTTTGCCGTATTCGTTGTCGAATTTCGGATTAAAAAAATCATTTCTTTTATTTATTTCGAAAATTTCACAAAAAAGTCACTTCAAAATTCAAGAACCACTTTCTCTAATTTCTTAATCCTTTGCTTTATTGTTTTTTCCATTTCATTCTACATAAATTCCACAATGTCCAAATTTCAAGAAAAATCTTCATCTTGAAGGGATGACGATAAAGATCCTGTGTTGATGTTTTTGAATGAAGTAAAGAAGAGGTTGGATAAACTAGATGAAAAAATGGTTCAATTGAAAAAGGAGCGATCTCGAACAAGCCTTAATGATGAGACAAAATATAAGCATGATCATAAACCTTGAGATGAAATTGGGGTTAAGAGAGGAGAAGAGATTGATCCGAATGCAATTGGGGTTAAGAGAGGAGAAGAGATTGATCCGAATGCAATTTTGAAGATTCAAGCAAAAATTTATGAGGAAAAGATGAGGTATGAACGGGAGGCAAAAATAAAAAAATTGGCTAAGTTGCAAAAGGAAGAGGAGAAAAGAAAGGCTGTGGTTAAATGGCTAAAGGAGAGTGAAAAATATATCATGGTAGAGCCTCAAGTTAAGAATATTGAGAAGGAGGAGGGTGAGTTGGAATTGAAGTTAGAAGTACTTGAAGAAACTCCAAATTTTGTAGTAGAAAATGAAAAATTGTGTAGTGAAGAGATGGAAAATATTGATGAGAGGCATAAGGAGAAAAATGATAGTGTGGTTGAAGTGATTGAGAATAAAATCATTGCTGATGAGTGGCATGAATTACAAGTTGGGGTAGAAGTGCAAATTTGGACTCTGAAGTTGAAGATCCACATTTGAGTAGTGGACAGGAAATGCTTGAAAATGTTGATAAAAATGTGGAGTTAGAAGAGGTGGTTGACTGTACGAAGAAAGAAAAGGAGAATAGGGGAGGTGAAGAGAAGGGCCTCGTTGTTGGGAAAAATGAATTGGAGATAATGAGCCATGAGTACAAGGATCCATATCTTGTACCATTTGAAACTAACAATTCCCATCCTATTTTATTTGAATATTTCTTGCAAGTTAATAATTATATTTGGGAGCTTGAGTCGCACCAACCATGGAAATTCAAGCTCATACTTCAATACTTTCATGTCTACCAATTGAAGGAGTACTATTGGTTGATCATATGGCAAGGAAGCAAAATATTTCCATTTGATCCCGGAGGCATCTAAACACCATGAACCAAGCTATGACACAAGACGAATCATCCTGAGAAGGAGGGAATGATGAGAATCATGGTAGGCTTGAGTGAAAAATCTACAAATCAAGCCAAACAAAACTTCGAGGGCATGTTCAAAGGGCTCCAAATCAAAAACAGACTAAGACTAACCCTAACCTCTATAGATGCCCAAATATGAACTTAACATAATTAAAAATGAAATTTAAACTTAAAAATGCCAATCCTAATTCACAAAAATTGGCGCGCGGTCAGAACTGCAGTTCCCCCGGTAATTTTAAGCAGAATATGATTTACGGCCGTAAGTATTGTGTTTACGGCCATAAGTGTCCGGCTCCATCATTTTTGCACTTCTCTCAGTCGCATGCTCTCTTGGTATTTTGATAATAAATTTCTCTCCTGATGTCCGATTGTGTGCTGATTCAAAGTGCATTAGAAATAAGACTTAAGATCTACAATTCTTCTTTAAATAGATGTTCCAAAATTCAAACGTCTTCTATACAAAAATTGAACTTCAATCTTTGACTAAAAATTTGGATCACAATCTTTGCGGGTTTTTTATTTTCAATTTCACCCCAAGTCTTCTTTGACCCTAATTTTTGCCTCAAATCTTCTTCCCACTTGCCATTATTGATTTGGAGCCCTTTGAACATGCCCTTAAAGTTTTGTTTAGCTTGATTTGTAGATTTTTCTGTCAAGCCTACCATGATTCTCATCATAGAGAAAGGTGACCATACACCTGCACATCTGCCATTGGAGAATACCGGGGAAAGCTTGAGGGTTTGAAACTTTGGTGGAATCCAGAAGCAGTAGAAAAGAGATTATTGTAAAGCACGCCCAAGGGTAATCTTCTCAAAACCTTTTTTCTATGCAAAAATTATTTATTCCAAGTTAAATACATAGAACACAAAATCCTGTAACGAGATGATCTATCACAAGAAATCAAATTTTGTGAGTTGAACAACCCGTGTTTCCAACAGAAGAAGGGAAGAGAACCTGTTGAAGCGAAGGAGCTAAAGTCGACGAGAGAGACTGGGCTGAATTCGGCGAGAGAGAATAAGCCTTGTGCGTATGATATGGGCTGAAGTCGACGAGAGAGAATGTTTGTGTGTGTGTGTGTGTGTGTGTGTGTGTGTGTGAGAGAGAGAGAGAGAGAGAGAGAGAGAGAGAGAGGGCTTCCGTGCGTATGATATATGAATGAAGAAAATGTTGGACAAAAAGATGAAAATATCTTTGGCTGCAGCTATCAATTACTGTTGCAAAACAAGAAAACTTTCATCCTTAGTGTGAAAGCCAACATAAAAAAATTATTCATGTTAACTCTTTTAATATAGTAGGATATACACAACTATAGTTTTTATTAAATTTCTTCTATGTTTATTGTGCTCTGATTAATGCAAGTTGAAGTGTCTTAATATCATTTCTCCTTTTTGAAGAATCGAATCGAATCCATCAAAACTCAAAATTAACTTGAAAAGGAAAAACATAATCTTCTTCACCTTTTGCTTTGACTCTGGTTTTATGTTCCCTTTTCTTACTTCCTAGGTAACCTTTTTCTTTCTCTACAACTGTCAATTCTTTTTCTAAAAAAATTAAGTTTTGGAAGAAAAGAGAGGATGGGCTCAGCTCCAATTCAATGGTCTATTTATAATGTTGTTCTTGGTATGAATGTAAAAGTAATTAATTTGGAGAAATTTAGATATACTCTTCTGCAGTTGGTTACCATTGGAGGAAATTAACTTTTTGAAGAATAAAAGTAATGAATTTGAAGAGTTTTAGGTATAAAAAGTTTTCCGGTAGGACGGTGGAGGACCTTTTAGACTGTACCATTGCCCTATCGATGCAATTCACCCGCTCAAGCTTGGTGAAGGAGGTCGAGGAGGAGGCTAGAATGGAGTTGTGGGAAAGAGGAATAGGGAGTGCTAGAGCTGGGACACGCTATGGAAATGGTAGGCTAAGCTCGGAGCGTCACTAGGACGGGAGGAAGATGAGATCACGGTTGTAATTTATAGTTAGATAAGAGGTATATTTGTATATGTATTGCAGTGTATTTATAAAAATTATATTTTATTATTGATGGTAATATGAATGTGGTGTATTGAATAAAATTTGTGGTGGTAATATATTTAGCCTATAAAAATTTTCCACGAATATCCACTTTCTGTTAGTAATTTTCAACGGATCCCTGAAGTCTGTTGGAAATTTCCATCCACCAAATATTTCGTTGGTAATTTCTGACGAATCTGGAAGTCCGTTGGAAACTTTCAACCACCAAAAATCCCTCTCAAATTTCTGATGGAATTTTGAATCCGTTGAAAATTTCCTATAGAATAATACGGACGTCGAAAATTTCCAACGAAATTAGGTCCATCGAAAATTGGCGACGAAATTATATCCGTCGTGAAATTTTTTTCATTGATACCCCAATTTCTAGTAGTGCAACTGATTTTGGTTTTTGAATGTGATCAACAACCAAAAGTGTTCATTTTACGATCACTTATATGATTGTTGAAGGTGATATTTACTATAGTGATAAGAAAATAAGCACAATATGATTATCATAAACTTATAAATATAAATATTTATACAAATTATTATGTTTAAATAAAAAATAAATTATTGGTAAGTAAAAATTTTCCAAATTTAAATAGCGATATTCTTTATTCGTTGTGAACTTCAAAAATCATAATAGCATGTTATTCTCGTGGTGAGATACGTTAATATGCATCCATGGGAACATAATTATATTATTCGTATGCAGTACATATGTTTTTAAAGTTTGGGTGACACCTGGACTATGCTAGGACAACTTGGTTTCGCCACATCTAAAACCTATTTTAAAGTTTACAAAAAATCATGAATAACGTGTTAATCTCGCTGCGAGATGCATTGTTTTATGCATCAACCTAGACATAAAGTTAGGTCAGACATGAACTGTACTAAGGACATATTCGTCATGTTAATTCTAAATAACCTCACATATTCATTGTCTTAAGAGGAAATTACACAGGGACATGTTTTTCAACTTAATAATTCAAAATTAAGATTGGCAAGTTATTCATACATAAATCCGATCATATTTAAATTGTCTCACACACCCACACCAATTTCATTTCAACCCTAATTATCGATTGGAATAAACCTTCTCCACAATCACACTAGTCACTCCAGCTACAGACTCACAAGCTCTGTTGCTGCCAAGCTCTAGTATTAACCATATCTTCTGGCGTTACTCTTCCTTGCCCCTCACCTCCAGCAACCCCTCCGCTCCTAATCTTCTCCACGAAGCCTTCAATCATAGTCGCACGATGATGCTGTGAGATCGCGATTTGCTACCGCACAAAGTTGCTGAGATACCATAGCTGCGAGAAGACGTGAGCATCAGGTGCTGCGACATTGCAGTCGCGCGACACCGCGGGTCATCAGAATCTATTTTTCTCGTCATCGAAAACTAGTTTTTTCATTTTTTTTGGATATGGTGGTTGTGTTCTGTGTACGATTTGTGGTGGTTGTGTTGTGTGCGGTTGGTGGTGTTGATGCATTTGTAGTGTGGTGGCGGTGGCGATGGTGTAGTGTTCATGGTTGGTGGTGCTGTAGATTCCGTATAGGTGGTGGTGCGATGAAGGTTGAAGTGCCGCTGATGGTTTTTACTGGTGGCGATGTCTTTGTGTGGTGGTGCAGTTCGTGAGATGTATCGGTGGTGGGGGTGGCGACGGCAATGGTTGTGGAGCGTGGCTAGGTTGGGTAAGGTGGGGTGGGGGTAAGTTTGGGTAGGGTAGGGTGGAGTGGGTAACTTGTTTGTGACCAATTAGAAGTGATTGTGACTATTAAATGGATAAGTTGTGACATAAAAAATTTAATTGTGGCTTAAGATTTGTTAGGTTGTAATCAATTAATTTGAAATTTAAGACCAATTACATATGATTGTGACTGATTAATAGATAACTTGTGACAAAAATTTTAAGATTGCGATATAATTTATGACCGTAATTCGTAATTTGTTAACTTGTGACCAATTAATTTGAAATTATGACCGCAAATAAGTTGTAACTTATAAAATCAATATTTGTGACTGTAAATTGTATATTTGTGACCACATAAAATCGAGATATATGATCGATAAATAAGCTGTGACTTAAGAATTTTGGAAATTATGACAAAAAAATTACTCGTGATCGGAATTTTCATAATTTGTGACAGAAAAAAATGTTGTGACCAATAAAATTTGTGACTTAATTTGTGATCGAGAAATTAGTTGGATCGATAAATTTTGTGATTTGTGACCGAGAAATAAATTATGACCTAAAATATTTGTGATTTGTGACCAAATATTAATTTGTGGCCATTTAATTTGATGATTTGTGATCGAAAATACGTTCTGACCTATAAATTTGTTATTATTTTTGTGATTTGTGATCGAGAAATCTCCTAATTTGTGACCTATAAAATTGATGATTTGTAACTGTGATCATAAATTGTATAATTGTAATTTCTCGTTTAATTAAATACTTTTCAAAAAAAGAAAAACCTGATTTTTGTAATAATTCCATAAGTTTCTTATTAATTTTGAAAATGTATTTTTTAACTACCTTACTTATGTATTCTTCCATTGTCTTAATGCATACATTAATGGGAAATAAATGACACTTTGCATTTAATTTTACTGTTAGAAACATGTATCATTGGAAATAATTTGAAACTATTATGATTTGGGGATCCATCTTAAAAGGTCAACATTGTTAAGAGGTGTAACCCGACCCAAACTCTTATAAATTGGTCGATGTTTTCATTTTTATTCGATGTGAAATCTTATCCCTTAATATGCTTCTTCAAGATCGTGGTTCGTTTGAGCAGACCAATCTTGAAATTCGTGTGCTCATTTTTTGAGTCTTAATCAGATCAAATTGTTCATTGAAACTTAATGGACTCGGTACTATGTTAATATTCAGGGGGTCCATCTTACATGGTCAATCTTGTTAAAAGGAGTTGCTCAAACCCTTATAAATTGGTTTAAGTTTACATCTTTATTCAATGTGGAATTTCATTCACATGCTTATCTCGTTTAAACCTCACACGCTTATCTCGTTTTAAAATCTTACATGCTAATCACGTTGTGAGATGCCTGCATCGATGGGAAATAAACTTGTTATCTGTACAAATTGTTACAAGTAGATTTCTGATTTGTGTAGCATGCATTGCGTGGTCACGAGTGACCCGCTAATCTCACCTTGATATGTAAATACGGTGTGTATGTATTAATTAATGGTAACAATTATATTAATTACCATACAATTGACAAATTTCTGAAGTAATGTTAAACTCCATGCTAAAACACACAAGTTAGATCAATCTAATTAGCTAAGTTAAATGCTTTTAGAATTTTTTAAGATAGATTTATGTTATCAAATGACATTAATTTCATTATATCACAAAACATAAATCAATATTGGAACTACACTCAAAAATATTAAACAAACGCCTCCAAATTATCACATCGTATTTCTTAAATTCAAAATTTATTGCCTGCACTTTTCACTATTTATTAATTTATTTATTCCATTACAATAATATTTTTATTTCTATACCGATCCTGGTTATTTTTTTTTTTTTTTTACCGTATGTAACCTGCATGGAGAAGTTATTATTATTAGTATTATTTTTCTTAACTCAGAAATTCAAATCCATAAATAACCCGACCCCCCGGTATATGAAATTAGCTGGCACTGTCAATCTTTTCCCTTTCTTCGAAATTCTGCAGCCCTTCTCGGTTTCTCATCCTCATTTATACCGCCCGTATATCTATATATAATGGTCTGTATCCCATGCAAAACAAACAAATTTTTTCTCAAAACCCAAAATTTGCTCCTCCATGCAGAACTCAGAATTGGGTGATTACATTGGGGCTGAGAGTTGTCTTGAATTTGTGAGGGACTTTAATGCTTTTATGCCGCCGCCGGTTAATGGTGGCAGCGGAAGAAGGCGGAGTGTGGTGGAGATCAAGGAAAAAAAGGAGTACCCTCCTCCGATTTCGCCGTGGTCTATGAAAAAATACAGCACCGGCGACGGAAGACTGGTAATCCAGGAAGAGAAAGTGAAGGGCCAAGAATATCTTGAAGCTCATAGGGCCAATGGGCGTCTTATACTGAACTTGGTCAGTGAAGACGACGATCATGCAGGACTTGTTGCAGCAGCTTGCAGCCCAGTTCATACATAGATTTTTTTTTTTTTTTTTTTGCTTTTTTTTTTTTCAGTGGATTAAAAAGTTCTTGTTTTGATTATTCACATTGGTGTATTTTTCCTTTAATGTATGATTCGATTTATGTTGTTGATTATTTATTTCTTATTTTAATGTGTTCAACCTTTTCTTCAAGGGGTTTTAAATGTTTAATGACATTAATTTAACTATTTAAATTTAAATTAAAAAATTAAGTTTAAATTTTATATCAAATTTGAATTGCACACTTAAATGTTTGGTATATTAATTAGACAGTTTTCTAAATTTATTTATTTATTAATTAATTGATAAAATATTTAATTTAGAGATGAAAAACAACTATGAGACTCATATTAAGGAGTATAAAACCTAATTAAAAAGGGAAATTAAAAATTACAACAAAACAAGTTTAATGTGTATTATTGTCGTATGTGTTTTGACGAAATTCCTCACTGGCATTATAAAGACTTGAATTTCATTTTTTTTCCTTACATTTTTAATTTAATAGCAACGACATCCTTTTTCACTAATGTTCTGAGATTAGCTTAATTTTATGATAAATCCAGTGTTAGTATTTAAATCTTCGTATTCATAATTAATTAAGATCTCGTTGAAGACCCTGACATAACATGTAAACCAAATTTAGAATAGATTGGGTTTGAACAATTTATTGAAGAAAAAGCTGATGATTTATTAAAGGACATGATGTAGCGCCCCGAGTTCCGTATACCCGATTCACTACGTCATTTTCTGTCTAAATTTTTCGAATAATATTTTTGCGGAAGAAATAATTGAAATTCATTTTTGGCAACATTAAATAAACTGTAATGGCCGCTAAAATTGAAAACATTTATGAAACCATTTGAAATAGTAAATCGAACCATTAATATTGTAAAGAAATTGCCAATATCATAATTTCTCAAATAAATGAACTTCTCTAAATTATTCGATTGTTTGGAAAATACGGAAATCATTAACGTCAAACTTTCAACCGTTCAACGATTATTGCCACCATCATTCATCGCTCGCCACCGTCTCCGAAATCTGCAAAACTGTTAAAAAGTAGGGTGAGTATTTCATGGGGGAAATACTCAGTAGACTCATCGCAAATTAATTTAATTTATAAGATGATTAAACACATAAATCCCGGCTCTTTATAAAACGGGCATTGATAGAACTTCTTTATAAAACAGCTCTTGATAAAACTCATATTGTGCATTACAGCACGGGACATATTTTGCAAATCATAGGCTCTTTGACAATAGCTCTTTGAAAACCATATACTTATAAAAACATTTTAATTATGCCAAGCATAATTTCTTTTGAAAGCATAACATAAGATAGGATTGAAATCCTCATAAACATAGGGAGACACAAGAACTTTACCGAACTTAGGTGGCAAGAATTCTTATGCAGTAAAATCATAATAACAGTAAGTTTTCATCATAACATAGGATAAAATCGAAATCCTCATAAACATAAGAATTTTACCGAACTTAGGTGGTAAGAATTCTTATGTAGTAAGTATACCAAGCATAATTTTCTGAAATTCATAGGGATCAATTGCATCATAACATAAGATAGGATCGAAATCCTCATAAACATATGCGACAGGAATTTTACCGAACTTAGGTGGCAAATCCTCATAAACATATGAAACATAGGAATTTTACCGAACTTCGTGGCAAATCCTCATAAACATAGGAGACACAAGAATGTTACCGAACTTAGGTGGCAAGAATTCTTATGTGTAGCGCTACTAAAACTCCGGTCCCCTTAACATATCATAACTTATCATATGGGACCCAAAACAATCTTGGTAGATTGATTTCATAGCAATGATCCAAAAAAACATTTTCGTGAAGCATAGGGTATACTTACTTTTCGTAAAAACATAAAGTATATTTTCTTTTCATAAAAACATACTTACTTTTCATAACAACATAAGGTATATTTACCTTTCATAAAAACATACTTGCTTTTCTTAAAAATTGACTTTCACAAGTCACATGACATTCATATGAAATCATAATTTAAATCAATTAATAAGTGCGAGTCTACGCATTGTTCTTTCCATGAAAATACATTTTCATTTCCTTTCATAAAAATAACTCTTCACAAGTCACATGACATTTATATGAAATCATAATTTAAATCAATTAATAAGTGAGAGTCTACCTCAAATCCGACGAGTGCAAAGTTGAGCGGGAATGACTTCAATTTCTTTAAATTCTCCGTACGCTTCGTCTTAGCCAATAAGTCACTTTAGTCTATCGAATATATAGTTCAAAATGATAAATTATAATTTGAGGACTAAAATTGATGTTTTGAAAGTTGAGGGACTAAAATGAATACTTTTGAAAGTTCAGGGACTAAAATAGATATTTTGAAAGTTGAGAGATTAAAATGAATACTTTTAAAACTTGGGCTTAAAAGTAAATCAGCAGGTACTGAAATAAAAGAGTTTAAAGTTAAAGGGCTGAAGTTGATGATTTTAAAACTATAAGGACTGATTTGAAATCTTTTAAAACTATAGGGACTAAATTGCAAATTTCTGAAAGTTAACATCAAAATATATTTATCAGATTATCATACGCTCTCTCTCTCTCTCTCTCTCATTCTCGTTCTCAATACTCTCTCTCACACAAAATCAGAACAGCGGCGATCGGGAAGAAAAGGGAAAAATCCGGCGGTTTCGCCGGCGCAGCACCGGCGCTGGGTACGGGGAGTGGCGATGGTGCAATTAGGATAGTTTCTGGGCTGATTTGGGGGCGATTTAAGGTGAAACCGAAGCTAGGGTTCGCGGTTCTTCCGGTGGAAATCAGGCCAGAGCTAGGTCGAATCAAGGTAAGGTTCTAGGCTGGTCTTATTTCTTGGTTTTGGGTTTATATCGAGTTGGGATCGAGGATTATGGTGTGCGAGTTTTCGGATTTGGGTGCAGGGGTTTGAATTTGAGTTGCTTGAATTTATTTGGTGGTTTGGCCGATTGTGAATGGAGGTGATTAGGTAGCAGAGGGGAACGTTTGATGCAGTGTTGTGAGGATGTGCAGTGGTTTGGTGTTGATGCAGACTGTGATGGTTATGGTTGATGTGGAATTGATGTTGGTGTGGTTGATTCATGGTGATGAAGGTGGAGCTTATGCAGTTGGAAATCATACTGTTGAATTGGCTATGGTGTTGCAGTTGGAATTGTGGTTTAGGTGGTTGCTGTGGTGATGATAATAGTGGCCGGTTTTGTAGTTGAGGCTGTACTGATGATGCTGGTTGATGCAGTGTGGATTATTGGTGATTGGCTACTGGTTGGCAAATTTGTGAATTGGAGCTCGCAGGCAGTAGAGATGGTATTTGAATACGGCAGTGAAGGTGGTTGGTTCAACAATGATTGCAGCTGGTTGATGAGTTGGAATAAAGTGGAAAAATTGGTGTGTGAATCATTATGTCTTTGAGACATAATTATGATGAAACTTGTGGAGAGAATAGAAAGAAACTTGGTTGGCCGAATTCTTGATGGAAATGGTGATAAAGATATGATAATTGATTAGGTATAATAGAATAGGTTAGTGGAAAATTAGATGGAATATGAAATGAACAATTGTGTAAGATTCTTTATAAAAATGATGATGTTTTGGTGTAAAGAAGAAAACATGGATGAAATTAGGTTTAGGATAATTAACTAAAAATTTGACTACTTTGATTTGAAAATGTATTTAAAACTGATATATTTTGGACTGAGAAATACATTTGAGAATAAACAAATTTTGAAATAAAATTGAAATACGTATTTGGACTTGAAATAATTTGAATAAGGATCATTGGGATATTTTAATAAATTTGGAATTCAAAATGATTTTGAAAATAATACTTTGAATAAATAATTAAAATAACATAATTTTAGAAATTCGGATTTTAATTTAAAATCGAACAAATTCGATATTTCTTGACTTGGCTAGACGAATCCGTCGCGGCATTAATTTCAAAACAATAGCGACACAATTTTCTAAATATTAAAATAATTATTAATTGCATAAAAATTCTGGGTCGCTATAATCTTACCCCCTTAAAATAATTTCGTCCTCGAAATTAAACTTACTTGATCTTATGATTTTTGAATACTAAATCAGAATCTCTTCTTCTTCTTCTCTGATGTAGCATCATCGCTACCAAATTTAACCCAACCATTTTTTTAACCCACTGGACTTTGACTAAATGCATCAATTTGTTTTCTTAAGACATGGACTTTTCTATCAATAATAGACATATGTGTCTACTCATAAATTCTTCTGAATCAAAATGAAAATTCCCAATCGTATGTGATATTTCATCATATCTTGTAGTATTCATGTAACTTGTCACTTATCATCGTATCATGTGACCTCAAATATTTGTATATATCTCTAAAATTTCAGCAAATCTTTACTGACATATCATATCATAATAATTTTTTCCTTTCTTCTTATCATCGAATATTCCCAAAATAATCAAAGAATTTCCTGAATATTCTCTCTACGTAATATACCCAATAACATATCAACATAATATCATTAACTTATCTTTCCAATATTTGTAACCCAAAATTCAGTAAACAAATATCTTCCAAATAACTAAAATTCTTTACTTAAATGTCATCACATTTCCTGCAAAGTATTTCTTTCACTTGTATATACGTATTAACTCTAATTCGATACGGTCTTCAATTCACTTTCCACGTATCATCACACTATACCATGATTATCATTATTTTAACAAAATATCAGTACCCATAATCCAAGAAAAATATTCCAAATTTCAAATCCCATCATCAAATCTTTCTTTTATCAAGAAAGTGAACGGCGCATTAATTCTTGTCTCCTCTTATCCAATATTTTATTCCATGCTTTCTTACTGTAACACAAATCACGCGGATTCATTCATATCCTTGCGCTTTTAAATAGTTCATGCTGGGAAGAGGTTGAATCATCAAACAATGGATATCATCCTTTCTAACATTCGCAAGTATTATTCCAGTCTTCCTATGAATGATCTGAGAAAGATCTATAGAATAAGGCTCGAAAGATTGAGGTTGCTAATGGCTCATGATATTCCAGAAGATGTTCGCTGGTTGATAGAAGCAAAGGTTCGACTATCTGGTGAATTACCATCAACATTTCCAAAGCACATGCCTGGTTTAGGCAAAAGCACGTTTGCAAAGAAACGAAGAGCAAAAAGACTGGGTGGTTGCTACAAATGTGCTCGTTGGAACTGTAATACTCGTTGCAAATCAGTAGGATATTCTTCTACTAATCGGGATGATAAAATCGAATTCATAAAGGGTGGACTGAGTAAGGAGTCTTTGGATGATATTCGACTGACTCTAGAGACGCACCCAAGTGGTTATGTACAACGTGAACTTCTCTCCTTATACGCTCAGTTTAACGAGGACAAAAATCGTTATAGTCTCCAAAATATAATATCGAAAGATCCTGTTTGCCAGTCTGTTTTACAAAATGAGGCTTCTGGCAGTTCAGCAATGATATAAGGTAAATCTTTTTTTAAAATATTTTGCTGCTTTCTTTCACGCGTTTTGGAAATAAAATATATTTTTCTTTTCTCGAGGTTTGATAAAGCTGGAAATAAATCACCGAAAGGTGATATCTTTGATAAAATAGTCAAAAGTTGGCCGATTTTGTCAAAAAGTGAATCTTTACTTTTTCAGAATCAATCAAAAACAGTAAATTTTTTTTTTTCCGGCTTTAAATAGCCAAACATATTTCATAGTTCAGGCATCCCAAAATCACATCTTCTTCGTAAGTTTTCCCTTCTTTACTATCAAAGATGGAAGCACCAAAACTTCGACAGATCAAAACTATTTGTGTATTTTGTGGATCAAAAGTAGGGAAAGGCTTCGGTTATCTAGAAGCGGCTGTAGATCTTGGAAAGAAACTGGGGGAAAAAGGTATCACTCTTGTATATGGGGGTGGTAGCAGTGGTCTAATGGGTTGTGTTTCCCAATCTGCTCTTGCAGAGAAATCAAAAGTAATCGGTGTCATACCTGTCCCTTTGGTAGATGTTGCAGGCAAAACACGAGGGCATGAAGTTCAAACCTTATCCATCCATGAACGCATAACTTGTATGTTATATGGTTCTGATGCCTTTATAGCCCTGCCCGGAGGTTTTGGTACCTTAGAAGAAATCTTTAACATTACCTCGTGGGCTCAACTAGATCTCCATACTAAGCCTATTGGGCTTCTGAATGTTAACAATTTCTTTGATGGTTTGTTAACCTTTCTTGATTATGCTGTGGAACAGGGATTCATCTCTCCATTTTCCAGAAGGCTTCTTATTTCTGCTCCTACTATTGATGAACTACTGGATAAGCTGCAGTCATATATCTCAATACAAGATCCAGCAGGGGTTAAGATAGATTGGTCACAAGGAAGGGGAATCAAGCGAAAATGGAGTCCGGTTAATGTAAACTTAACTCTTTGAATCTTAGAATAGGTGGGGGTAGAGTACGGAGTATTCTCACTCTCGAGACACCCCTCCATTTACTAGGATTTCCTTAATGTTTAAATCTTGTGTGTACCTCAAAGGTTCCAGGTGGTAGATTACGGAGTATTCTTACTCTCGAAACACACCTCTTTGAAGGTTTTCTCTTTATATCCTCAAAAGATCAGAGGTGGTAGGATACGGCTACTCCGGAAACACATCTCTCATTTTGAGGATTATCCCATGTTTCTCTCGTTTGCTTTTGTGTGTTTCATGAATTTCCTTTCCAGTGTGACTCTTGTGTGTTCTCCTTATGAGAAAATAATAAAATTTCTGTTATCATCTACTAAATCTCGTTTGTGATATAAATGTACTTGCATGTCTAACCTTAATTCCTTTAGTAGATGCTTATCATATCATGCTCTTAATTTCAATTGATAAAATTCTGAACAGAGTCTCCCTTGTAATTTGGACTTATCCCAAAACATAAGCATACTTCATAACTCACAATAACAAATAACTCCACATTTGATCACAACGATCTAAAATATTGAAAACGATTCCAACACTTCAATATCATCAAAAATATCTCAATATCAATTCATAATTCCTGAACATAACAATTTCAAATTATATTTTTCAATATTACAATATCACTTCCTTCCATACCTTAATGGCTCAAAAGATTACTCATACTTATAAATATATGCCATAAATCATATTCCCAAAATATTCACAAAGCCAAACTTCATAACTGGCTTGCTATTTCTCGTTTAATCTAAACGATAGATAATCTGAACATATAATCAAATCCTTTCCGTTGACTTCTCATACTTAGTGCCATGTCTAAAATCAATTATGCAAAGTCCATCTAGGGTTCATCATTTCTAACTCGAGGACAAAAATTATTTAAAAATCATTCTTAAATCATATTATTCCCATTATGCTCAACACTCGTTTTCTTTCTTAAAAAAATTTCTCATAATCATACATTAAAGCATATAAGTTATGACAAAGCATAACAACATCATTATTTTCGAAGAAATACATTCTTATTTTTCTTAAATCATAAGTATCCGAAATACTCTTCATTCTTTCTCATAAATCAGTAAAATGAGTATTCGAAATACTGAAATAACTTTAAACATCATAAACTTCTTTACCTCGGAGTTGGTGGAACGAATGATGGCAGTGGCAATCTTCATCAATAATATTTTATAATGGAAAATATTTCTTGAAAATTCTTTTTGAAAATTTTTCCAGTCTACAGAAACGCAGACTGTCTCTGATACCAACTTGTAGCGCCCCGAGTTCCGTATACCCGATTCACTACGTCATTTTCTGTCTAAATTTTTCGAATAATATTTTTGCGGAAGAAATAATTGAAATTCATTTTTGGCAACATTAAATAAACTGTAATGGTCGCTAAAATTGAAAACATTTATGAAACCATTTGAAATAGTAAATCGAACCATTAATATTGTAAAGAAATTGCCAATATCATAATTTCTCAAATAAATGAACTTCTCTAAATTATTCGATTGTTTGGAAAATACGGAAATCATTAACGTCAAACTTTCAACCGTTCAACGATTATTGCCACCATCATTCATCGCTCGCCACCGTCTCCGAAATCTGCAAAACTGTTAAAAAGTAGGGTGAGTATTTCATGGGGGAAATACTCAGTAGACTCATCGCAAATTAATTTAATTTATAAGATGATTAAACACATAAATCCCGGCTCTTTATAAAACGGGCATTGATAGAACTTCTTTATAAAACAGCTCTTGATAAAACTCATATTGTGCATTACAGCACGGGACATATTTTGCAAATCATAGGCTCTTTGACAATAGCTCTTTGAAAACCATATACTTATAAAAACATTTTAATTATGCCAAGCATAATTTCTTTTGAAAGCATAACATAAGATAGGATTGAAATCCTCATAAACATAGGGAGACACAAGAACTTTACCGAACTTAGGTGGCAAGAATTCTTATGCAGTAAAATCATAATAACAGTAAGTTTTCATCATAACATAGGATAAAATCGAAATCCTCATAAACATAAGAATTTTACCGAACTTAGGTGGTAAGAATTCTTATGTAGTAAGTATACCAAGCATAATTTTCTGAAATTCATAGGGATCAATTGCATCATAACATAAGATAGGATCGAAATCCTCATAAACATATGCGACAGGAATTTTACCGAACTTAGGTGGCAAATCCTCATAAACATATGAAACATAGGAATTTTACCGAACTTCGTGGCAAATCCTCATAAACATAGGAGACACAAGAATGTTACCGAACTTAGGTGGCAAGAATTCTTATGTGTAGCGCTACTAAAACTCCGGTCCCCTTAACATATCATAACTTATCATATGGGACCCAAAACAATCTTGGTAGATTGATTTCATAGCAATGATCCAAAAAAACATTTTCGTGAAGCATAGGGTATACTTACTTTTCGTAAAAACATAAAGTATATTTTCTTTTCATAAAAACATACTTACTTTTCATAACAACATAAGGTATATTTACCTTTCATAAAAACATACTTGCTTTTCTTAAAAATTGACTTTCACAAGTCACATGACATTCATATGAAATCATAATTTAAATCAATTAATAAGTGCGAGTCTACGCATTGTTCTTTCCATGAAAATACATTTTCATTTCCTTTCATAAAAATAACTCTTCACAAGTCACATGACATTTATATGAAATCATAATTTAAATCAATTAATAAGTGAGAGTCTACCTCAAATCCGACGAGTGCAAAGTTGAGCGGGAATGACTTCAATTTCTTTAAATTCTCCGTACGCTTCGTCTTAGCCAATAAGTCACTTTAGTCTATCGAATATATAGTTCAAAATGATAAATTATAATTTGAGGACTAAAATTGATGTTTTGAAAGTTGAGGGACTAAAATGAATACTTTTGAAAGTTCAGGGACTAAAATAGATATTTTGAAAGTTGAGAGATTAAAATGAATACTTTTAAAACTTGGGCTTAAAAGTAAATCAGCAGGTACTGAAATAAAAGAGTTTAAAGTTAAAGGGCTGAAGTTGATGATTTTAAAACTATAAGGACTGATTTGAAATCTTTTAAAACTATAGGGACTAAATTGCAAATTTCTGAAAGTTAGCATCAAAATATATTTATCAGATTATCATACGCTCTCTCTCTCTCTCTCTCATTCTCGTTCTCAATACTCTCTCTCACACAAAATCAGAACAGCGGCGATCGGGAAGAAAAAGGGAAAAATCCGGCGGTTTCGCCGGCGCAGCACCGGCGCTGGGTACGGGGAGTGGCGATGGTGCAATTAGGATAGTTTCTGGGCTGATTTGGGGGCGATTTAAGGTGAAACCGAAGCTAGGGTTCGCGGTTCTTCCGGTGGAAATCAGGCCAGAGCTAGGTCGAATCAAGGTAAGGTTCTAGGCTGGTCTTATTTCTTGGTTTTGGGTTTATATCGAGTTGGGATCGAGGATTATGGTGTGCGAGTTTTCGGATTTGGGTGCAGGGGTTTGAATTTGAGTTGCTTGAATTTATTTGGTGGTTTGGCCGATTGTGAATGGAGGTGATTAGGTAGCAGAGGGGAACGTTTGATGCAGTGTTGTGAGGATGTGCAGTGGTTTGGTGTTGATGCAGACTGTGATGGTTATGGTTGATGTGGAATTGATGTTGGTGTGGTTGATTCATGGTGATGAAGGTGGAGCTTATGCAGTTGGAAATCATACTGTTGAATTGGCTATGGTGTTGCAGTTGGAATTGTGGTTTAGGTGGTTGCTGTGGTGATGATAATAGTGGCCGGTTTTGTAGTTGAGGCTGTACTGATGATGCTGGTTGATGCAGTGTGGATTATTGGTGATTGGCTACTGGTTGGCAAATTTGTGAATTGGAGCTCGCAGGCAGTAGAGATGGTATTTGAATACGGCAGTGAAGGTGGTTGGTTCAACAATGATTGCAGCTGGTTGATGAGTTGGAATAAAGTGGAAAAATTGGTGTGTGAATCATTATGTCTTTGAGACATAATTATGATGAAACTTGTGGAGAGAATAGAAAGAAACTTGGTTGGCCGAATTCTTGATGGAAATGGTGATAAAGATATGATAATTGATTAGGTATAATAGAATAGGTTAGTGGAAAATTAGATGGAATATGAAATGAACAATTGTGTAAGATTCTTTATAAAAATGATGATGTTTTGGTGTAAAGAAGAAAACATGGATGAAATTAGGTTTAGGATAATTAACTAAAAATTTGACTACTTTGATTTGAAAATGTATTTAAAACTGATATATTTTGGACTGAGAAATACATTTGAGAATAAACAAATTTTGAAATAAAATTGAAATACGTATTTGGACTTGAAATAATTTGAATAAGGATCATTGGGATATTTTAATAAATTTGGAATTCAAAATGATTTTGAAAATAATACTTTGAATAAATAATTAAAATAACATAATTTTAGAAATTCGGATTTTAATTTAAAATCGAACAAATTCGATATTTCTTGACTTGGCTAGACGAATCCGTCGCGGCATTAATTTCAAAACAATAGCGACACAATTTTCTAAATATTAAAATAATTATTAATTGCATAAAAATTCTGGGTCGCTATACATGAACTTTCAACTTTAAGAGTTTCAATTGAATCAGTTCAAAGTTGATAAACAGGACACCCGGAGCAATTCTCATATTGTTAACAATATATCAGTGTCACAAAAACTCTTTAACTTTACGCACCACATGAAAAAGCATTAGCGTAGGGACGAAATTAATAGGGACGACATAAATATCGTCCCTAAATGGTTAACTTGTATGGACGACATATCAAATTTAGTCTCTACAAACATACTTTGAACTGCCTGATTTTTCTTTAATAGGGACGTCAATATCGTCCCTATATTAATAGGGTATACTAATTGGGACGACATCGTCCCTATATGGTTAGCGTGTAGGGACGACGTATCAAATTTCGTCTCTCAAAACATACTCTGAACCGTCCAATTTTTCGTTAATAAGGACAACAATATCGTCCCTATATTAATAGGGTATACTAATTGGGACGACTTTATGTCGTCCCTATATTAATGGGATGACAATATGTCGTCCCTATTAATATATAGATGACTTTTAATCGTCGCTATACTAATAGAGACGACTACATGTCATCCCTATAACTCTTAGAAACAATAGGGACGGTTAAAAGCCGTCCCTATTATTAGGGGACATAATAGTGACGCCTTAAGGTCGTCCCAATAATAAAATATCGCGAATTGGTGGAAACGTTGGCGCATTTTTAGCCTCTGCCTCGCGAAATTATTCTCATATTCTCTCATTGGCAACCTCGCGCGAAATGATTCTCGAATTCTCTCATTGGCCCATCCCCCTCTTCTCTCATTAGGAATCTGATTATCTCAAGTCGACGTTCATTTAAAAAAAATTGGTATGTCTATTTTCCATATTATCATTTTATTTATTGTCTATTACATGTGCAGTAATTCTATTCACTTCATTGCACTTTCATACAACTTAGAAAACCATTTGGAGATTATTTCACAGATCACACACTTCCTCATATTGGACAGTTCGTGGTTTATAAAATAATCTTTGAATTGTCCAATTTTGGATAGTTTGACATTGATTTGTGAGTCACGAATTGCATTATTATAATTATTTCTTGTTATAGCTTCTATATTCTCCTGTAGAATTTTGTAGTGTCTCTTTTTTATTCTCCGGGTGTGTACTGTGTTTTAACATACACTAGTACAGATTAACTCATTCGCATCGGTTGCTCCAGACAATACATGTCGATTGTAAAGGCGATATATTTGGCGCATTATATTGATGCCTAAAGTCAATTATTCAAAAATAGACACCTAAAGTTGAATTTTAGGCGTCAATTGTTCAAAAATCGATGCCTAAAGCAATCTAACTTTTGGAAAATCCTTATTTATGGATATGTTGAGCTGCAATTTGTGAGGTCCATCCAAATTAGAGGGGGGTAAGGATTAGATATTTGAACTTTAGGATTACACTTTGGAAAAAGAGTATCAAAAAAAAGTTTGGGGACGTGTATCTTACAAGTGAAGAAAGAAGACATTTGACTACTAAGGGTTAGGAATTGAATCAAATTACGTTTTTATGGTGTTTTGCATAGATCTTCACACACACACACACACACACACACACACAAACACATTGATTTTTATATTGAATAAGTATAAATTGATTGTAACAATATAATTTTGAAGCTATTTACAGTTTCAACACAATAATTTTGATCCTGAGATTAATGGCAGGTCACTTCACTAAAATTGTGTTTTATATTTTAGTTAACATATATTTTGCTCAAGGATTAGCAAAAATCTAAGTTTGGGGGTGTTTGATAAATATATTTTATAAACTTATTTTATTTCCTAAATGTACTGATTATTAAGAAGCGGAGCAAAATTTAGTATTAATATTGTGTATTTTGTGTTCTTTAAGAAAAATCCCAATTTGGAGATGAATCAGACAAAAATTGATCTTGGAGGAACAATAATTGAAGAAATTGATCTTGGAGGACCAACAATTGAAGAAGTTGAACTTGGAGGACCAAATTGCAAAAGAAGATGATGGGTTGAAAATTTAAAATAATGTTGAAGATAATGGAAATAATAGTGGATGAATAAAAAATGATAGTGGATGGAAAAGAGTGATAGTAAAAGAAAAAGAGAGATAATGTTAGATGAGTGAAGATAATGGAAATAGTGGAGGAATGGATTAATGACCGGAAAAAAAATGATGAATTCTTGACTATAAATAGAAGGGAGTTGAGAGAGGGAAGAAAAAATAAGAGAGAAAGAAGATATGAGAAGTTGAAAGAGTTTCTACATACATCTTCCATGACGGGTTTTATCTATTTTTCTTTTTCTAATTTGATTATTTTATAAGTATTTTATACTAAGATTGACGATGAATCATTTAATTTTGTAGTTATTTGGTTATTGTATTAATTTCATTTGTGTGAAACATTAATGGTTCTTGCTTATTTAGATTTGATTAATTAATCCATGCTTGACTTTCAAATGTTAAGTTTTTATCTTTGATTTCTCATTTTCTTTCAAATTGATATGAGAAATGCTTGGATAATTTGTTTAAGAAGTAAAGAAGAACCTACTTGAGATTTATTTAATTTGGGCCTTATTGTTAAATCAACAATAAATTGAATTTGATTTGTTGCTCAAAATTGGGAATTAATTGATAACCAAATAATTATATTGTTAAATTGTAGTGGATTCTAAATCCTTTGCACTTTGTCATTTATTAAATTTCTCTACAATTTATTGTTTTGTATTAGTTACATTTTAAATAGTTTTAATTAATTCAAACAAACTTGATTTTTCTCAACTATCAAGAACTATAATTAATTAAGATTGAACTATAATTTCATAAAATTTGCAATTTATGTGGATTCGACCTCGTATTCATTAATCTATATTACATAGATTCGTGCGCTTGCGAGTAAAATATAACATATCAAGTTTTCACATGACAGAGGGCATCGAAGGAAGTACAGAAACTTCTAGGCATGACCTTTAGAGCGTTTGGGTCAAGACTCTGAGATCTTCTTATGTCCCTTAACACCTTTGGAATTGTTCCCTTTATGGCATCAAGTGCATAGACATTCTAGGGTAATCCCCAAAATAGGTAAGGTCTTCCTCTAGTTGAATGGACGGGGTGATGACAGGGATGGATTTCTCTAGTGCCTTTGGCCACAACCGGCCTAGAAGAGCTTGATCAACAGGAAGCTTCTTTCACCCAGTGGTTGGTTTCTTCCTCTTGCTGGTAACAAAGTCAGATCTACCAAAAGTCATCATTTTCCATTCTGATTGGGATTGGATTGCAAAAATAATTGGATTAAAAAGTGTCAAATCGTACAAAAAAAGATCTAGAAAACAACCATTAGACATACAATTTGGAGGGGGAGGAGTGGAAGCATAGGGAGGCACTGTAGTACAACTGACCCGGTATAGACTGTCTTCAGTTATCAAATTCTTGTAAGACCTTTGGTATTCAGGTATCTGGTGATCATGTTCTAACTTCAACTTCAACTCCAACTCCAAAGACCATTCAGTTTCAATTTGATCTGAAAGCAAAAAAGATAATCTATATTATATATAAAAACAGCTGAGTCCAATACAGTCAACGCCACATTTTCCCGCCTACACTACTTTGCATACTTTGCTTACGTGTACAGTTTGTTTATACATATATGTGTGCGTATATATTATTCAGATGGTTTTTACCAATTTCCAATGATTAACTTTCACACTTTTAATACTGCTGTTTCCCAGGGAGGACTATTTGAAATTTGAAAACGCCTCTTCGATTTAACCAACAGTAATCGCATGCGTGGGGAAGTCAGATTTTCCACTTTGATCCAGATGCCTCCCAGAATTATTTGTGCTATATAAATGCTGAAATGCCTGACCTTTACACTTCCAAACGCAGCTTCCATCCAGTTTTCAGAGTTTCTTACTTCACTTGCTTTCATCCGCAATGGCCACGTTCAACATGTTCAAAGATATTAGTAAGAAACGCGTCGACTGGCGTCTTAAGGTTCGCTGCACAAGAAAATGGTTAGTGCCACAGTCTGACCGATTTGACAGCAGCCTAGAGTTCGTTTTTATGGACAAGGAGGTAATAGTTTTTGAATACTGAATATAGCTCCAGTTTTTATATTATCTCCAGTTCACCGGAAAATTTACTTTTAGTTTCTGGATTCAGGGCGACAGGATCCAGGCGACAGTTAAGGGTGATCTGATCAAAAAATTTGACACCATTGTTGTCGAACGTGGTTTGTACTGCATAAAGTACGTTACCGTGCGAGATAACAAAGGCTGCTATCCTACAACGAAACACTTCTTCAGGCTCTATTTTTTCGATAAAACTTATGCCGGGCCAACTACGGATCGAACATTTCCTGAAAACATGTACAATTTTAAATCGTTTCAAGATATCAGGACATCGATCCATTCAGACGACATGCCACTGTTCGGTCTGTGATGTATCCGATTACTTTGTATTTCAATTTTATTCTTTCCACAATTAATTACGTTAACGATGTGATCCATATTTGTTTATGTTTGTAAGATGTGATTGGTCGAGTTGTTTGTGACGCACATGATAAACCACGCATATGTAATACAAAGAACGGTGCAACTAGAATGGAGTTCTACCTAGAGGATCTCCAGTAATCAACTTCACTCTACTTGCTTCATGCGTTTTTGCTGTTTCGCTGCAAATTGAACATGTTAGTATTTGTATTTGCAGAGACAATCGAATTCCATGCACATTATGGGAAGATTATGCCATGACAATGCAATCTCACCTTGAAGCAGCAGGAAAAAAACCACTGATAGTGTTGCTGCAGTTGTGTCGCTCAAATGCATTCAAAGGTTTATTATTAATTAATACTTTTCACACAAACTGTCATCTTGTTTCATAGATACATAACTTTCTACTGATTTTTGTTTAAAGGGAACATGGGTGTTTCAAACACTTTTCACGCCACTAACTTGATTACTGATTCATCACTCAAAGAGATAGACTGCTTCAAATCAAGGTCTTTTACATTATTTTTTTTTATTTTGATTCAAACCTATACCCGAACTATTTTAGCAAATACTATTTCTGTATTTCCTTTGTAGCCTACCAAAGATAGACCAAGAATCCTCCTACCAAATCAGTCAGGTGTCATCATTTTCATATCTAACAGTAACGGAGGAACTAGAAAATCATATTCGTGACATTGTTACCCTAGACAGTGTTCCTTTGATCAACAAGGTATATTTTTTTCCTGTTAAGGTTTTGCTACATTAAATTCTTTCCTGTTCTAACTAATTATTATTTCTCTTTTCTTATTATTCTACACATAGGAGGACTACGTTTGGGTTATTGGAACAATCTCAGGATTCAATGAAGACAGTGGTTGGTTTTTCATTAGTTGCAAGGACTGTTTCAAAAAAGTTACAAAACAGTCGGACGGCTTTCATTGTGACAATTGTGGTGCATTTAACACAGAGCAGACTCGGTTCAAATTGCATGTTACCGTTTGTGATGGTACTCATTTTCTAAGCTTTCTTTTATGGGACAAGGAATGCCAAGAACTAATAGGAAAGACTGCTAGAGAACTCAGTGATCATCTGGATTCGGTATGATTTTTATTTATATTTTATGTGTATTTTTTTTATGACATGCTTCTTTCACAATTAATGATGTAACGCCATTTATGTTATGCTTAGGCTCAAAACAGAGGAAAGAGTACTTTCAAGGGCAAGAATTGTGCATTTCCGGAGGAGTTCTATAAATTGATCGGAAAGGAACTGTTATTCAAAGTTCATATACAGGAAAAAAATTATAAAAGAGGTGACAATGTGTATGTTATTTCACGTATTTCAGACGACATCGACTTGATCAGCAAGTACAAAATAACTGACCATGACACAATTGGTTTTGAAATGACTGACATTGATAAAGCTGAACAAGACTCTGTGAGTGAAAATGAAGTTAATTCCCCGGTGAAAACTCCTTACAAGAGGGCTAATGACGATGTTTGTGTTGATTCTGTTGTTGATGGTCGAAGTTCAGGTTCAGTTTCCTCCAACTTTCCAAGGAAAGCAGTCAAGGTCGAGAAGGTCGACTAACAACGATTTCCTATGTATCCTATCCAAAAAAAAATGTTTTCGTAATTCAAGTTATCCTTAATATCTTTTTTGTTGCTATTGGGCTGTGTTGAACTCTTCTACCTACAATTCTTCAATTAAGAAAAAAGCCTGTTTTCTTACTTCATTTTATTATAATGTTCAGTTGCTTCCGGCCTCATTTAACTATACAGTTTCTTTTTTAAACAGCAAAAGCAAGTACTAATTTAAAATGTATCACAATATAATGTCAGAAAAATTGACGGGTGAAAAATACATCAATACAAGAACGTCAATCCGATTGATTACTCACTGTTATGCATAATTTATTTTTATGTTTTATTTAATTATCTATTATTTTTTCTCATATTTAGCCATCCCGCCTGTAAGTAAATAATGTTAATAAAAATTATTAAAAAAAGACTCGGTCCGATATTTTACTACTTATTCTAACGGCTACAATTTATGATGTAGCATAGTATGTAAATTAGTTTGCCAAACTTAACTAATTTTTCTACTTTTCTATGTACTGCTTCAATTACATTCTTGGTTTAATATATAGATTCTTACATATGCTGTTTTTGCATTCTGTTAATTTTTTGAACTTATTATACATATATTTTAAATAAATTGATGGTTGGCATCATTCATCTAATAGATGTATATCTTCATATAGATTAATTACGTGATAACTTTAGAGATCGTTAAGTAATTAATCATGATTATAATGATAACAATAATATGCATGTTTTATGAACACGATCACTCCCTATCTATTCATTTGATACTAGCAGTATCCTAAATAATTTTATGCTCATTAGTATGTAACATTTTTCCTATTTCTGTGCTAGCCTTATATTATTTCTATTGTGTATATTTTTAGTAAGTTGATTATTGACATCGCATTAATAATATATGTTTATTGTTACATTACGACTTTTAGTTATTTTGAATCAGTTAATAATGCAAGTTCCATTCTGCCCATAGACTTCATATCTATATATTTCTATTTGTATATGTAATTATGTATATTATTTAAAACTTTCTTGAATCTTATTAGGTGTTTGGCTCTTTTTTATTATTAATAGGTTCTGAATTATATTTAATTCAGGATACTAATTCTATCCATTCGTATTATTCATTTATTGTATACAGCTGTATTCAGTATGTCTAATAAATTCATCCATACTGATTCATTATCTTCCAGACAGCCATTAAATATTTTCATTTCACTAATCTATTTCATTCCTACTTACATATAGAAAAAAACGTTCTATCTTTCTTATCTCCCCTAAATTCTGCTTTACATAGTTGTTTACAGCTATGAATACCAGTTTTAACCAGAAATAAGAAGCAAATATGCATGCCAAAAGGAAATGTACGGCAAACATCCGACCTCCAGTGGTAGATAGCTCTCCATCATCCACGGGAACAGGTTCTTTCTATTAAAAATAAGTTTTATTAAACTACTGAAATTAATATTTTCGTTCATGTTAGTCTCCAACATTCTGGATTTAATAATTATTATATTTTTAACAGGTTTCACTCATGGGGGATCCATTGAAGAACCACCAAATAATAGTTTGCCTCAATTAACTTCTGTGCCATTATGTGATATAACGAATGGTAATCAATATATGAATCTTATTAATAATTTTTGATGTGGTTTCTTCCAACCCTAAATTAATCTACCTATTTCTTGCTTAGTTGATGGGGTCATTTCGTCACGACCGCTTTCATCTGGGAAGCATGTGTTTGGCAAAAGGGCCAAAATATGTTCAAGCACCACAAACAGCTTAAACAATTTCAGCATTTCCAGTAAAAAAAATTTCACAAATTCTTCCTCCGCAGGGGTTGCAGAACAGATAGCTTATAAAGGTAAGACTGTTTATTTTTATTTTAAATTTATATATTTAGACCGATCTTATTAGCAGTTCAATTCTGAGATCGAGTTTTGCTTACACATTAATTTTAATTTCATTTGAATGTTTTGTTTCTAGATTTATATTTAATATTTTATTGATTGTAAGTTTATTGAAATCCATGTCTTTCAAGTTGGAATGTAATGTTTATGGCACATTTAACTTTCGTAGACAGATGGTAAATAATTGAAATTTTATGTCAGGATAGTCAATTGTATTAGATTTTGATGAGGTTTAACTTTATTAGAATTTTGTTGATATGAGTTGCTATGATGTTTTCAGTATGTAAAAATAGATATTGATAGATAAACTAATTCTTTTCCTTTTTTTCACTGTTATGTCGAATAATTATTTTCATCTATTGCATACGAAAAGAAGTGTTGTGATAGTACATCCATTTTATACTTTTTGTTATATTATTTCAAATTTAATTAATAAACAAATTATAAATGTGGTCATCAAACTATTAATATTTCCTGGGATTGTATTTTTTTTTTTTAATACATTGTTTTTGGCAATGAGTTTTTTTGTTTTTTTTTTTTTGTTTTAATATCGAATGAGTACTATTTTTTTTTCTTCAGATCTATAGATATATTATTGCTAGATCTCAACATATCTTCTATGTGAAGTTGTGCAAAAAACGAATGAAAAAACAAAAAAAAAATAATATCGAATGAGTTTTTTAATATTTCCTGGGATTGTATTTTTTTTTTTAATACACTGTTTTTGGCAATGAGTTTTTTTGTTTTTTTTTTTGTTTTAATATCGAATGAGTACTATTTTTTTTTTCTTCAGATCTATAGATATATTATTGCTAGATCTCAACATATCTTCTATGTGAAGTTGTGCAAAAAACGAATGAAAAAACAAAAAAAAAGAAGTTAAGCAGACACGAGGCCTCTAACTATACTGTAATGCGTTGTTTACAGTGCAGTATTTGTATCACGTTTCAGATCTATAGATGTATTAGTATATATATCTAAACATATATATTACTGGAAAACATGCATCTTTAATTAAAAAAAAATAAAGAATAAAAAATTAAAAATAATGAAGGTAAAAATCTCAAAAAAAAATAAAAATACTGTAAAATATATATGCTGACAAGGTAGAGTCAGAATATAAGGTTTCAGTGTTGTACCTGTGTCCTCGAGATTGATATATTGTTGAGTCTGTTCCTGCATTTTACGTTCATCTATCCTCACTTACATTACATCTATCCTCACATACATTTCACTCAATAACAAGAAAAAAATAATTTACATTTCAAAGATGAATAATATTACAGACCGAAAAATTGTAAAAAAATAAAAATAAAAATATGTGACGTCCCGTTTGGAGCCATTCACCGGATCTACTCCAATCTGGTAAAACCACGTTCGATCTGTTCAGATTATAAAAGATGATCAAGCATTATTAAAAAAATAATACTAATAACAAAAAAAAAGTTAGATATGGACGTTCTGTGTCATATTCAAGCAGTTCAAAATGTAGATCTAAGTGATAAATAACTTAAGGTAATAGTGTACTTATCTTTACAGATCTGAACGGCTGAGGCGCGTAGTACACATGATTCTTTACTCAGATCCGAAATAGATCTGAGATTTCAGAAGCATTTGTTCTTCGTTTCTGTGCTCATGTTTTCCGACAGCCAAAAACCGGTTATCTCCTTCTTTGATGCGACCCGAACATGACAGAATAAGGATTGATTTCATACAGTTTACTTATAATCTTTAATGGAAATTATGATTCACACGGTCATGAAGTT
Organism: Ligustrum vulgare; assembly: GCA_963555705.1. Lineage (NCBI taxonomy): Eukaryota > Viridiplantae > Streptophyta > Magnoliopsida > Lamiales > Oleaceae > Ligustrum > Ligustrum vulgare. The sequence goes on along the minus strand of OY743180.1, from coordinate 41,092,268 downwards.
GGCGTATTTACTTGAATTATGAAAGAGAACTCTCTGTATGGAAGGAGGCTGCTTTATGGAATATGAAATGGCAGAATTTGCTATTTATGTGGAGACCAGAAGTTGCTAGGTTTAATTGTTCTGGGCCGCGCTTTGTTCATTAACTGACGGGTTTAGCAATTGGGCCGGTCTGACTAATAGTGGGTATGGATCAGACTACTTTGTGTAGTTTGTAATGTATCTTTTGTGGTTTTTTGATAAAATTTCAATTGCAAATTTGAATTGTAATTTTATTTTATTATTATTTTTTTTACATTCTATTTCCTTTTTTTTTTTTTGGGCCTAAACGTGTGTGAACTCTCACAGTTTATTAGTTGTGTTAATATGATAATATTATGTCAACTAAATTACGAAGTATTTAATATCGCTTCTTTTTCAAAAACTACTAATACAAAAATTTTAATTTAATCATCATCTTTTCATATTATTTGCGACTAATAAGAACATGTTTTATAATTTAATATGTTTTTTATAATTCATTTTACAATTAATCATTTTTTTCCAAATTCATTGCTAATTTAGGTGATTCACAATAACGAATAAATTTTTTAAAGTTGTTTCGACCGACAAAATTCAGGCTATTAAAAATTATGATGGTCTCTCAATTAATCATTTCTTTCAAGATCCATTGCTAATTTAGGTGATTAACAATAGCGAATAATTTTTTTTAGGTTGTTTCGATCGACAAAATAAAGGCTATTAAAAATTATGATGTTCTCTCAATTCAATTATTATCATGTTCTCTCAATTAATCATTTTTTTCCAAATCCATTGTTAATTTAGGTGATTCACAGTAATGAATAATTTTTTTTAAGTTGTTTTGACCGACAAAATAAAGTCTATTAAAAATTATGATGTTCTCTCAATTCAATTGTTATGATGTTCTCTCAACTAATCATTTTGCTCCAGATTCATTGCTAATTTAGGTGATTCACAATAACGAATTATTATTTTTAAGTTGTTTCGACCGACGAAATAAAGTCTATTAAAAATTATGATGTTCTCTCAATTCAATTATTATCGTGTTCTCTCAATTAATCATTTTTTTCCAGATCCATTGTTAATTTAGGTGATTCACAGTAACGAATAATTTTTTTTAAGTTGTTTCGAGGTTGTACAATAAAGGCTATTAAAAATTATGGTGTTCTCGCAATTAAATTATTATGTTTTCAATAGTCTGTATGTATAATGCCTTTCAATGGTGTGTATTGTAAATTCGTTAAAATATAGAATTATTTCTATGTTTTTCCAATTTTTTATAGTTTTTTGTTTTTAAATATCAGTAAATTATTTCTTCATTGATTTATATTCCTTAATATGTTCTATAATGTTAATTTTTTTATTTTTTTTAATATCTATTTTTCTAATGTCCAGAATACATGGATCTAGGCGATCCTTCATTTAAATGAGCTTTCTGCAAGGCTAATTTTTGGTTCGATGAAAGGGTGGATAGGCGTTATAAAACCTGTCGTAATCCCAAGTTTTCGATGTGTTGTATGCAAGGAAAAGTAAATATTCCTCTCATGGAAGATCCTCCTCTCATTATGAAAGAACTGTTATATGGCGACAGTGAAATGAGCAAGAATTTTGTTGATAATATTCGGATGTACAATATGATGTTTTCTTTCACTTCGATGGGCGGTAAAATAGATCATGGTATAAATGATGGTCGAGGTCCTCCTGTCTTCAGATTATACGGTCAGAATTGCCATAAAATTGGGACTCTATTGCCCGTTGAGGGATTTGCGCCACAATTTGCTCAACTTTACATTGTTGATACCACGAATGAAGTTAAAAACAGGAAAAGGGCTGTTGGGTACGAATACCATATTTTATTGCTTATATATATGTGTGTGTGTGTGTGTGTGTGTGTACACGTTTACTTATGTTTTGTTGATCTTAACTTTGTTTTCATTTTTTTCGTTTTTCCCCCTTATTAGAGACGATTTAAGGAATTCAAGATTGGATGATAATATTGTTTCTAAGCTAAAGGATATGCTTGACATGCACAACAATTTGGTGAAGAACTTAAGACCAGTTAGAGAAAAAATGCTTGAGGAAAACACTATTAATGTAAAGTTGAAGCTTATTGGTCGAAGAGGTGCCGACGATAGACGATATGACATGCCTATTGTTGATGAAATTTCCGGTTTGATTGTTGGTGATTTTGATACAGAACCTGGATACAGAGACATTATAATTGAGCCGCGTGGTGGATCGTTGCAACGGATTAGTGAGGTGCATCCTCTTTATTTGCCTTTGCAGTACCCATTGCTTTTCATATATGGCCAAGACGGCTACATGGACGATTTTCCTCTTGTCGGAACAAGTTCAGGCTCAAATAGCGGTAGAAATAAGATCAGTATTCGAGAATTCTTTGCTTTTCGATTACAAGAGAGAGAAGGTGAATCTCCACACATTTTATTTTCCAGACGGTTATTACAGCAATTTTTGGTTGATGCTTATACAATGATCGAGTCGTCGCGGTTGTATTATATACGGTCACACCAAAAGGAATTGAGGTGTGAACTGTATAACCGCTTGCAAGAAGCACTTTTGAGAGGTGAGACCGATGCTGCTGCTCAAGGTTCAAGGGTATATCTACCTCCTACATTTACGGGCGGACCACGGTGGATGATCTAAAACTACCAAGATGCAATGGCTGTATGCAGATGGGCTGGATATCCGAATTTATTTATTACATTCACATGTAATCCAAAGTGGCCTGAGATTGATCGATTTGTTGATAAGAGGGGGTTGAAAGTAGAAGATCGCCCTGATATAGTTTGCAGAGTTTTTAAGATGAAGTTGGATCTCCTTATGAAGGATTTGCGTGGCGGAAGTGTATTCGGGGCAGTACGATCAGGTCCGCTGTATATTACCCATTGTTTTTTTTCTTTATTTTATTTTATTTTTATTTTTATGCATAATGTTCACTTTGTGTAATATATATTGCATTTTTTTTAGTTATGTACACTATTGAGTTCCAGAAGCGTGGATTACCGCATGCTCATATTCTTCTTTGGTTGGAAAAGTATACGAGTCATCCCAATGGTGATGACATAGATAAGGTCATCTCAGCTGAGATTCCTGATAAGGTGAGTGATCCAGACTATTTTGCTGCTGTTAGAGATTTCATGATGCATGGTCCTTGCGGCATCTTGAGGAGTAACTCGCCTTGCATGTCTGATGGCCAATGTACAAAGCATTTTCCAAAAAGTTTCACCGAAACTACTGTTGTTGCGGATGATGGATATCCTATTTACAGACGACGAGATAATGGTTCTTCTGTGAAGAAGAATGGTGTTGATCTTGATAACAGGTATGTTGTTCCTCACAGTCGGTACCTCTTATTGAAGTACGGAGCTCATATAAATGTTGAATGGTGTAATCAGTCGAGGTCCATTAAGTACCTCTTCAAGTATGTTCATAAAGGAAATGATCGCATTACGGCAGCTTTTTACCAAACAGCTGATGATGATGGTTCTAGCGGATGTGTGGATGAGATTAAAATGTACTACGACTGTAGATATTTATCTGCTTGTGAGGCTACTTGGAGATTGTTCAGCTTTGACATTCACTTTCGAGATACACCTGTTGAGCGGTTGTCTTTTCACCTTCCTGATGAACAAAGAATATACTTCTCTGGTGAAGACCATATTGAAACGGTGATGAACAGACCCGCTGTTAAACACAGTATGTTTGTTGCTTGGATGGAAGCTAATAAGAAGTTTCCTGATGCTAGGGAGTTAACTTATGCAGAGTTTCCTATGAAGTTCGTGTGGGACAGTAGAAAAAGAGAATGGCATCCTCGACAACGTGGGTTTTCAATTGGTCGAATATATTACGTTCCTCCTGGAAAAGGAGAGTTATACTATTTGAGAACTTTGTTAACTATAGTTCGAGGTCCGACAAGTTATGATGATATTAAATGTGTAAATGGTGTTATACATGAGACTTTTAGAGATGCATGCTATACACTGGGTTTATTGGATGATGACAAAGAATATGTTGATGGTATTATTGAGGCCAGTCATTGGGGATCAGCACAATCTTTGAGAAGTCTCTATGCAACCATATTGGTTTCTGATTCCCTATCCCGTCCAGAGTTTGTTTGGATGAAATGTTGGGAGTATATGTCAGATGATATATTATATCGACGCAGATCATCAATGGGAAATCAAGGTAATTTTTTTGTGCATTTTTAATGGTTCATGATAATTTATGCTATAATTCTTGCTTTGTTACTTATAGTAATTGATTGGTTTTTAATAATCCTTTATACGTTATAATACTTTTAAATCAGGTTTGGAGTTGACTGTTGAGCAAATTCAGAATTATACATTATTAGAGATTGAGAACATTTTGCGTAGTAGGGGTAGGAGTCTTCGGGATTACCCGTCGATGCCCTTTCCATCTGTTGTTGATGATTCATTATCATGCAATCGACTTATATGCGATGAGTTGGCATATGATAAAGCTTCTTTGTCGGCTGAACATTTGAGATTTGTGGGTTTCTTGACAGATGAACAGAGGGTTGTTTATGATACCATAATGGCATCCGTACATTCTGGTAAGGGTGGTGTATTTTTCCTTTATGGGTATGGAGGTACGGGTAAGACTTTTGTTTGGAAGACTCTATCTGCTACTTTACGATCGAGAGGAGATATAGTTCTTAATGTTGCCTCCAGTGGTATAGCTTCCCTTCTTTTGCCTTTTGGTCGGACCGCTCATTCGAGATTCGCCATCCCTCTGAGCCCTGATGAAAACTCTACATGCAATATTAAACAAGGAAGCCCACTTGCAGAATTGATATCGAGGACGAAGCTCATAATATGGGATGAAGCGCCCATGATGAATAAATATTGCTTTGAAGCACTTGACAGGAGTATGAGAGATATATTAAGGTTCGACAATCCCAATAGCTTAGAACAACCATTTGGAGGAAAGACAATTGTCTTCGGTGGAGATTTTAGACAAATTCTTCCGGTTGTTCCAAAAGGTACCAGGCAAGATATTGTTCGTGCAACAATAAATTCATCTTACTTGTGGCAGCATTGCAAGGTGTTGCGGTTGACAAAAAATATGAGGCTTCAACAAACGGTCAACATTGATGATAGTATTGACATAAAAGCTTTTTCTGATTGGATGTCAAGCATCAGTGATGGCACGACCGATGGGGACAATGATGGTAAAACTGAAGTTGAGATGCCAGATGATTTATTGATAGTTTCAACTGGAGATCCGGTTCGATCAATAGTTGAAAGCACGTTCCCATCATTCTCAGGCAATGTCTGTGATGCATCTTACCTGCAGGGGAGGGCAATACTAGCACCTAGAAATGATGATGTTGATGGTGTTAATGAGTATATGGTATCTATGGTTCATACTGATGAGAGAACTTACTTAAGTGCTGATGTTGTGTGCCAAACAGAAGGAACTGGTACTTTGTTTTAAAATATACATTCAACTGAATTTTTGAACAATATAAGATGTTCTGGTATTCCCAACCACGAGTTGAAACTTAAAGTTGGAGTTCCTGTAATGTTGTTGAGAAATGTTGATCATACCCAGGGACTGCGTAATGGAACAAGATTAATAATCACGAGGCTTGGAAATCACGTTCTAGAAGGTCAAATTTTATCCGGCAACAATATAGGTCATAAGTTCTTCATTCCAAGGATGTCGTTGAGCCCCTCTGATTCCAGGATTCCTGTTAGATTTCAAAGGAGGCAATTTCCTTTGAACGTGTCCTATGCAATGACAATAAATAAGAGTCAGGGACAATCACTTTCTCATGTTGGACTTCTTCTTAAGAGACCGGTATTCACTCATGGACAACTTTATGTTGCGATATCTAGGGTTACCAGTCGTTCAGGGTTGAAGATGTTGATTTCTGATAAGGATGGAAATTCTACTAATTCAACAACAAATGTAGTTTACAAAGAAGTTTTCCAAAATTTGTAGAAATTTGTACTCAATGTTTAATGATGTAAAATTTTGTTTGCTAATTTATTTGTAATTGATCGCAATTAGTGGTTCATCTATTGTGTATACTTTGTTTCTTTAACTAGGTGTTTCTTCCCGTGCATCGCACGGGTGATTCACTAGTTAATATTATAAAATAAGATCGAAAGTTTTGTAGGGAGCTAAAACATATTGTAAGGTTAGAAACAAGTTGGAACAACATAATCTAGTTCATCAGTACGATATGATGTTTTCCAATCATCCTCCATGCAAAACCACTGATCCCTCCAACCTCTATTTGGATCTAGAAGATTTAACACCAGTTGCTGCTAATTCATGATCGTGCCATTACATAGAATGATCTAGAGTCTTTTCCATAAGCCCTGAAACGAAAGGTACCATCTAATTCCTTCACCTCGGGCAGTCCATACCCCAACTTATTCCATATTATGATGAAGCCTACAATTGTCCTCCACACATTCGAAGTTATCTAAGAAAGAGCTAATCTATAATGCCTTAGGAAGTCAGTGATTATACGAGGTGGAGAGAATCTAAGACCTGCCTCAAACATCATTTCTGTAACTCCAACACACCCATTTGGTGGATGTTCAGCTTGGTCATCCTTAATAGAAAGAAAAAAATAAAACGGAGGTTGGAATTCTAAACCTATAATACTAGTCTGTCAAATTGTCATGATAGCTTGGCATGCTAAAAAGTGGTGTTCAAGGTTGAAGTGGGTTCGTTGATCTGACATGAACCCATAAGAGATTGAGAATGGGGTTGTAAGGAATCTGGAAGATACATACTGATCTCAGTGGTTGGACATCTAAAAAGGTAATGTTTTGTTCACTGGATTCAATCTGGACAAACTCGTCCGAACTAATACTAACCACCAAAGTGGATTCTTCATTGCCATTTCCCCATGATCCCACCTTTGTTGCCTCACTATATGAATCACTCATACTTATTAAGAAAACTAGAGATGAATTACCTGAAAAACATGAAGTGGATGTCAGGACTTGCAGGATTAGTGGACTTGTGCGAATTGGAGGTCAAATTGGGTAAATGCGTGGAGATTTGGAGAACTTTCCCAAATGGAAATGGATAAATGTAAACCAAGACTCTGTTATATAGCCACCACATTGAACATGGGCATGGATTCTGAAAAGACACTCTTGAGCCACGCACTTGACATAAATGAAATGAAAACTGGCAACGCACTTCTCTGATGTCGTCCGACCTACTCCCAAACTACAATCTGCCACGAAGCATCATCATCATCACCATTTAGATTCCATATAATCTCTATCCAAACAGGAAATAAGTACAGTAATAGGAGGATGCCTAAAATATATTACAACCAAACTCCTAGAGGCAATTGTTGATTCACAATCTAGCATGGAACGCGAGTGACGATGTAAGTGCTTATGTGGCACGAATGACACACGATCTGACGTCGAATGTAAACAACATACTTCACTGGATTGTTAAGAGATAATGTATAAGTTCGTTCATTGAAAATACTGAAGATACATGTAAGATGTACGACATGAACATTAGTTTGTACAATGTCCCAAAGTAACAACGAATGGAAAATGGAGTTCACGGTCTGAATAGTAAACTATGTGCACAACCTGAAGGTTGACTCAACTACTACTCATTCAACAGTTATTTTGACATTATGATAGTTGAACTAAATTAAAGTCAACTGCTTTGTTGAGCTAGTTAAAAGTTAACTGCTTTGTACTTGTAAGAACTCAAGAAATTTATTTAGTGATTAATGTCAGGAGGTCAGATATTGTAATAAGCTTGCTCACCTTTTTTCCTATAAATATAGTGTAGCGCCCCGAGTTCCGTATACCCGATTCACTACGTCATTTTCTGTCTAAATTTTTCGAATAATATTTTTTGCGGAACAAATAATTGAAATTCATTTTTGGCAACATTAAATAAACTGTAATGGCCGATAAAATTGAAACATTTATGAAACCATTTGAAATAGTAAATCGAACCATTAATTTTGTAAAGAAATTGACAATGTCATAATTTCTCAAATAAATGAACTTCTCTAAATTATTCGATTGTTTGGAAAATACGGAAATCATTAACGTCAAACTTTCAACCGTTTAACGATTATTGCCACCATCATTCATCGCTCGCCACCGTCTCCGAAATCTGCAAAACTGTTAAAAAGTAGGGTGAGCATTTCATGGGGGAAATACTCAGTAGACTCATCGCAAATTAATTAATTTATAAGATGATTAAACACATAAATCCCGGCTCTTTATAAAACGGCCATTGATAGGGCTTCTTTATAAAACGGCTCTTAATAAAACTCATATTGTGCATTACAGCACGGAACATATTTTGAAAATCATAGGCTCTTTGAAAACAACTCTTTGAAAACAGCCATTTGAAAACCATATAATTATAAAACATTTTAATTATGCCAAGCATAATTTCTTTTGAAAGCATAACATAAGATATGATTGAAATCCTCATAAACATAGGGAGACACAAGAACTTTACCGAACTTAGGTGGCAAGAATTCTTATGCAGTAAAATCATAATAACAGTAAGTATACCAAAACATAATTCTTGAAATTCATAGGGATCATTTCCATCATAACATAAGATAGGATCGAAATCCTCATAAACATATGAGACAGGAATTTTACCGAACTTAGGTGGTAAATCCTCATAAACTTATGGAGACACAAGAATTCTTATGTGCATAGCAATGATCCAAAACATATAAAACATTATCATAAAAAAATAGGGTATACTTACTTTTCATAAAAACATAAGGTATATTTACCTTTCATAAAACATACTTTCTTTTCATAAAAATTGACTTTCACAAGTCACATGACATTTATATGAAATCATAATTTAAATCAATTAATAAGTGCGAGTCTACCTCAAATCCGACGAGTGCAAAGTTGAGCGGGAATGACTTCAATTTCTTTAAATTCTCCGTACGCTTCGTCTTAGCCAATAAGTCACTTTAGTCTATCGAATATATAGTTCAAAATGATAAATTATAATTTTGAGGACTAAAATTGATGTTTTGAAAGTTGAGGGACTAAAATGAATACTTTTGAAAGTTCAGGGACTAAAATAGATATTTTGAAAGTTGAGGGATTGAAATGAATACTTTGAAACTTGGGCTTAAAATCAAATAAAGTAAATCAGCAGGGACTGAATTGATCAGATTTTTAAAATGAAAGGGCTGATTAAATTCATTTAAAACTTTGGGACTGAAATGGATAACTTTAAAAGTTGGGGACTGATTTGAAAACCTTTAAAAGAATTGAAAGGGCTAAATTAAGACATTTTAAAACATAGGGACTGAATTGAAAGGCTTTAAAACTTCAGGGACTAAACTGCAGATTCTGAAATTTAAAATATATATTATCAATCTCTTTCTCTTTTCATTTCAGATCAGAGAGGAGACAGAGGGAGAGCAAAGCGAGAGACGGAGGTGCTAGGGGAGAGTCGATGCCGGCGAGTTACCGGTGAAACGTCTGCATAGGTGGCGGTGAGTGGCGACCAAAGCAAGGGTTCTGATTTTAGGGCTTAGTTACGGGATTTGGTGCGAGAAACAAGGGCGAAATCGAAACAAAATCGAAGCTGGGGTTCGCGGTTTAGGTCGTGATTTTCCGGCGAAGAGGTGGTCTGAGGTGAGGTAAGTAACTGAGTTCACTTATTTCTTGTTTTTTTTGGGTTTTGATTTGTGAGGAGCAGTCGTTGGCCTGTGATTGAGATTCTGCGTGATGGTGATGACTGGCTGAAATGGGGGTTGGGGAATGGTTGCGATAAGGGTGTGATGGAGGTGGCGAAGTGGTTGGAGCTTGCGGCTGTACTGATGATGCTGATTGGTGTAGTGTGGTGTAGAGTTCAACTTGGGCAGTAGGGAATGGCTTTCGGCTATGCAGGTGCTGAGATAATGATAATGGGTTGGTTTGATGGACTGATGATACTTGGTTGTCTAGCTGCAGGAGGGAACTGCAGTGTTGTGTGGTGATGGCGATGAATGCTAAGTTGATAGCTGGAGATGGAGATGAATTTATTGTGTTTCATGTCGTGACTTGGTACTGATTAGGAATTAAAGAAGAAAATAGTGGAGAATTTGGTTGAATGGGAATTAGATGTAAAGTGTTAGAATAAAAATGATTAAAGAGGAGACATGGGGAATCATCAAATAAAAATAATGGAAAGGGAATATGGGTTGTGCTGTATTAAAATGAAGATGGGGTAGATGGAAATGGTGATGATGCTACCGGTGCTGGAGATAATATTGAAATGGCGTTGAAGGTGTAGAGATGCTGATGATATAGGTGATGAAATGGTTGAGAGATTCTTTTGTGATTGTATAGTGATGTGGAAAGAAAAACAACTTGTGAGGCCGTGAGTTGGAGTTGATGTAACTTTCGGCTAAAGTAAAAGTAAGAGGGAGGGAAGGCTGCACATGGGATAGGGTTAGCTTAGGATTAGTTTAGGTATAATTTAGAAAATTTACTAACCTTGATTAGGAGTTGTATTTAAAAGAGATATATTTTGGACTGAAATATAAATTTGAAAATAAATAAATATTGAGATAAAAATTGAATTACGTATTTGGACTTGAAATAATTTGAATAAGGAAAATTGAGATATTTTAATAAATTTGGAATTCAAAATGATTTTGAAAATAATACTTTGAATAAATAATTAAAATAACATAATTTTAGAAATTCGGATTTTAATTTAAAATCGAACAAATTCGATATTTATTGACTTGGCTAGACGAATCCGTCGCGGCGTTAATTTCAAAACAATGAGTGAAATAGTAGCGACACAATTTTCTAAATATAAAAATAATTATTTATTGCATAAAAATTCTGAGTCGCTACATATAGGGGAGAATTTAAAGGGATCCAAACTTTGGACAATCTAAGCTAATTCTATTAATACAAGAAATCTTATGTGGGGAGTCATGTTCATGTAGAATCTGAGATCCGTATCTTACAATCATATTATTCTACTACATAACTGATACTCACATATTTTCTTGTTGACTTGAAATACATATAATTCAACTATCAACAAATATCAAGTCAAAGAGTAGTTTTAATATTCATTATTTAACTTCCAACAATTATTTTAATACTCATAAAAACCAAATTAACACTAAATGTGCCTGATGCAAATAAATATAAACTATAAAAAATTAGTTGCAAAAATAAAATTGAATGGGTCTAAATAAAGTTCCTACATTCTAAAAAGTGGAAATTACATCCGGATATAAATTTTAATTCTCAATTCAAAAGTAAAGTTTAATTTTTCCCCCATAAATCATGTAATAATTCATTTTTAAACATTAATAATAATAATAAAACAAATATCTCACCCCCACCTCTATTCCCACCACCACCGTGTTTTACTCAACTAATCATAATTCAATTTTACTAATTTCACACCCCATTCCACAATTTCTCGATGATGATTCCACCACCCTTAGTTGTCACAAAATCCAAAAACAGCACCTTCAGAAGGTATTTTCTTTGCATACAAGCGTCAAGAGAAGCGGTACCTACAAGCACCACTCATGCGTTACTGTTGCTGTGCCAGCAGCCTCTGCGCGTACGACACGTGCGCGCAGTGGATTCGATGCACTTAGGCAAGGTGTATAGCAGTTAGAGCATCTTCAATGGAGATGTGGATTGGGGTTGTGAATTTGATGAGAGTGAAAGAGAGTTATATTATTTTAAGTTTAAATTATGGAGAGGATGTGGATGTTGAAAGTAGAAAAAAGAGCGGAAAAAGTGAAAAAGAAGAGAGACAGACACAAATTCAAATAAATTAATAAAAAATAGTGGAAGATGTGAAGTAGGATGTGGAATTGTGGAGGGTGTGAAGTGGGAATGTGAAAAAAGTGGAGAAAAAGAGAAAGAAAGTGGAAGAGAGAGAAGAAAAAAGAAATATTACAGTGGGATCCACGAATTCTTTTCTACATATCTCTTACACAGTTGACAGTCAATAGTGTGTGAAACATCGGAGATGCTCTTATTGGGGTAATTTCTATGCTTGGTGCAAAATTTTTTACGACATCAATGGGTTTATATCATAGTTAACTTCTCACTTGCCTTCGTTTTCTCTTCATCATGTTTGGTATGATGTTGATGGTTGTTGGTGCAGGTGTTGGTGGTAATGGTGCAGTTGTAATGGTTATTGCTAGGTGAATGCGATTGTGTGGTGGTACTAATGCGGTGGTAGTGAAGTGGTGGTTTGTCGGAGGAGGAGGAGGAGGAGGTGGTGGTGGTGGTGGTGGTGGTGGTGGTGATGATGATATGTTGTGCTTTAGGTGGTTTAGATGTTGTAGGAGCGACTTAGGTGCATGCGGTAGTAGTGGTAGTGAGCTGGTGATGATGGTGGTGAGGGTGGATTTAGGGCTGCGACGGGGGCGATTTGGGTACGGAGGCGGTGGAATAGGGCAGGTGAGACCGGGAGATGAAGAGCAATATGTGATTGGTTAATTGTCTAATTGTTACCAATTACTTAATAATTTGTGTGACTCAATATTAAGTTTTGTAAGATAATTAGTTTCACACCCGTGCGATGTACGGACATATTCCATTAACAAAATATAATGTAATGACATGAAACAAAAACCTCAATAAAAGCTAACAATATCGAATGCCAAATTTAATAATAATAATAATAATAATAATAATAATAATAATAATAATTTTGATATCAACATTTTTTTTGTTCTCATTGTCATTGACCGTATCTTTATTTCTATTATTAGTAACACTTTAGTAAAAAGTTGTGGTCACCCAATCATAATGATAACAGAATAGAGGATCGTTTAAATCGCTAAAAATTCTAAAATTTCAATCATAACATCATTTTAAAATCGTAGAATCTTAAAATCCTATTTTGAAACCATTTGAAACATAATATCTATGCCCCTTTTATTACACAACTCTTTTAATTCTGATCAAAATATAATTTTATTGTCAAATCAAAGTAAACAATTAATTGTAACCATACACTTTATGGAACTCGCAACTTTTCAATTATACATTTTATCACCTTTTATCAAAATTTACTAAAAATCTGATTTTAATCTATACCAAACCCCTAGACAAAAATCAGATATTTAGTGAATTTTAACAAAAATTGTACCAAATAGGAGCTTATAACATGAATATAAAAACAAATGGTATTTCAATTATTGTTTCTCAAGTTTTGCAAAGCTTACATAAATATTTGAAAGGCACAACATCATGAGTCAAATCTATAAATTGTGCACAGATTGGTAAAGAAGGATTAAAATTTACTACTTTTAAAATCAGCATTGGTTGCTCCCCAAGAGGTATTGCCATCACATGTAAAAAAAAATTTGTAGTTCTCACCAGCTCATGCACTTCAAGCTATCACTGCAACATCATGACCTTCATCTGATTTATCCTAAGTTCCATACTACTATGGCTCCTCCAATCAGATCATCTACTCTCAGCTTTACTTTCAAGCCTAAAAAAGAAAGTCTCGCCTTTCTCATCGATGTCTAGTGTTCATGGTGGTGTTATTACTGTCACTTCTATTATTGTTCACTTGTTCTCAATAAATTTGGAGTCAATGGAAATATGAAATGTTAAGATTGATGTATCTTTCTATTCGTTTATTTCAAAATATGTGAAAAAATGAAAGAGAACACGAAAGAATTGCAATAAATGAAGCAGGAAAAACAAGAATTTGATAATATAAAGAGTAAGAGAAGGTATTTTTTGTACGACTATACAAACCTCTTTTGCATCACTTATCGGGTAGAACACTTTAATATAATGATAAATTGCAAAAATATTGTACAACATCTTCAATAATGAAAAATATTTGCTAGTTACTTGAATACAATTGAGTAGCAAAAGAAAACATACATATTCTTAAACAGAACATACAAAATATATCTACCAAAAGGTCATTATCGTCTGGGTAAAAAAAAAAAAAAAAAGCCTGCCTTAAAAATGGAATCTTTAAACTTTCAACTATTTTTTATATTCACAAATGAAGACTAAGTTAGATCTTATGGATTAACTTAGATGCTTACTGATATAATGAATGTACCTCACATGAATGGTCTTATCTTCATATTGCCATCCATAACAGCATCCTTCTCCACCAGATGGATCAAAAGTCTGAAAATTATACAAATTTTAATGAATTATTGAAAAATAAAATATACAAAATAAAATCAAATTATTTTTTCTTCTACATGTCTTCTTCAGTAGTCCACTGCCCCTTGGATGATTTGGACTTCCTCCAGGCTCGACCGGAGCTTTTAGATGATGCAGATTCATCCTCAATGGTGGTGTTATTACTGTCACTGCTATTATTTTTCCTCATCTAGAACAGCGAAGTTTAGGATATCATATTCATGGCAGTATAAGGATAAAATATTATGATCAGAAGTTCCATTTCCCATTAACGAATATTTCCTCTCCTAGAAATTCAAGAATCAACCATCAAGAAATTGTGCATGATTCCAGCATCATTTTCTTCAAACAGCTTGAAGTTGTACGAATCAAAATCTGTCGAAGGAGAAACACGACTAAAGAGGTCAAACTACTTAGCTTCCTGAAGGGACATGTCGGTGGAGATAAGCTTTAAGGGGCACAGAAAAGGGCGTTGTAACTGCCCACTACATGTAGTAGTATCATTGTTGTAACTGTTGCAAGGCATGGGAAATGGGCACAAATAAAAACGGTATATGTTATAATGTTTTGACAAAAAATTGGATTAAGACCCGGTTTAGTGAAAAATGCAAATCACTTTTAATATTAATAAGGGATAAGTACACAAATCATGTGGTTACAATACCACATTTTAAAGGTAAGGAAATAAGTTTAAAACTCCAAAAATCAGGTTGTAAATAAAATAATTAATATATTATATAAACCACCCACCCCACCTCACCCCACTTACCCACCCCACACCCAATTCAAATCTGTAAATGGTTTGCACCTCCCCCACCACCAACCACCACCTCCACCTCCACTTTCATCACCACCACCACCAACAACAACAATCACCACCTCCACGTCCACCACCACCAACCACCGCCGTCACCATCACTACCAACCACCACGTCATCACTGTCACCACCTCCTACGTGACCTTCGACTCATCGCCACCGCCACCGCCACCACCGTCTCCGACCTAATCATCCAGAAGAAAAAGAAGACTCGAACATTTTTGAACATGTGACCTAATGCGCCATCTGGAAGAAGAAGACTTGAACATTTTTAACATGTGACCTAATGCGCCATTTGTGACCTATGACTAAGGAGTCATATGTGACTTGTGACCTAAGGCGTCATATGTGACATGTGACCTAATGCATCAAATGTGACTTGGACATGTGTAGTGTGACTTGTGATTCAATGCATCAACTCTTGTATGTGACCTGAATATTTAAAGTGTGACCCGTGCCTAATGCATCAAATTTTGGTATGTGACCTAAATCATCAAATGCATCAATTGTAATATGTGACCTAATGCATCAAATGTGACTCAACATGTATAGTGTGACATGTGAACTAGTGCATCAAATGTGACTTGTGACTTGAACATTTTGAAGTGTGACCGTGACCTTGTGACTGCCCCTACCACCCCACCACCTCCTCACACTGTACACAACCACCAGTGTGATCACTGCACGACCACGCAACCACTAGTGACCACGCAACTACCAATGACAATCAGTGACCATCGTCACACAACCACTAGTGACCACACAGCACAACTGATGAGAATCAAGGAAGTCAAACAAGTCAACCCTCGATAAGAATACCAGTGGGGCCTATGACAAGATCCAAGGCCAAAGAGTCGATGGCAGGACTTATTTTCAAGCTCCGAAATCAAGTCCACTTGGAAGAGAGCAAAATTGAGGTCAATTGCTTAATTTTGGAAGTTCAGGACATTTCGGTCGATCGAAAATCACTCTGGTCGACCAAAACTCTGCAGAGATTTTGGAGGTAGCCTCAGTCGGGTTCGGCTGAGCTTTGTACAACCGAAAATGCCATTTCGGTCAACCAGGTGTTCAACCGAAATAGTTTCGGTTGACCGAAAGTTCCCGAATCATAGAAGCGGGGTTTTTTGTACAATTTCTCAAACTTTTTGTTTCAACTTTGTATACATATTGTAAATGTCTCCAACCCTAATTTTCAATTTTGGCACATGAGAACACTCCATTGGAGAGCTTTTAGAGAGGTAAAATCCTTTCTTTACTTGTAACTAATCTTGAGATTTTCTTCAACTTATATATTGAGAATTTATCTTGTGTATTTGTTGTTGTTTATTCCACAATATCTTGGTATTTGTCTTAATCTCTCCATTGGGTTAGGGTTCATCTTTCTTAAAATTTTGGTTGAGTTAAACTTGGGTCAAGATCATCAATTTTTACCATTTTTAGCTTTCTTGGGTTGATACAAAATTGATTGTTAGAATTTTTGGTTTAAACACCAAGGGGGTTCGTATCATTTGGTATCAGAGTTTGGCTCTAAAAATTGGTAGTTCTATCTTTACATTTCTTGTTCTTGTTACAAAAAAAAAAAAAAAAAAAAAACAACGAAAATTGAGAAAAATTTGGAAATTGTGTATGCCCATGAGTATTTCATGATTCCTACATATTGGGCATTGTTGTTATTATCAATTTGAAAAGTTGTGGGGTTACATTTGAACAAACACTTGAAAATCCTAAACTATTCAAGTTTGCATCCTAAGTGTTTGACAAAATGTTTCAAGAGTGTTTTCATATTGAATCCTACCTTTCATTTAACAAACACATTCCTAGTTGAATTCGTTGTGTCTTACATCAAGCTTATTGTGACTATACCCTTGAAAATCTTGTTGATCAAGTTCAACTCCTTACTTTCTTGTATAATAGCAAGTAACTAAATTCTACTTGCTATTATGTCAATCCTTCCTTTGCTTCCTTTGTTTTTTGTGGAATTTGTGCTACACAAGAATTGAATTCTCAATTTAGTTGAATTACGTTCCTTGGAGAGTTTGGGTAAGAAAGTGAGGAGTGGTAAAAGGCAAGAGTCGTGAGCTCATTAGAGGGAAAAAGCCTAATTGAGTGAAACACGAGCAAAAATTATTTTGTGAGGACACTTGCGCACTTACACTCCATGGCTAATACACATACTTCAAGTGGACAAGATTCTAATACACAAACTCAAGAGTTGAGGGATATGATCCAAGCTCTCACGGTTACCATGGCGGATATGGGGGGAAGATTGGAGGGGAGATTAGCGAGGTTGGAGACTAGGAGGGAAGCTCCACTCCCAAGGGATGATAATGTTAGGAGGGGTGATAGGAGAAGGTCTAGAGATGAGTATGAGGATGATGTTGATGATGATGAATTGGAGAGTGAAGGGGGTAGTGGCCAAAATTGGAACATGTGTAGGAATAGAGGAGGTAGGAATGTGAGGGACTTGGTCGAGGTCATGGGAGGAACCCTAGGGGTAGGGATGGAGTGGATGGTAATCTTGGAAGTATAAAGATGAAAATTCCTTCTTTCCAATGGGAAGAGTGATCCGGATGCCTACTTAGAATGGGAAAGGAAAATGGAATTGATTTTTGAATGTCATAGGTACTCCGAGGATAAAAAGGTTAAGTTAGCGGCAGTGGAGTTTACCGACTATGCCTTAGCTTGGTGGGATAATTTATTGCTCACTAGGAGAAGGAATCTAGAAGGTAGTGTGGATACTTGGGATGAATTGAAGAGTCTTATGAGGAAAAGATTTGTACCAAGTTACTACTATAGGGGGCTCTATCAAAGACTACAAACCTTTATTCAAGGAACTAAAGGGGTTGAAGATTATTACAAGGAGTTGGAGAAGGCCTTGATGAGAGCTAACATAGAGGAGGATAGAGAAGCCACTATGGCTCGATTTATGAGTGGATTGAATATGGAGATAGCCAATGTGGTGGAATTACACCATTATGTGGAGATGGAGAAGTTGGTACACATGGCTATTAAAGTGGAGGTTCAATTGAAAAAGAAGGAACAATTAAAAAGAAGGGACAAGAAAAAATTTTGGGGTGTCCTAGTTCCAATTGGAGGTCTAAGTGGGGGAGTGAAAATGTTGATAAAACACCACTTAAAGGCAATATTGAAACCTCCAAGGGGAAGGAAGTTGGTTTCGTCAAGGATAAACCAAAGGTTATTCCTACTGCTTATAGGAGTCGGGATATTGAATGCTTCAAATGTAGAGGACGGGGGCATTCTTCTCAAGAGTGCCCTAACAATAGAGTGATGTTTATTAAAAATGGGGAGTGGTACTCGGAAGATGAAGAGGACGAAGAGAGAGTGCAATGTGGAGGAGATAGTTATGGCAGGGAAGAAGAGGTGGAGGGAGTTGTTAGTCCACCCAAGTCTTTAGTCACCATTAGATCTCTCAACACCCAAACTAAGGTGGATGAGGCGGCTAAGCAAAGGGAGAATATTTTTCACACTAGGAGTCTTGTGAGGGACAAAGCTTGTAGTCTCATCATTGATGGGGGAAGTTGCACCAATGTAGCTAGCACTAGTATGGTAGAGAGGTTGGAATTACCTTTAATGCCACATCCTAGTCCTTATAAGCTACAATGGTTGAGTGATTATGGTGAGTTGAAGGTAAGCAAGCAAGTACTACTTACTTTCAACATTGAGACATATTAAGATCAAGTACTTTGTGATGTGGTTCTCATGCAAGCTACACATATATTATTGGATAGGCCATTGCAATATGATAGGAGAGTATTGCATGATGGTAGGAAAAATAGGTATAGCTTCCAAATGAATGGGAAGCCCGTAACACTCCTACCTTTGAGTCCAGAAGAAGTCTATAAAGACCAATTGAAACTCAAGAGGGAGGAGGAGGAAAAAGAAAGAAGAAAAAAAATTGGAGTTGAGTGGGGCACAAAAAGAAAGTAAAAAAAAAAAAAAAGGGGGGGGGAGAAAAGTAGTGAAAAAAATGAGGGGGGTGAAAGAAAAAAGAAAGAGGGTAAAAGATGATGAAAAAAAAAAATTAATTTTTATGCTAGTAAAGGTGATGTGGAGAGAGCATTAAAATAAAATCATTCCATTCTTTTGATGGTGTATAAGGAGTCTCTCCTTACACTTGATGAACCTCACACTTCCCTCCCCACTTTACTACTTCTTTGTTGATGGAGTTCGAAGATGTCTTCCCGGAGGAGATGCCTAGTGGACTTCCACCCATTAGGGGCATCGAGCACCAAATTGATTTCATTCCCGGAGCCTTCATTCCAAATAGACCGGCGTACCGAAGCAATCCGGAAGAGACCAAGGAACTCCAAAAACAAGTTGAGAAGTTGATGAGCAAAGGATATGTTCGTGAGAGCATGAGTCCTTGTGTTGTTCCCCGTGCTACTAGTGCCCAAGAAGGATGGAACCTTAGAATGTGCGTCGATTTCCGAACCATTAACAACATAATGGTAAAGTATCGACACCCCATTCCTAGGTTAGATGATATGCTAGATGAATTGCATGGTTCTTGCATTTTTAGCAAAATTGATTTGAGGAGTGGATACCACCAAATTAGGATGAGAGAAGGATATGAATGGAAAACTACTTTTAAAACTAAATATGGTTTATATGAGTGGTTGGTTATGCCATTCGGTCTCACTAATGCACCAACCACTTTTATGAGATTAATGAACTATGTTTTGCGTGCATTCATT